>JASUUH010000115.1:707874-1415748 GCA_030449925.1 Citropsis articulata | reverse complement strand
CGTTGCTTGTAAATCTTGGCATTTTCGTACGCGTCATTGTGAATTTCTTCAAGTTCTGCCAGCTGTAATCTTCTTTCTGAGCCAGCTTGCTGCATGTCAAAATTGAATTTCTTGATGGCCCAGTACGCACGATGCTCGAGTTCCACAGGTAGGTGGCAAGCTTTTCCATACACTAGCCTATAGGGTGACATCCCAATTGGGATCTTAAAAGCTGTTCTATATGCCCATAATGCATCATCAAGCCTCAACAACCAATCTTTTTTGTCAGACCTCACCGTCTTTTCTAATATGTGCTTTATTTCTCGATTGGAGATCTCAACTTGGCCACTAGTTTGTGGATGATATAGGGTTGCCACTTTATGAGTGATGGAATATTTTATCAAAAGTGCTTTGAATGATTTATTGCAAAAGTGGGCACCACCATCACTGATTATTGCTCGAGGGAATCTAAAGCTTAAAACAATGTTGCTTTTCAAAAATCCTATCACCACTTAGTGATTATTGGTCCTACATGGAATTGCCTCTACCTATTTTGAAATATAGTCAACAGCAACCAATATGTATTGATGGCTAAAAGAGGAGGGAAAGTGTCTCATGAAATCTATACCCCATACGTCAAAAATTTCAACCACTAAAATTGGGTTTAGTGGCATCATATTCCTTCGTGTTATGCTCCCTATTCGTTGACACCTATCATATGAAGAACAAAAGGTGTAAGCATCTCAAAATATAGTTGGCAAATAGAAACTACATTGTAAAAATTTAGTAGCTGTTTTCTTAGCGCTGCAGACTGAAAGAATATTTTGGAATTCATTCTCTGGGACACATCGTTTAACAATTTGATCTGTACAGTACTTGAATACATAAGGATCATCCCAAAAGAAATTCTTTATTTCTGCAAAGAATTTGGCCTTGTCCTGCTTCGTCAAATGCTCTGGAAGTTGACCCGTAACAAGATAATTAACAATATCAGCATACCTTGGTACTACTTCCACACTCATTAATTGTTCATCTGGAAATGACTCATCTAATGGTAATGATTCCATAGTTGTGTCAAAATGGAGACGAGAGAGATGGTTAGCGACAACATTTTCTGTTCCTTTCTTATCTTTGAATTCTAAGTCAAATTCCTGTAAAAGTAACACCCAACGAATTAGTCTAGCTTTTACATCTTTCTTTGTGAGAAGATATTTAAGAGCAGCATGATCTATGAATGTAATTATTTTACAACCAATGAGGTAAGATCAAAATTTCTCTAATGCAAACACTACAACTAGCATTTCATTTTCAGTAGTTGAATAATTTAACCATGCATCATTCAATGTCATACTGGCATAGTAAATAACATGGGGAATTCGATCAACTCTTTGTCCTAATACTGTTCCTACTGCATAATCAGGTGCATCACACATAAGCTCAAATGGTAAGTTCCAATTTGGGGGCTGAATGATGGGTGATGATGTCAATAGCTACTTTAATTTTTCAAATGCCACAAGACATGAATCATCAAAGACAAAAGGTACATCCTTAGCAAGTAGATTGCATAAGGGTCTAGAAACTTTGCTAAAATCTTTAATGAAACTTCTATAAAAAGCAGCATTCTTAAGGAAAGATCTATCGATCGCTTTTGGTGGAGAAAGATTGGAAATGAGATCCACCTTGGCTTTATCAACCTCAATACCTTTGCTCGAAATGATGTGACCGAGAACAATACCTTGTTTTACCATAAAATAGCATTTCTCCCAATTCAAGACTAAATTCTTCTCGAGTAACTAGTGTAAGATGATGTAAACATTGATCAAATAAATCACCAAAAACAAAAAGGTCATCCATAAAGACTTCAAGGAATCATTCAACCATATCAGAAAAAATGGTTAACATGCATCGTTGAAATGTAGCAGGTACATTACATAATCCAAATGGCATTCTCCTATATGCAAAAGTCCCAAAAGGGCAAGTGAATGTGTTCTTCTCTTGATCTTTTGGTGCTATGGGAATCTGATTATATCCTAAATAGCTATCTAGAAAGTAATAAAATTCATGACCTGCTAATCTATAAAGCATTTGATTAATAAATGGTAAAGGAAAATGGTCTTTACGTGTGACAGAATTCAACTTCCTATAATCAATGCATACACGCCATCCTGTAGTTACTCTAGTGGGTACTAATTCCTTATCAGCATTGGTAACTACTGTGACTCCTGACGTTTTAGAAACAACTTGGACAGGACTGACCCATGAACTATAAGAAATTAGGTAAATGATACCTGCATCTAATAGCTTAAGGACTTCAGTTCTAACAACCTCTTTCATGTTAGGATTTAACCGACGTTGCATTTCCCTAGTAGGTTTAGCATTTTCATCAAGGTGAATGTAATGCATACAATCTACTGGGTTTATACCTTTTATGTCTGCTATGGTCCATCCTAATGCTTCTTTGTGCTCTTTTAAAACTTCCAACAACTAACCTTTTTGTTCGTCATTTAAGGAGGAAGGGATGATTATTGGTAGAGTGCCTTCTTCTCCCAAGAATGCGTTCTGATGATGGGCTGAGTTTCTTCTCTGATGGCACTAATTGTTCAACTTTTGACTTTCATTTATTTGTGTCCATGGATGATGCTGAGTCAAGTACGGCGTTGACTTCATCGACTGATCTGTCAATATCAAAATCCAAACCAAAGTGAGTTAAACATGTTTATAAAGGGTAATCACTAAGGTTTGAAAGAAAAGTGTTATCAACTAATGATTCAATTAAATCTACATCAACAATTCCATCATCTGTATTTTGAGGTTGTTTGGCAATGTTGAAGATGTTGAGCTCCATGGTCATATTGCCAAAGGACAACTGCATATTTCCAGTCCTGCTTTGAATGTGAACATCGACAATTGCCAAGAAAGGTTGGCCTAGGATAATTGAAATGTACTTCTTTGAATCCTACACTGGTTGAGTGTCGATTACAATGAAATCAATAGGAAAATAAAACTTGTCTACCTGAATAAGCACGTCCTCCACAATACCACGAGGTATTTTCGTGGACCGATCTGTAAGTTGTAACACCACTGGAGTTGGGTGTAATTCGCCTAGTCCAAGTTTCACAAATACAGAGTAAGACAATAGATTTACACTAGCTCCTAAAGCCAACAAAGCATTCTCAAATATATGGTTCCTTATACTACATGAGATAGTGGGGGAGCCTGGGTCTTTATATTTTAGAGACATTTTATGTTGGAGTATAGAACTAACGTTTTCTATTAAAAAGGCCTTTTTCTGAACATGCATATTTCTCTTTTTAGTGCAAAGATCTTTAAAAAACTTAGCATAAGAGGGGACTTGTTTTATAGCATCAAGCAAAGGGATGTTAACACTTACCTGTTTGACGATTTCAAAGATCTCACCTGTGGGTTTTCCTTTCTTCTCTTTAGCTAACCTCTAAGGAAATGGAGCTTGAGGAACGTACTCTCGCGGGTTGGTTTCTTCTTTCTCCTCTGGTGATGAGTCTTCAACATTTACAGGTACAATCTGAGTTGATTTTGTCACTGGCATCTCCACTTTGTTGTCGACTTCTTTTCCTTTTCACAAGGTCATGACGGCTTTGACCTCTCCATTCTGCTGTGGTGAACTGGTACTTGTTTCATGTACTGATTTAGGGTTGGGCACTGGTTGACTTGGAAATTTGCCTTTCTCGAAGGTCATGGCCAAAGTTTGAACTGAAGAAGCAAGTTGTCCCACCATTTTCTCGAGATTTGAAACTAATTGGGCTTGTGAGTTAAAGCCCGCTCTCATCTCATTTAGTAGTTCATCAATGGTTCGGTTCTGTTGCTCGATCTTGGAGTTAGTAAGATTCTTGACATTCTGGAATGCATCCTCCTATGGTCTGGGTTGAGATTGATTTGAGTTTTGATTATATGGTCTAAATGGCGGCTGAGAGACTTGAGGAATTTGAGGAATTGGTTGCATTGGTGAAGGTGGAGCTGCTGGTCCATTTTGTTGGAATCCTTGAGACCATGAAAAATTGGGGTGGTCTCTTCATCCAGAATTGTATGTGTTAGAGTATAGGTTGTAATTTGATGGTTTTCTCATGACACTTATGGCATTGGCTTGATTTGAATATGAGTTATGGTCATGTGATTCTGTTGCTTTAGCAGTCGTCAACGATGCTATTTGTCGCGAGAGACCTTCAACCATTTCTTTGACTTCTTTAATCCCCGAACTTGACTCGCCAATATAAATATTATTTACTCCCTTAATTCTCCTAGTATTCCTGAGTGATCAACTTCTTTGTTAGGAATTATCCAACTGTCGCTGGAATAAATCCCAAATCTTTGATGCACTTTTTGACATTAGCTCTCCTCCACTGGTTGCCATTAGCCATTCTTGCACATGCGACAATAATTCCTCCAAAAAATATTGGCATTTGTGCCATTACTCGTACCCATGATACGGAAACTTCAAGAGTAGCCAATTGGATCGCTCCCATGTTTCGAAAAATTGCTCATCTTCTCTCTGGGTAAATTCTGAAATTTCCCTGCGAATAGCATTGGTTTTATGAACTGGGAAACATTTATTCAAAAATTTTGTTACCATTTGTTCCCATGATGTAATGCTATTAGCAGACAAAGTATTAAGCCATGAACGAGTTTTATCCTTTAAAGAAAATGAGAATAATCTAAATTTAACATCATCATCTGAAAAATTCTTATATCTAAAAGTTTGACAAATAGCATGAAAATCATTCAGATGATTATATGGGTCTTCACTTTCTAGGCCATAGAATGTAGGGAGACAATTTAGTACACTAGATTTTAATTCAAAACTCCTAGCTGCTACATTTGGGTACCTTATGCATGATGTGCTCAAATTAGCTAGGGGACTGAAGTAGTCCTTAAATAGCCTCTCTTGTGGTTCTGATTGTTGGTTTTGTAAATCCATTTAAATTTTATTTTTAAATGCAATGTGTTTATGTGTGCGAAATATTTTTTCTAATTCAAGATCTAAAGGCTCAAAATTACGTAATAATTAGGGTTGGCAAAATCTCGATCCGGATCCGGATGCACATCCGGATTTCCATTTTCATATCCGCATCCGCACTCGCATCCGCATATTTTTTTGAGGATCCGGATGCGGGTAAAATCCATACGGATCCGGGCGGATATTCTAGATATCCGGATTCGCAAAACTTAACTTTAAATCATTAACAAAAAAACAGAGATTGAACCAGGAACCGAGAAAAGAAATTGATGCAGGCACATTCAATTTGCGGATATTAACAAAGTTACATATATTGCAAATTTAGAGGCGCATGAAGAAGAAAAGTGGGACGTTTTAATTGTTGCAAAAAAGGTTTAAAACCCAAAAGAGAAATTTTGGAAAGACCAAAAAAATAATTTTATCCAATATGTTATTCAAGAAATTATGTACTCATTTCAGAAGACTAAAAAGCAATTAATCCAAAAACCAAAAACAAGAAAAATAAAAATAAACAAAAAGAAAAAGATGAGAGAAAAAAGAAGAAAGGAAGTAGAGACCGATTTTAATGCAAGTAAAACGAAGTCCACAAGCCTTGAGAAGAACACCAATACTACTGGCTGTGACTCCCTTTCCAAGTCCATTCACTACTCCACCAGTCACCAAAACACACTTCATCTTCTTTAATGCCCCTGGATCGGATCAGAGCATGCGTGTCATATATATTATTATTAATTATTGTAGCCTGTTTTTACAGAAACAAAAGTTTCCACAAAGAAGCTGAAGGAGGCTTGACGGATTCATGAGTCATGAGGAAGACGGCACATCATGAGTCGGAGTCGAATGAAGGAAGAGAGACAGCGAGAGGCGAGAGCCAAGAGAGATAGAAACGAAACCATTAGGGATTTAGGGATTATACTTTTTTTTTCAAGTTAATATATATTTTTATTTAAAACAAAAAACAACCGGATCCAAATATCCAGTTTTCTGGATGTAAGTGCATCCGGATCCGTGCGGATTTGAAATTTTTAAATCCCGATCCGCACTTTTAAAAATGCGAATCCAGATTTTTCCGAATCTGGATTTTCCGGATCCTTGCGGATGCGGGCCGGATCCGGATTTTCGTACCATCCCTAGTAATAATGACCTTCTACCATGCATGCAAAGAACACAAAAAAAATGCGAACAACACTAATAAAAATAAATAAGAGTGAGAAATTACGATACTAACCTTGTCACGTTGTTACAACTTTACTATAAAAACACATTCAATTACTATAAAAAAAAAGAAATTACTTGAAATAAATATTAACTATAATTAAAATAAATTACAAAGAAAGATAATAAGATAAACAAAAAAAATTACAAAGAAAAATAACATAAAAGTTAAATTATACAAATTTAAAGAAGAGAAAAAGAAATGAAAAAGAAATGAAATTCTAACCTAAAAATATAGATTTACCTTTTTAAAAAAAATTACAAGAAAATAAATATTTAAAAAAAAATTCTACGAATTAAAATAATTACCTCCCCAGCAACGGCGCAAAAAACTTATTGTGTAAATTTTATTGAACTCACAAGCATACCTAATCTATTGTAGAATAGATTAGACGAGTGTCGATCCCACGAGGAGGTTGATTTTAATTATGTGTTGAATTAAATTTTTTAAATGGATGGTTGGATTTGCGGTGAAATTGATTTAAACTATGCTAAAATTTGAATTGAAATTGCGAGAATAAATTGAAATGGAAACTATTATACTTGAAGCGCTTAGGTATCCGGATCTGCATCAATATGCTCCATGGGCTAAATATTCCTTGTTAATGCCAATTAAATCATGAGGGGGGATTCCACACCTCATGAACCACACTCAAATAGATATGATGTTATATGGGCTTATCGCCCAAATAATAATAACCTTGTACTAGGGTGTCGGTTTTACCAGGGCAGTATCTAGGCAAGGTTATTATTATTTGTCAACGAAAAGTCAAAACATCCACAAATATTAGAGGAGAAGAGAAAATAAATTTACCAAATTAAGCCCACGGAACATGTTGAGACTTCATCTTCAACCCAAGTTTGAAAGAAAATTAGCCACTTATAATTGAATTAAAGGTAAAATGAGAATTTATTAAAATACATAGAAAATACAAGATGGAGAAGGAATTACAGAAAACTAAGCTAAAAAATGGATTCAGAGATATCGAATTAGGGGGGAGAACCCCCTTTTTATAGATATATTGAGTAAATCATGGCCATCAGATTAAAAACAGTTCGGACGCTCAGGATTACGCCACGTCATCAGTCAACAGTACACGATTTGACCATAGTTTGCACAGTAACGTGGTTTGAATAAAGAATATGGTTTGCATAAGAATAATCGCTTGAATAGTAAATAATCCTATGCACGTGCATATACCATACACATGATTTTTAGTCCACTAAAATGCTGCCACATCATCGATCAACAGTACATAAGAATTTTAGCCCAATAAGATCATGACACATCATCGGTCAATGTCACGTCATCATTCAACGCCACATAAGCAGTCAATGCCACATAATTCGTCCAATCAAGTGCTGCCACATCACAAGTTGATGCCATATCATCGGTCAATGCCACGTCATCGAACCGTATATATAAACAGTGTTGTGAACAGTACCATCAACAATACTGTATATGTGAACAGTGACATTTTTTCTTTTATGCTCCTTTTAAGATTTTTGACCGTCCTGAGTTCAAAAATAATGTCCGTTTTGCCATCTGATTACTCATTCATTGTGAAAGAATTATGATGCCCCTAAAATACATAAAATACTTAATTATAACAAAACACATATAATTAAATAACAAAAGACTTAAATACATGAAAGTAGCAATATTAGTGAGACTTGAAGTGTAAAATGACGATTTTCTCTTTTATAAATATACACTTTCTAACACTCAACATGGAGACGATCTTGAATACTCATCACTTTATTACTTGTTGTGTACACTTGCACATTGACACCAATAGCAATTGAATTTATACAGCAACATATCCCAATTGGTGTTTCAAAGCAATCTATATTACTATAATGCATCAACAAGTCTCAAAGACCAACTTTCTATCCGCCTAGCTGTTTTTCTAGAATTTGCTTGATCTCTATTAGAAATCTCTACTTGGCCACCGGGTTGATGATGGTATGGGTGGCAACCTTGTGATTAATGGAATATTTGTTCAAAAGAGATTTGAAAGGTTTATTGCAAAACGGGTACCGCCATCACTAATAATTGCTCTAGGAAACCAAAACGAGATAAGATATGACTCTTTAGAACTTTACTACAACCCTATGATCATTGGTTTGGCATAGAATAGCTTCAACCCACTTCGACACATAATCAACCACAACCAATATATATTGATAACCAAAAGATGGAGGAAAAAGTCTCATGAAATAGGTACTCCACACATCGAAGATCTCAACCATAAGAATAGGATTGAGTGGCATCATGTTCTTCTTTAAAATGCTACCCATGTGTTGGCACCTGTCACACAAAGAATGTAAAACATAAGCATCATGAAAAGGAGTAGGCCAATAAAAACTATACTGTAAAATTTTTGTTGTTGTCTTTTTGGTACTAAAATGGCCTCCACAAGTTTGTTCATGACAAAAGGAGATGACATTTCGAATTTCATTTTCTGGAACACATCTCCTAATAATCTGATCAGCACAATATTTAAATAAATAAGGATCATCCTAAAAAAAATTCTTCACTTCAAATAAGAACTTTGTTTTATCTTGCTTAGTCCAATGTTCTAGGATTTGACCTGTGGCAAGATCATTAACTATATCTGCAAACCATGGTAAAACATTTACACTCATAAGTTGTTCATCTAGGAAAGACTTATTCAAAGGTAAAGATTCTGGAATAAATTTAAGATCAATGCGAGACAAATGATCTGCCACAACATTTTCGTAACCTTTTATCTTTAAATTCAATGTCAAATTCTTGTAAAAGTAAAACCCAACGAATCAATCTTGCCTTAGCATATTTCTTAGTGAGCAAATATTTCAAAGCAGCATGATCAATAAAAATAATCACTTTACAACCTATAAGATAAGATCTGAATTTATCTAGTGCAAATATCACAGCTGGCATTTCTTTTTCTGTAGTTGAATAGTTCAACTCTGTATCATTGAGTGTCATACTAGTATAATAAATGAAATAAGGCACACGATCTAATCTTTGTCTTAAAACGGCTCCTACAGCATAATCAGATGCATCACACATAATTTCAAAAGGCAAATTCTAATTAGGTGGCTGAATGATAGGTGAAGAAGTCAACACTTTCTTAAGTTTTTGAAAAGCATTAAGACAAGAATCATTAAAGATAAAAGGTACATCCTTAGCAAGCAAATTGCATAAGGATCTAGAAATTTTACTAAAATCTATAATAAATCTTCTATAAAACCAAGCATGTCCAAGGAAAGATCTTACTTTTTACTTAATTTGGGATGTGGAAGATTAGAAATTAAATCCACCTTGGCTTTGTTGACTTCTATACCGAAAGCTATATGACCAAGGACAATACCTTGTCTTACCATGAAGTGACACTTTTCCCAATTTAGAACCAAGTTCTTTTCTTTACATCTCTGCAAAACTAATATTAGATGTTGTAAACATTCATCAAAAGAGTGTCCATAAATGTAAAAATCATCCATGAACACTTCAAGAAATCTCTCAACCATATCGTAAAAATACTAAACATGCATCTTTGAAAAGTAGAAGTAGTGCATTGCATAAACTAAATGACATTCTTTTATATGCAAAAGTTCCAAAGGAACAAGTAAAATTAGTTTTCTCGGTCCTCTGAGCTATGGGATCCGATTATAACCTCGAATATCTATATAAAATAATAAAAGTTATGAATCGCTAGTCTATCAAGCATTTGATCAATAAATAGAGGAAATGATCTTTTCTTGTGATCGAATTCAATTTTCTATAGTCAATGCAAACACACCAACCGTAGTTACTCTAGTAGGAATTAATTCATTATTAGCATTCAGAATCATCAGAATACCGCATTTCAGAACAACTTGCATGTATAACCCAAGAGCTATCTAAAATAGGATAAATAATTCGTGCATCTAATAATTTAATTACTCACTTTTATCGCTCTTCATGTCGATTTAGCCCACGTTGTATCTCCTTAATAGTTTTAAGACTGCTTCCAAGATGAATACGATGATGCAATCTATGGATTAATATCTTTAATATCGGTGACGGTCCATCCTATTGCCTCCTTATGCTCTTTTGTAATACCCAACAACTTACCTTTTGCTCGTGGATCTAGGGAAGAAGAAATAATAACAGTGTAGTCATATGCCCTAAGAATGCATATTCTAGAGTGCCATGCTTTGAGCTCTAATTTTGGTGGTGTCTCGCAGATGGACTAATCTTCTTCTCAGAATAAGGCAATAGTTCTGACTTTGTCTTCCATTTTATTGTGTCTATAATTGGAGTTGCATCAAGTAAGGCATTGGCCCCTGCAATTGCACTGTCATCATTAGAAGATAAATCAGAATGAGTCAAACATGCCTCTAATAGATCATCACTGTGGTTAGAAATGAATGAACATTCTATTAATTCCTCTATCATATTTGATTCGACAAATTTATCTTCTTCTTGTGGCTGCTTGGTAATATTAAAAATATTTAATTCCATGGTCATATTACCAAAAGACACCGCTTCCATTCTCGTAATTAATAAGAGCATCACCGTAGCCAAGAAAGGACGACCTAGAATAATTGGGGTGTGTTTCTTGATCCTATACATACCGAGTATCAATAACAATAAAATCAACAAGATAATAAAATTTATCAATCAGTATCAACACATCCTCTATAATACCACAAGGTATTTTCATTGACCTATCTGCAAGTTGCAAAATAATAGAAGTTGATTTTAACTCACCTAGTCCAAGCTGCATGTAAACAGAATAAGGCAAGAGATTAACATTAGCACCGAAATCCAAAAATGCTTTATCGAACAATTGGTTCCCTATAACACGAGATAAGAGGAGAGCTAGGATCCCTAAATTTTGGTGGCATTTTACATTGAAGTAAATTACTAATTTGTTCAGTTAAAAATGCCTTTTTGGTGACATGCAAATTTCTCTTTATAGTGCATAAATCTTTACCTGCTTGAAGATTTCCATAATCTTACCTGCTGAAGTCTCTTTTTTTACCTTTACTAACCTTTGAGGAAAAGGAGCATTATTAATGTAAGCTGGTGGGCCACTTTCTAGATCATTTGTTACGAGTCTCAGAATTGAGTCGGATCTAAAGCAAGGAGGTTCAAATGTCTTTCTTATATGAACCTCCACCTTGTCCAAATAATTTTCCTCTTCTCAAGGCGATATTTCTATCACAACTATATAATAAATGCATGATAGAAAAAAATCTATCATGTGGTTATCATTGTAGGACAGTCATGGTAGGTATTTTTCCTCATAGTGCAAGCGCTGCCTCAAGCATATTCATTTAAACCCCAAGACTTATGTTGAATTGTGAGATAAACTGCTCAACACTTCAGCTCTCTCTCTCTCCCCCCTCCTTCAACTCTCTCACTCTCACTTCTTAATGTTCTTCTACTCTCTTCTTTTTGCTCTCGTTCTTTTCACTCTATCTCTTTTTCTTTCTTTCTTTTTAATTGGTCTGTTCCGTTTAAATCCTTCACATCTCTATTGTTAACTAAATTAAGTAATGTAAATTATATAAGCAAAGAAGATTAAAAATAAAACATGGACTATGTTGGGGTTAAAGATGAAAACAAAAATATGAGGGTTTTGGGTCTTAAATTTATATCAGTCCAATTGGGCTCATGAGCTTTTATTCGAAATGTGAAAACACTCAAGATTAATGCTCAGATCATTAATAAGACTTAAAGGCCTATAGTTTAAACAAGAGAACAAAACTTAACAAAGATACATAATCAAATATAATATTTTTTTATTTTTCATAGTAAATTGTATAATGGTCCTTATAATTTTCATATGTATATCAGATAATGGTCTTGATCATTTTTATATATACATCTGATAATAATCTTAATCATTTTTGTATATGCATCATATAATGTTGTTGATTTCATATTTACATGTCACAATGACACGATAAATTTAATTTTAAATAGTTATCTTAATGTGATTCCTATCAACAACCATCATGTCATTTGTCTCACCACACATGAACTTATGTCTTCGATAATTTATGGTGCTTCATTAGTTGAAATGGATCAATAACTGCTTCGCACGCCCAAAATGCAATATCAAAATAAAAAGTCAAGGTAAGAGAAACAAGTAGCCACTAGGCTTTAGCCATGGTGAGAACTTATGATTTCTCCTTTCAAATGCGAGTGAGTAAACGCTCGATTATTAGATAGGGTAAAAATCTGGGCGTGCTTCATAAGAATTGATGTAAACTAGTCCTAATAGTCGATTGTAAATATCAATTGTAATCTCATGTAATATGAGTTGTACTGAGCAATAGCAATAAAAAAAAGGTAAGAGAAACAAGCAAGGAGTATCCAACCTAAGACTTTAATTAATTTACTTTTGCACGCAAGCATTAAGAAGAATTGCAAAACATGACAGAAATAGTCGATGTCGACAAAATAATCAGATCATGCTTTGTCATTTTATTTTACTTAATTTGAATTAGAACTTAAAATGACTTGTACGTAAGGGTGGCAAAACGAATAAACGAATCAAATCGTAAACAAATTGGGTCAAAATTCTATGGATTGGGATTCGATTCGTTTATTACGGTTCGATTCGTTTAATTCGTTTAATAGAATTGACAACAAATCGAACTGAATCCGGATTCATTTATTATTCATTTATCCTTAATGAATCGAACCGAATCAAATCGAATCAGGATTTGTTTACAATTCATTTAGAAAAATATAATTAATAAACAAAATTAAGCAAAATAAAATATAAAAAAAATCACAAGTTTAACATCCCACAACAAAATACAAATAACTCAAACCATATTATGCAGTCATCCAAATACCAAATTACAAATCCCTAATAATACAAATAACAATAATTCAAATTCAAATTATAAAGTAAGGTAATTTCTTTAATTCTCTTGTTGGCCTAAAGGGCTACACATTATGTAATTTTGATGATAACAAACATGTGTTTAAGTGATTTAATAAATATTGTATTTCACAAGTTCACTAGTTTTTGAAGGATAATATTTATACAAGTGAATCAAGTGTAATCAAGCTCAAGACACTCAACGGACAACGAAATCAAGAATGAAGTTTAAAGCTTTCAACGGACAAATTATTGCGATAATTTCCTGTAAAACCGGTATGATTTAATTTATAAATGATTTAGTATTTGAGAAGCTCAAGATTTTATTTAAATAAATTATTACTTTTCATAAACAAAACTATTTTATATTTAAGATAAAAGTATTTTGTGGATTTGAGTAATTTGGATTAAAATTAAAATGTTTTACAATCTTTGATTTTAATAAATATTATTTTGAATTTGAATTTAAACCTATTTGTAAAGATTTGAAACGTTTTGGGCCATATTGTAACTTATAAAAGATTGAGGGTCTAAGTGAAAGGTTTTGAGAACTTTAACATTTATGTTGATTATGTTAAAACTTAAAAGGACTTTTATGAGAAGTATTATTACATGTTGGGCTATAGCATAATTTCATAAAGTTTTGGGAATGATAAGTATTATTTATAAATTCGGATTTGGATTTATTTGTAAAGGATTAAAATAATTTGGGCCATACTATAATTTATGAAAGTTGGAGGACCCAAATTTAGTTCAAACATTTGATGTTCAAAATTGGACCTATTTAAAAATTTTTATGACTTTCTGGGCCGTAATATAATTACAGAACGTTTTGAGATAAAATTTTAATTTTATGAATAAGTTATCAGAGTACATTTCAAAAATAACCAGAATATCATCGCTCATTCCGGCCAATGGTTAAATCAAGTTAGCCGCTACCGGAATTTGTCTATAACGGCTAGTTTTCGAGCTTTAGCTATAAAAACTCAATTCCAACTTCATTTTAAAAACTCTTGAAAGCCAAAATAAGTTTATAAAACATATATTGAGCTTCCATTTCGTAAATCATCATTGATTGAATCATCATTGTGCTATCATTTGTATATCTACTGTAAAAGAGAGTTATTTATTGTATTCATTGTTTTCTCACCAAATTTGTGAGTGTATAAGTGTGGGAAACACTTGAGTGAAGAGATTGAGGGATAATCTCTTGTAAAGGTTCATTGACACCCTAAGTCAATTGTAAACATTCAAGCCTTGGGAGGCTTGGATAGTGAAATCCTCAAGCCCAGTGTGCTTGGAGGCGTGGACGTAGGCGGGGATAGCCGAACAATGTAAAAATTCTCGTGTTTGTTTTCTCTTCCCTTACTCCCTTATTATTATGCTTGCTTGAATTTATTGTTTTGATTTGATTAAGGCATTAGATTAAATTGGTGTGCGATTTGCTTATCATAATTTTTAAAATCCCAATTCACCCCCCCTCTTGAGTTGCACAACTTGTATTTCAATTGCACGTGAGCGAGTGTGCTCTTGTGCAGACTTAACCGCTCAGAGTTAAAGATCCATGGCAACCCAAATTAGTTCAATCTTCATGGAAGGGCAATCCATTACTAGGCCACCATTATTTGATGATAATGACTTCCCATATTGGAAAACTATGATGAGAATTTATTTACAAGCCTTAGATTATGAAATATGGGAAATAATTTATGATGATTCCTTCATTCTTAGGAATAATGTTTTAAGTGAGTCGGATAGGAAAATGATGTCTTTAAATTCCAAAGCTATGAATGCTTTATTTTGTGCCTTAGATAAAAAAGAATTTTATAAAGTTTCAAGTTGTTCTAATGCTTATGAAATATGGAGAAAACTTGAACTTATGTACGAGACGACAAATGAGGAGGAATCTACAAAGTATCAAATTTAGCTATTATGGCATTTGCAGAAGAGTCATGTGATGAGCTTGATGAGGTAAGTGAGCTTCCTTCATATGATAAATTACATGATGCCTTCAATAAATTGCATGACAAATTGATGAAAATTGGTAAAAAGAATGTTTGTCTTAAAAAGAAGATGGTAGAGCTTAAAAATAAGAATGAATCTCTAAGTGCAAAAATTACATGCCTAGAATTAGAGAATAAAACATTGTATGATAAAATTGCCTTATCAAATGAGAAATCTAGCACTTTATGCCAGCATCTAGAATCACATGTAGATGACTTGAAAAATGAAAATGATGCTTTACAAAAATGCAATGATTCATTAAATGAAATGATTAAAGGACTAGAGTTAGTTAATAAAATGTTTCATGATAAAATTGCATCTTTTAAAGGCAAACAAAGTATTTCACATGAGCATGAAAAATCACATGTTGATGAATTGATGAAAGAAAATGAAGTGCTTAAGAAAAAGATTAATGAGCTCAATGAAATTGTGTTAAAATTCACAAGTGGTCAAAAAAATTTAGAAAAATTGCTAAGCACTAAAAAATGTGTGTTTGATAAAGGAGGACTTGGGTATAAGCCTAACTTGAAACAAAAATATTATAAGAATTATTTTGTTAAGGCTACCTCCACAAGTGATCATAAAATTGTTTGTCATTATTGCAATCAAAATGGTCATATGAAATATAGATGTCCAGTAAAAAGAAATGCATATTATGGTGTAAAATGTGTTTGGGTTTCAAAAGGAACCATTGCTAACATTCAAGGACCCAAGAGTATTTGGGCACCAAAGCACACAACTTGAATATTTTTTTGTAGGTGCCACAAACAAAGAATGATGGAGAGTTTCTTGATGAAGCTTGTGAGCATAATCACTTGATCATGGTCTAAGCAAAAATAATGAGGCAAGATGATTTAATTATTTTGGTAACAATTATTACCTTATTAGTTATAAGTGATGATCTTTTAATCTTAGTAAGTATTTCATATTTCATCATATCATTAAGTGCATTAACATGATGTGGATGAGTTTTTCTTACCCATTTATTTTGTTGAATAGATCATGATGGATGGATAATAGATTGGATTTGCAAAACTATACTTGTATGTTTACATGATTGAATTATCATTGTGTATAACATTAAGTGCATTATCATGATGCATGGTTTTATTTATATGATGATAGCTTGTCAACTTATCATGATGGATTTGATTGATTTTAATGAGTATATAATGCCTAAGCATAATAAATGAGTGATATGTTTGAATCATTTATCTTTGAATGCTTATGTGCTTCATGATATATGCTTGATGGATGACTTATTTATTTGAATTAATCATCTTTTAAATATTTAAAATCATGATTCATGCATTAAGATGGCTCTTGAGATGTTTCGGAATCAAGAAATGATGACGGGATTGATCGAAAATGGTCGAAAAGCAACCATGGTGCAGCCGGACAGCAACCAGGCGGCTAGCCGCTTGGATTCTGTCCATGAACTTGAGAGCAAGCGGCTAGCTGCTTGGTCACGGGTTTGAGGTATTTCTAGCCCCCATTTTCTTTGTTTCTTCAACCTCTCATCACTCTCTCTCCCCATGGTTTTTCTCCTCAATTTCTTCTTAAATCTTCTTCATTTCTCAACCTTTTTCATGTCAAAATCAATGATTCAAATCAATACCCATGCATTCTACTCTTATTAAACACCTCTCAATCATCATTTCTTCACTTGTTCTTCATCATCTCATTATCATCTCTCACGAGTGAACAGTACTTCTCAATTTCTCTCTCAAATTTCTTCATCTTTCACTCATTATGTTGGCAAAATCAATCATCCAACTCATTACCCATCCATTACTCTTTCAATTTTCATCCTCCAAACACCATTTCATCACCTTTTCACAAAAATCCCAAATCTCAAAAACCTAGCTTTGGCCGTTTCTCTCTCTACGTTTTTAACCTTCCTTTAGCTAATCTTTAATCCAATCCACATCATATATGAGCTCTATTCATATCTAAGATCGATTTTCTTGGCTCAAACACATCCATTTCACTCAAGTTTTTAAAAATTCGAAATTGGTATTTAAGCTTGTTCTTGTTTCAACAATGGTGGGTGGTGACAAGTCCAAGGGGAAACAAGTAGCCAAGAGATGCAAGAAAGATTATGGTGAGAATTGGGAATTCATATTGAATTTCAATGTTGCGAAGAAAAATTTTCAAAAAAAAATCTAATCATGTTATTTAAATTGATTTCTTGATGATTTTGATTATTAATGATTTTATATGTGTTGCTTGATGAATTGATGGAGTTGTTGGTTTGTTATAATTGTTTAAACTTATATGGAAGTCTTTTTAATCATGTTATGTATTTGAGGATTTGTTCATTTTTAAGGGGAGACTTTGCCGAAATTTTTATCCGCACAAAATAGGTAATATCTTCATCGAATTATTTTTGATGATCTTGTTTCAATTGCATCTATCTAAATTTTATGATGAAGGGGGAGACAAATATGATATGTTTTTTGATAAAATCATTTTGGTTAAAATTTTAAATTGGCCATATATTTAGGGGAGCATACAATATGATTTTGGATAATATGCTTTTTAAACTTTTTTGTTGTCTAAAGGGGGAGACAAAGTAATATATTATTTTTTTTAATGATTCAAAAATAGGGAGAATAACATGTACTTTGAGCATTATTTTAATAGTTGATATGTGATTATAATGATGATTTTAAGATTTGATTGTGATTTAATTCCATGATTTTTTATATGATGATCTTATGTTATGAGGAGTTGATTTGGTAATTAATGGAATGGTGGTTTATGATCATTTTATGGTTAATTGGATGTTTGGTTATTATATGTTTCTTGATTAACCATTGACATGTTATTGGTATGAGCATCGAATTTATAGTAGTTTTGATGATGAAAGGGGAGAGATCATGTATTTTGAATTCCCGGATAAAGGTAACATGTATTTTGAAATTCAAATATTCATAGTAATTTTGATGAAGGAGGAGAAGTCATGTGCTTTGAATTCCCTAAAATATTCATGCATGGTTTTGAAATATTAAAGGGGAGCTTACATATTTTAAATTTGATTTATTTGTTGAATCATGTATACCATGTATTAAGGGGGAGTATAAATGTCAAAATACATGAGATGTTTGTCATCATCAAAAAGTGGGTGATTGTTAGCCTAAAGGGCTACACATTATGTAATTTTGATGATAACAAACATGTGTTTAAGTGATTTAATAAATATTGTATTTCACAATTTCACTAGTTTTTGAAGGATAATATTTATGCAAGTGAATCAAGTGAAATCAAGCTCAAGACACTCAACGGATAACGGCGAAATCAAGAATGAAGTTTAAAGCTCAACGGACAAATTATTGCGATAATTTCTGTAAAGCCGGTATGATTTAATTTATGAATGATTTAGTATTTGAGAAGCTCAAGATTTTATTTAAATAAATTATTACTTTTCATAAACAAAAATATTTTATATTTAAGATAAAAGTATTTGTGGATTTGAGTAATTTGGATTAAAATTAAAATGTTTTACAATCTTTGATTTTAATAAATATTATTTTGAATTTGAATTTAAACCTATTTGCAAAGATTTGAAACGTTTTGGGCCATATTGTAACTTATAAAAGATTGAGGGTCTAAGTGAAAGGTTTTGAGAACTTTAACATTTATGTTGATTATGTTAAAACTTAAAAGAACTTTTATGTGAAGTATTATTACATGTTGGGCTGTAGCATAATTTCATAAAGTTTTGAGAATGATAAGTATTATATAAATTCATATTTGGACTTATTTGTAAAGGTTTAAAATAATTTGGGCCATACTATAATTTATGAAAGTTAGAGGACCCAAATGTAGTTCAAACATTTGATGTTCAAAATTGGACCTATTTAAAAAGTTTTATGACTTTTGGGCCATAATATAATTACAGAAAGGTTTGAGGTAAAACTATAATTTTATGAACAGTATTACTGTAGCACATTTCAAAAATAACGGTAACATCACTGTTCATTCAGGCTAGTCGGTTATATCAAGCGGCTAGCCGCTTGGGAGCTGGAATTTGTCTATAACGGCTAGTTTTCGGGCTTTAGCTATAAAAACTCAATTGCAACTTCATTTTAAAAACTTTTGAAAGCCAAAACAAGTTCATAAAACATATATTGAGCTTGCATTTCATAAATTATCATTGATTGAATCATCATTGTACTATCATTTGTATATCTATTGTAAAAGAGAGTTATTTGTTGTATTCGTTGTTTTCTCACCAAATTTGTGAGTGTATAAGTGTGGGAAACACTTGAGTGAAGAGATTGGGGGATAATCTCTTGTTGTAAAGGTTCATTGACACCTTGGAAGTCAATTATAAACATTTGAAGCCTTGGGAGGCTTGGATAGTGAAATCCTCAAGCCCCGTGTGCTTGGAAGCGTGGACGTAGGCGGGGATAGCCGAACCACGTAAAAATTCTCGTGTTTGTTTTCTCTTCCCTTACTCCCTTATTATTATGCTTGCTTGAATTTATTGTTTTTGATTTGATTAAGGCATTAGATTAAATTGATGTGCGATTTGCTTAGCATAATTTTTAAAATCTCAATTCACCCCCCTCTTGGGTTGCACAACTTGTATTTCAATCTTCATTTGTCATTTTCACCTTGAAAACAAAAATCCTACACCAAAAAGTAAATAAAATGTCATTAACAATTTAACATACTGCAATATTGATAATAATCATTGTAAAATTTTCATGATATCAAAGATATAGCAAATTGAAGTATTTTTAAGGAAATAATAATTAAACAAGACAAAACTTTACCTATCACACTAACACAAATCCAAGGATTTGGAGCAAGGAGATGGCAAACGTAGTACTTTCTGGATGCAAAAATTAAAAAGAAAAAAAAAGGATTTGGAGATTAAAATGAAGGAAAGAGGCTTGAGTTGCTAGGAGATGAGGAAAAGTGTGTGAAGTGTAAAATTAGGTTGGTCTTTGCTTTTCTGTGTTTTGCCTAAAATTATAATATTAACTTTCATATTTTAAAAAGTTTTCAAATAATTTAAGGACAAAAAGGTAATTTAATTAAATAAATAATAAACTAATTTTAAACGAATTGACCTATATTCGATTCGGTTGTGGCCCATTTATTGAACAAATCCTAAACGAATACACAAATCAAAATCTTCAAACCCATATTTGATTCGTTTAATTAGCAAATCAAATCGAATTCACTCATTTATTAAATGAATCAATTTTTTCAAACCCAAACCCATTTAATTGCATCGAATCGAATCGAATAAACGAATCCTGACCCATATTGCCACCCTTACCTATACGCTTGTCAAAGCTTAGATCATTTATAGAGTTCAACAACCCAACAGCAGTAAGCACGACAGACAAGTTTAACAGCTGTAAATCGAACTTTTGTTGCCAGGGCCTTTACCTCTTCTATTGTCCTCTCCTTTGCCCCAGGAAATAAAGTGTACATTTCATGTCGAGCATATAAACATACTTGCTTAAAATATTAGTTTCAAAGGACTCCAGTATTAAAGAGTCTACTACAATGACCTTCCCGGATTCTGAAAGAGCATCGTAGCAATTCATTAGTATCTTCACATTGGTCATCACTCCAGTCATGAACTATCCATTGAAGATTTATATGAAAATTAATTTCCTATATTAGTTTCCAGAATTTATGCAGAGTCAACATATATGTTGGCAAGTGGAAAAATTAATTGGAGAACTAACTTTCGTGAAAATAGCTTCTCCTTTAGGCACTTCAACAAACATATCTCCCCCAACTTGCTCCACACCTACAAGAGAAATTAAGGAAAAAAAAAGTAAATTATATATGGTATTTTAACTGATAATTAAGCGAAATATATAACTCAAAATAGCAGATTTAAAAAAAAATTTACAATATGTATAGAAAACTATATATAATATTTATATTGTTTTATATTCAAATTGAGGGGAAACGAGAGCAACACTCGAAAGTTTGGTGAAATGATCAAAGAAATCTCTTATTTTTGGAATTATTGACCTAAAATCTTTTTACGACAATTATTTTTTTTACTATAATAACCTAACTATCTTTCGTTTAGGCATAAATATCAAAAAGTGGATTTATATGACCATCTCTAATAAAAATAAAAAAGTTTTCATTGTCATTTCACCAAACTATGGGATCGTCACTAATTTTTTCTTTTAAATTAATGAATACCTTGATAAAAAAGTGCATCTTTAATGACATGAGGCAAGTCAAAGTTAATTCCCTGAATATGTGGGTATTTAGAAACTATTAAGCTGAGATTAGCGCTTAAACCACCGGCAACATCTACCAATTGGTTTAGCTCTTCAAATCCTCTGTAGATTTCAAGAATTTTCTATCATAACTAAAGCCGTGTGATTGCGCATTGATTGATTGAAGAGGTTCCATCTTCTAGCATCTTTCATAGCATACTCAAATGGATTTTTGCATTATGTACCTTCATAAAAGATAGGGTCCCTTCCAATAAACAATCTTTCAAGTGGTACCTATTCATGACTCATGAAAGATGTCGCAGAGAAATTAGAAAACAAGCCAAGGATCTATAGTAACTTTCTCCTGAGATAAAAGGAAAAGGGGAGCGAGAGAAACTCTATCCACTACTAGAAAAATTGGCTTTACTGACACCATTTTAGTGTCAGTAATTACTTTTATTGACACTTATTAATTGTGTCAGTAGTGTTCAAGCCAGAACACGCTAACACTAATTTTTGGTGCCAGTGATTTTTGCGTCACTATCGTGTCACCAAAATAGTGATACGATGATGTTAGTATTGTTTGATATTATTTCTATTGTCAGTAATTTGTATCACTAGAGAATCACAAAGACAGTGACTTAATCGTGTTAGCATTTAATGATATTATTTACATGTCACTGATTTATAAGACTTTAGTATCAGGAATCCACTGACTCAGTAACATCAAAAATTCTTAATGTCATTGAAATAATTATTGTCAGTATTAACGGTGCTATACTGATATTTTTTTTAATCACATTTTTCCTGTTTATTTTACAATTAAAATAAACTCAAAATGTATTAAACATACAAAATCTTGTAATGCAATTTACATAATACACATTCCAAATACATCAGTTAAATTAAAATAGTTCAATTACTACATCATTGTTTGTGGGTAAAAAAAAAAAATTTACGTACCAAATTAAGCTTTGAACAAGTAGTACACAATAAAGTACTAAATTAATTTTTGAAAATGTTAACCAACAAGAAAAATTAGTGACAATGTCACTAATTTTGGAATCCATATGCCTTCATTTTTTTTCCACCTACAAGTAAATAAAATCAATTAGCACACCACGAAAAATAAGTCTTGTATATTTTAAAGGAAAAATAATAATAAATTACTCGTAATTTACCTCGCGATTATAGGCTGTAATTAACTTGGCAACGATATAGCCCATACGATCAGTCGTGAGAGGTCCTTCATGGTGTATTCTCAATTCCCTTGAACTTTAATTTCAAAACAATAAGTTATTCACTGAAAATCTTTGACTAAACTACTTAATTATCATTCATTTAAATATATTGTGTGTTAACAATTAACACCAACAATGTTACTGTTTTATCCAAAATTATATAGGTAAATACTGAACATCCTCATCATGGTAATTGAAAAAAAAAAACCATTTCAATGAGTGGTGATGTACTTATTCTATCAATTACTACCTTAAAGTCAACTTATATAGCAATGTTTGATAGCGGAAGCAACTTGTGAACCCCAACAGTACACGATTTAATGTAAATATGGATATAGATACAAAATCAGGGTGACAACTTATCCTAACCAAAGTAAAGTACAAGCAACGACACTATAACATCCATACTAACAACTACTTTACAACCCAAACAATTGTTTTGTTCTGGGATAAACAGTGCATTGTGTATATCCCAGATCCTAATTCATGTCTATATGGATATTCATATAATTTATTCAACAATATGCAACATATGGATATTCAAATAATCTATTTAACAATATGCAACATATGGATAGGCATATAATCTATTCAACAATATGCAACATACTCACCATTATAAGTACCCCTACAATTTATAAAATACATACAATACGCAGTAAAAAGATAACTATAAAGAAGTACACAATAGGTCTTTAAGCTGATTCATTTCATGGTAAATTAAAACAATATGATGCAGTATTGTAAAAACTGTTTTCAACACTTACATTATTTTTTAGAACGTTCACATTTGTGATATCTTGGATGTATTTCATCACGTGTAACCACATTCAAAGCTGCTCGGCTACCTCGGACACTATAAAATCAAAATTACATTAATTTTTGACTGTACGTTAACAATAATTATTTAGGTTTTTCTGATTTTACCTTGACAGATACCCATTGAACATTGGCCTTTGTATCTGAATTTAAACTCTGATGTATTCGAATCCCACTACAATTAAGACATAGCCAATGTTAGCAAATAATTATCATAAAATATAAAAATAAAATAGCATGATCAAAGATGCAAATAACAAACTTAACTGATTCACAATCTGCATTAGCTCTTCATCAGGATTGCCTTCCAGGGGATCAAGATAATATACTATATGTCTCACCATATCAATTACAAATAACACCCAGTGGCCACTAAACAAAGACAAAATTATTCTCACACATGAATTACAAGTAAAAGCTTTTAACTTTGTGATTAATCTACTAAATATAGAATATGGCTAGCAAGTGAAAAATCTTATACCCACGGTTATATGGGAATACGATGACTTGTCCCAATTCTGTCAAGCCTAAAAGTTTTGAAATATATTGAGTCCTGTCTTTGAAGCTGACCTTTAGATATAGTTTCTCAAAAAGCCCAAATTGAACCGGCTTAGTACTCCATTGTTCTCCATCTCCTCATACAAAAGTCTAAGAGGAAACAAACATATATAACGAAGTAAGTTTAAGGAAACAAAATAATAGCTCTAAGTTTACTAAAACATAAGCTATGATTTACCGTACTTGATCCATATGTTAATGATGCAGTTTGAGACTTCCTTAAACTCGATGATTTCAGCACAAATCATTTTGTCCAAATGTCTTTCCCAAATTTCACCAAAGGTTGTTGTGTCATGTCGAATCCTGATCAATCAAGGCAAGGAATTCTCGATGAACATGGTAAACATGTTCATATATTCACTCTTATCATTCTTTCTTGATCGTGCTGCTGTCCTTGAATTCTTTACATGTAGCTTGAGGTCTTTTGCTGCTGGTCTGATAACCAGTGGTTCTTTTTTGGGTACTCTCTCATGACAGGAGAACTGCACATCTAGTACTTTAGGAGTTAGTCAAGGAGATATTCTCGGTGTGGGCTTTGACGTAATTTCACACTCTACTTTTTGGGGGTTTGTTGAGGAGTTGGTTGGGAAATTATGGTGGGAGTGTCATTCATTTTACTCTTCATAGATTTTGGAGTCAACTTACCCGATGGGAAATCAGCCTATGCAATAATCAAAATACATACCATTAGTAATAATACATGCATATACAAATAGAAATAAAATAATGACATGTAACAGGCCATATACTAACCTTTCTTTTTCTAAGAGTTTCAGGGGATTATTGATCATTGTCAATCTGAACACCAGTGGAAGTTTTGGCCTTAGGAAAGTTAGAACTTCCAACTTCAGTATTGCTATACCCGTTTAACCTTGCATTCATGCGTTCTAGTTGAGCAGACATGAATTGGAAACTCTCTTGATACATCTTTCTTTCTTTTGCTAACTCAGTGGCACCAGGGACATTAAAGTACATAGCTGGGGTAATGAATTGTCCCACTCCTTGCACCCTGCTTCCATTTGGCTACTTCTGAAGAGCTTGACCTAGAATGTCATTTGACCCGTGTGATTGAAATGTTTCTTATTCAACTTGACTCTTCAGCTCATTTTAAAAAAAAAATTATAAATCTGCAATTATGAGTACAAGACATCAGCTAAACTAAATTAATATCCTTCTTGAATCTTCAACACAGAGCAAGTCCATATACAGTTCAAATTGAAACAATAGAAAATATTACAAGACAGCACCTTACACAAGCGCTTGATCTCCTGGACATCTCTTTCATTACACATACAAACACTTCAGCACACAAGTTTTAGCCTTTTTATATGCGAAGAAATAAGTTCTGATAAAGTATTACTGAGCTTTTGTCACTTGTAAATGTTACCATACAATTATTACAGAAAGCATTATATATGTATGTAAATATCTACCCACACACACACACATTATAAAGAAAATTCATAGGAATTAAGCATACAAACGACTTACTATTTTCTCAGCAATTAGCGTCACTTCAAAAGCATATTTGCCATCTCGATCCGCTCGTGCCATTAACCAAGCTTTATTGCGGTCAATCTCTCGCTCAGAAACTCCACTGTCCTTTTTTTGTTATAAGATGACACAAAACATAAATAATTGATTCCATTATATTATATGTATTAGATTACATACTACATATATTAGATTACTTGCTACACATAGTTTTTAATACAACATGCCACTATATCTTGCGCTACCTAAGCGATGGTTGTAGACCTTCTTTGCTCTTTCGTCTTTTGCCTTCTTACTTTTTTCCTACACAAATAGTACGACAAAGAAAAAAGGTTACCGATTATTACTAACTAGCAAATAAATTAGGTAATATTAACAAACAACACACCTGAAATTGTTTAGACAAAACTTTTTAAACAAAAAGTTTCCAATCTTCCTTTTAATGCTCGGATATTCAATAGGAGGCAACCTTAGTGACTTTCGATTGTCCTTGTTAAATAGAACGAATTTAGTTGCCAGTTCACTTCGAAAGTTCCTTGATGCAGCCCCCATCCACTTTAACGCTTGGCTTTTGTATTTCAAAACTCAATTTGAATTTTTTCTGTAAACCAGTAACATGGATTAGAAACAGCTTTAAACAAATCTGGAAGTTATATAAAATCTTTAAACATACTATTAAACAAGTAAACAAAACCTGAAAATGAAGCTACATAGTTTCCTTCATCTCCAGTGGCACACACCTCTAATCATCAAGTAAGATTGAAATTGTTTCACGAACAGTAACTCAAATGTAACTTCTAAGATCATTTCTTCCCTTTCCAACTGGAACACTATAAGAATTGTACTCAATTACAGCTTCTTGTACATCTTCTTTTTGCAAGCCTTTCTTTTTTGTTTGCTTTCTTCTCCTTGGTCTTCCCTCGAGCTCCGGAAGAGTGAACTCATCATCTTGACCATCTCACAATCCGAAAATGATTAAAATAAATAAGTACATCAATTAGATTAATAAGTTAATACAAGAGCAATAGCATATAATGGAATAAATAAATCACTTCGAAAAGTGTGAAAATTGGTCTTTGAAACTAGCTACAATAATGCATCATTTGATTTTCTAAATCAATATCTATTGGAATAGCATCACAATTTTTTCTGTCATAAATTCCTTCGTCATCTTTTCATCTAACTCACACATGGAAGTTTGTTAGAGAATATGGAAAATGCATCCACGTCTTCACATCTTTCCCATTTAACTTATAAGCTTTGTCGATCAACGAACAAACTATTGATTTATTATTATCTTGGTCCTTTACATAAAATACTTGCTTTACATGACAAGCTAGAATAAAGCAATTAGATTTATAGCCAATCCGATTTAAATCAACTACGGGAACCTAAATTGTCAATGTAAACCCCTCATCTACCTAATCACACTTGAAAAGTGTTTTTAACCATTAGATAATCAAGCTGCCAAATCTAATCAATGACTCCATAAACGCGTCATGTCTTGAATGAGGACTTTTATCTTTTGAGCTTGAAATTTGTAGAGTGTTAGCGACAACCCAAAGACCACTATTTTGGGTCACACGATTCTTGTCGGTCTCTTGTAAAATTAAAGTCATTGATATAAATGGAAGGTCACGCGAGCGTGGTTTGTTTAACCACCACACAATTTCTTATAGGCACATTATTTTCTTTATGTGACCTATAATTTAATTTAAGTATAGTAATTAGTTACATGTAAAAATCTTGTTAAAGTTTATATCCTATATTGTATTTAGTTAGGTAATTACCTTTGCTTGTAACCAATCAAAAAATGTACGTATGTGTTCATTTTGCAACCACATATTTTTTTTTGCCTTATAGGGGTTTCTTGATGCCAAATAATGCATATGCTCCTTACAGTTAGACCATATTAAGATTTAAAAACTAGTACAATAATCTTATAATACAATGTAACATTTTTTGAGAAAAATTAACAACTTACTCGATATATATTTGGATTTCAAGGGTGTTCATTAGAACACACCAGTGTGCTTGTGCCAATAAAGGATCATCAACCACCTTTACATTTTCACCTCCCAAAGGCCTTTCGACAAAAAAATCAATTGCACAACAAGTAGGCAGCCCAATAACATCACAATTTGAGAGGTACTCAGCACAAAATTCAAGTGCCTCTTCTGCAATATAACTTTCTACAATACAACCCTCAAGGCAGTAGCGATTACGAATATTCTCTAAATTCAGAATTACAAAAATAACCCAAAAAGATTCTCGTTTGGCTATCTAGTAGATGGAATTTCGGAAAGCCGTTTCTCGTTTTTCTCCTTTCTGACTTAATTACGGATGAGAGGAAGACCGGTTTGCGGGAACTCGGTTGGAAGATTCGGCTATCCGGTTAAGTGAAACCGGTAAGCCGTTTGTTAGTTCTCCGGATTCTGGACACAAACGGCTAGCCGTTTAGTGAATCCGGTTATCCGATTACTTTGATTTCAAGGATTTTTAACGAAAACTTGATAAAATAAAATGAAATAAAAGAGAACAAGAATTTAAAATTAAACAAGGAAAATAAATCTTACCAAACTTCCAATCCAAGGGTTTTAATTCCATCCAATTGCAACTTTGATCATAGGCAAAATATAAATTACTCAATCCAAGAACTTAGTCTACTTAATCCAATTAATGCAGAAACAATCAAATTATTCTAATTTTATCGTTAATTATCAAATTAAGTGGCATTAATAGTGAATGAATTAACAAGATCAATTAATTCAGATTAATAATCAATTTTATTTTTTCATTTCATCATGCAATGATTTGTATCATGACAAAACATCAATTTGATCAATAATTAACAAGATAAATTATCTGTTCATATAATTATTTGACAATAGACAAGAATTATTAAGTGAAGAAATTTGTTAAAGAATTCATGATTCGCCTTTTTCAATTTTGTTTGGAAATTAAAACAAGAAAATAAAAAATTGTTGAAGACAAATAAGCAAACGTTTTCTTCCTTTGGTAATAATTCCAAAAAAATTTTTTTAATTTAAATTCTTGTCTTTTTTTTCTCATTCTTCTTTTTTAAGTTTTAAAATTTAATTATACTTCAAAGAATTTTTAATCTCCATACCTAATTTCTCACGTTTAGTTTCAAAATTTATAATTATATATCTCTTTCTTCAATATGTATAAAGTGACAATATTTTAGATAAGAATAAAATAGCCTAGTTTAACAATTTAATCTTGATGTTCATCATTAATATTTAAATAATTAAAAAAATTCATGGTTTTCAATTATAAATAAAACTTGTAATTAAAGATTGTGTATTTGGACAAAGCAATGTAAGATTTTATGGTAAAATAATAATTTATTTTAATTAATTTAAATTTTTTTATATATATCATCACATTCAATTATTTAAATTTAAAATTTAATATATGAAAAATATTGTTTTTTCTAATGACAAGACATGTTTTCAATTTTTGGAATAAAGTTAAAACATATAGAAAAAAAAATTAAAGTGTAATGATTGTTTGGAAATAGGATATATTTAAAATTGAAATAAATACTATTAACATAAACTATATGTAATTATATTTTTTAAATCTAATCTTGTATGGTAATTTATTTATGAAATAACATATATTTTAATATGGTAAAATTTCTTTTTGAGCTAGAGAAAGAATGTTTGATGCATTATTTAAACTCGTCCTCCAAAGCTATTAAATGAAATATTTAACAAAAAATTTCTATTTTCATTAATATAAAAATAATTCAGAATTGTAAAAATATGAAACATTTTTGAAGATTTAAAGAATATAATAATTCTTTCCTTGTTAACATATTTAATCTTTCATATACGATCTCATTTTCTTAATATTTTCTTCTTAAATTTCATATGTAAAAATTTTATATTGAATAAACTTAGAGATTGTTTATTGGAAGGATATTTTGAAATTTTAAATCATTTGAGATTATGAAAGATTAAACGAATTTCAATCAATCAATCAATCACATTTTTTTTTTTTTTTCTATAATCTTTCTCTGTTTGTTATGAGAATTCATTGAGGCATTTTTGGTTGATATGCATATTTATAGATGTATATCTTTAAAAAATAAAATTTTTTTCTTTTCAAGAATATAAATTAACATGCTGAAACTGACAGCATATATTTAACAATTTTGGTTCAATACATTGTAAAATTTCTGAAATAAAATTTGAAGGGCTAAACAGTAATTGCCCGGTGGATTGGTAATCAGAAATATTTTTAAATACAAATTCGTGGTATTAATGATATGCTTTTCATTAGATCTTCTTTCAAGGTATTCATTAATTTAAAATATTGGTGACAATGCTTCCGTGGTTTTTAATAATTAAAATTTTTCATTTTTATTAGAGTCAATATTCTAATTAACATTTTATGCCGGAATGAAAGATAGTTAGTTATTATAGTTAAAAAAAGGTTATAGTAAAAAAAATTGTCCTAAAAGATTTTATATCAATAATTCCAAGTTAAAATTTCTGATCATTTCACCAAATCTTCGAGTGTCACTCTCGTTTCTCCTCAATTTAAATATAAAATAACATGATATATATTTTCTTTACATATTTAATTTTTTAAATCGTGCTATTTAAATACATTTTATTAATTATCAGTTAAAATACCATATATAATTTGCTTTCTTTCTTCTTAATTTCTCTCGTAGGTGTGGAGCATGTTGGAGGAGATATGTTTTTGAAGTGCCTAAGCTATTTTCATGATGGTTAGTTCTCCAATTAATTTTCCAATTGCCAACATATACATTAACTCTGCATAAAGTCAAACTAATATATAAATTAACTTTCATATAAATCTTTGTGGATACTTCATGGCTGGAGTGATGATGATAATGTGAAGATACTGAAGAATTGCTACGATGCTCTTCCAGAATCCGGAAAGGTCATTGTGGTGGATTCCTTAATACCAGTCCTTTGAGACTGATATTTTAAGCAAGTACGTTTATATGCTCGACATGAAATGTACTGTATGTCCTGGGGCAAAGGAGAGGACAATAGAGGAGTTGGGCAAACAAAGCTGGATTTACAGCTGTTAAACTTGTCTGTCGTGCTTACTGCTGTTGGCTAGTTGAACTCTATAAATGATCTGAGCTTTGACAAGCGTGCAGGTCATTTCAAGGTTCTAATTTAAATAAAATAAAATAAAATGCCGACAGTCTGATTATTTGTCGGCATCGGCTTCTATTTCTTGTCATGTTTCAGTACTTTCTTCTTAACGCTTGCAAAAAATAAATTAATAGAAGTCTTGGTTGGATACTCCTTGCCTGTTTATCTTACCTTCGAATCTTTATTTTGATATTGCGTTTTGTGCGTGCCGAACAAATTATTGATCCATTTCTCCCAATGGAACACCGTGAATTGTCGAAGACATAAGTCCACGTGTACGTTGAGACAAATGACACGATGGTTATTGATGCGAATCACATAAAGATAAGTGCTCAAAATTAAATTCATTGTCATTGGGGCATATAATTACATGTACAAAAATGATTATGATTACTTATAAAAATGATCAAGACCATTGTCTCATATACATATGAAAATTATAAGGACCATTATATCAATATATTATGAAAATAAAAATATTATATTTGATTATTTATCATTGTCAAGTTTTTCTCTTGTTTAAACTATAGGCCTTTAAATCACATTGACAGTACCAGTTAAATTCATATATTGAGTATTTCATTTCATGTAAAAGCCTATGAGCCAATTGGAATGATATGGATCTAAGATCCAAAACTCTCTATTTTTGTTTTCTTCTTTAAGCCCAACATAGTTCATGTTTTATTTTAATCTTCTTTGCTTCTATACATTTCTTAATTTAGTAAACAATAAAGATGTGAAGGATTTAAAGTGAGCAGAATTAAAGAAAGAAAGAAGAGAGATAGAGGAAAGAAAAGAGCAAATAGAGAGTAGAAGAACAAGAAGAGTGAGAGAGTTGAAGGAGGGAGAGAAGAGAGTGAAGTGTTAAGCTTTATCTCACGATTCAAAATAGGTCTTGGTGTATAAATGAATATGCTTAAGACAGCCCTTGGACTAGGAAAATACCTACCATGATTGTCCTACAATGATAACACATGATAGATTTTTTAATCATGCATTTATGATATAGTTGTGATAAATATTGTCTATCAAAACTTATAAACACTTATTATTTAACTATAAAAATGTATAACTGATTTTTGTTTGACTTCAATTAGGCGATTTTGACTTTATTTTGAAAATTTTTATTACAGAAAAATGGAAAATGTTGTCATTTCTTAAATTATTCAAAGCATGTTTAGGAAAAAATTAAACAAATGAAAGACACAATAGGGATGGCAATTAAACCCGGACTCGACAAACGAACCCAGATTTTTGATGGACCGGGTTCAACTCGTACTCAAAATTAAATAAAATTCATTGTCAGGATAGCATTTTAAAAATATATCCATTGTTCATATGAACGTATATTGAAGAACCCCATATTTATTATTTTAAAAATATTTTAATATAAATAGGAAAAAAATAGCCCAAATAGTGCCCTAGTCCATTTACACTTTACAACAAAGTTTCCTCTCTTCTCATCATAAATCATCGCTTTTCATCACCCCGTGGGTTATCATTATCATCATAAGTTGTTTCCTTGTCTTCAGCGCGACATTGTGATGTGGGTTGATCTTTGCCAATTGCGATCGCGGCTATGTTCGTCATCATCATATGGACTAATCAAAATATGACTTCTATTCGTTGCTTCACGGATCTCTATCTTTAAGTCGTGAATACCTGTGAGTTCTGCTTTCGTTGAAAGTTGATGTCTTCTATAGTTATTTAATTTCATAGTTTTTAATTGTTGGTATTCGTTAATAAATTAGAGTGCTGGCGTGAGGTTCAAAGAGCGGCAATAATGATGATGATACCGTTGATTATAAGTAGGAGGTTGAATTAAAATTAGAGAAAGACAAGTGTGCAAGAGGGGATGAATTGGTATATAAAATTATCCAACAACACAATTCAATGTATAATAAAATTGAAAGCAATAAGTTCAATAACGAAATAATAAATGAGTAAGAGAGAAACAAACACACGAAATTGTTTGATCCCTCGTCTCGCCTCGGCGATCCATGCTTGAGGTTTCACTATCCAAGCCTTCCAAGGCTTAAGAACTTACAATTGACTTCAAGTGTCAATAAACATTTACAATAAAGAGATTTTATCTCAATATCTTCACTTAAGTGTTTCACTCCTCAAACACTCATAATTGAGAAGGTGAAATGAAAAATTACAACAAAACTCTCTTGAAAAGTAGATGAACAAATTTAAAACAAAATGGCTCAAGGATTTATGATTCATTGAGAGCTCAAGATATATTGTATGATGCGTACTTGGAACCTGAACAAGAGTTGGAGTTGAGTTTTATAGTGAGCTCAAAACTAGCCATTATGCACTTTTGGTGATAACCGCACGTTTATAAAATCCGGTTGCTTAAATTTACCATTAAGGCAAAATTTAAATTTCACAACTAAGCATCATACGATGCCGGATGCTTTATCTGGAAATTTCGATCCTACGAATAGCCATGATATAACATGCTTTCCACCAGTTTGCCCACTATCAAACTAAGCTTCTGTCTTCTACGTGAACTATTTTTAAAATTATAGTTTTACCCCAAAACTTTTTATAAGCGTATGGCCTAAAGCGTTATGAAACTTTACAAAGTCCAATTTAATTTCTAAATAATACTTTGCGAATCCTAAAACTTTGAAATTATGATAAAGCCCAAACTAAAAAAATTATATTATGAAATCGATTTAAATATTTTCAAATCAATGGAATTTAAAAAAATTTCTTATTAGAACAATCTTTTACATTTTAGCCCATTCTTGAAAAATTAACTAATTTTACAAAATCATTTTCTTGTTATAAAAGCACAATGTATAAATACTTGTTTATCCAGTATGGTTTGTTTATCAAATCAATATTAATAATGTGACAACAGTTTTTATGATGTGAACACATTATAAAAATTGATTTAGTTATGAAAAGCTCCCCAATCAATGCAAGGTTAAAATCTAATTTGAAAGATTTAAAAATACTCCGCATAAATGCATATAAATATTTTTCATAACAAATGAACCCTTACAAATTATATCTCCCCTTCATCATGAAAGAATAAAAGCTCCTCAAACATCAAAATCTCAATACAAGCACATTAGTAAAAAATTATCCAAAATATAAGAAAATAATAATCAATCAAAGCAAATTCATATCATCCAAAACAAATACATAATCCAAAAGCAGAACAACCATGCATAAATATTCATAAGAACATAAACATGAAATGTAGGTGTGTCCAGATACAATAGAACCTACTAAAGTGGTGAGGATGGTGGTGGCGGAGTGATATGGATATGGAATGCGAAATGCTCAAGAGAGGCGGCCATGGATGGCTGCACTGCTTTGAAACTAACTTATCACGGAGTGACCTCACCTCATCCATAAAGAGTAAACTTAAATAGGAGGTTCAAGGTGGTAAGCGGATCACGGACAGAGCGATGAACCTTTGGAGGATCTCGGCGGCGACCTCAAGCAGGTGAAATCATGAGTTGATCGTGAGGATGACATCATTGAATGGCCGATCATCACTCGGAGCAAGGAAAGTGTAGTTGTTTTAGTGAACTTGACCCAAGTCCCATTTCTCCACCAAAAGCTAAACGACCGTCACCGATACTCTTCTAAAGGTTATGAATACTTAAAATATTTGAGGATTAAGGTAATGAAGTGACCATATGGAACGAGTAATCAAATATGGTCAACATAAATACGAATGATGGTATATCCTAAGTTAATATGTCTAAGAATGCAATCAATAAAAGCAACGTCCATGTGAAACCTCATCCAAATGGCCTGATCTAGGAAGAACAATGGACTGAATAAAAAACGCAAAATATGGGTTTGAAGATAAAGACATTGAGTAGAAATGATTGTTCTCAGAAAGATCAATACGACATATATTACGAATCATGAACATAATTCGATTTTAGTTTGAATAGAGAGCATGTTAAACAATGGGTAACTATGTCAGGATGGCGTCTAAAATATAGTCAATCAAGGCAACATCCATATGAAACCTCATCCAAATGGCCTGATCTAGGAAGCCATTGCGATAAAACAAAGTAATATCGAGTTTGAAGAGACATTTGTAAATAGATAATCATCATCGGAAAGGTCAATACGACGACATATATTCTATCAATATGAACATAGTCATCAATATCGAGAGATTTCTAGGTAAGAAAATATCATCATTAGAAGTTCTAGGATATAATTGATCATTCAAATCAAAACTCCTCAACATTGGTGATTACTCGATTTTCTTTCTCATGAGTATCCATATTCGAGTAAAATATTTTACCAAGTCGGGATATACATTTTCTTCAATCAAGGGCATTTATCCAACATCTTCTAATAATTGAAATGAGTTCTATTACTAATACTAGAGTGTGTGGCCAATTCGGTAAAACAAAAATGTAGGAAGTACCTCACGAGACATGAGTGATGTTGAAATCGTCTCACTAAATGCTTGGCGAAAAATGGATAGACTCAAAGAGGATTGATTGGAGGAGCCACTGTACCGTTTGGTGTTAAAGTTCTTTGCCTTTTCCACCGAGAACTTGACATGGTGATTTTGAATTATTTGAAATGAAATAAAGCAATGAGAAGGAAGATAATGAAGATTGGAGGAGGTTTTGAGAAAATTTAGTTCAAAAGCAGAAGAAGAAATCTAGAGAGAAAATTGTTGGAAACCACAGGTTTGATTTTGGATCTAAAGATCTTGAGTTTGAAAATGAGTTTTAAGGATGATTTGAGACACAAGATTGGATAAGAAACAAGTTGCATGGTTGATTTGCATAAAAACTAATGAAAAGGATGAATTTTGGGTGCGAATGAGGAAAGCGATTTTAAAGTGAGAGAAACGGATTTAAAGCAAAAGATGATTAACGCCCATATACCGAATGGAATTACGGATGTGAATAAACAATTCCGTTTGTGATGAGATGCAAAGAAAAAGAATGGCGAATCTAGAATTCGGATGTGAGATTATTACGGTTGTTGACGATGAGTAGCAAAAGCAACGGTTTACGGAATCCATAGGATATCCGATTAAGTAAAGAATAGACTTGAATTACATTTTCTTTCATATCCGGTATCCGATTGATTCCGCAGAATATGAAACATGAATTGGTTTACAGTTGTTAATGTTATCAGTTAACAAGAATAACCAAGTTAATCTGGTTTAACGATTGGCGAATCGGTTATCCAGAATATGACTCTTGTTGAATTTTAACAAGCTCTTATACTTGTATTACACTATTTTATTTTTGCTTTAAAATTGATCAATTTTCTCATTTGTGATTTAAAACTTTTCAATAAGCCATTCAATACATAAACCATAAATGCCTGATCAAACATATGAAATTATAAATCAAGATGCATTCATTCAGCTCGTATAATTTTATAAAAGCTCTTAACTAAGAGGTTTTGTAAAGATATCCGAGTTGATTTTCGGTAAACAAATTTAACATCTCCTTTTTAACATGATCTAGAAAATGATGACTAATTTCAATATGCTTAGTTCTAGAATGTTGAATAGGATTCTTGGATAGATTAATAGCACTAGTATTGTCACACAAGATAGGTATTTGATTAAAATTAATACCATAATCTCTAAGGGTTTGTTTCATCTAAAGAATTTGTGCCAGCAGTGACTATATATTGCCTCGGTAGTTGAAAGCGGAACTTTGTTTCTTTAAACCGAGACAAGTGAATGACACAGAAAGTGACATGTTCCTCTAGTACTTTTTTCTATCAACCTTATAACCAAAATCGGCATCCAATAAGTTAAATCAATATCGTTCCCAGGATACCAAGGCCAAGATTGATGCCAATCAAATATCGAAAAATTCGTTTAACGTGACAAGTGTGACTCTTTAGGACAATATTGAAATCGCACACACGTACAACATAATATCAGGGTGTCAAGTGATGCGGTCAATCATACCTCGATATGTCTTGATATCAACTTCTTTCCGACGATGGTAGTGCTCGTTGGAGTGCTTTTGCTTCCATTATCATAAATCTTTAGTAGATCTCTCGCAGCGGTTGAAAATTCCTTCCTTGTTTTGTTTGATTTGGGTCAACGCATATACTCATCTCAAATTCTTTGCTCATGCAAGATGAAAGTTTTTACAACTCATTAGTAGAACAAAGATAATGTCATCAACATAAATTTGTACTACAAGTATATCTTGGTTCTTATGCTTAACAAAGAGAGTAGTATCCGCTTTTCCCATTGAAAACCGTTATCGAACAAGAAATTTTTAAGTCTATTACCATGCTATGTTTTAGTCCATACAAAGCCTTAGACAACTTACACATGATTTGGAAATTTTATTTTCAAAACTAAGAGATTGTTTCAAGTACACTTCCTAATATAACCATTTAAGAAGGCACTTTTGACATCCATTTGAAATAGAATGAAATCTTTATGACATGCATATGCTAACAACATCTTAATGGATTCTAGTCTAGTTACAGGTGCAAATGTTTCATCAAAATCAATTCATTCTTCTTGGTTGTAACCTTGAGCCACTAATCTAGCTTTATTTCTTACAACCACACCAGATTCATCCATTTTGTTTCTAAATACCCATTTAGTACCTATAATAGATTGATGTTCCGGATTAGGAACTAATTCCCACACATTGTTTCTCTTAAATTGATTCAACTCCTCTTACATTGCCATAATACAAGACTCATCTTTTTCTGCATCCGCAAAGAATTTTGGTTCAATTTGAGAAATAAATGCATCATGCTCACATGTGTTCCTAAGTGATGATCTAGTTGTAACACCTCTAGATGGATCTCTTAAAATGACATCCTTGGGATGAGAAGAAACATACCTCTACTCCTTGGGAAGTGTTTGAGAAGTACCTTTATTTTGCTCTGCATTTATTTCTTTGTGATGTTCCTTTTGAATTCCATGATGTGCATCTTTTTTGTTGACATCTGATGCTTCTTCTTGTTGTTCTTCTTCTGCATTATTATCAACAACGACTTTCTCCGTAGAGGATGGGTTAGACTCATCAAATGTAACATGCATAGATTCTTCCACAACCAAAGTTCTTTTATTATACACTCTACAAGCTTTGCTTGAGTTTGAATAACCAAGAAAAATACCAACATCAGATTTTAGATCAAATTTACCTAGATTATCTTCTGTGTTCAAAACAAAACATTTGCATCCAAAAACTTTGAAATAACCAATGTTAGGTTTTCTATCTTTCCAAAGCTCATATGGAGTTTTATTAAGATTAGGTCTAATCAACACACGATTCAAAATATAACAAGCGGTGTTGACGGCTTTGGCCCAAAAATATTTAGGCAAAGAGTTTTCATTCAACAAAGTCCTAGCCATTTCTTGAATAGACCTATTCTTTCTCTCTACAACTCTATTTTGTTGAGGAGTTCTAGGTGATGAAAATTGATGCTCAATGCCAAAATCATTGTAAAAGTTCTTAAAAGCATAATTTTCAAACTCTCCTCCATGATCACTTCTAATACAAGAAATAGAATAACCTTTTTCATTTTGAACCTTTTTGCAAAACACTTTGAATGCATCAAAGGCATCATCCTTATTAGCTAAGAACAATACCCATGTGTATCTAGAATAATCATCAACAATTACAAAAGCATAATACTTGCCATTCAAACTAGCATATCTAGATGGTCCAAACAAATCAATGTGAAGCAATTGAAGTGGTTTTGAAGTAGAAATATTTTTCTTGTTTTTGAAAGAAGTTTTGATTTATTTTTCGAATTGGCAAGCTTCACAAATTCTATCTTTTTGAAAATTGATTTTTGGAAGACCTTTAACTAAATCATTTTTCATGATTTTTGAAATCAAATCTATACTTGCATGACCTAATCTTCTATGCCACAACCAACCATCATCATGCAATGCGGAGAAGCATTTATCATTTGAAGATGCATAATCTATATTAATGGTATAGACATTAACACATCTATTTCCTACAAATATAATCTTGCCATCACATGCATTCTCAATAATACATCTTGATTCATTAAAGATAACCTTATATCCTTTATCACATAATTGACTAATGCTAAGTTGTGTTTTAAGTTTTCAACCAAACAAACATTTTCAATAAGTGTAGATGATACATTACCGACATTACCAATACCAATAATCTTTCTTTTTGAGTTATCTCCAAAAGATACATCTCCACCATTTTCAATCTTGGTAAAGCTTGAAAACTAAGAATAATTTCCTGTCATATGTCTTGAACAACCAACTGCTCAAGTACCATTTATTCTTTTCTTCTTCAAGCCCCACAGAAACTCTAAGTCTTAGGTACCCAAACCTCTTCGGGTCCTCGAGTGTTAAGAATGGTTCCTTTGGAACCTAAATACATTTCATACCATAATACGATTTCTTTTACTAGACATCTATTCTTCATATAACCATCTTGATTACAATAATGACATACAACTTGATTGTTAGTAGAGTTACTCTTCACAAAATAACTCTTGTAATATTTTTGTTTTAAGTTCGGCTTGTAACCAATTCCTCCTTTATTAAACACATATTTTTATGAATTAAGCAAATTATCCAACATCTTTTGCCCATTTGTGAATTTAAGCACAATCTCATTTAGTTCATTACTTCTTTCTAAGCATTTCATTCTCATTTTTCAAGTCACCACATGTGATTTTAAATGTTCATGAGGTACTAGAATTCTCAATATAATCAATTTTATCATCCAATGTTTTATTCTCTAATTCAAGGCATATAATCTTGGCATTAAGTGATTCATTTTCATTTCTAAGATCTACCATCTTCCTTTTAAGGCAAACATTCTTTTTACCAATTTTCATCAATTCATCGTGCAATTCATTGAAGGCATCATGTAATTCATCATATGTAGGAAGCTCACTTACCTCATCATGTTCATCGCATGATTCTTCTCCAAATGCCATAAGAGCTAAATTAGTCCATCTGTCTTTCTTCATCATCACTTGTATCCTCATCACTATCATCCCACATACCACCATAGCTTTCTTGCGAGAGAGGACATGGTCAGACAGATGTGTCCAGGCTTCTTGCATTCATAGCAAGTGATTGGCTCCTTCTTCTCCTTTTTATTCTTGTGACCTCTGAACTTTCTCTGTTCATTAGTCTTTTTGTAAAACTTTCTTAATCTTCTATCCAACATTGCAAACTCCTCATCATCCATCTCGTTTTCCTCATCACTTTCACGCTAGAGCGCTGAGAGCAATGCTTTTCTTCTTTTCCTCATGCCCCTTTTCACCGCCAAATCTTCTTCATACGAAATGAGAGAACCAATTAAATCACAATAAGAAGACATTTAAATCTTTGGCTTCCTCAAGTAGTCCTTTTTGTCTCCATTCCCAAGAATGACCTAATGATTTTCTCAACTTTCTCGCTATTTGAAAAAGTTTTTCCTAGGGCTCCTAAAGTGTTTACTATATCCGTAAATCTAGTGTATATAAAATATACACTCTCATTTTGTTCCATTTGGAACAATTTATATTGTCGAGTGTACCTACTAATTTTTGACTATTTCACTTTATTTGTCCCTTCATAAACAACTTCAAGTTTGTGCCAAATTTCATTAGCACTTTCACAACTAGACACTCTATGAAACTCTTTCTTATCTAGTGCACAAAACAAAGCATTCATGACTTTGGAATTTAGATAAGCTTTTCTCTTTTCCAATTCATTCCATTCCCGTGAAGGTTTTGGAATATCTTTCCCGACTTCATTTTTAGTCAAAGGCATGAAAGGACCATCATTAACAATTTCCCAAATTTCGTAATCCAATGCTTGCAAGTAAATTCTCATCCTAGTTTTCCAATACGGATAATCATTTCCATCAAAATACGGAGGTCTAGTGGTGGATTGTCCTTCCCTAAATGTAGAATCATTATAGGTTGCCATTAATCTTTAGCTCTAGATGGTTAAGTCTAAACAAGAGCACCTTGCTCTGATACCAAATGAAATACAAGTGTACAACCCAAGAGAGGGGGTGAATTGGTATTTTAAAAATTATCCTAACCAATCCACACAACAATTCAATCTAATGCCTTAATAAAATTGAAAGCAATAAGTTCAATAACAGCACAATAATAAATAAGTAAGAGAGAAGAGAAACAAACACACGAAATTTTATGTGGTTCGGCAATCCCCGCCTATGTCCACGCCTCCAAGCGATCCAAGCTTGAGGTTTTCACTATCCAAGCCTTCCAAGGCTTAAAATACTTACAATTGACTTCAAGATGTCAATAAACCTTTACAACAAAGAGATTATATCTCAATCTCTTCACTCAAGTGTCTCACACACTCAAACACTCACAATTGAGATGATGAAATGAAAATTACAACAAAAACTCTCTTAAAGAGTGGATGAACAAATTTAAAAACAAATATGATTCAAAGATTTATGATTCAAAGATTTATGATTCACGAAACGAAACAAGATACGTCAGACGCCTTTTGTTTTCACGGAGAGATTGAAAATAAATCGATTGAAGCTTACAATGAACTAAAAACTACATGAGCTTTTTGGTCATAACCGGAATTCCGCTTCAAGTTACCGTTATAGCAAATATTTGAATTTTTAATCATCCGGAATTCCGCTTTTGTTTCAATAACTTACTGCCCAAATCCGGATTTCCGCTTGTGCAAATCCGGAATTCCGCTTTTGGTTTTTGTAACTTGTTGTCCAAATCTAGATTTCCGCTTAGAGCAATCCAGAATTCCGCTTGCTACAGTAACTTGTACAGTGAACTATTTTTTAAAATTACAGTTTTATCCCAAAACTTTATATAACTATATTATAGCCTAAAACGTTATGAAACTTTACAAATAAGTCCAATTTCAGAATTTCTAAATAATACTTTGTGAATCCTAAAACTTTATGAAATAATGATATCACCCAAACTATGTAAAATTATAGAATGGCCCAAAAGATTTAAATATTTCCAAATAGGTCCAAATCCGAAATTTAAAACAATATTTATTAAAATCAAAGAATGTAAAATTCTTTTATTTTAGTTCACATGAGAAACAACATAACTCCATAAAATCATTTTCTTATTTAAAAAGCACGATATATATATAAATCTTTATTTAATTACTCTCAATTTTCTTTAACCAAAAATATGTGGTTTGTTATCATCAAAATCAATATTTATAGCTATATAAACTAACAAAATCTACCACAAAATAATTCAAAGCTCACCAACCATATCTACTCATGGAACCTTCCACGAATTGGGCTTGAATTTATTTATCTTGAATCAAGTTTATGATCCAACAACATACTCATATGGATCTTTTGCATTATGTACCTTCATAAAAGGTAAGGTCCCTTCCAATAAACAATCTTTCAAGTGGCACCTCTCTCCAGAGATAAAAGAGGAAAAAAGGAGCAAGAGAAACTCTATCCTCATGTGGAAGCAAACATCTGCAAACTGATGCTCAACCATATACTCTTTGAACATTTCCATCTTTATTTGTGACAAGATAACATGTGAGGAAAGAGTAACTAGCTAGAAGCCGTAACATTCGATCAAGGACTGTTGGGGCTTCTTGGTTATTTGTGCGCAGCTGAGATGAAATCTCAGAACAAGAGAATTGAGATGGACCAGCTTTACCTAAAATCTCTAACACCCCAAGCTCGATGATAGCTTTCGTGGTCATCGGAACTAATGAGCTGACAGAAACCTCCATGACCAACATGAAATCTTCCTCATCGTTTGATGGTTTGATGAGTTGGTCATGGAATGAACTAATTTTAACTCCTGGAGTAGGATATGTTGAGATTAACAAAACGGCGATGGATGATATTCATGTAGTGCTCAGTATATATACGCACACATACATACAGATATATTAATTATAAATGTAGCTTTTGGTAGCTTTACGGCTTTACAGCTTTTATAATGTGTAAATAGCCCCACTCGTCGCAATCATGGTTGTGTTATGGAGTTTTTTAAACTGTAAGCAGCACACTATATTAGCCAATTGAAAACAAATGAATCAGGGTTTACTGTTAATAAGGCAAGGAATCATTTACCACTTGATTTTTAAATCTTCAATTTAAATGTTTCATCGGTCCTATTTATGTTATATACTGCTTCATTAATTAATTACTCATCCACTGGAGGGCTTAGTAGTTACAATAGTCAAATTTCAGTATTATCTAATAATTTAAAAAGGACGGAAACCTTCTGGTCTTTCCAATTCTGCAATTACATTTTCTGTCCCACTCTCGACAGTGATCCCGGGCTTGGAATCCCACTTCTTTTGACTGAGAAATGTTATTGCAATTTGCATCAGCTTTGCGGCCCATGGAGGCATGGACTACGTGTCGGTTTCCAAATGGATCAATTATTCGTTCATATCTACTGCGAAAAAAAGAAAAGAGTGCTTTTAATACCAGTATCTAATAATATCTAATTTTTTCTGACTTATCAACAGACCATACCGTCCGCATATTATGTTTGAATCAAATGCATCCACGTACCATCTATTATTGATGCGTTGAATGATTATTTATTTCCAAATTAAAATAGATACTTTTTTCAAAGTGATTGCCAATGGTCATGATTCGATAAAAAAATTTTCTACCGCATGAACCGTTTGATTTTTCTTTCTTACATACCAACAGCTCTGGCCCACACTGGGGAGGTGTTAGCATGCCCTGTTGTCTGATAGCAACCAGGAAAGACAGAGTATTTGTCACCTTATTAAATTATATCATCATTCATAATAGTTGAATGGGATCGTCGTTTGACAAAAACTTGTTACCTGTGCACCGCTTATTCTTAGTTACCATAAACTTGGCCCATATGAGTGAGAATTCCACACATGTTTTGACTAAAAATCCGTTGTTTAGGTAGCATATGAATGTGATATATTGAAATATTTATTTAATTGTCCTCGTTGCCGTATTATTTAGATTAGAGAATCATTTAGGTGTTATTGTTAGAACAATACTAAGTATACTGCCACGTTAAATTATGCATTTCAACTTATGATCAAGTCTCTTGGATCGACTTTCACTTCACTACACCGCATCTTGGATTGGGGATCGGGTTTGGGGAAACAAATAAAATTGATTTAAGGTATCCCCTTGAATTTCTCCAAATTCATTTCGGGTTAGGAAAAGGAAATACTGGTGTATCGCGACCCGCGACAGATTACTTGAAATTTCAATATAGCCTCTAAAAGCTCTAAGGTGGTATTTCGTTGAAAAGGAGATAGAGGAAAGAGTGGATAAAATCGGGTTTGATTGGATTCGAGTCAATCCGATCGGGTTCGTTGTTCAGTTAGAAAAATCAACTGAATTTAACCTCGTTGACCGACCAACTCAATTCTGGTCGGGTCGGTCAATTCAGTCAAATTCTAATTCGGTTAATCTAATTTCGAAATTTTTTTCCTATTTTAAAGTTTTTGTGGTTTTAAGATATTTTTCTTAATTGTAGTCCTTTTACTAATTTTCAACCCAAAAAAAGAAAAGAAAATGTTATGAAATCAAATGAATAAAGTTAAAACTCTAGAATAGGATTATAATTATAAAATATATAATTATAATGCACATAATCACACAACACATTATAATTATAAAATATATGTAACATAATACTTAATTTCAATATTTAATCTACCTAATGTCTTAATTTATTCATAAAAAAATCAATTGTTAATTGTTGTTAACAATTATCAATTAACATTATTTCAATTATTAATAACTAAAAATTTTTGTTATTTATTAACAATAAATAAAATTTATTCATAACAAAATCATAAATACACCAATTTTCTTGATTTTATTACTAATATTTATAAATACATAATTACAACAATCAAATAATAACTAATTACATAATAACCAATTAAGCATATATAATCATATAGATATATATTCCATGAAAGTTATGACTTATTGCTCGAAATGTTTTAAAATTAGGTTTGGGTGAGAAAAATTTTTTGGTGACCCGATCGAGATTCGGATCGGGTCGGGTTGACCAACACAACCCGATCGGGTTTGCAATTTGTAACCCGATCGGGTTTCAACATCGATTCGACCCGACCGAACCCGAATTTTTTTCGGTCGGTCGGGTAAATGCCCACCCTAGAGGAAAGTAATTTGAATTCCTTTTTCATTTTGTTGTTTTGTTGAATAAAATATATAAAACTTAATTTTATTAGAATTTAATATCTACCATAATATAAAATTTAGATTCTACACTAAAGAGTGAAAAATTCAAATTCCTCTTCGTTCGAAACAAAACTTTCCAAATGACCTCTTCAATTTTTAATGTTTAATTCATCAAATAATTGTTATTTATAATTTTTATCAATTTAATATTATAAATAATTTTATATGAATTAAATTTAATCACTTATTTAAAAACTTAATGAAATAAATAACTTTATTTATCTATATAATATGAAAATATAGAAATATAAATTACAATTGTCGAATTGTTGCCGTCGCATCGCTACCAATCCATGCGCCTCATCACGGCATCATGGATCGTTGGACTCGATGAACAAGATCATTATATTGTCATTAAGGTCAAAACCGTGTATGTTATTCAATGCAATTAAAAACTTTTAGAAACATTTAATTCCCACAAATACGATAAAATATCAAATTATTTGGCTAGATGAGTTCACCCATTATAAAGAGCATGAGTTTTTTTATCATTTTTATTTCATTCATAAGTTTATGAGATACAAGTGGCTGCAAGTATAATGTAGTAGATTTCAGCGACTACAATTGTTTTTTTTGTTCTTTAAATGAAAATTTAAAATTGTAATATATTGATTAAGAAATTATTTATATTATATTATAATTTATTTAGAAACAAATTATGTTAATTATAATTACTTAAATTAACAATAAAAGTAAAATTATATTAATAAAATTTTTTAAATAAAATTTAATTATAAATATATATATGTTATTCAAAATAAATTTTATTAGTTATCTAGGTAAATATATTAAACAAAATTACTGTTAAATTTTTAATTCTATTTATGATAAATATTTAAAGTCTAACACTTAAGGCTAAAATTGTCTAAATAAAAAAATTACAAATTTCCTTTCTTTGTTTAATTCTATAATAAACCAAATATTAGAAATTTCACCTCTCCTCTTCTCTTCTCTCTTTTCCTTCACTTTCCTCTCCTCTCATTTTCTCACATCTCTTCAAAGCAAACATTACCTAAGAATATTTATAATGAAATTAGAAATTTTGAAACTTAAATCTTATCATCCATTTCATTCTAGTAGCAAATATCGAGCACACTCATACCACAGTTATGAATTCAGTGTCATTTACATCTAAAATACTAATGACAAAAAGAAAAAAGAAAATTAAATGTTTGATTTCTTTTATTTGAAGAATTTTCAAAGAGTAATTATCATCTTGTTAGCTACTTATTTGTGGTTCAATCTCTATATTTTGACTTAAAGGACTGCTTAGTCTATATATTTTAAAAAATTCCTCGAAAACACTACTACAATTAAATATGTTACATTCTTAATCTTACTTTAATCTTACTTTTTTCTTTCCTTTTAGAATACTACCCTTCTAACAATATTCTTGACAATAAATAATTTATCCATAAAAAATTAATTAGCAAATTAAACTACAATTACAAATTAACCAATAAATATCAATGTGAAATAATTTGTATTTTTAATAATTGTACAACAATCTTACTAATAATTGTTTATAAATAAATTAATATTAGCCAACTTAAAATAATATTTTTAGTATCCTTACTACAATTTTACTAATAATTATTTTATAAAAATCTAGTTTACAAATTAATTGTAAAAGTAAAATAATAATACAAAGTTTGTGTTACTTTTAAGGTTTATTTGATAAGTTATCATTTTATTCTTTTTATGAATATCACCAAGGATAGTGTTGCAACAAGATATTGTAAAAGAAAACAAAATAAGAATAAGAATATAACATATTTAACAACAGCTTAATATATGATTAAACAGACACTTAACTCAAAATATAAGAACTAAATGAGTATTTACCCTAATTCGATATAATATAAATGAGATAAATATTATAAACTGTTATAAAAAACTACAAGAAGTTTCAATAGATATCATTTGACTAGATTTTCCATCAGTTTCGATTAGTCGAAGGTTAGAAAAGATAAGTACCATGTTTATATAATACTTCTCCACATATAGAGATCTCTAGAAGTCTTTTTCACCCTTAGAATTTACTTTCATAACATAAACAAAGAGTAGATAAAATAGCCAAAATGCCCATTTAATTATTTCTAATTCACAACAATATTCCAGAGCATAAAGGATACCTACACCCTAAGATTTAGGAAAATAGTTATGTAAATCTCAACTTTTTCAATGAAGGATATCAAGACTTCGTTTTCACTATAATTACAAATTAACCAATAAATATCAGTGTGAAAGAACTAATATTTTCTTATATGAAATACAAGTGTGCAACCCAAAAGGGGGGGTGAATTGGTGTTTTAAAAATGATCCTAACAAAACCACATAACAATCCAATCTAATGTCTTAATAAATTCAAAAACAATAAATTCAATGAAAGCACAATAATAAATAAGGCAGGAGAAAACAAACTCAAGGATTTTTACGTGGTTCGGCTATCCCGCCTACGTCCACGCCTCCAAGCTCACCGAGCTTGAGGATTTCACTAAGCAAGCCTCCAAGGCTTCAAATGCTTACAATTGACTTCCAAGGTGTCAATGGACCTTTGCAACAAGAGATTATCCCCAATCTCTTAACCCAAGTGTATCCCAACACTTACAATCTCTCAACTTGATTTTACAAAAAGGATTACAAATGAATTTCTCTCACACAATTTGTTTGATCACAAATGAAAGCTCAATGTGTGAATAAATGAGATGAATACAAGAGTTTAAAGCTCCATGAAAGTTTGTATGCTCAATGATAATCGTTGGAAATCTTCTTGTTTGAATTTGATTGAGCTTATTTATAGTTGGAGCTAAAAACTAGTCGTTATTGCCTTTTTCACCAGAAAACGAATCGTCGTTAACCGTTTGCGTTGGTCAAAGTTACCGCTATTGAATTTCAAATAAACGGTTGACCGTTAGTCACTATCGGTTCACCGTTAATTTGAGACCAGAAATAAATTTGGCTTAACCGCTCACTAAATGGTTCGTTAGCAACCTGAAATAATCGGTTCACCGCTTTTTGTAAACGGTTCAGGGTAATTTCCAGAGACCCGCAAAATAAATTTGGCTTAACCGTCTTACTAAATGGTTCAAGATTAAGAATCTGAAATAATCGGTTCACTGCTTCAGTAACGCCATCAATTTCTGTGACCATCATTTTAACAATCCTTTCAGTAGAACATGCTTTCTCGAAAATTATCGGTTAGTCGCTTTTAATAAACGGTTAAATGTCACATGATCGCCATGAACTATTTACCAAAAATTACAATTTTATCCTAAAACTCTATAACTCGTATTTATGGCCTAGGACGTTATAAAACTTTACAAATAGGTCTAATTTCAGAATTTTCAAATAATACTGTTTAATCCCAAACTTTTTAAAATTATGAAATGACCCAAAATACTATGACACTTTTCAAATAAGCCCTTCTCCAGAATTTCAAACAATATTTGTTGATTTTTAAGTTTTCAAAACTCTTTCAATTAAACCATAAACTTGAAAAACAATCAATTTCATAAAATCATTTTTTCATTAAATATAAAACCTTTATAATATGAAAATAATGATTTATTTAAAACGTATAAAAATAATTTAAGATTTCAAAAACTTAATCATTCTTAATCTTGTTTGTTATCATCAAAATCAACATTATGGATACATATATGCTAACATTATACTTACCCAACAACCTTACTATAATTTTTTATAAGTAAATCAATATTAACCAACATTCAAAAGTTTGGTAGATTGCTCACCTTAATTGATAGCGACCCACTAAACCCGAATGGCAAGAAATATTAGGAAATAAGTGGGTGAAGCAGACACGCAACTAAAGTAAAATTGAAAAAATAATGAGACAATAAAATCACACAGGATACTAAAAAAATACGTGGTTCGACTTTTAGCCTACGCCACAAGACAGAAAGAAAATATTTTACTAGTGATATGAGGATTACAAGTATTATAATATTTTAGCTCACTATCCAGAACCCCAATACACTCAATCTCTCACTCACTATAACAAGAGCTTATAATTACAAGCTTTTTAAGCTATCTCTCTTAATTGCTAAATTGCTTCTCTCAATGGAATGCAGAAAATGAGGAGGAGGAGCCTCCTTTTATAGCCAAAACTTGGCTACTCTTCATTTAATTAATTAATTATTATTTTTTTCTTCTCCTTCATTGGCCCGGCACCCATTTTTCTTTCCTCTCCTTTTTTTCTTTGTTCTAGTCAAAAAAGGAAGTAACGCTTCCTTCTTCAAAATGGGTGGGCCCACCTTCTAGAAGGGTGGTGCCCACATGCCATTTTTTGTCATTCTCCCACTTGGAGATTAGATTGAGAATTGATCAATCTCACATCATCCTTTCTATTTCGCCATAGTCATGTTGCTTACGTTTTTGCTAGGCCACAAGAGGATCTACTCTAAATAAACTTGTCAGCATTGATCGGCTTAGTCAAAACATCTGCTAGGTTCTCCTTGGTATGGATTTTCTGCAAATCCAGACTTCCATCTCCACTACTTCACGAACGAAGTGATACTGTACTCCTATGTGCTTTATCCTGGAATGAAAGGTTGGATTCCTTGCAATGTGCAAGGCACTCTGACTATCACAAAACACAGGAATTTTCTGTTGTCTGTGTCCGAGCTCCTCTAATAACCTTTGTATCCAAATAGCTTCCTTGCAAGCTTGTGTAGCCGCCATGCATTCTGCTTCTGTTGTAGATAGAGCCACAACAGTCTGCAATTTCGAAACCCAGCTTACAGCTGCTCCCGCAAGTGTAAACACATAGCCAGTAGTGGATTTTCTTTTATCAAGGTCCCCTGCAAAATCTGAATCCACGTAGCCCCTGACAATAAACTTTGATCCTCCGTAACATAATGTAACATCTGAGGTTCCTCTGATGTATCTCAGAATCCTCTTCACAGCTGTCCAATGCTCTCCACCAGGATTTGTCATGTATCGACTGACTGCTCCCACTGCTTATGCAATGTCTGGTCTTGTACAAATTATAGCGACCATTAAACTTCCCATTGCTGATGCATACGGCACTCGAGACATTTCTTTCCTCTCTGCTTCATTGCTAGGATACATACTTGAGGATAATTTGAAATTAATAGGAATTTGGGTAGAAATTGACTTACAATCTTGCATGTTGAAGTGCCGCAAGATTTTCTTCAAGTAGTTCTTCTGTGAAAGCCAAATCTTCATGTTATTTATGTGTCGGTGAATTTGCATCCCTAGAATTTTGTTTGCTGGTCCCAAGTCCTTCATTTCAAACTCTCTAGCCAATTTTGCCTTTAACGTTTGGACTCGATCTTTGCTCACCAACATGTCATCCACATACAATAGCAAAATGATAAAATCATTATTTTCAAACCTCTTGTAATATGCACAATAGTCTGAACTGAGTCTGTTATAACCAATGCTAATGATGAAAGAATCAAATCTCTTATACCAACACATTGGCGCCTGTTTAAGACCGTATAGAGATTTGTTCAACTCAAAACCAAGTTCGCTTCCTTTTCAAAGAAAACCTTCGTCAAGCATATAAATTTCTTCTTCAAGTTCTCCATGAAGAATGCGCTTACATCTAATCGCTTCTAGATGTAAGTCAAATGTAGCACACATTACCAAGACTATTCTCGATCAGTGAGTCGAACCACCGGAGAAAATATTTCGTCAAGTCAATACCTTCTTTCTCGAGCATATCCTTTCACTATCAATCTTGCACGATACCGCCCACTTAGTCATTGCCATCATGTTTGATCTTGTAGACCTATTTGTTACCAATGGCTTTTCTTATACGTGGTAAAGGGTACAAGTTCTCATGTCTTGTTCTTGTGTAGAGCCTCAATTTCTTCCTACATCATTGCCATCCATAAAGCAACATCTAAGCTATTTAAAACTTCATAGAAAGTTGATGGTTCTCCATCCTCCGTTAAGACAAGATGCAACATTAATCTCGTGACATAATCCAAGTGCCACATCAAGGTCATCTCAAACTTCCGCGCCAGACTAGACGGTTCTTGCTCCTCGTGCTTTGGTGCCGCTCAAAAGAATCAATCTTCCGGATTTTCACATATACGCACGCCTCTAACTTTTCTTTTCAGCGCTATCATCCTCATCTCTCCTTTACTGATCCTCTACAAAGATAACATCTCATCGATGATTTATCTTGAGTAGGGTCCCATGACGATACCCCTTTACTCCATCAAGATATCCCAAGAAGATACATCTTCTAAATTTTGGATCCGCTTTGTTTTTTCGTGTTGTACATCACGCATACGTGACACCCAAATGTATATAGTGAGAGTAATTTGTTGGTTTTCTTGTCCATATCTTCATTGTCCTTTTCAACCCAATCATGGATGACGATTTACTATATAACAAAGTGTTTTGGCCGCTCGCCTGTAATGAACTAGTGCACCCAGTCCTCAACATAGCTCTTATTCTTTCTGTAAGAGTTCTGTTCATCCGCTATGCCACTCCATTTTGTTGAGGAGTGTATGCCACCGTGAACTGCCTCTGAACACCTTCTTGCTTACTGAAAGTAAGAAATTCTCCGTCTTTATACTCTTCGTCATTATCTGTTCTCAGACACTTGATCCTTTTGCTAGATTCAAGTGTTACCCGCGCTTTGTATTCTTTAAGCACTAGAAATACATTTGACTTTTTCTTAATTGGATACACCCAACATCTCCTAGAATAATCATCAATGAAAGTTACCAAGTACTTTGCACCTCCCATGGATATGTCAGGTGATTCCCAAACATCATAATGAACCAAGTCTAGAGTGCATTTACTTCTAATAACAGATCTACTAAACTTTAATCTATTATGCTTACTTGTAACACAATGCTCGCAAAATGGTAAACTTACCGATTTAAGCCCTGGAAGCAATTTTCGTTCAGAGAGAATCTTCAAATCCTGTTCTGACATATGGCCAAGTTTGAGATGCCACATCATCGATGATTTTTCTCCATTTGACGCGACAAAAGCATCAGCTTCCTACAGTGTTTCTCCTTTAAGCATGAACAGATTAACACCGATCTTTTTCGCCTTCTTCAATACAAGCATACTTTTGACTATCTTAATGATCCCATTTTCAACATGAGTTTTTGCACCTATGACTATCTATTTGTCCCAAAGACAATAGATTTTATTCAGATCTTTGACATGTCGTACCTCCTTAATTGTGCGAACTGTATCATCAAACATTTAGATTTTGATAGTACCAATACCAGCGATCTCCAAGGCATGATCATCTCCCATATATACAGATCCTCCTTAAATAGGTTCATATGTGTGGAACCATTCTCTCTGAGAGGTCATGTGCCAGGTAGCTCCTAAGTCTATGAGCCAGACATCGATAGTCATTTTACTTTCGAAATAGTTGTTGCCTCATCAGAGAATTTCGCCATCATCCGAGGTATTGATACACACCCCCGAGCATTTGACGACTCGTGTTCTTTGCCCTCTTCTTCCGTTACTCCAACACTCTTTCGACGTACGCTTCGCCACAGCTTGTAGATTTAACATTATTCTTACTTTTGGATTTTGATCTACCATGATCATGGACTCCCATCGGCCAACGCCCGCTGATCTCCTCTCATCACCAATACCCTCCACTCACGTGAACTTGCTTGTCTGCCTTCCTTACTTTTCCACCGCTTCCTCGCTTAATGCAGAGGCCGCAACATCATCAAAAATTGGGATCGTCCGCAGGATTGTTATTCGCCGATTGATGATGAGTTGATCATACGAATCTAGTAGACTTTGAAGTAGAAGCTCCGCACGTTCATTTTCCTCTATATGATGATCCAACGTTATGAGTTGTGAAAATAGAGTTTTCAAAGTGTTGATATAGTCGGTCACCGAAGTGGATTCCGCCATTCAAGAGTATAGTAGTCTCCTCTTTAAAAGATTTTATTGTGTAGCACTTAGCTTCGCATAATTTCGAGAGTATCCTAGATTTTCTTTGTTGTCTTTTTTTTCTCCGCCACACCGGATAACACCCCATCCGCAAGTGTCACGGTAGATCAAGAATCGCTGTCCCATCTCATTCCACTTGTCATCATCAGTTATCTCCATGGGCACTTCTTCAATTACTGCCAAGCAATTATTTTTCCTCAAAACTGCCTTCATCTTCATTTTCCACAACAAGAAATTATTCCCATTAAACTTCTTAATTTCATACTTTACTGCCATTTTGTTGTTAAATACTGCACACAAACTAGTGTATCACCTTGAATAGTTGTGAGTATATATGAGAATGTACACCAGGAAAGTTTTCAGGAAAGACTGGAGGGGTCACAATGGTCCCACTTAAAACCCAGACTCCTTAGGCTCTTATCACCTTTGTAACAGAACTTTCATAGACATGTACAAAACTATACAATTGCACTACTCACACTACTATTCCCCGCCTCGCACCAGAAAAATTCTTGGATCGCCTCCCACCGCTTTCTCCCGAACGATTATATATGAATAATATCGATACGTGAACAAGACTTTACGTGAACAAGACCCACTCCAAAAATACAACCAATAGCTCGATACCACTATTGTGAAATAGGTGGGTGAAGTAGACACAACTAAAATAAAATTGAGACAATAAAATCACACGTGACATTAAAAATTACGTGGTTCGGCTTTTTACCACGCTCACTGCAAAGACATAAGAAAAATATTTTACTAGTGGTATGAGAATTACAAGTATTGTAATATTTTGGCTCACTACCCAGAACCCCAATACACCTAATCTCTCACTCACTATAACAAGAGCTTATAAGTACAAGCTCTTTAAACTATCTCTCTTAATTACTAATTGCTTCTCTCAATGGAATACAGAAAATGAGGAGGAGGAGCCTCCTTTTATAGCCAAAACTTGGCTTCTATTCATTTAATTAATTAATTAATTTTATTATTTTATTATTTTTTTCTTCTCCTTTATCGGTCCGGCACCCATTTTTCTTTCCTCTCCTTTTTTTCTTTGTTCTAGTCAAAGAAGGAAGCAACTTCCTTCTTCAAAATGGGTGGGCCCACCTTCTAGAAGGGTGGTGCCCACATGCCATTTTTTGTCAAGAAAATGCTTGGTTTTGTAGAGAAGAAGAAAATAGTTTTATATAGTCTTCGTTTTTTATTATTTAATCATGTTTGTAATAAATAATGTTTCTACTCCTCTTACATTTATTTTTTGTTTTAAAGATAAAGATTGGGTAAAACCCAAATTTATTTTTAGCTCCATACCTCTTCCAAGATTTGAATTTATGTAACCAATTGAATAAAGCTTTTTGAAAATGATTCAACCAAACCCATAAGAGCCACATCTTACATTTTTTTTTCTTTAAAGGTGAGGAGTGGACAAAACCCAAATCTATTCTTAACCTCATACCTCTTTCAATATTTGAACTCATAAAGTTAAGCTAAATAAAGTTGTTTGAAAATTACTTCACTAAGTCTTGGAGGCAACTCTTATATTTATTTTGATTTCATAAAGCAAATGGAAATATAGTAAAAAAAAAGAAATTTCTTTTAAAATATTTTGTAGTTCAGTAATACATTGTAAAACTTCTAATATTTCATTGATATTACGGTAAATATCTGTCTTTTTTTTTGGTCCTTTTGATAAGGATAAGGATCCTCTCTGTCCCTTTTTTTCCCCTTACTTCTTATTTAATGAGTGGTTAAGATTAATTTTTGTATTTACTTTTCACTTTATTTACAATCGAGCCAACTTTTTTTCAATAGATTACAAAGATAAGGAGAGGCAAATATTAAAAAAATAGAAAAAGATCCTAATCCATAAATTTAACGTAGCTGGAAGATAATCATCCGTTCACTAGCGTACTGATTAGAATGCAGTTTTATAATCGTTGCACGTTGTCATGACTCATGACTGCTTTTTTAAAAAAAGAAAAACCGTATAATGATTTATATGGTAGCAGTTCAAGCATAGATTATGACAGTAACACTGGTACTTGCGGTCAAAACCATCTTGTTATTCAAATAAAAAAATCAACATTTTACTATTATTTTTTTCTATACACCACTATAAGTACAATTATCTCGTGCAGTTAGGTCCCTGCAGATCACAGTCTCGAAAGTGCAAGCTTATTACTTAACTAAGTTTAAGTACTGTTTTGGAAGCAATCTTATGAGCAGAGATAGTAACCATGGAGGAGATTAGAAAGACTCAGCGAGCCCAGGGCCTCGCCAACATCCTCGCCATCAGCACGGCAACGCCGCCCAATTGTGTCATCCAAGCTGATTATCCTGACTATTACTTCAGGATAACCAACAGCGAGCACATGACTGAGCTCAAAGAGAAGTTCAAGCTCTTGTGTATGCATGCGAGATCATTTTTGTTCTCGTTCTTTTATTTTATTTTAATTGTTTAGCTTTTCTGGGTGCGCATGTTCTTAATGCAGATTACGCATCAATGATTTTGGTGATATGATCTTAATTTACAGGTGAGAAGTCGATGATAAGAAAGCGTCACATGTGCTTAACAGATGAGATTTTGAAAGCAAACCCTAATATGTGCTTACACATGGGGACATCACTCGATGCGCGTCAGGACATTTCTCTTGTTGAAGTACCAAAGCTTGGCAAAGAGGCGGCAACCAAAGCTATCAAAGAATGGGGACAGCCCAAATCCAATATCACCCATCTCATTTTCTGCACATCTGCAGGCGTCGACATGCCCGGCGCTGACTATCAGCTTACAAGACTCCTCGGCCTCAAGCCGGATGTTAGGCGTATGATGATATATCAACAAGGGTGTTATGCTGGCGCCACCGTCCTTCGGCTTGCTAAAGATTTGGCTGAAAACAACAAGGGCTCTCGTGTTCTTATTGTTTGTTCTGAGAACACAATCCCCACTTTCCGTGGGCCGTCTTATACCCACATTGATTCTCTAGTGGGTCAGGCTCTTTTCGCCGATGGTGCTGCTGCACTGATTGTTGGTGCTGATCCTGATACATCAATTGAGCGTCCATTGTATCAGATTCTGTCGGCTTCGCAGACGCTTCTGCCTGATTCTGATGGTGCAATTGAAGGACACATACGGGAGGCGGGTCTAACGGTTCATTTGAAGAAAGATGTTCCAGCATTTTTTTCATCAAACATTGAGAAAAGCTTAGTTGATGCATTTACTCCAATTGGTATCAGTGACTGGAACTCGATATTCTGGATTGCTCACCCCGGTGGTCCGGCAATTCTCGACCAGGTCGAGGCAAAACTCGGCCTGAGAAAGGACAAGTTGAGAGCTAGCCGACATGTTATGTCTGAATATGGTAACATGTCAAGTGCATGTGTTTTGTTCATTCTTGATGAGATGAGAAACAAGTGTCTTGAAGAAGGGAAAGCCACCACAGGTGAAGGGCTTGACTGGGGTGTGCTATTCGGGTTCGGCCCGGGGCTCACCGTTGAGACCGTCGTGTTGCACAGTGTCCCTATAGAAGCATGAGGGCCACAGCGTCAATATAAATAAATTCATGCTGCATGCTTTGCAGATTGCTTTGAGATCATATGTATGTTAAGTGTTGGTTTAGTTGAGGTTTGGGTTCATGCCCTTTCTTATGGCTCTAAAGCAGCAGAACTTAATCCGTTATTTGTTGTAATAGTTTCCCTTATTTATCTGTTATTTGTCTTTTTATCATTGTCCGTTATTTGTTGTAATAGTTTCCCTTATTTATCTGTTATTTGTCTTTTTATCATTGTTTGTGTTTTTGAGCCATTGACTATAACTGTAATACCCCCACACCCTTATAAATAGAGAGAGGGGGAGAGAGGCGAAAGAGGACCGGGTCAACCCATACCCGCGAACTCGACCCGTCTGCCGTTTTCATTTCCAACCACCACTACGGCCAAGGTTGGTACTGATCCGAAGTTCGTATGACACCGGTCATCTCCATTTCATCCTTGCTGCTGGAAAGCGTCCGGAAAGCCACCGATCGAAGCCGTGAATAGGTGCGAAATCGCCACCTTGATTGGCCACAATTTCGCCGGTTTCCTATGATGTCGTCACTTGGGTTTTGTTCCTCGCCTTGCCTCTGCCTTTTCCGACCATCCACTATCGTCGAGGACGTCGTTTTGCTATTGATCGACCGTTAAAGGATTCACGGCTTTGGGAGCTTGATCCGGCACCATGGCCGCTGCAGTAGGGGCTCGAACTGCTTTGAGATTCCTGTCGCCGTCGATTAACCTCCGCTGACTGTTAACTGGCAAGGGTATTTCGATAATTTCACAGTCTAAGGGTAATTTTATAATTCTAGACTATGGGTATTTTAATAATTTGGAGAAATTAAAGATAAGTTGGTAATTTATGATTTTGAGATTAAATTGGTAAATTATGAATTCATGAGTATTTTGGTAATTTTGAATTCAAGGGTATTTTGGTAATTTATGATTTCAAGGATAATTTGGTAAATGATGATTTCGAGAGTATTTTGGTGATTTATAATTTAAATTGAGATTATTTAAGGTAAGTATGAAATGTGATTATATTAAAGAATTTGATAATATTGGAGTTATGATGATGGTTTAATTTTATTTCATGAGAGTATTTTTATTGATTTTAGGCCAATAATATCAATAGAGATTTATTTTTGTAGTGATTTTACTACTAACAAGACAATAAGCAATAAACCACTGCCCAAGAGTTTTTAACCAAGATCTGTTCAAGATGCTAATAACTAGAGATTGATCTAAAGCTTCTATGAAGATTAAACAGAAGATTAACGAATCAAGAAACAATCACACTCAATCTAAGAAGACAAGATTTTAACGTGGTTCAATTATACACAAATGTGCATAATCTACATCCATGGGAGAAGCCACAGAAAGCTTTGTATTGATGATTAAAGATGGATTTTACAGAGCAAATACAGAGAGCGTTACAAGGAACAAGAAGACTCTTTCTCTCTTTCTAAGAACTCTCTGATTTCTCACACACGTTCATTATGCAACCTGCTTTGAAACTAGCTTCTTATACTCTGTTTAGTAAACCCATATTGTACAGAACCCTGACACGTGTGTAACGGCTTTATTTAACGACTTTGATTCTTTTTTCACAAGCTTGCTCACGTGATTCACTTAAGCTTTATCCAAACGACATAATGTACTGTCGTTTAGCCTTAAGCTGAAGAGCTCGTGACTGCATGTGAGCTTTAAGTGACTTCAGATAAATCAAAACGTAGCCATTTTGGAGTCCTGAGTTTTGTATTCATTGCACTCCAGTCCATACTTCTCCACCTTAAATCAAAACATCTCTTCCTGCTTCCTCCTCCAATACTCGAGCAATTTTTAATCACTGCTCAACCCAGCCAAGCCCAAACACAAATTGAACTTGACTGTAGGAACAACCTTAGTAAGCATATCGACTGGATTTTCATCTGTATGCACCTTGGCCATCTTTACAGTCCCTTTAGACACTTCATTTCTGATGAAATGGAGTTTGATGTCTATGTGTTTAGTTCTCTCGTGATGTGCAGGATTCCTGCACAAATGAATGGCGCTGGAACTATCACAATGGACTGTTACTGATTCTTGCTTTATACCCAATTCACCAATTAGCCCTTGCAGCCACAAAGCTTCTTTTACAGCCTCAGTAGCAGCTGTATATTCAGCTTCAGTGGTGGAAAGAGCAACCACATGCTGCAAGGTTGCTTTCCAGTTGATGAGACATTCATTATACATGAACATAAATCATGTCAGTGATCTCCTCCTATCCAAGTCTCATGCATAATCTGAGTCTACAAAACCCAACAGCCCATCACTTCTTCCTTTAGATCTTCCATACACTAAACCATGGCTTAAGGAGCCATTCAAGTATCTCATGATCCATCTTACAGCTCTCCAGTGTTCTCTTCCTGGTTGTGCCATATATCTACTGACTACACTGACTGAATGTGATATGTCAAGTCTTGTGAGCACCATGGCATACATCAGACAGCCTACAGCATTGGCATAGGGAACATTTTTCATGTCAAGCTTCTCTACTTCAGTTTTAGGACACAACTGATTACTCAGCTTGAAGTGAGCTGCTAAAGGAGTAAGTACAGGCTTAGAATCTAGCATCTGATAGCTTTTCAGAACCTTAGTTAAATATCTCTCTTGACTGAGAAATATTTCCCTTTTAGATCTGTTTCTCTTAATTTCCATACCCAAAATCTTCTAAATCCTTCATATCAATCAATTCAAAGATAAGTTTTAATTTTTCTATTTCATCTCTCTTTTTGCAAGCTATCAGCATATCATCTACATATAGGAGGAGGTATATGTAGTGATCACCTTATAGTAATTTGAAATACACACAACAGTCATAATTGCAGCTCATGAATCTATTTGTTACCATAAATTTATCAAACTTGAGATACCACTGTCTGGGTGACTGTTTTAGACCATAGAGTGATTTCTTGAGTAAACATACATGTCTAGGCTTCTTGGAATCCACATACCTCTCGGGTTGATGTTGAGTGTTAGAAAGTGTATATTTATAAAGGAGAAAATCGTCATTTTACACTTCAAGTCTCACTAACATTGCTACTTTTATTTATTTAAGTATTTTGTTATTTAATTATGTGTGTTGCATTTTAATTAGGTATTTTATGTATTTTAGGGGAATCACAATGGTTTCACAATGATGACAGTGATCGACAAAGAAACGGACGTCACATTTGAACTCGTGATTTAAAACATATACGGTTTCACATAGTGAATAAGCTGGTTGGGAGGTGTGTTGAGTGTTAGAAAGTGTATATTTATAAAGGAGAAAATCGTTATTTTACACTTCAAGTCTCACTAACATTGCTACTTTTATTTATTTAAGTATTTTGTTATTTAATTATGTGTGTTGCATTTTAATTAGGTATTTTATGTATTTTAGGGGAATCACAATGGTTTCACAATGAACGAGTGATCAGACAAAGAAACGGACGTCACATTTGAACTCGTGACGGCCGAAACCTAAGGACGAGCATAAAAGGAAAAATGTCACTGCTCACATATACAGATCGTTCATACGACTGCATCGCATCGCATAAATAGTGTTATCGCATAAAACCGCTTTATCAGTGCAAAACCGACTTATCAGGTAAATAGTGGTCACCGTGTGAACTGTGCAAATAATATTACTGTTCACATAGTGGCTGTTGACTGTTGACTGATGACGTGGCGCAATCCTGAGCGTCCAAACTGTTTTTAATCCGATGGTCATGATTCACCAATGCATTTATAAAAGGGGTTTCCAATTTGATATCCTCAATTCATTTCTAAGCTTAGATTTTGTAATTCTTCTCTTCTTGTATTTTCTACCTATTTTAATAAATTTCCATTTTACCCTGGGCCCAAATGAGTAGCTAATTTTCTTGTTGGGTCAAGGTGAAGTCTCAACATGTTCCATGGGCTTTATTTGGTAAATTTATTTTCTTTTCCCCTCTAATATTTGTGGTTGTTTTGACTTTTCGTCGACAAATAATAATAGTCTTGTCTAGATACCGCCCTGGTTAAACCGGCACACTAGTACAAGGTTATTATTATTTGGCACGATAAGCCCTTAGCACCATACTTATTTGAGCGTGGTTCATGAGGTGTGGAATCCCCCCTCATGATTTAATTGGTATTAATAATGAATATTTAGCCCATGGAGCATGTTGATGCAGATCCGGATACCCAAGTGCTTTATTTCAATAGATTTCGTTTAAGTTATTCCTGCCATTCCAATTTAATTTCCAGCATAGTTTAAATTAATTTCACCACAAATCCAATCACCCATTTAAAAGAAAATTAATTCTACATATAATTAAAATCAACCTCCTCGTGGGATCGACACTCGTCACCATTGATCTATTCTACAATAGATTCGTGCGCTTGCGAGTTCAATAAAATTTGCACAACAAGTTTTTGGCGCCGTTGCCGGGGAGGTAAGTATTTTAATTCATAGAATTAATTTTTTTTTTAATATATATTTAGTTGTTTTCTTGTAATTTTATGTTTCTCCTTTTCTCATTTAAACAAAAAAAAAATTAGATTAGAATTTTATTTCTCTCTCTCTTCTTTAAATTTGTATAATTTAATTTTGATGTTATTTTTCTTTGTAATTTTTTTTTAATTTATCTTGTTATCTTTCTTTGTTATTTATTTTAATTTTAGTAATATTTGTTTCACGTAATTTCTTTTTCTTATAGCAATTGAGTGTATTTTCATATTACGATTGTAACAACGTCACAAGGTTAGTATCGTAATTTCTCCCTCCTCTTTATTTTTATTTGTTTTATTTTCATTTATTTTGTTCTTTGTATGCATGGTCGAAGGTCATTATCACCTAATCTTGAGCCTTTAGACCTTGAATTAGAAAAAACACTTCGCACACATAAACACACCGCATTTAAAAAGAAATTTGACATGGATTTACAAAACCAACAACCAGAACCACAAGAGAGGCCATTTAAGGACTATTTTAGTCCCTTAGCAAATTTGAGCACATCATGCATCAGATACCCAAATGTAGCTGCTAGGAGTTTTGAATTAAAACCTAGTGTGCTAAATTGTCTCCCCACATTCTATGGCTTAGAAAATGAGGACCCATATAATCATCTGAATGATTTCCATGCTATCCGCCGACTTTTAAATATGAGAATTTTTAGATGATGATGTTAAACTTAGATTATTCCCATTTTCTTTAAAGGATAGAGCCTGCTCATGGTTTAATACATTGCTCGCTAATAGCATTACATCATGGGAACAAATGGTAAAAATTTTAAATAAATATTTCATAAAACCAATGCTATTCGCAGTGGAAATTTCAGAATTTACTCAAAGAGACGACGAGCAATTTTTCAAGCATGAGCGATTCAATGGGCTACTCTTGATGTGTCCACATCATGGGTACGAGAAATGGCACCAATGCCAATACGTTTTGGAGGGATTATTGCCACATGTGCAAGAATGGCTAATGGCAACCAGTGGAGGAGAGCTTATGTCAAAAGCGCTTCGAGATTCGGGAATTCTTCCGGCCAATCGATAATTCCCAACAACGTAGTCGATCACTCAGAATACCAAGAATTAAGGGAGTGAATGAGGTTAACATTGGTGAGTCAAGCTCAGAAATCAAGGAAGTCAAAGCAATAATCGAAGGTCTTTCTCGACAAATAGCATCATTAACGACTGCCAACTCAACAGAACCACATGATCATGACTCATTTTCAGATGAAGCCAATGCCATAGGAATCATGAGAAAACCATCAAACTACAATCCTTACTCCAACACATATAACCCTGGATTGAGAGACCACCCCAATTTTTCATGGTCTCAAGGATTCCAACAAAATGGACCAGCAGCTCCACCTCCACCAATTCAACCAAATCCACCAAATCCTCAAATTTCTCAACCTTCTCAGCCACCATTTAGACCATACAATCAAAACCCAAACCACTCTCAACCCAGACCATGGGAGGATACATTCCAGAATTTCAAGAATTCTACTCACTCCAAAATCGATCAACAGAACCGCACCATTGATGAACTGCGAAATGAGATGAGGGCGGGCTTCAACTCACAAGCCCAATCAATTTCAAACATCGAGAAAATGGTAGGACAACTTGCTTCTTCAGTTCAAACTTTGGCCATGACCGTTGAAAAAGGTAAATTCCCAAGTCAACCAAAGGCTTAACCCTAAAGCAAAGGTAAGCAAGTTCACCACAGCAGTATGGAGAGGTCAAAGCTGTCATGACCTTACGAAAAGGGAAAGAAGTCGATAACAAAGTAGAGACGCCAAAATCAACTCAGATTGTACCTGTGAATACTGAGGACCCATCACCAGAGGAGAAAGAAGAAACCAACCCACGAGAGTATGCTCCTAAAGCTCCATTTCCTCAGAGGTTAACTAAAGGGAAAAAGGGAACATCCACAGGTGAGATTCTTGAAATCTTCAAACAGGTAAGTGTAAACATTCCTTTACTTGAAGCTATAAAACAACTGTCATCGTATGCCAAGTTTCTTAAAGACCTTTGCACTAAAAAGAGAAATATTCATGTTCAGAAAAAGGCCTTTTTAACAGAAAATGTTAGTTCTATACTCCAACAAAAAATACCTCTAAAATGCAAAGACTCAGGCTCCCCCACTATCTCATATAGTATAGGGAACCACACAATTAAGAATGCTTTGTTGGATTTAGGAGCTAGTGTAAATCTGTTGCCTTACTCTGTATTTGTGAAACTTGGACTTGGCGAATTACACCCGACTCCAGTGGTGTTACAGCTTGCAGATCGGTCCACGAAAATACCTCGTGGTATTGTGGAGGACGTGCTTATCCAGGTAGACAAGTTTTATTTTCCTGTTGATTTCATCGTAATTGACACTCAACCAGTGCAGGATTCAAAGAAGCACATTCCCATTATTCTGGGCCGACCTTTCTTGGCAACTGCTGATGCTCACATTCAATGCAGGACTGGAAATATGCAGTTGTCATTTGGCAATATGACCATGGAGCTCAATATCTTCAACATTGCCAAACAACCTCACAATGCAGATGATGGAATTGTTGATGTGGATTTAATAGAAGAATTAGTTGATGATACTTTTCTTTCAAACCTTAGTAATGACCCTTCAGAAATATGTTTAACTCACTTTGGTTTGGATTTTGACATTGACAGATCAATCGATGAGGTCAATGCACTACTTGACTCAGCACCATCCATGGACACAAATAAATGGAAGTCAAGAGTTGAACAACTAGTGCCATCAGAAAAGAAACTCAGCCCATCATCAAAATTTCCACCAAAACTCGAGCATCGTGCGCAAGTTCGGCCCAAAAGACAATTACACTGCAAACTTGAAGAAATTCAATGACGCTGCATAAAAAATACCCAGATTTACAAGCAACGAATGAAAGTCTTTCACGACAAGCAAATTATGAGAAAATTTTTCACTCCAGGTCAGAAAGTGCTTTTATTTAATTCTTGCTTGCACCTATTCCCAGGTAAGTTACGTTCTCGATGGTCTGACCCATTTATTGTTCACACTGTTTTTCCACATGGGGCAATTGAAATTAAGGATCCAAAGAACGGCATCACTTTTAAAGTTAATGGTAAAAGATTAAAGCCATATCTAGAGTACCAACCACATGGAGGGGAGAGTGAAATAAATCTGAGTGACCCACCAAGTTTAAATTGAGATTTTTTTTCTTTTCGCTGATTTGATTTGATTTATTTCTTTTCTTTCTTTTTATTATTCTTTTGCTGATTGAAATTATTTTTGTTTAAGTGTGTTTGTTTAACCATTATAGTTTTCTTTTATCATTTTAATCATGAGACAGTACCTCTTGTACATGCTTAGAACACTTCAACGTATCCAAACTCATCTCAGAAAGCAGATACGATTTTGTAAATTACATCCTATCTGGGATCTACAACCGCTAGAGTTAGTATTCCATGTTAAAGATCTAGAAAGACAACTCACAGAAATAGAGGATGGTATTTATGATCTACAATTGGAGCTTGAGGTAATTCGATAAGAGGACGATTTTAACTTGCTTTGTGTGTTTTAATTTGTTTCTCTGTTTGTGTGTTTAAGTTTGTCATCCCGCCAAGAGGCGATAAGATTCGTGACAATCAAGTCGGTTACTCAGCTTCCCACAATAATTGATATTCGAGACGAAGGCATGGATGAGACGAGATTTTAGCAAAGCTTCACAAACGATTCCCTTCGCCTCGTAATGCACTCCTTTCAATCTATAAAGCCCGATCCGAACGCATGCGATTGCTTATGAACAATGACATACCGCGACATCCACGGTTAATCGAGGCCAAAATACGTTTGGCGGTGTGAGTTGCCTCCCAAATTTATCATACATGCGGTTGTGGTAAAGGAAATTATGCGAGAAAACGACGAGCTCAAGACTCTCATTTGCTTGTCACAAGTGTGCGAACGATATGCAATAAAAACCATGTTCTTTAGGAATGGTGTCCGATACAGGAAGATAAGATTAAATTCATTAGGATGGCTTGAATAAAGAGTCATTGGATAATATCCTTTGTCTTTTCAAACGCATCCCGGTGGATACGCATAAAGAGCAATTCTCCGCTTATGGCCATTATTCGAGAAAGAACGCACGATGGCCTCGAATCTGACTATAAACGACCATGTTTGTCAGGTTGTAAGAAAACAGGATGGGAAGCCTATCCTCGACTCATAGAGGCGCTGCCGCTTCGGACGAAACCAGAGGAAGATGTGAGCCACAACGAACTACATGTAGATATCCTTTTACTTTCATCGTTGTTTTACTTTACTGTTATTTTACCATTCGCATTATTGCTTGTAATAATTTTTTCTTGTTATCATTGTTTTGCTTTTCCTTTTTACTGTTTTCTTTTTTACTCTCGAGCCATGTGCCTTACGCGTTAATTGACACTGACATAATACCTCATACACAAATGTGACCCGTTGTCACTAAGGTTCTTAAATATAATTTTTTGTTGTGCACTCATAAATTATTTTTGAGCAGTATCCTAATGGCAGCTACTCCCAGCAAACAATTCAAGAACATTTGTGTGCTCTCTGGATTTAACTATGGCAAACATAAAGAGTTCGTTGAAGCAGCCATAGATCTTGGTCGAAGAATAGCAGAGAGAAAACTGCGCTTGGTTTATGGAGGAGGTGACCGAGGGTTATCCAAAATGGTCTCAGAAGCTGTTTATATCAGAGGGAGCCAAGTGTTAGGCATCATCCCAACAATCCTAAAACCTTTGGGCTGTTTGTCTAACTCGTCAACTGGAGAAGAGTTAGTTGTCTCAGGTGTGCAAGAACGAATAACTGAAATGTTAAATCATGCTGATGCTTTTATTTTCCTTCCAGGAGATCTTGCAACTCTAGAGGCACTAATCACATTAGCATCTTGGGCCCATCTGAACATCCACCAGAAACCCATCGGTTTGTTAAATGTCAATAATTTTTATGATGGCTTTATCGCATTTCTTAACCATGCAATAAAAAACTATTTCATTCATTCCTCAGTTAAAAAAGTCTTTATTTGTGCACATACTGCTAATGAGCTACTTGATCCGCTATGTTTATCAATCGAGATGATCCTGTGACCGTTGTGTTGGAATGTTCAAATAAGAAATTGCAGAAAGTACAAATTAGATTTAACCTCCGCTTGTAAATATTTTCTTCCGTGTTGCACTACCTGTGTGATGTCTTCTAAACTCTACTTCTTTCCTTTCAAACATAGAGGACAATGTTTCATTCAGGTTGGGGGGAGGGAATAGTTGACAATTGTGGAATATTGGTTAAGTTTTTACTAATTTTTTGTTGTAGAACTAATCATTTTGAGTAAAAGATGGCTGAATATGGAGTGTAGTTACTCTAGAAACGCATCCTCTTAGTAAAAAAAAAAAAAAATTTTTTTTCCTAACTTTTCTTTTTGACTTCTCCTTTATAAATATACATTTTCACGCTTGAGCTCTAAGATGGCTGAATACGGAGGTAAAGGACTCTGTAAACGATCTTCTTAAAAAAAAAAAAAAAAAAAAAAAAAAAAATTTCAGACATTTTTCTTTAATTTTTCTGCATGTATGTTTTCTTTTTATGTTTAGAATAAGTTGGGGGGTAGAATTTCGTTAAAAAAATAAAAAAAAAACAAAAAAAAATGGTAATTTTGTGTGAGTTTTTTATATTGGATGATATGATGACTTTCGAATTTTAGTATTTGTATTATCTTTGGTCTTGAGTGATGTTACACCATGTTTACTCTTCTACATGTTGATGTTGGGGACAAATATGAGTTGCTTGAAGGAATGCACATGTCATAATAAATTCCAAGTGAGCCTTTGAGCCTATTAATTTTTCTTGGAGAGTAACCCTTTTTGCCCATTCTTTATACAGCTTAGCAGTTTATTATTTTATACATGATCTCTAGATTTCCTTTTAGCCAACCCTTAAAAAAAAAAAAATGTGTGTTGCTGCATCTAAAGGCCCACTTAACTAGTAGATATGAAAGATTATTTAGAGCCCTAAAAGACGATGGAAGGCCATTTTTGACCCGTTTGAGCCTTTCAAGCCATTCCTATTGTAAAATATCCATAGTTAGCCATTTTGAGCCTTAAAAAAAAAAAGCCTTTTCTTTGTTAACTTATCATCCTGACCCACTCTAATTTGGAGTATTACCCGATATTATACAAGTTCCATCACCTATTCATGTTTGAGAAAAAGGATAAATAATTATTTTGTTCAACAAAGTTGTGCCATATAAAAAAAAAATTCAAAAAAAAAAGAGAGAAAAAAAAAGGAAGATATACAATAGCAATAAATAAGCGAAATGCATCTTGTAATTTTCAAAAGTTCTTGAACTTTTTCTCAAACATATATATTTTGTTTCCCTATTTTCCTTTCTTTGTTAGCCATGTCCCTAGCCTACGTTACGTCCTAATAAAAGTCCTTCTTGATTTTAGAGAACTATAATCTGAAGTAAAAGCTAGTTATATGGGCTATTAAGATGTAGTGATGCTTTAAATTAAATATATATATATATATTGGGTTGACTAGTACTTTATTTGAGATCGTATTATTTCTAAGCTGTGGGCATAGTTCTTTCGTCTTGATGAGAGTGTGCGATATTTCTTTATTATTTTCTCTCAATTTAGCATTCATTGTAGTGATAATTTTTATTGGGTTTAATTTCTTTGTGAGAGTGTCACTACTACCAGTGAGATTTTGGGGTTCGACATGTCATTCTTGAAAGTGGCCTGATTACTATAGTCACTTTGGACCGATGATGGATTGTTGATGTGGTTGTGATATTTCTTTAGACTGGAGATAATACTTGTACTTTTATTTGATTGCTATCATTAATCTGATTGAATAAACACGTGTGTATTGTAAAAAAATAAAATAAATAAAATAAAAAAATAAAAAAAATAAAATAAAAATTTGGTTTTTGAATTTTATCTTCGCTTTATTTGCTAGGAACTAGCAATAAGCTGGTTGGGAGGTGTGTTGAGTGTTAGAAAGTGTATATTTATAAAGGAGAAAATCGTTATTTTACACTTCAAGTCTCACTAACATTGCTACTTTTATTTATTTAAGTATTTTGTTATTTAATTATGTGTGTTGCATTTTAATTAGGTATTTTATGTATTTTAGGGGAATCACAATGGTTTCACAATGAACGAGTGATCAGACAGCAAAACGGACGTCACATTTGAACTCAGGACGGTCGAAAACCTAAGGACGAGCATAAAAGGAAAAATGTCACTGCTCACATATACGTGATCGTCATACGACTTTGCATCGATCGATAAATAGTTATCAGACAAAAAACCGCCATCGCAAAACCGGATTATCAGGTGCAAATAGATGTCAAACAGTGGCTATTGACTGTTGACTGATGACGTGGCGCAATCTCGAGCGTCAAACTGCTTTTTTAATCCGATGGTCATGATTCACTAATGTATTTATAAAGGGGGTTTCCAATTTGATATCCACGAATTCATTTCTAAGCTTAAATTTTGTAATTCCTTCTCTTCTTGTATTTTCTACGTATTTTAATAAATTCCATTTTACCCTAGTTCAAAATGAGTAGCTAATTTTCTTGTAAGTTTGGGTCAAGGTGAAGTCTCAACATGTTCCATAGGCTTAATTTGGAAAATTTACTTTCTCTTCCTCTAATATTTGTGGTTGTTTTGACTTTTCGACAAATAATAATAGTCTTGTCTAGATACGCCGTGGTTAAACCCAAGACACTAGTACAAGGTTATTATTATTTGGCACGATAAGCCCTTAGCACCATATTTATTTGAGCGTGGTTCATGAGGTGTGGAATCCCCCCTCATGATTTAATTGGTATTAATAAGAAATATTTAGCCCATGGAGCATGTTGATGCAGATCCGGATACCCAAGTGCTTTATTTCAATAGATTTCGTTTAAGTTATTCCTACCATTCCAATTTAATTTCTAGCATAGTTTAAATTAATTTCATCACAAATCCAATCAACTCAATTAAAGAAAATTAATTCTACATATAATTAAAATCCACCTCCTCGTGGGATCGACACTCGTCACCATTGATCTATTCTACAATAGATTCGTGCGCTTGCGAGTTCAATAAAATTTGCACAACAGTTGAGTCATGAAAATCTCTTCTTGGAGTCTTCCATGCAGAAATGCAGTCTTGACATCGAGTTGATCAAGTTCCATGTCTTGAACTGCAGTTAAAGCTCGAATCACTCTAATGGATGCATGCCTGACAACTGGTGAAAAAACTTTCTTGAAATCAACCCTGCCTTCTGAGTATACCCTTTAGCCACAAGTCTTGCTTTGAATCTTCTAGGTTCAGAAGCTATGAGTCATTCTTTTACCCTGAAAATCCAGTTGCAGTCTACTACTCTTCTGTTTTCTGGTCTCTTAACCAGCTCCCATGTGTTGTTTTTGTAGAGAGACAAAATTTCTTCTTCCATGGCTGCCTGTCAATCCTTGCTGAACTTGCGTTGGACTGCCTCTTTAAATGTCTTGGGTTCATCTTCATCAATCTCATGTGCAGCTGCCAAGGCATATGAAATAAGATCTGCTTATCCATACCTTCTGGTTTGCTTAATGTGTCTCTTGGCTCTGTCTCTGATTAACTGATAACTTTGTTCATGTTTCTGTGGTTTTTGAACTTGGTGAGATGTTTCTGAGTCTCTTGAGCTTCTAGTAATGTCACTTGAATCTGCAGCTTTAACTGAATCATCACTTTTGGTCAGCTCCACCTCAAATTGTTGCTTAGTACCAGTTTCAGACTTTCTCTCAGTTGGTTCTTGACCTGACTTTTGGCTTATTAGATCTTCTTCATTAAAGGTTACAACCCTGCTTATGATGCATTTGGGTGGGCTTAAGTTTGTACACCAGATCTTATAGCCTTTTACTCCTTCAGGATACCCTATGAAGAACCCTTTCAAAGCCCTAGGAGCTAACTTTCCTTGGCTTATATGAGCATAGGCTGGATAGCCAAATGCTCTTAGATTCCCATAATTGGCTGGTTAACCTGTCCATTTCTCATAAGGAGTTTTGAAATCAATTGCAGTGGAAGGGCTTCGGTTAACCACATAACAAGCAGTTAGTAGAATTTCTGCCCATAAAGTCTTTGAAAGTTTAGATTGAATCAGCATGCTCCTCACTCTGTCCATGAGTGTCCTGTTCATCCTTTCAGCTAGCCCATTCTATTGAGGTGTTAGCCTCACTGTTTGACAGAGTTGTCGAAGCCCTTCAAAATAAATACTGATTCGCCTAAACTAATTTGTAGAAATAGTGGAAGCAGGTCGAATCCCAAGAGAACTATGTATTTAATTTCTCAAAGTTTAAAACAAAATTAATTTCCCAAAAATTTCTGGATTTGCAAGCTTCTACCTCTAACCGAATCACCGGTTAAGGAAAACGGTAAACCGTTTACTGGCAGTAGCGTTTCTGGCGTTATCCGGCTAACTGGATAGGGAATTCGGCACACCGGTTGCAGTTCGTAAGCTTCCTGATTCTATTCGGCCAACCGGCAAACCGGTTGCGGGTTGAAACCTTTCTGGAAGTATTTCGGCTAGCCGGTTAAGGAAAACCGGAAAGCCAGTTCTTAGTTTCCTCCTTTCTGTTTGCTTTTAACGGTTGGGATTCCTAATGTCAATTCTCGCTCGGACACAAACGGCTAGCCGGTTTGGGGGAACCGGTAAGCCGTTTTTCTGAATTTTAATGGTTTATTCTTAACAAGAAGTTGATAAAGTAAAATAAAATAAAAGAAAACAAGAATTTAAAATTAAGCAAGGAAAATCAATCTTACCAAACTTCCAATCCAAGGGTTTAAATTCCATCCAATTGCAATTTTGATCATAGGCAAAAATATAAATTACTCAATCCAAGAACTTAGTCTACTTAATCGGAAAAGCCGTAGAAAGTAATTATTCTCCTAATATATTAGACTCAAACAATCGCTCAAATCCAAACTTATCACTAATTTAACTAGGCATCATCGTTTCATATCAAATTAAGTGATAGCATTAAAAATAGTGAGAATGACTAAAATAATATCAATTAATTCAGATTATTCCAATTTAATCAACTTCGTATTTTATTTCCCTGGAGCCTATCATGCAAGCTATGTAATTGTGGCCATCAATATACACACACATGAGCCAACTCCTTGCTACTCAATTCAGTCATTCATGACAATTACGGATCACAAACTCATGACTAGCGATAGAAAAATAAATATTGAATTAAGGCGTCAACTTAATCAATATAAATAATTCATAGAAAATAAGAACAAGAAAATAAAAATTACTTGGATTGAAGAAATTCTTGTTAGGTTCAAAGCATCACAAAACTACAATCGGAATTTGATTAACCCTTAGACCGGAATTAAAACCTTAGCCACTGATGGTGGACAAAAGAAATCAAAAATTGTTCTTCAAAGAAAACAATTGCAGCAGCCTGTCATTTTCGCTTCTCACGTTCTTCTTTTATTTCTTGACTTTTTTTCCCCCTCTCTTTTTCACGCCTCTCTTCCTTTTTATATCCGTTTCTTTTGCTTCTCTTTTTAGCTTTCCTTTTTCCTTTTGGTTTCTTCTTCTTTTAATGCTAGGAAACCGAATCCTTCTCCAATTCTGATTGCTAGGGAACTGTCTCCCTCAAGCCAATGGTCGGCCCACGTTTGCAAAGCCCAAATAAAGCCCTTTTCATCCAATTTTCATCATAACCTCCATGTTTCATCTCCTAAATCAAATCAAACACAATTTTCACAAATTAGCACAAAATCAATCAAAATATGAGGGATTTAAACAAAATATAGTATGACTATTTATAACCTATCACTGTTCTGTGTCTAGCTATTCTTTCCTTTGCATAAAAACTGTCAAACCTTGGATTACAGAACTCTAGGCCATTGTCTGTTCTGAGTTTTTTAACCTTCTTTCCACATTGATTTTCCACCAAGTTTTTCCATTCTAAGAATTTTTCAAAGACTTGATCCTTACTCTTGAGAATATACATTTATACTCTCCTAAAGTAGTCATCAATGATGGATAGGAAGTAACTGTTACAACCTAGAGACACTTGTTAAGCAGGCCCCCATAAATCAGCATGAACATATTCCAGTTTTTCCTTAAATTTATGTATTGACCTGTTGAAGCTAGCTCTGGTTGCCTTTCCGAGAACACAACTTTCACAGAATTCCAGATTATTGATCTTATTACCTTCTAAAACCCCTTGTTTGTCTAGCTCTTTAAGCCCTTTCATCCCTATATGTCCCAATCTTAGATGCCACAGTCTGGTTTTGTCTATGCTGTCATTTACAGTCAAACCAACTTCACCAGTGATTACTTCTCCATCTAAGATAAACACTCCATTTTTCCTTAAACCCTTCATGATAGTTTCAGTGTCTTTGATTATTAATATCTCACCAGTTTTAATCTTAACACTGTACCTCATTTGATCAAGCATACTCAGGGATATAAGATTCCTTTTTAGATCAGGCACAAATCTTACCTGTTTTAGCTCTCTTATGGATCCATCATGTAGTTTAAGCCTTACATGACCAATTCCTATGATTCTACACATAGCATTGTTACCCATCATCACTCTACCTCCATTAAAATCATGATAATCAGTAAAGTAATTCTTAACAGGACACATGTGAAAGGTACAATAATCAAGGACCCATTTACCTCTCTCTCTGCTCAAGCTACACAAACCCAAAGCAGACTCATACCTTTCTTCTTCTACCACACCGCATCACCATTCCGCCTTTTTTGGGCTTCCTTTCTAGAAAATCCTTCTTGAAATGCTCCTCTTTATGACACAGGAAGCACTTCAAATTCTTTGATTTCTCTTTATTCTTTGCTTTCTTCTTTTTCTTCCCTTCTGGCCTTGCTTTTACTGCTAAACCCTCACCAGAACCATTTCCCAGACTTTCTTGCTTCCCTTGCAATTCTTTAGTACTGAGTGCTGATTTAACTTCATCCAGAGTCAATGTCTGCCTTTCATACATCAAGGCATCAACGCAATGCTCATAGGACTTGGGCAGAGAACTTATTAACAGTAATGCTTTATCCTCATCACTTAATGCAGCATCTATGGTTTCAAGTGTGTCACACACTTTATTGAACTCATCAAGATGTTCATCAAGGGATGAACCTTCAAACATTTTCAATGTGAACATTCTCTTTTTGATATATAACCTGTTGGCAAGAGACTTTGTCATGTATATACTTTCCAATTTTGTCCATATGTCAGCCACATTGGGTTCTTTTGCCACTTCTCTTATCACTGAATCTGCTAGACTCAGAATAATGGTTCCTTTTGTCTTCTTATCTATTTCAACCATTTGTTCTGGTGTCTTTGAAGAAGCAACTTCTTTCCCTTCTTTCTTGGATACTGGTAAGAGAGCATCCCCAAGACCTTGAGTAATTAGTACTGCTTCCATCTTAACCTTCCACATGTTGAAGTCGTTCTTCCCATTAAATTTTTCAAAATCAATCTTGGTGGTAGCCATACTTGGATCTTGGATTCAAGACCTTGGCTCTGATACCACGTGTAGTGATTTTACTACTAACAAGACAATAAGCAATAAACCACTGCCCAAGAGTTTTTAACCAAGATCTATTCAAGATGCTAATAACTAAAGATTGATCTAAAGCTTCAATGAAGATTAAACAGAAGATTAACGAATCAAGAAACAATCACACTCAATCTAAGAAGACAAGATTTTAACATGGTTCAATTATGCACAAATGTGCATAATCTACATCCACGGGAGAAGCCACAGAAAGCTTTGTATTGATGATTAAAGATGGATTCTACAGAGTAAATACAGAGAGCGTTACAAGGAACAAGAAGAATCTTTCTCTCTTTCTAAGAACTCTCTGATTTCTCACACACATTCATCATACAACCTGCTTCGAAACTAGCTTCTTATACTCTGTTTAGTAAACCCAGATTGCACAGAACCCTGACACGTGTGTAACGGCTTTATTTAACGACTTTGATTCTTCTTTATTTGTCGTTTAGATAAAGCTTGCTCACGTGATTCACTTAAGCTTTATCTAAACGACATAACGTACTGCCGTTTAGCCTTAAGCTGAAGAGCTCGTGACTGCATGTGAGCTTTAAGTGACTTCAGATAAATCAAAACGCAGCCGTTTTGGAGTCCTGAGTTTTGTATTCATTGCACTCCAGTCCACAATTTTATTACTCGAGAATGTCAAGAAATAAGTAAATTAGATTTTCAAAATGAATCACAATAAATAAGGTATATGTTTGACATGTTTGAAAAGTTTATTTTGATACATACGAATATTGATTTTTATATTTTGTCCATATGTTTATATGATGTGTTGATAAGATATGTTGTTGTGTGTTATGTGTGTTTATAGACATAGACATACGTATGTGTCTGGAAATTTATTGGCATGAGCACAAAATGCATTATGTTTTCTATGAAATAAGAAAGTGAATTTTAGTAAACGGAATTTAAAGAAAGAAATATTGTTTTACAGTTTTTGCTTGGATGCTTGAATACGATGTTATATTAGGGGAGGACACTCTGGATGTTATATTATGGTTAAAAGATAAGTGGGAGAGTGACGTCGACGTGAAGCTTGTGTAAAAGTTATGAAAGTTAATAGAGAGATCATACCAAGAAGAATTGAATGAAGGTAGTTCAAGTAAGTAATTTGAAAGAAAATGCAAAAATTTGAAAATGACATAATGAGATTTTGATGATTTGTTTTACATTGTTTTCGTATATCATGGGATGTCATCCATTTGTATTATATATGTATGTATGTATGTGCTTTGGTATAAAAAAAAATAGTTTGCTTTTTGAGTTTCGTACTCATTATAATATATTGTGATTCAGCTTTCATTAAGTCAAGATTGATTTGTGATGAGTGACGAGGAGAATTTGAATAGAGGAAATAAATGGTTTAGAATGAATTTTAAATTCTTTCGCTGCAGTTTGTGTAATATATTTATATTTTGAGGTTGTAATTTCTATCGTTTGTAAAAGGATTAGAATTTTTTTTTAACATGTATTTAAGCTGCAATTAGATTCCTCTTGGGGTGCTCGGAAGGGGTCGGTACAATAACCGAGCAAAAAATAAAATGACCAGTCCCGATCTCCTTAGGGAAGACTTTCTATTTTATCTAGAATGACTATTTGCCACGTTTCCAAATATTTTCATATCTCCAACCTGCAAATCTATATAATCAACAAATCCAAAATGATTTCAACCTCAACTATTCTGCAGTGATCCATGTCCTCAAAACGAAATAACGGACAACGCCCGGAATAGCACGGTCGAATTAATAACTTCATCCAACACATCAAATAGTATCAATAAAATATAATATGACTGATGGTGGCACACAATAATATCTATGCACGATTAATTAGAATTCCACAATAACCCACAATTGAGGCAATCGATTTGTTTTGCCAGCCGCCTCTATTTGACTTCCGGGAAAGGTGGAGATATAAAATAAATAAATAAATGTGGGTTTGACTACAATATTCATTGAATATTATAAACTGGGTGAATATGACATGACCAATATTCATTGGTTTGACTACAACTTCCTACTACAGACGTCGAAAGGTTCATTGGTTTGACTACAACCTCCTACTATAGACGTCGAAAGGTTCATTGGCTTGGCTACAACCTCCTACAGGGGGAAAAAAAAATAATTGAACGAAAACGGAGTGTTTGAGTACATTACTAAAATTAATATTTGTACCTTATTAATTTTGTTTCCTTCATGTTTTTATATTAAAAATAATTGATAGGATATGGAAGACATATGGTAATTAAGGAGCATATATGTGAATTTAAAATTCATAATAATAATGATGTAATTAAATTCATTGATTTTATTCCAAAATTTGTATTAGGATTGGATGATATATATTGTCAAGCAATAAATTTAAGAAAAAAATTAAATATCAAAATTTGTTCTTATCTTTTTTAAATTACTTGTGAGTCTTGTTACGGCATTTCCAAACATCTTAAAAAGAAGTTTTCATATTAACTAATTGTCCGAATTAATTGTCTGTCCGTAAATAATCAGTGTGATCATTATGTAATTCTTTATTTTTGCCATCTTATTTTGGGCCCCGGTGGTGGGGGCCGGGGGGTGTGGGGTTGGAAATTTCTATGCGCAGTGCATATGGCAAATCGATTTTTCAGTTGATCGAAATTAGACCACAAGACAAGAGTAGATTCAGACGCATCACACATTACACCGTTTGCGTTCAGAAGTAAACCTCTTTAATTTGGAGCCTTGCTTGTTCCTTTCCAGCCTAGCTGTGATAGGAAATATATACAATAAAATCTCAATAAATTAATAATAAAAAAATTAAAAGCTCATTTAATTAATATGTTTTGCCAATCCTCACTTAAGGTCAACATGCTAAATTATAAATCGATTATGAATTTATCGTAGTCTTGTTGTATTCTGCTGACAATTATTGAAAGATTGTATTGAATTTTTACACGAAATGGACCAATATAATGCTGCCAATTTTTCAATCAAATCTGAGTGACTATAAGACAAAGAAAGTAGAGCTAGTAAATCTAATACGAACGATGAGTGGGGTATCTGAGACGGGACAATAAATCTAATCCAGTATAATGCTGCCAATTTCAATCAATCAGTTTGGGCCTGGGCTCACCGAATATATATAAATTCATGTTGTATGTATTCAATTAGATTGACTGGTGATCATATGCGCATGCCCGATTTCTGTAGAAAAATTCAGGATCAAAGGGGTAAGAAGACTCATCACATTTTCACTAGCCCAATTTGCCGTAGTTTCCTTTTATTTCAATAAAATTACCTCCCTTCGACAAGGTTCGTATCTTAAAAAAAAAAAAAAAGAAAGTGTTTGTATAATTCTTTGTCAGATTGGAGAACAATTCGATAGACATTAGCGTGATCTGATTTGTTGTTCCGACACTGACTGTATAACCGATAATGATGATTACCTCGAATCCTTAACCCAATAGGATTTAAAACAAACCAATAAAGTAAGCCAACATTAAGCCCATCACGTGAAGCCCACCAAATTCAATTTTAAGCTAAAGCTTGTGCCCAATTCTTCTGATTTCCACGTGCCATCTTTATGATATAATCCAATTCAATTGCCTTCTAGTGCTCCACGTGAATGCATGCATTATGGATAATTAAATTGTATCTTCTTTGATTTGCTTCAACTAAATTTCTTAATTCCTTTCTCATTTCGATTTTTAAAGTAAATTTCTTCCTAAATGTTCTGATTTGATTCCTCTTTAATTTAAGAATATATTTAAAATAATAAAATACAAAAATAAGATAAAATTAAAATAATAAAATAATATTTAACATAAAATTAAGTTAGGAAAATATTAAATAATGCATAATTATGAGCACATCAGGACGCTCTTGCTGCACATTATCAAAGAAAAACAATACAAAGCTGGAACATGACATGACGATTGCTCAATACTTTCATAAAATGAAGTTAATATCCTACAAAATTTCAGAGTTAGATCCAATGGTTGTTCTTAGGGAAGCCGTAATAAAAACAATAATTGTTCATGGTTTAAAACGCCAATATCGAAGTTTTGTTGCTGTGGTACAAGAATGGCCAACACAACCATCACTTGTTGAGTTTGAAAATTTACTTGCCCATTAAGAAATAATGGCTAAGCAAGATGGAGAAGTCTTGCTAAAAGGTAAAAAGGAAGCACTTTACACCAATAAAAGCAAAGTTAACCCCCGATATTATAGCAGAGACATGTCAAAGAATGATGACAAGACCAAAGTCATCAAGAAGAGAGGTTCGCGTCTGGGGGGAGACTTCAAAGAATCATGGTCGAAAGAAAAAAGTTTAATGTTGAATGACCGTATGGGAAGATGGACCATATGGCCAGAGATTGTTGGTCTAAGAAGAAGAAGCCCATTGAGAGTAATATTGTTACTTCCAACTTTAGAAAGAAAAACAAGGATGACTAGAATGCTGAAGCATCATTTACTGTGAAGGAAGAAGAATTGACTCTCACGATGACAATTGCGGAACAAATTGACCACAAGAATGATTAGATTGTTGAGTTTGATTTTGCTCAAATCACATGATCGAAGACAAACAAAACTCAAAGAATTTGTCTGAGTATAAATGAAGTTAAGTAGTATTGACAGCCGACAGCTAGAGGTTACCAATACACTTCGATATAGTCCCAACCAAGTAACACACCAAGAAGTCTATCATGCTCCAGACAAAAAGAAAAATCTCCTTTTAATATCAATTATGCCACCATCAGGTCACAATGTCTTATTCGAGTTACGAGATGTTAAGATGTATTATAACTTTAATATTTCAGAAAAGGGAATAATAAAAGGATGATGATTAGAATTGGTTTATGTAATGTTAGCAAAATCTAAATATGTAAACAAGACAAGAATGAACAAGATAATATATTTGTGGCACATGTGGTTAGGTCACGTTCGCCGCTCTAGGTTAAAGACAATGGTAAATAAGTTAATGCTTAAAAAGTTTCTTCAACTTGATGTGAGAATAGATACTATTTGTGTGGGATGTCAGTACGGTAAAACACATCAAGTACCACACAAGGAATCAAAGTTTAGTGCAAAGGAACTGTTAGAGTTGATAAACTATAATATGGTTGAGCCTGTCAATCAATCATTAGTTGATGAAATGCAATACATAATGAGGTTCATTGATGATTCTCTTAGTATGTGTGGTTTTTTTTTATAAAAGAAAATTTTGACATATTTTCAGAGTTTAAAGAATTCAGAGAGATTGAAGGAGAAGTGAGGAAGAATATCCATTGCTTTCACATAAATAACAGGGGAGAATATGACTCAGGTAAGTCTTCTTAATATTAATGGGAATGTTAAATATAACACCAATACACTCGTTATAATACGTTACAGCAAAATGGTTTAGCAGAAAGAAATAATAGCATCTTGCAGAAGTTTGTCGAAACATGCTACATGCAAATAGTGTACTTAGAAAGTTTTAAGCCAAAACTAATAGAATTGCAGCTCATGTGATCAATAAGCTTCCTTAACCTAGCTTACGCTTTGTTTCACTTTTTAAAAACTATAGGACATGAAACCTACAATTAGTTATTTTAGAGTATTTACTATATATTTGTCCCACTCATTTATGTAGCGAGTTTGATAATAAGATTAGATGCATCTTTGTGGCATATGATAGCAAATGCTCCACTCTCTTTGGTTGTATTTTCGATTCAAATTCTCTTAATTCTAGCAATACCTATTTTTCTGAGGACCACTAAGAAAATGGTCCATCGAACACCACTTCCTGTGAAGGTAACTTCTTCTACTTGTAGGATCCCAACATTTTCAGCCTTTTTTCGGTTGTTATCTTATAAAGATACATCTAATCGCTTTCTTATCAAACTTGCTACATAAATGATCAGGAATAAATACTTAAAAAAACATAGCCAAATACTAAAAAATAACTAATTATATGTTTCGTGTCCTATAGTTTTTTCAAAAGGTGAAACAAATTACAAACTAGGTTAGGAAAGCTTATTGAGGTATCAATGTACAAATGTACACAACAAGTAATATAATAATCAGTATCAAGATCATTTCCACAATTATTGATATTATAGGACTTGCTACAGCAATCTTAGCAGTGCAATTTTAGTAAACTAAATAAAATAAAATAAATGATGAGATTAATAATCTAATGAAATTAACAACGCAATAAAGAAAATGTAACAAATTGAATCTAAAGTCAAACACAAAAATATACTCAATGGCAAAGGGATAGTTGGGGTTTAAACTTACTTACTGGTTATTGACTATCTTTCCTTGCTACAACATCTATTACAATATTGGACAGAATCTTTAATGCATCCTAAGCTATCGCATTTTGGATTTCTTATATCTATATGCAATCTAGCAGTGACTAGTTGTCAAACTAACACTAGACGTAGCATTATACATTTTAGACTCTATTTGTCCTACAAGATAAATTTCTATGTCTAGTTCTTCACCACTCTTAGATTAAGCATGGTTATATTCAAATCGAGATTAACTCAACTTTGGAAACTCAATCGAAAATCATGTATTGTTTTAATTTGCTCCATTACTTCAAACTTTTTTTAGGCTTTTTCTAAGCTAGTATTCACTAAATAAGTAGTCAACTAAAATAGGGAATTGCATTAGTAAAATTAAAACAAAATGCTATAACATGTTCTAAACAATATACACATATAATTCAAACAACCATTAAACTTATTTAAAACCCAACTAAATTAAAGTTTAGCTCATAATTAGCTTGACAAACAGTAACAACACAAGTGTTTGCCATTAAATACATTTTGAAGAGAGAACAAAAATAAGCAAATACAAAAAAAAAGTTGAGATACAAAAGAACCAAAACATCACATTGCAGTCTTCAGTTCTCTCTCATTCTTCTCTATGAATAACGTATCTGTTGTAACTCTGAAATCTCTTTTTTTTTTTTTCCCTTTCTTTGCGTCTATCAGCTCTCTGTATTTTTTTCCTTAAAATATGCTCTTTTATATTTTAGGATTAGGGCACCTAAAAAACATAAGGACACTTGTGTTTTCTTGGCATCCTATGACCACATTCATTTTTGTGCTACCTACCATTGTTTTGTCTACACATGGCAGTAGCAGTACAATAACGGCTGCAGCAGAATTTGCCTGTTAGCACACGCCAGTCTGGACAATTTTCTTTGTATTGATCCTAAATTACTGCAACAATTTTTATAGAATTCTCTTTGGTTCAGACTTTTTTTTGTTTATATGCAGATAAGTATTTTGTCATTCTCTACAGGACTGTTGCTACAGTAATGCAATCCTTTTTCTATAGTATCCATCAACAAGGCATAAACTTTTGAGTCACTTACAATAGCGCACTTAATAAGAGCACAAAATGGTCTAAAACATATCAAACTGTTATAACTAGACTTAAATAAATACTTATGCAAAATGTAACTAAAAATGGGATAAAATTCATCATTTACTCTCCAAATTAATGTTAATTTAAGCTTAGAAATGCTATGATAAGTCTCATTTCATAGAGTTATCATGTACTAGTGGCATATTTGACATTCCTGTAGATATTGAGAAAACTCTCATAAGCTATATTCTCTCCCTATCTTTGTGGAAGCAGCAGATCTTCTTTCCCACTTCTCCTTCAACTCAGAATTCTTTAAACATTGAGCATGTGACAATTTTCTTTGACAAAGAAAACCCACATATACCTAGAGAAATCGTCAATAAACATCACCATGTACCGCATTCCACCAATTAATGGTTGCTTGATAGGCTCAAACTCATCAAAATGTATTAACTTTAATAGTTCTTTTACTCTAAATTAACTCTGATTCCTTGTACGTAATTGATGTGTTGTACCATATTAGCATCCATCAAAAATAGTATTTGTTCTCACATCAAGTTGAGGAAGTCCCTTAAGCATTTACTTCTTTACCATTATACTTAGCTTCGAATAGCTAACATGATCCAACCGTATATGCCACAAATTTAGGGATGGCCAAATCCAGATCTGGATTCGAATGTAGGTGAATCCGGATCTGGATCCATATTGACATTTTTATACTAAGATGCGGGTAATATCCAGCCAGATTGCAAACATATATCTCAAATATCCAAATCCACAAAAATTGAATTTAACAATTTAAAATATAATTTAATTATTCAACAATTTACCAAACTAAAACATAATCCCAAAGCCTAACTAAAGTAACTTGTAAAGTGTGTTAGCATATGTGAAAAACAAAATGAGACTAAACATTTACATTATATCGAAACTTAATTACTTTAATACATTTAATTAAAGTAATTAACAAATAAAATTAATTAAAATTAAATTACATTGAATTGGCAAAGAAAATTAAATTGAGCCAATAAAATTTTAAAGTTTAAACATGTTACACTAGATTTAACTCATTAAAAACAATTAAACATTCAACCAAAATACTAAATCATTAATTAAAAAAATGCCATGTAGTTAATAGTACTAGAGAAACATAAACAAAAGAGAAAATTATCGACACGATGAAGCATGCAACGACAGCAATATGCTCAGGCGAGGCTTCGATGAGGGTAAAGCTTCGACAATAGCGAGGCATGTAGTGTACAGTGCCAATAGTGGGCTCAGGTGAGGCTTCGACACGACTATGAGGCAAACGGTGATAGGCTAATGGTGTTACAATCCTTACGAATTTGGGGGTTTGGGTGCTAGAGATTTGTGGGTTTCTTTTATTGGTGAACTACCGTTTGTGAATGCAACTGAAATTAAGGTTAGGGACTTAGGTTAGATTTGTTTTAATTTAAGTTAATATATATTTTTAATTTAATTTTTCATTCAGTATAAGATTTAACTAGATTCGAATATCTAGTTTTCCAAATGCACCTGCATCTTGATCTTGTTCTTGATCTGCAGATTCTAATTTTTCACATCTAAGTCCGTATATTTTAATATGTAGATCCAGATTTTTCTAGATCAGATCATCTAAATCCTTGCAAATAGGGGTTGGATTCAGATTTTATTGCTATCCCTACACAAATATATTATCTAGTTCATTCTTGTCTTTTTTTACGTATGCAGATTTTGTTAACATTACATAAACTAACTCCAGTCATCGTCCCTCTATCATTGGCTTTTATGAAATATTAAAGTTATGATACACCTTAAAATCTCGTGGGTCGAATAAGACATAGTGGCCTGATGACGTCAATTATAACACTGACAGTAGATTTTTCTTCATGCCTCGAATTAGAATAGTACTTTGTTAGGACTATACTGAGGCGCAATTATAGTTTTACCAATGTAAGCTATTGGTAACCTTAAAATTTTGGCTGTCTCTACCATTCAATTTCCTTCATATGCAGACAAATTCTGTAACTTTTGTTCATCTCCGACCATATAATTTGAGTGACCTTAATAACCAATCTAGCCATTCTTCTTCCGCGATTGTCATTGTGAGCTAATTCTTCTTCCTACTGCAAATGACGTCTCGATTATCTTGATTATCTTCACTTTTCTCTTTGAAGCTAAAAGTAAGAACATTACTCTCAGCAAGCTTTTTTTATTAGACCAATAATTTTTTGCCATATGGCCCTTCTTCCCACAGGAAACATTCGCCATCAAACTTTTTATTCTTTGAAGCTCCCCATAGACAAGAATCTCCCTCTCTTTAATGACTTTTTGCCTTGTCATCATTCCTTTAAACCTGCCTCTGTTGTGCTACTGGGGTTACCTTTGCTTTTATTAGTGCGAGCACTTTCTCTTCACTTTTAACAAGACTTCTCTCTCTTAGCTATTATTTCTTAATCGAAGCAAATTTTCAAACTTAACAAGTGATGGTTTTGTTGGCCAACCTTATACCGTAGCGATAAAGCTTCAATATTGGGGTCCCAAACTATAATTATCTTAGCTTCCCCAAAAGCAACTGTCAGATCTAACTCTAAAATTTCGCGGTGTATTAACTTCATCTTGTGAAAGTATTGAGCACTTGTCATGTTACATTGCGCAATCAATAGTAACTCATTCTCAATAAGTTGTAATTTTGTATTTTTTTAAAGAAAATGTGCAACAAGAGAATCCCAAGCTTCCTTTGGTGTTTTGGCATTCTGATCATGCACAAACATTTCTTCTTCAATTATGGTCTTTAAAGCAAACAATGATTTGCTTGCTTTAATCTTCCACTTTTACAAAACACCATTAGTATCTTCCGCCATTGATTGTATTGCTTCACTACCACGCCATTGATTGATTGTATTCCCAAAGGTCTTAACCTTATAGGTAAGACTTCATACACATTGTCATATGTTATAGTTTTGGTTGTTAAGCATTTTGACTCCTCCAACTATATGAAGATCACTTATCATGTTGGTAAGATTTCAACTACACCGAACAAGCTTGATTAACAACTTATAGAATTACAAACTTATCATAACTCAAGATAACTCCACGAAGGAGTCAGAGTTTGGAAATTTTGACTATATGGATAAAACCAAAATGTCAAAGAACCTTGACAGGAATTCAGATTAACTTTTAGTAAAGAGTCAACATCGGTCAACGGTCAACTTAAATTCTAGGTAGAAATTTCGACGACAATTGCATGCACACCTAGTCTTCGATCAATCTAATTTTCATAGCATCATGTTCCTCTCGTTGAGATCTTCGATTTAATATGCTACACTGTTATGTATAGCATCGATAACCTTCTTCTGATACCAAATGTTAAGTAAAAATGTAAAGTTCACAACTGTAATTTTACCGCTCAAAGAAAAGCTCAATCCATACTATACTCAACACAATTTATTTTATTGCTTATAAAAAATCTTGCTCTAGATACAATAAAAGCTTAGAATGAAGGGTTTATATAGCATCACAAATGCAATAATAGCCACACAATGTGCTTAACACACTAATGGAGTGTTTACTTATTAGGAATAAGAATAGGGATCAAGGAATGGGAATGAATGATGTGTTTAATTTCTTAAATAAGAGATAGAGCATGCCCCACTTAAAATTCAAAATGAGCACTAGAGTTCTCATTTCCATGATAGGAGGTAAGAATGAGAATCTTATTCCCTAAAGTAACCATATTATCCTCACTTAAATCTTGAAATTCTCATTTTATTATTCTTCTTATAGACTTCTTCTTCTTCCTCTTATTATTATTATTGTTGTTGTTGTTTTTGCTGCTGCTGTTGTTGTTGTTGTCGTTTTTGTTGTTGTTGTTGTTGTTGTTGCTGCTATTATTATTATTAACAACAATAATCAACTAAGGTCGGCTTAATAACTTGCAACAATCCATTCTAAATCTAAGATAAAGTAAACACATCAATGGCAATAGAGTTCATTTCAATTCTAGTTCCTACAAGTAAACAATTGATTCTGATTTCCATTCCCCATTTTTTGTTCTAACCCATTCCAATTCCGCTCCATTTCGATTCTACTTCATTCAAATTATTGATGAGTGAACACACCATAAGCTTATTTATTAATCACAAATATTTTCCCATCACACGCGTAGCCCACTTCCTTGCTTATTGCTTACCAACACGATTCCATTATAAAATTTTTAAACTAACAAGAGAAATTATTAATGTACCACCTTTATTTTGTCATATGTAATCATTTCATAATTTTAACATGCTCTTTGCACTACCTTTGTTTTTAAATTATAATCAATAAACCATTTTGACACTAAAAATGATTATTTTATCTCTAAATAAATTAAAAATTTTATTTTACAAATTTTGAAAAATAAAAGTTATAATTATAAGAATACCCTCAATTTAATAATATAAATAAATCTCAAATCCTAATGTTAATTTTTTGTATAATGTCATTTAATTTGTATGGAGAAGTTTCTTAATATCAATTACCCAGTTTACAAAATTATAGGAACTTTTTGCTTCATATTAATTTTTGTAAACTTCTCTATACTTAATTTAATTACAAAAATTAAGTGCAATTACAATTACAAAAAATTATAATTACAAAATTATAATTTTTTATAATTGTAATTAAGTGAAACTATAATTATAAAAAATTATTATTACAAGATGTTAATTTTTTATAATTGTAATTTCATTTAAAAATTATCATCTTAGATTTTCATATTTATTTGTTTTATTGAATTTAGGGGTATTCTTTTAATTAATTTTTTTATTTTTTAAAATTTTGTAGAACAAAACAATTTTTTAATTCATTTAAGGATAAATTAATGTCAAAGTGATTTATTGATATAAATTTAGAAACAAAAATATGTTAAAAAATATGTTAAAATTTTATAATAATTAAATGTATATACTATACGATAAAATAAATGTGGTGTAAAAATAATTTCCTAACTAACAATCGAAGGTTGCAAAGATTGGATCTTTTCAGTTGGATTGGTGTTATAAACTTTAATAAATGGAACTAACTAGTCTTATACACATATTAGAATAAGGATTTTATCAAGTGTATTGATGAAAAAGGTCGCTGCACAGAGCAGACTTGGCTCGAGTGCTCCTGCCGAACCTGGTGCCAGTGGAAACGATGTTTCAAAGCCAGAAGGATGATGGACAGCTATTGAATTTGTCTTGTCAAACTATAATTAAAGAGCTCTCAATATTATATTTAATGGGGTTGACGCGTGTCAATGAAGGATGATTTCAACATGTGTGACAACAAAGCGACTTGCAAATGCTTCAAAACAATTATGAAGGAATAATTTCGGTGAAATGCTATGAACTTCGAATGCTTGCTACTAATTTGAAAATTCAATAACTATTGTTTTTGAATTTTCTTCGGCTAATGAGAATTTTAAGAATATATGAACATGAAGCACTAGAATACATTTACGCTATAACAGTCGTCATTCCTAGTTAATAACAAGATTGTTACCAGTTTTTGAAGGAATAACTATGATACAAACAAGTGCATTCACACAAAGAAGCAAGATACGGCTACGATTATCACGAAGGTAGTGGGCCCGTATAGCGAATACGAACTTCTTGAGGCAGAAGATAATATCTGATGCCGAGATCTTCAAATATTTTCTTTATCTCTAAGACTAACTTAGATCTCCGTTTAACTTTCTTTACATAATCCTGAAAGTTTATGGTATGAGTAACGTAAAGAGCCATTTCCATCTTGTTCACCTTCTCAATCTCCTTCACCACCAGTATGTGATCTTTACTCCAATGCTTATGCTTCCTCTCCAAGTAACTGCAATAAAATAAAGTTTACAAAAAACTTAAGCTTAAATAATTAAGATTATAACTACTTGACATTACCATTAAACGCAAATTTCATCAAGATTCCCCTCCCCCCAAGTAAGAGAGGTGGTCAACACCTATATTAATTTATAATCCTCTTTTTTTTTTTTTTATAAATTCAAATTCGAGTGACCAGTCAAATAAAACTGTTTAAAAATCATTCGTTTCAAGACTAATCCTAACATACTCTTTAATATGTAGTTTGTCATTTGGAAGATCTGACTTACTGTTTTATTCTAGATTTTAGTTCTGCAATGATCTCAATTGACGTGAAAACATCGATTGCAAACTCCACAGAATCACCCATCTCCGGCGGGCTCCTGAAGAAGTTGCCGATGGGTTTTGTAGCTAGAACTGAATTAGGATAATATATCCTCTCATTATCATATCTCAGAAAGATTGTTGTCAAAATGTTCATCTCGTCAACAACCATCTGCAATTTAAAATGTCTTCATCAAGCAAAAGAGCGCGACTTTATAGAAGTGGGCATAATTTAGGATGAAACTTAATTTGATTAATTTACCTGCACTCCATCGATAATGCATCTATCGCCTACATCAAATGGATGCGTCACAAATACAAATATGATGGCTTCAAAACAGGTCCTGGCTGTATTACCAAACATGAAAGCTAGAAGTAAAAGTTGGGACGTAACGAGGGCAATTATTTTGTAGGTTAAAAGACCCATCACTAGCAACCACACTAGGATGATCACGACAATCACGATTGCTGAAAAAATCCTGTTCAACTCTTCTATGGCAGTTTTAGCATCATTTAAGGAACGCTTCAGAGTTTCGCGGTCCTTGTAAACTTTTATCTGCAAAGACAGGATCTCCATCACAAAATGAGATGATATATGACAAGTTCAGAAGAAATTAAAGGCGATAATGACAATTCAGTTTGTTTTGTTCTAATGCATCTAACTAATTAAAAGAATTTCTCTTTCCTGAGCTGAGTTTTGTACTAAACAATTTTTTTTTTTAATACTGTGATTGATAGTTATGGATTAAGAAATAATGTATAATTAAATCTTAAACTTACACCATTATAAATACATCCGTAGTAGAATATTATTAGAGAAAATTAACACAACTAGTCTAGGGAATTAGAATTGAATCCAAACTCAGATAATGAACTTACCACCCATTTTTTAAACTTATTGATTTTTCCACTTCTAGCCGCTCCTACAAACAATTTCAGCATATATTTCACATGTCGCTCATTTTGTAAGAATTCCAGGAGCCGCTCCTTCTCAATAAACCTAGTCGTCATTAACAATATTACAAATGAAAACAGAGTTTATTTACTTATTTTTTGAAATTAATTTTTAAAAAAACTGCAAGTGGAATTTAATTTTAATAAAAGTAATTAGGTATGTGCTTACTCGCTTTGAGGGTCGGAACCTATATTGGCGATAATCTTATCAGCAAGATGCTTAGCTTCTGATACGCTTTTAATGTCATCCTGATCATCAAGCTCATTTGACATTGACAACTTTGAACCACTGATGAAACGTATTAAGGCTTTCAAGCTGCAAGTAGAAATCTTCTCCTCGGTCATTCTTTTAACCTTTTTCACGTCTCTAATCGTAAAAATAAACTGCATTGCGGTATTTATGTTCCTAAACTTTTTGTCTATCTTCTTTTTTGGAGTTGAAAGAACCTGAACAACATGCTGATGAAAGATGGAATCATGAATCCGATCAAAGAACCGCTTGCATTGGAAAGAAACACCAATTAACTTAACTGAGAAAGTCTTCACCAACCAAAGAGCTGCCCCAGCAAGAAAACAAGCAAGAGTCCTTGTAATTATATGATGAAGAATTTTGCTTGTTGCTCTTGATGATCTCTTAACACCATACCCATGGTCAAACAACAAGATCCAAACTAAAAGAACAAGAGTCAACCAAATAAAGACGCTTATGCTCGTCCTCAGTCCGTAAACAAAATACAGAACCAAATGCTTGAGCAAGAAGTTTTTTTCAATGAGGAAAACGATAATATTGATAAACCATTGACTAGCTACGCGACCACAGAGGATCACCAATGCTAACACACACCATTTCCACAACTGTAGATCCCATATGGCGTGATTTTTCAATTTGTTCACAGTTAAGCTAGAAATCAACAACCCTATTATGGACACAAATATGATCAACTCTAACACAATTAAAATGGCCTTCATTTTACCTATTATATCTTCCTCCTCTTCGTCTTCGTCCTCCTCCTCCTGCTGCTCCTCTCCCTCCTCATCTTCGTCTTCTCCTAAAGCACTTGATTTCAAGCTCTTTGGCGGAGCAGAAGCGGGAGCTTTATTGGGGTCCAACAATCTTGTCTCAAGCTCTGTTGCAGGAGCTTCTTCGGTATCTGAATTAATCTGTATCACGGCGTTGTCTTTTCCTTTGTCTTTTCCCATTTCGGCTATAATGAGGAAGAAGAGCTAGAGTTGTCAAAAGAGAGTTGCGTGTAATACTAAAAGCGGGAACCGCTATATAAGAAAAACAAGCAATACTTTGGCACTAAACTTTTTCGTAATTAAAAATTTGCTAGTTACTCGAAGACTCAAAGAATCAATACAAATAAAAGATTCAGATTGTGTGTGGGTTTCGGAAAAATTGTTAGTTGGTAACACATGCTACATTGCTCAGCAAAATATAAAAGGTAAAAAAATTAGAACTTTCAAATCATTTTAGTGCTGAGCTGACTTCTCATAATCTTCTACCATTTGTGTATTTACAGATTATTTAATAATTACTGATCATAATGTTATAAATAGTTCAACACAAAGCTTGCTTATCCCTCAATCCAAGTCCCTTTTAAATTATATATAATAGACCTATAATAATGACACTATTAAATACCCAATTAATCAATAATTAATTTTTTCTAATAAAGTTCATGCTGGGAAAAAATTGTATTCAACCCATTTATATGATTAATTAAGGTTTAAAACAAAATTTGGACTTGTTCTATTGTAGAGCTTAAATTCAAAATGGAAAGGTGAAGAAGAGAAAAAGAAGACGAATAAAGAAGAAAAAAGGAGAACAAATTAATTTATACAAAAGTGAAGAAGAGAAAAAAGAAGACGAATAAAGAAGAAATTAATCACCGCTAATAAAAAAATAATTCCTTCTTCTTTATTGTCCTTGGTTGTTCTACTTTTTTTTATTGGATTCTATATTTTTGTCGGGGATGTATTAGAAGAACTAGAAAGCTATAAAAATAATCTTTTTAATTATTCGATTAATTAATTCCAGCAGAAGACAAGAAATTGATTCTGCTTCGTTAGAAAGCCATCACATTCTATACGCAATTGCAAAGGGAATATATTTTTGTCCGTTTTAGATAAGACTAAAAGGGATACCTGGTATTGCAAATCTAGACACGTTTTAGTGCTTTATGTCCGAATGAATTCTTTCTTGCAACAATGAACTTCGCCAATCAGGATTTGCCGTTCACATATGTAGGTCCGGTTGAGTTTTTAAAGTAACGGCGCAACTCCTGAGGATGGCACCTCCATTTAGAATTGAGTTTTTTCGTCCCGATAGATTTAGAATTTGGAGATAGAGAATTCTGAATTCCCGCGTAAAAACCAGTTTATCCATCCTCATCTTGCTTCTATTTATTTATTTAGTAGTAAATTTTATATGCAATTTTTCTGAAATAAAAGCTAAAATAACTCAAATAAAACTATCACTAAGTATTTGTATTATTAAAAGTAGGAAAAAAGAAATATCTCTACCATATTAGAACAATATCTTGACTCATACAAAAATATAAAATAATTGAATAAATAATAATTTAAAAAATACATATTTATATATATGGGGATTGAAATAAGGGTGAGGCAGTGAGTAAAAGACCAAATCCCATCCTATTAAAATTTTGAGATTTTTTTCTCTTATTTTAACCTCATTTCCTAAAACTTCATTAAAATTTTGTCTTTACCATACACCCTAAAACCAACAGACTTTTTCATGGCAAGTTTTAGTTGGAGGGACGTGCTACCTCGGAAACGTAAGTTTTCCTCTTCAAATATCATAAACATCATCAACTGCGGGATTGGATTTGTATTGAATATTAAATGAAACGGATGGTCTACAAAGGAATCAAGCAATGGAATATGAGAATTTGTAGTGAGCAATTTTAATAAACTTCAAAAACTGCGTGATTGGATTTGTATTAACTAATATGACACTGAGTACTGATACTTAAATTTGATCGGACACAATGACGACAAAATAACTATAAAATTATATAGTATTATAGTGTTAAGTCAAAAGTCAACATTATTTTTTAGTTAACGCTATATTATCATATTGCTTTTACGTTATTTTTTGTTAACATTGTGTCACCATTAAGCTTTTTATCATTTTTCCTATAATATTAATATCTCACAGACTATATTGAAAATCACTAAGTTTACATTTCAGAAATTCAACAAAACACATGAAAGAACAAGGAAATTTCTAAACAACAATCACATCTTTTCCATCTCTAATAGAATTATGGTTTTGACAACTGACATTGCGTAATTCAAAAATCTATCTTTTTTAAGCATTCAGTAATTTTTTGGATACGGAATTATTATGTCCTATTACACGTCAATTATTCTTTCATAAATATCATTAAATTTTTAAATATAAAACTCTATAAAGAGACGTGCTTATTATTAGATCCTGTGATCATAACATGTTCATATTTCTTTCTGCACAAATTAATAATCCCATAAAAAAATTCGGTGCATTCTCTTTGTAAATAACTAAAGTGTAAGGAGAAATGATGTAAACGGCCATTAAATTTAATAAGATGAACATACTACTTAAATTTAACAAGTACTTGGAAATTTTTTTGCTGGGTCAGGCCATGTAAGTTGTACAGCAAGGAGAGCAGAGATGTCTTTATGAATCAAGTTAAGATCTTTCTCAGTTGTCTTCCAAGAGCTTTGCTTCTATGGAAATGCCTCGTATGGCTGAGTCTTAGTCATGAAATCAACTACCTGCCTTCTTGTTGGAGTTTACGGCAGTGCCAGCAAATTGACTCACGTAGACAACATTATAACGAAATTAACTAAAATTCGATGAGAAAGAAAATTCACGTCACGAAACTTGTAAATATATAAGAAGAAGAATTTTATCCTTAAATCTTTAAATTTGTGATTGTAGACTCGTAGTTGATGAGATCACAAAGTGGAAGAATTTTAATTGGGTATAATTCAAAAAACAGCTGGATGTTTAACGGGAGGTGAAAACGAGGGGGTGAGAGGATTAAAAAAAATCATTTTTGTTATTACTTTAAATTATTTTATATGTCTCAAAAACAAAATTGATCCACTATAGAAAATAGTTTATAAAATTAACCCACAAAAAGTTAGTTTTTTTTTCAAACAAATTATTTTAATCGGTCAATTGCTTAATTTAGAGGCAAGAGGTATTTTCCAATTCATGATTTTAAAATGCGGAAAAATCTGTAAAAATTTTAGAACTATACGGTTTTGAAGTTTAAGAGACACAATATTAAACACATATTTTTAATCATTAGATTATAGTTGAGATTGAAGCGGCATGGAATATATTAATTCTAAAAACCAGTTAACTAATGTGGGTTCACTGTGATAATATTTTATTTACCCACTCATCTCTTTTTTAATTAAGGTATGGAAAATGCTACCCAGCGAGAATGCTGAGAGAATGCCTCCCAGCAGCAGCTTCGTCTCCGTCTCCCATCTCGCTCTGTTTTTCCTCTCACTCGAACAACAGCTTCGTCTCCGTCTCCCCTCTCGCTCCCTTTTTCCTCTCACTCCGGCAGCAGCTCCGTCTCTGTCTCCCCTCTCGCTCGCTACTCCTCTCCCTCACTCGCTACTACTCCAGATCTACTAGGTGGTCGCTGCTCTCGCCGGTCGGTGGTCGCCGCTCGGTGGTGCTGCTCGCTGGTCCTCGTCTCCCTCGTCTCTCTCCATCTCCTTCTCTCCGTTTGGTTGGTAATTAATTTTTTATAACTGTTTGTAATTTTATTTGGTAATTATTTTGTTGAGTGATTATTTTGTTGGGAATTATTTTGGTAATTGTATCGTTGATAATTATTTTTTTATAATTATTTTAATAATTAGTTTATGATAATTGTTGGTAATTTTGTTTGGTAATTATTTTGTTGAGCAATTATTTTGTTGGGAATTCTTTTGGTAATTGTATTGTTGATAATTATTTTTTGACAATTATTTTGATAATAACTTTTTGATAATTATTTTTTGATAATTGTTGGTAATTTTGTAAGTAATTATTTTGTTGGGAATTGTTTGGTAATTTTATTGTTGGTAATTATTTTTTGATAATTGTTGGTTATTTTGTAAGTAATTATTTGTTGGTAATTATTTTGTTGGTAATTATTTAGTGAAAATTACCAGTTTGTATATGTATTACACATGTTGAAATTTTTGTTGATAATTATTTGGTGAAAATTACTTGTTGGGTTTAAATTTTTGTTGGTAATTACTTGGTGAAAATTATCGGTTGGTATATGTATTGAATGTAGCGGCCAAAAGGAGCTGTTAACATCTCGTACAACAAAGAATCCAAATGGTAAATTTTGGAAATGTAGAGTATGTATAAACTTTCAATGGGTAGAAGATCGTATGTTTAGCCGTTAACACCACGTACTACAAACTTTCATTAAAAATTTATAGTCATATATAATTGTACTGTCCCTCTAAATATAAGATTCAAGTTGTTTTATAAGTTTTTTGTTGTTGTTATTTTATTGATTCAAGTCATGGAAAATTGTCAAAAAATATCTTCGAAAATTATAGAAAAAAAACAACAATTGTGCAATTACATGTTCATCACTGTAATTAGTTCGTTTTAGCCAAATTTAAGCAAAATGCTAGAAAAACTTATTTGAACAAAATATAAGTCAAACATCAATCACATTCATTGTTGTTTTCATTAAGTTGTTGAAGTAGCAAATGTTGGAAACTTCCACTTCTAAATCCTTCATACGTCATCAAATGAGGAGAATGTGGTTGCAAAACATACGACGAGAGTGGTTGCTGTAATATATAAAAAATTAAAACATGATATGAGATTTTAGAAATTAAAAAATATAAGTATACACTAACAAATTATGATTTTAAGATGAAAACTTGCTTAGTGCCAATTATAAGGAAATGATTGAAAAATATTGTTCGCATCACCTTAGGTTGGGTATATAAGTCCCTACAAAAATTTTAAAAAAATTATATAAGTAACATGAAAAATAAAAATTTAAAACTAAAATTTCTTCACGAATTGCATTCTTACATTATAGTAGTCCAAAGCCCCGTATTGGTTGAGATTTGCATTAACAGCACTTTGTTCCTATAATGTCTATATATGTTAAACAATATTTTTAGTAATGTATGGGCATGTTTGGTTGATGTATTATGACTCCTCATTGCATTAATTTTATGCAGGCTCATGTTTAGTAAGCTAAAAGCTATAGGAACCCTGCATAATGGCCCAATCTAATGCGGCAGTTTCCCGCATTAGCTAAACCCAACTGTGTCTTTTCGTTTTTTTTTTTTGTCCTTTTCTGTTTCCAACTTTACATTTGCTTTTGTTTGGCTTTGACTTTTGCTTTAACTTTTACTTTTGCCTTATTATAATAATAATAATTATTATTATTATTATTATTATTATTATTATTATTATTATATAATATTATATAATATTTTTTATTTTTTATTTTTACATTATAATTATTAAAATAAAATAATAAATATGTAATTTATTATTCAATATTATTGTATTATATTTTTTTATTTTTACATTATAATTTATTATAACTAATAATAAATTTTTAAATATGAATATATTTCAATAATATTAATTTAAAATTAATAATAGTATAAATAATATTATAAAATATTATTACAATTTAAATATATTAATGTAATATATTACTATAATATAATATAATATTTAATTTAAATTAATCATAAAAATCTGATCTGATGTAGTATCGAGCGTTGTATAATATTATTATAATCTGATTAATATTAAAATAATGCGATACGATATAATACGTCTGATATAATGCTTGCGGCCTTTCAAAATAAAAGAAAAGTTGAAAATAAAAATTCACAAACTTACCATGCTCACGTTATTCTGCTGTGTGGAGAATTCTTTAGGCTCTTCATAAGATGATGGTGCATCTTCTTCTAAATCTTATAAAATTATAAAAGATAATTTAACATAAAAATTCAACAAAAAAATCTTATAAAATTTAACATAAACATCAACATACCTTTTTTTTCTGCATTTTTTTTCTTTTAGCTTGATTTCTTCCGAATTATAGATTGCTTCCTCAAATAAGGAGGATGCCCTTTACGATGTGTTACTACTGGATCATTGATTACATGTTCAATATTGCCGCTCCTGTAAATTACTTCACTTGTATCAGTCGTTGGTGAAATAGTCGTTTTGACACTTGCACATCAAATTTGCTTAGGTAGGTCTTTCAGTGCCTTATTAATCCAATCCAATACAGATTTGTAACTGCTTTCATCATCAGCAACAATGTTTGCAATCTCACTGATAGCATTATACATTTTGTCATATCTCTCTTGCTGAATGGACAAATGATGCACACTATAACTAACTTTCACCATACTGTAGGATCTCCTCACATCTTTTCTCCATAAAAAAATGCATTCATGCTTTCACTTCGCTTAATTGTTGACATTTCTACCCAAAAGCAATCTTTCAAATAACATGGAACCCAACGACACCGCACCTCATATAGACCATTCAACCAATCATTATCCCATAAATTATATACCGTCATCATGTTATCCCAAGCTTCCTCAAACACAGTAGGATTCAATAAATCATAAATAGTAAAAAGCAACGAAGAAATAATATATTCACGTTCTTTAAAAGCCCCTAATTTCTTAGACACCTTCTTCATTATATGCCACAAATACCATCGATGCCTAGTCGTAGGAAAAACATTTTCGATTGCCTTTTTGATCTCTTTGTCTTGGTCTGGAACGATACCAATAGGAGGAGAGTTAGACATGCATGATAGCCACGCCTCAAAAAACCATGTAAATATCTCGGTATCTTCGTGTGAGATTAATTTGCATCCTAATAAAATAGACTGACCATGATGATTAACTCTAACAAAAAGAGCGAATGGCATATCATATTTATTGGTAAGATATGTGGTGTCAAATGTGATGATATCTCCAAAATATGTGTAAGCAGCTCTACTCCTTAAATCTGCCCAAAATACATTCTTTAATCGATCATGCTCATCCAAATCAATACTAAAAAAAAAAAAACCATTGCATTCTGCTTGCTTGATCTAGAAGTACTTTAGAATTGCCATAGCATCTCCTTCTTCAAGCTGTAGTCACCTAGCTTTGTCAACAAGATTTCTACAATCTTTTTCTAGAAATGACGCATTTTCGTATCCATCAGCTTCAACAATAATAGAATTAAAGTTTTGGGCAATGTTAATTCCTGCACAATCATTTATTTCAATATACTTTCTTGTACTTGCACTAATGTTACGGTTACAAGGAAAATATCAAGCTTTGTCTGGATTCAATCCATGATTGTGCTGAAGTTTAAAGTTCGAAGAACCCATTTTCCATCTTCATTGATACAACCTCCAATTCTACCATCACAATCAGTTTTTCCAATAGGTTTTGGCTTTAACATATCAGTAGATTTACTTTCTGACTTGCCGTTACGACCACATACAAACGTCGTGTATCTTACAATTCCATCACTCCCTTTCTTACTAGTTAGCTTCTTTACAGAAAATCCTTTTTTTTAAAGGTAAGGGAGGGTGGGCAAGCCTAAATACAACTTTTACCCCCTTTACCACCCCCAGAATCGAACCCGGGTTTTGATAGAGGCTACAGCTGCACTGCAACTACCTGACCACGCCCCTGGGGGCCACAAGAAGCCCTTCTTATTTACCATAGGCTTTGTAAAATTACCACATTTCTTCATAGCTATCAAATAACATCCCAAGACTCGACTCATATTTTTCCGATTGCACATCTTCAACTTCGTCTTCATGTTCTAAATTTTCCGTTTCTACAAAATAATTAATATTCATATTAAGAATAAATTATTATAAATTTTACAAAATTTTGATCCACCAATAATTTAATCCATTATATTCTAAAATTTTAAATTAAAAAAATAAATCGAACACAAAATTTAAATTAAAAAAATCTAAATCGAAAAACAAAATTTAAATTAAAAAATTCTAAATTAAAAAAAATTCTAAACAAAAAGATTTCTAAATCAAACACAACATTTATATTAAAAAAAATTCTAAATCCAACACAAATTTTAAACTAAAAATTTCTAGATCAAATTTATCATTATCATTTCATTATCATATAACAAAAAATAATAGGATAAATAAAAAATCACTCTTTACCAATTGGGTGTTTTACTTCAAGCTAGTGATGAACTACTCCTGCTAGGCTACTAATGCCGTTTTCCTACTTCTGAAATGAGAGAAAAATCCCTACTCAATCATTTCACGTGATTGAGCAAATACTCCTACCCTAATGTCATTCTCTCTGTCGGTAAAATGAGAGAAAATTCCCACCAATCCTTTCACGTGAGGAGTAGTGCTTTTCAGCTAAAATTGAACATGGGGGAGAAAGGGAAAATGCTAGGGAGCGAGAGCAACGAGAGAATCACGAGAGAAACGGGGGCACTGGCTGCCGTTTCGCGTCTCGTGACTCTCGCTCCATTAAAAAAAATAAAAATAAAAAATTGAAATAAAATCTAAAAAGAATGAATAAAAAAATAAATGTCAGATCTAAACTTAGCACTTATCTCATTCCTCTCGTCTCACTCTCTCACGCTTCCTTTCCTCTCTCACACAAAATCACCAACAACCGCTCCTCTCTCACGCAAAATCACCAGCAACGGCAGCGGTTGCTCTTCCACCGGTCACGGCAGCATCTACTCCCAGCCAGCCTTTCCTCTTCCACCGGTCACGGCAGCATCTACACCCAGCCAGCAGGCGGAATGAGACGACCTCGTCGGGGAGGTTGAGTGGTCCGCGGCGCTTGCTGCTGTAGCTGTAAGGGTTACTGTGATGCATCATCACCGCACAAAGGAGAAGCTAAGCGGCGTCGTTGTCGCGTCCGGTGTCAGTGGGATTAAGGGTTTGTCTCTTATTCTATTCGTAGTTTGTGTTTTAAATGAGAAGGAATGCTGCTATTGGGAGGACGGAGGGAGAGAGAGAAAGAGATCTTTGTCTTGTATTGTTTGGTTACGGGATCGTTAGGAAAAATACAGTTTTTTAAAAAAAAACTTTTAGGACCGATCTCATAAAATATATATGAATTTGTAATTTAGAAATCGTAACCTTGAAAATTCAATTTGGATTTTTCCGCTGAAGTGATTTAAGCTCCCAGATCACGATCCGTCACCACCACGTTCGTTAGATCACGATCCGTCGCCAAACGATCTTCCAGGTTATGACTCAGGATTGATCTGCACTTGACGTGTGGGCGCCTTTATCACTACTTAAAAGCAAACTAGCACGAGAAAATTTTTCTCTCAAGATTAGAGAGAAAAATCTTTTTCTCTAAAATTGTCTTGTGTGTCTGTGTAAAAAACCTTTTTCTCACACATATTTATAGTGACTTTTTCCTCTCCTATTTAGAATAGAATGAGGCTTTTTATATCTCTCTCATAGTGGGAATCATAAAACTCCAAATTGTAATTACGTTCTTTCCTTTTTATAAGGGACCACCATGTAAAATAACATAAGGCCCCTTATACAAAAAGTATATTAATGGGCCTCTCTTAAAGATATAATTATGTTTTGACCCAAATTGCTAGTTATCTTGCTTATTAATCCAGTAGTGGTGCAATCAATTAAATGAGCTAACCCGGGGATCATTTGGGAACATACAATAGTGGCTACAAATATTAAGCCTGTAATTAAACAAGTCTAATCATTTAATTCCAACTCTACTCCACTATAAGATTGGAACTGATCTCCATAATTGTATGTTCGAATAAAAATTCGTCCCAAGCCACATTGATTTCTTTACTGCTCAATCCTTTGTACCCACATCGTTAATTAAATCGATATCTCATCAATCGATTTAATTACATTTTATTCCTTGATACATACTGGTTTTCTCTAATGATCATTTTCAACATATTAAATATGTTGACACACTCTGGCCAGAGAATTCTATGATCAAGTACCGAAAACCCATCAAGAGATGTGTCGTACAAATTCTAAATTGTTAATCTATAACTCGATACTCATAATTGCTCCCACCAAGAATCTTGCGGGTAATCTTGACCACAAGGGTGTGTCGTGCCCATTGGTAACTCAAATGGAATAACAATTATAATCATGAAATCATAATTAACTCAAGATTAAGATTACAGTAAAATCAATGCCTATGAGATTTAATAAGTCTGACAGTCATTTCAAGGTTAATTAAATCTCATGTGTGATCCAGCTCAATGTAGTCAAACTACATCAGTAAATTCATACATGATTAAGACAAATCATTCAATGAATTTACTACAGTCTAAACCTAAATAAAGTGCCCAACTTTATTTATCAACTGCGAACTTAATTCATTTAATCATAAGATAACTTGTATTTATGTCTTCTGTGAATCCACATGGTGATCACATAAATACATATAATATGATTAAATGGACTTTACTCAAAAACTATGCAATTAAGATATTTGAATAAAATACCTCATTTATTTTATTAATCAGAAAAATTGTTTATTACAATGAAATAAAACACATATGCTTTAAAAGAGCATATTTTCCCAACAATCTCCCACTAGCTCTTAAAGCATATCTGGCATAGTGCACATGCTCTAGGGCTCTAAGTGTAGGTTATAAAGGTTTTCCACTAATGGCCATTTTAATAAGATCTGCTATTTAGCATCTTATGCCATGTAGGGTACTTTCATATAACCTATCTACACCATTCCCTTAAAAGATTATACTTCCTCTCAATATGTTTTGTTTCTTGTGGTTCCTTGGTTGAGCTACTGCACCACTATTATCACAAGATAGTTTAATGGGTGCAGTTACAACAGGTACCATCTCAAGATTTTGTAGGAACTTGTAGAGCCATACAACTTCTTTTGCAGCTTCAGATGTAGCCACATATTTAGCTTAAGTTGTGGAGTCTGTGATACAAGATTGTTTCACACTTCTCCAACTAACAACTCTACTTCCTAATGCAAACACATAGTTGGAAGTTGATTTTCTAGAATCCTTTATCTGACATAAAGTCAGAATATGTATAACCCACTGGAATGAGTTCATCACCAGAATACACAAGCATATAATCTTTAGTTCTTTTCAGATACTTCATTATATGCTTGCTGCGATCTAGTGTTGGGTTCGAGATTAAATTGATATCTGTAACCATTCCTCTTGTAAAATGATATGCTCTAGTGCAAAGCATGGCATACATGAGACTTCCACGGCTTGCGCAGGAACTCGTCTCATTCTTTCTATCTCTTCAGATGTCTTAGAAGATTGATCCTTAGAGAATACAATTCCATATCTGAATGGTAATAAACCAATCTTGGAATTGTCCATGCTAAATCTAGCCAATACCTTTTGATATAGACCTCTTGAGACAAGGTTAAAGTTTTATTCTTCCGGTTTCATATAAAGATGATACCAAGAATATAACTTGCTTCTCCTAGGTCTTTCGTATCAAACTGTTTTGCTAATCAACTCTTTATTGTAGTTAATACTCCTATATTGTTTCCAATCAGGAGAATATTATCTACATAAAGAACCAGGAAGGCTACATATTTTTCCTGATTTTCCTTGTACACATATGGTTCATCAATATTCTGAATGAATCCAAACGATTTAATCGCTTGATCAAATCTGATGTTCCATGACCGGGATGCTTGCCTCAATCCATAAATGGATCTCTGCAACTTATATACCATGTGTTCTTGGCCTTTTAGTATGAATCCATCTGGTTGCTGCATGTAGATGTCTTCTTCAAGATGCCATGAAGAAAGGCAGTCTTGACATCCATTTGCCAAATTTCACAATCTAGCACTGTAGCAATATAGAGTAGAATCCTGATGGATTTAAGCATAGCAACCGGAAAAAGGTTTCCTCATAATCGAATTATCTTTCTGAGTAGAACTTTCGGGCTACTAATCTTGCTTTAAATGTTTCCACCATTCCGTTTACTCTTCTTTTTCTCTTGTAGATTCACTTGCACGTTATAGGTTTCACCCCATTTGGTGCCTCTACAAGTTCCCAGACTTTATTGGAATTCATAGATTCCATTTCTTGATTCATAGCCTTTTTTCCAAAATTCAACATCTCTATCTATTAGAACTTCGTTGTAGCTAGTGGGATCTTGTACATGTTCATCTGAGACAGCCGTATAGGTTTCTCCCAATAGCATGTATCTCGCTGGTAACGTAGTTACCCTCCCATTCTGACGAGGTTCTAAAAGTGATGTTGTTCGGGGATAATCATGTGTTGATCGGTGGTTGTTCTTTGTTCTTCTGTTCAATAACGGTGTTGAAAGTGAGCATCAACCCGATCTTCTTTTTATTTCTAGTTTTACCTTACTCTTAGGTAATAAGTCATTATATAGTCTTCCTCAAAGAAAGTAAAGAATATGTCTATAAATACATTCCTATCTTGAGGACTATAATTCAGACTTTACCTTATTCCTTTAAGATACTTAAAACATGTAAAGTTTTGAACACGAATTTATCTTTTCTACCTCTGATCCTAGTATAAATACTAGTAAACTCCAAATACGAATGTGTCTCAAACTATGTTTGTGACTTTTTCATAATTTCTTGGAGTAGTAGACACTGAGGTAGATGAATCTAAGTTCCTTAAACTTTTACAGTTTTAAATTCTGGTATCTGGAATCAAAAAGGTAATTGATAAACTAATTAGTATATATTTTGTTTTATCCAAAAGAATCTTATTTCTCCATTTAATTACACTATCGTATCATAGTGTTCTTTGTTTCGATCATATCGAAGTTCTTTTATGTTCCTGTCTAATTGCTTTGTCTTATCCATGTACCCTTTTGAATTTCAAAAGCAATGGAATCTGACGCATTTAGACAAACATAAATAAAATGAATACTCATCAATGAAATTGATAGAATACTCATAACCTCTTACCACATGTACCGGTTAGTGCATGCATTTGTATGTACTAAATCATCCAATACGATGTTATGCTTTTAGCTCAAAAAGAGCATTCTCGTCACATTACTTTTCTAAATAAGATTTATAGAATTACCATGATCAATCTTAATAGGCTATGAAGCCTATCATTAATCATTTTCTTAAAATCTTATTATAGTTTATATATAAATATTAGAGGTTATTTTGGTCAGGAGAAATATTTCTTTTCTTAGATAAAAACATATACTATTTATCATTATATCTTACTTTGAATAGATCAATGGACTTATATGATATAAGATGTCTTTATAAATAACTAAAGTAAGTAATAAATAGAGGATCCATTAATAACAGTGTACTCCTGTTTATTAAAACAAGTCACCGAAATTAAATTCCTCTAATAAAGACAAATATCAAAACTAAAGTCTCGTAAAATTGATCTAGCCTTTCAATTGATATAAACTAGCATGTCCTCAACTGCTGCTTGAAGCTTTATTCACTTAATCTCTTGGTTTCTTGAAAACCAAATAAATGAATTACAAATTAGTTATCTCAGAATTCACTATTGCATAAATCAATAGAAATCTGAACTAATTAGGAAGCTTAAAGATTTCCTATACCTGATTTTAATAATCTTTAGGACAATCTTTCTTCCAGTGACCCTTCTGTCCACACTTGTAACACTTGCCTCTTGGCTTGCCACTTCTTTTAGTGAACACTTTGCCAATCCGTACTCTTTCTTGCTTATTCTAGTCTTTCGACTTAAGCTTTGAAGAGAATCATTTTTCAGGAAGTTTTCTGCTATGATAAAACTCTTCTATAGCAAGTAGTTCGTGCATTATTTCAATTAAGGTCATATCTTTATTGTTTAAGATATAGCTGACCTTAAACTCTTTGAATGTATCAGGTAAAGATTCAATCACCATGTTAATCTTTGTTTTATCATCGATTTGAACACCATGAATCTCTACCTCACTCAAATAGTCCATCATATTGAGGACATGTTTACGAACTTTTGTGCCATCTCCCATCTTAGTATCCGTAATACGTTTCAACGCTGCATCTCTGGCAAAATGAGTATTCTGCCCAAACATCTGATGGAGACTAGCCATTATTTCAGTGGTTGTTTCCATGCTCCAATGTTTTTTATGCAGTTCCACAGAAATCGAAGCCAATATATAGCGCTTAGCCATTTTGTTAGCTTTGCACCATTTCTCATAAGGCTCCCTCTGATTTCTATAATCGTATAAAGATGGTTCTGGAGGGCAAGGCTGGGTCAACACATATTTGCAGCCTCTAGCAGTGAGGATATTAAATAGATTGCGTTTCCAATCTAAATAATTTTCTCCAGTGAGTTCATTTTAACAAGGATAATTAATAATGGGTTGATGGAAGTCATTTTCTGAAAAATAGACATGCATAAATACTTTGAAATAATATTCACAATAAATGACAAAAATGCAAAAAACCATAAATGCATTTTAATTTATTGTAACGATAATCTAGTACCGCTTTGACAAGCTATCCGTTGGGAAAGTCATGTATACATTTACTAGACCCAATTTTCTATTGGATTATTTACTTTCATGTAAAGACATGATAAATAATTATCGTTATCCCTTTGGGCCTAAATTTGTTAACAGAGCTTCGTTGGGAAGGTTAATAACAAATTTTAGTTGAGTGTATAACCATTGTTTCAATCTACGTATTTTCATATCAATAGTCACCGTTGGGGTAAACAATTGATTGAAAAATATTTCAATTTTATCTTTAAAGAAGTTCATCCAATAAATATATCCAATAAATATACCCTCCGTAGGGAGCGTCATATATATAATTTTATTATTGAACTAACAATGGAGCCCATGGGAAAAATTATCTTGAATTTTCCATCTCCCACTCAATATTTTAAAATTTGGTTTTTCCTTTTAAAACATACATTAAATTATATTGTTAATTGCATGCTTCCTATAATATTATCTAGATGATATCCAATATTATAAAGCATTTGCAAATTGCAAACAATATATTGAAATTCATAATTAATGAATGACATGTATCATTATGCATAGAGTGGCACTACCTATTCTATATGACATGTTATCATGGCATGTTATCAACCAAAACACAACATATAGAAAAATATTTAAATAATCTTAATTCATGGCTTTCCTAAAATGAAAAATATATTAACCCTAAGCCTAATCTTCATTGGGCTTCTTGTCAATATCCATCTTCCATAGGCTTGTCTTTGTTAATGGACTAGGGGATATTGGGCTTTTAAAATTTATTAATGGTCCAATTTTAATTTTAAAAGAAAATAAATAAAACCCCTTTTTTTTATTATTATAAATAAAAACTTTGGACCAAAAATAAATTTATTGTGTTAAATTTTATCTATGCATTTTTAATCCATTAAGCCCAAATATTAATTGGGCCTAAAACTAGGATTCATTAAGCCCAAAACCGTTTTTAGACTTAAATGCAAAATATTTAACATTTATCTGCCCAAAAGAAAAATTTCAGAACTATAGGGTCCTCCATGATAAAAACCATGAAACCCTAAAATCATATTTTTCTCTTCTCTTCTTCCCCAGGCGCATCTCCACAAAAACCAGATCCGGCCACTGCTTTGCCGGAAACGCACCATGCCCGCGAACTGGCAGTGTTGCAGCGCGCGCTGCCTGCTGCACGCGAGGTGCGCTGGCCTACGCACGAGGAGCGCTGGCCGCTGCTGGTCTGCGCGCGGAGAGCGCTGGCCTCTGCGCGCGGGGCGCGCTCTGGCTGCGCGCGCTGGCCTTGCGCGTGCTGGCGCGCGCTGTGTGCTGGCCCTGCGCATGCTGGCGCGCGCTGGCTGTGCGTGCTGGCCCTGCGCTGGCTGCCCGTGGTGGCTGGGAGCGTGCCGCTGGTTGGCCGCCGCTGAAATTTCCAGTTTGTTCCTCCGAACTGTGATCTATAATTTACAAATTTCCTAGGCCAATTTTGGCTTACAAAAATTCTATTACATTAAATTAAATCAAGAGAAAAACATGGTGATGATAAACCACCCATTCTGGATCCAAAGAAAAAATCGTTTGAAAATCTAACCAATTAAGACAAATCGTTAAACGCTTTTTCATATATTAAAACGATAATATATATCTCGAATAAATTGTGGCACTCTAATACATAATTATCAAGATTAATTTATATAAATTATATATTAATAGATGGTGATACTAATTGTTGAAAAATCAATTTTTAAAAAACCTTTAGGATCTCGTAAAATATATATGAATTTGTAATTTAGAAATCGTGGAACGAAAATTGATTTGGATTTTTCATTTGATGATTTCCCGATCACGATCCGTCACCACCACGCGTTCGTTAGATCGCGATCCGTCGCCAAACGATCTTGGGGTTATGACTCGATTGATCTGCACGGCGATGTGGTAGCTTTTATCACTCTTAAAAGCAATGGCGAAAATTTTCTCTCAAGATTAGAGAAAAATCTTTTCTAAAATTGTCTTGTGTGTATTAAAAACCTTTTTCACACATATTTATAGTGACTTTTCTCTCCTATTTAGAATAGAATGAGGTTTTATATCTCTCATAAGTAGAATCCTAAAGCTCCAGAATTGTAATTAATTCACGTTTCTTTCCTTTTTTAAGGAATGGCAGAAAATAACATGCCTATACAAAAAGATATTAATGGGCACTAAAAGATATAATTATGTTTTTAAATCTTGGTTATCTTTCTTATTAATCCAGTGGTGGTGCAATCGATTAAATGAAATTGCAGGATCGTTTGGGAACATACTGATAGTGGCTACTGACAATTAAGCGCGTAATTAAACAAGCCTAATCATTTAATTCCAACTCTACTCACTATAAGATTGGGCCAGCGCCATAATAATTGTATGTTCGAATAAAAATTGTCGTCACATTGATTTCTTTCTTCTCAATCATTTGTATCACATCGTTAATTAAATCGATATCTCAACTGTTCAATCGATTTAATTACATCTTATTCTGATACTTGGTTTTCTAATGATCATTTTCAACATATTAAATATGTTGACACACTCTGGCAGAGAATTCATGATCAATCGAAAACCCATCAAGAGATGTGTCGTCAAATTCTATATTGTTAATCTATAACTCCAATACTCATAATTGCTCCCACCAAGATACGGGTAATCTTGACCAAGGTGTGTCATTGGTAACTCAAATGGAATAACAATTATAATCATGAAATCATAATTAACTCAAGATTAAGATTACAGTAAAATCAATGCCTATGAGATTTAATAAGTCTGACAGTCATTTCAAGGTTAATTAAATCTCATGTGTGATCCATTCGATGTAGTCAATTACATCAAGAATTCATACATGATTAAGACAAATCATTCAATGAATTTACTACAGTCTAAACCTAAATAAAGTGCCCAACTTTATTTATCAACTGCGAACTTAATTCATTTAATCATAAGATAACTTGTATTTATGTCTTCTGTGAATCCACATGGTGATCACATAAATACATATAATATGATTAAATGGACTTTACTCAAAAACTATGCAATTAAGATATTTGAATAAAATACCTCATTTATTTTATTAATCAGAAAAATTGTTTATTACAATGAAATAAAACACATATGCTTTAAAAGAGCATATTTTCCCAACAGATACACCAAGCCACTGTTGGGCTCAAGGAGTTGAAAGGCCGTTCTCCGATTCTTAAATTCCATTTTATCAAAAATGTAGTATTTGTATCATTTTTATTTTTCATTATTATTATATTAGATATGACCCCTATAGTAAAAAAAAAAAAAGAAAAGAAATGACCCCAATTCATTAATCAAGTATTTTATCAAATTATTTCGTGTTCATTTTTTTTTTTTTAAATCTTGAAAACGTGAAATTTTCTCATAAATGGATGGAGATGATAAAGACACCAAAATGTATGGGTGCACGGGAAATTGGAATGAAGGGGGAGTATGAATGAGGGAGTGGCGACACTTGGTTTTAGTCGCACTCTTTTGTCTTCAACTATTCTCATTTTTCTATAATACTTTTGCCTTCTATTGAAGCGTAGCATTTTCCTTTGCGTGATTTGCGTGAGAGAGGAAGGGAGTGTGAAAGCCTGCATGAGAGAGAGAGGAAAGTGAAAGCGAAAGTGAAAGCCTGCCATTCCTTTATTTAATTTTTTTTACTTTTTTTTACGTTTTAAGTGGCGAGAGGAACGAGAGACGAAACTGCAGCAACTCTTGCCGTTTCTCTCGTGATTCTCTCGTCCCTCTCGCTATCTAGCAGCACTCGGGAGAAAGAGTAAAAAATGTGGAAAAAGCAAAAGGTGCAAAAGTTCACGTGGGAGGGGGGGCCGAGAGAAACGACATTACTATATCCTGTTTCTCTCGGCATTCTCTCAGCATTCTCACTGAGAAACACTACTTTTAAGGTATTCCTCCACATTTTTCTCTTTCCTTTCTACTGTAAGAGAATAGAATGACTTCTATCTCAAATTGATTTATGATCCATAAGTGTTCAAACTTTATTTTCAAATTAATTTATGATGAATCTAACTTTTTTTGGGTTTTTTTCAATTTAACCTTTCTAAAAATTCTGGAATTAAAATCGTCTTGTACATTTCCTCAGAATGATTTTTACTTTACTGATAGACAAAAAAAATATACAATCTCTACCTTATTTTGAAATTTGTGTTTTTTTTTATTTTACGGTGCATCCTCATCCACAGGTAAGAAAGACTCTCTCTCTATATATATAATAAAATTGAGATTGATTAACACTCAATTCAACTATAGCACTAGATTGTCACATCTTATCACTAACTTTGTAAGATTTCATGATTAACTCATTCATCATTGACATTAACCAATCATACCAACTTTAACTCATTCATTACTGACATTAAACAATCGTACTCTTCTGCTTAGCACTCAATTTTCTTAATATCCCAATTTTAAGTTTATTAGTGCCAAGCACAAGCACAAGGGTCTCTTACCTGTTACACATCTAGCAACTTAACTAAAAGGCTATGGATAGTCGGCTCTAGAAGTACCAACTTGACTAAGAGGATATGTAAAGTCAAATCTAGAAGTTTGATGGTAGCCTCTCGACTCCAAGGGTGCATTTGGAATTGAGGTGTTGGAGTTTTTAAGCTACAGCTGCTGTGAAAAAAAAACTATAACTATAAAACAAAAGCTAGTAATACATAGTAAATATAAATTTTAAATAATAATTTTAACAAAATTATTAAAGATATAAAATATTTTCCAAAATAAAAGTAAAAAATTACATTAACATAGCTTACAAGGCACAATAGTTAGTGTTTACCAAACACTTTAGTACTGGAGCTTGGAAACTACAGCTGCCTAACCTCAATCTCAAACGCACCCTAACTCTTGCTCAATATCTTGTTATTGAGCCACTTGGATTGGATCTGGGTTTAAACACCTACTTATTCTTCACACTTTCCATGTTGTGGTTGGTTTGACAAGTTTATTTTAATTTTCTCTAGCGTTTTAAATTTTTGCATACAACTTATTTTTCTAGTGTAATTTTTTTTAAACAAAGAACACAACAAACAGATTTACAAAAGCTAAATGCTCTCGTTGGAGAGGTATGGAATATAAGAATTTGCACCACTGAAAAACTTCGTTGATTTCTATGGTGAAATTTCGTTCTAATTTCCGGTTGATTGGAATTATTAATTTCCATGTAAATGTCAACATGTGATGGTGGGTAGGATTTGTTCATGTTTGTTTATTTAACTTTTCATGATGTTTTGACACACAATTTAATCTCTTCATTAAGGTAGATTTTTTTTTTAAATTAGCTTCATTAAGGTAGATTTTTTTTTTAAATTAGCAAAAAGCAGGACATATAATTTATTTATATTATTTTATACTGTTAGATCTTGTTAACATCAATAAATTTTTGAATTCGTCTCGGTTAAAAATTCAAATATTCACTAGTAATTGAATTATTAAATAATAAAAATTTAATTAAAAAACTGACCAAATAATAGTTAATTATCTTCTTATATTCAAGAAAAATGATTTACTATTTTTTAATGTGTGAAAAATGAAACTACCAACAACTAAAATTCAATGAATCATGAGATTTCAAGATGTCGAAGGTGCAAGATGTCAAATGGGTGTATGCAAGAGTAATAGGAAACAATTGTGATTTCAGATATTGGAGAGGGCAATCTAAAGCAACACTGTAGGAACAATTCAACGGTATGCCACAGTGGTAGAATGAAAACCAAGAAACGAAATCAAGATAATTTTTATTAATTTCCTCCAACATTTTAAATTCTTTCTTCAGTTTGATATTGAGTAATGATATTTTAAAAAAATTAAATTGAACGGATGTTTTGCAAAGGAATCAAGCAGTAGGATATGAGAATTTGTACTGAAGAAACTTTTGTTTTGTTTTTTCAGTATTTTTTTAATTTGATTTTTCTTTGCATGACATTTTTCTCACTTTTTGGAGTACTTAAGTTCTTTTCTCGTGAATGTTTAAATTCTTTTCTCGTGAATGTTGAAAATGAAATTTCCACATGAGAGGATAGGAAACAAATGACAAATGTGTACTCATGTTTATTTATTTAAATAATAAGATATGATGTGATGATATTTGAACAGGAAGATCTGACACAATAACAATAAAATAATCATAAAATTATATGGGGTTATACTGTTAAGTCAAAAGTTAATATTATTTTTCAATTAACACTATAATGCCGTATAAATTTATGTTGTTTTTTTGTCACCATTATGTTACCATTAAGGCTCTTTATCATTTTCCCATGATACTGCATCTCAGGGACTATATTGAAAATCCTTAAGTTTACATTTTAGAATTTCAATAAAATAATAAGTAAGAAAGAATTAAGGAAATATCTAAACAACAATCACATCTTTTAAATCTCTAACAAAATTGTGGCTTCAACAAGTGATATTTCGTATTTAAAAGGGAAAAAAAATAATCATATTTTTTTTAATCATTCAGTAATTCTTTTGATACGGATTTATTATATCCTATTATATGTCAATTATTCTTTCATAAATATTATTAAGTCATTAAGCGGTGACTGTCATATATTTTATCTTTGTTTTTGGTGGCTCCTTGTGACGAACTCAAGAACTTAGATGATCTCTGAAAGACAAACATTATTATTTATTATCTCTCTGTGTCTACAAATTATTTGTTAAATGAAGCTTCAACTTAATCAAAAGAGAATTTAGGTCTACTAAGTTTGACTTCCTTTGGAATACCTCAAAATATTCATCTTCTATCCAATCATCAAATGCATAGTATTATAATAAAATTTTGAAAGTACCAGTTCGAATTCCTTTGTTTTTTTAAATATCTTGTTAATATCAGTATATTTTTTAATTCGTCTTGGTTAAAATATCAAATATTCACTAGTAATTGAAGTATCAAATAATAAGAACTTAATTAAGAAATTGATTAAATAATAGTTAATTATCTTTTTATATTCAACCAGAAAAACGATTTACTTTCTTAACTGATTCTTGAAGGGTGACAATTGCAACTACTAACAACTAAAATTCGATGAATTATTGGACATGTTATCGAAGAGGTGGATCCAAAATAATAAGAAACAATGTGATTCAGGATATTGGAGAGGCTAATCGCCTAATCCAAAGCAATGTTGCAGCGGTAGAATATAAACCAAAACACAGAATCTGATATGCCTCCTGAGGACATGTTCCGTTGAGTTGGACTAGTATAAGGCAGTAGTATAGTTCAATAAGTCTAAGTTGGTAGATATTATCAATTTAGGTGGGGTTTGTTTTTTTATCTGAAATATGAAAAGACTTGAACTAGTCTAAATTTTGAATAGAGTTGAATGTCTGAACTTTAATGATATATTTGCTTTTTTGTATGAATTGCTAAAAATAATACTAATTTGAAAATAAACAGATAAAAATAATAATAATCTACCACTATATATTATCACAAGTTATATATATATTGGTAATTATGGTAATTATTAAATTTTATTTAGGTAAGGATACAAATTAATTAATTAGATAGCTATATTTTGGAGAATATCTTTTAATGACATTATTTGGATTTTTTAAATTAACTAAAAAGCTAAAAAAATTAATTTAATAAATTAATGATTTAATATCTAAATTTTTTTATTAAATTAAAAAAATAAACAAATTTAAAGACTTAATTAATTAAATTGAATGGATGTTTTGCAAAGGAACCAAGCAATAGAATCTGAGAATTTGTACTGAAGATTTTTTTTTTTTCAGTATCTTTTAATTGATTTGTCTTTACATTTTACTGAAGAAGCTTAATAATTGGTGCCCTCGCAACTTAATTAAAAGGCCATATACAGTCAAAAAAGGCCATATACAGTCAACTCTATCAGTTTGACAGCAGCCTCTGGCGTCAGCTCTTCTTCTGTATTTTACTATTGAGCCATTTAGATTTTGACAAATTTATTTTAATTTCCTCCAACCTTCTAAATTTTTGCATAAAACCTGTTTTTCTAGTGTTCTTTCCTTAGACAAAAATACAACAAAACAAATTTACAAAATCTAAATGCTCTTTTTGGCAAGTTCGATAGCTTATAAAAAGGAAAAATATTGAGCACACTTGTTGGGGAGGTGTGGAATTTAAGAATTTGCACCAAAGAAAAATTTCGTTGATTTCTTTTTGGTGAAATTTTGTTCACTTTTCCGGTGTGATTGGAATTATTAATTTCCACGTGAATGTCAACACGTGATGGTAGGTAGGATTTGTTCATGTTTATTTATTTAACTTTTTATAATATTTTGATACAGAATTTACTCTCTTTATTAAACGTAGAAGCTTTTTTTTCTTTTTTCTTTTAAAATCAGCAGGATGGCAGGGCATACTCAATTAGAGTTTGTAACTTTAACGTTACTATTTTTAATTTATAAGATATTAGGCTGAGGATAATAATAATCATAATTTGGTTTTGACGTTTGACTGAACTAGACTTACCTTTATATATTTTTGGTAGGAGGATATAGAGGCATGGAGCTAGAGACATACCATAAATTTTGGAAAAGTGGCAAACACTCCAATATTATGTGGATCGAAAAGAATTAAAAAAAAAAAACAGTCCAATCTTATTAAAAATCGTTGATTACAAGTGTTGAGAAATTAAAAATGGATTTATAAAAAATGAATGAGGAATGTTTAACCCATAATTACATCTTTTAAATCCCTTCGATTTAACCACTGATATTCCTTGTGTCAAATTTTGTTTTCAATCTAACTAAGAAAAAATAAAATTATTAATATTACTATTTGATGCTTTTCCCAAATGTTAACCTCATGATATCCTATGATTTCATCAAATGCATATATATACACGACTTATTCAATATGCATATTAATTGTAGATAAAAGTTAGGGCTGACTTATCCAATATGCATATTTGTTGTGGTTGAAAATTAGGGCTGAAATTGAATCATATATATAGTGGTAGGAATTTGTGATTTTTTTTATCTCACATTGAAATTTCTGCCTCAACAAGCTGTAATTTATGGAATAAACATTATGCAGATTCTATCTTATAGCCAATGTTAGATGTGCACAAAAATTTGACAGTTCATCAACTAAACATAGCTTACTTTTCAGGAGTAGGAGTCATTAACATGCATTGAGTGCAAGAAATTATTACTATTAATTTTCGTTAATTTTATTGCAGTTGCACATGTTCTTCCATGTAATATTTAGAGAAACTTACATGTCTAACTCAATCCAAAAGCTAACTTAAATTTAATCTAAATATTCATCTGTATGAGATATTTTTTCTAACACCCCCGTCACACATAGGGCGGTAGTGATTGATATTTTTACTAATACTCCTGTCACGTATAAGTTTGTCTTTTTTATTGATTCTTATCACGTGATAAGGTATTGTGAATCCACTCATACATGAGTTTGGTTTTAATATCATATTGAAGTCTACAAACCTAACTCAATTCAAAACATAGCTCAATAGTAAAGATTATTTAAACTTTATATACTTAATCCAAGAACAATAGGGAAATATTTTTCCTAATAATATTAGATACAATTTATTGACAATAATAAATCGTTGAACAAGTTCAAATTTTAAAGAAACTTGGGGTGGACGAAAAAATAACTTTCCGTATTCTCTCACCTAAATTTTCAGTGCATTTATTAGTAAACGCAGTCGTTTAATCCCAAACCAGGGCGGGCAACTATTTGTTATGTTCTGCCGCAGCCCCTGCTCAACCCACAGTACGTCGTTTCAATCTGAAAAAAAAGCTGGTACTTGTATTTGTGGTGATATTTAAGGAGCCAAATTAAAATTAAAATTATTATTATTTTATTTAAGGTCGAGAAAAAAAAAATTACAGAACAGTGAAGAAGTGATGGGGAAAGTGATTCTAGGCATGCCAGGGCCTTGGGCTGACGATAATCGTGAGCCGTCTGATCATTACACTTCTAAAATCGGCGGACTTCCTGTAATTATCGGACTTTCACTTCGTTTTTCGCAGGTTTTATTAACATTTCTTAATTTTTATTTTTTTAATTAATATCAGGACTGGCCTGCTTCTTTGGATGCTGTTACAAGCACTAATTTGCTTCAGTGTGGTGCTTGCGGAGGCAAACTCTGTCTTGTTGCTCAGGTTTGGAACGCTGCAAACCCATAGAAGTATTAGTATTATATTTTTATTTTGATGAAAATTGCGTTATTTTAATTCATAATTTATTTGGGAGTGAAATGCCGTTGTCCGTGTTTAAAGCATTTCTCGGGTAAGCACTTTTGAGAGAAGCACTTTTTGGTGTGTTAATTGGGAGTGGTTCAAGTGGAAAAATGTTTTCTGCGGTTACATTCCCAAGCACAACTTTAGCTCGTTGTAAAAAGATATATTTTTCTGCAAGTTAGTAAAAAATTGTTCGTTTTTATGAGAATTATGTTACTTGTTTCTCTAATATGTTTGCGAGTGCATTTGGCATTGTCAAAAGTGCTTTTTGGATAAGCATTTGATGAGTGTTTTCTTAGGGAAGAAGTTTTAGGTGATTTTATAGTAAGTGTTTTTAGTGGAAAATGCTTTTTACAGAAACATTTCCAAGCAAATCTTTAGCTTGTTATAGAAAATGTTTTCTTGATTCTTTTGGTTTCCAGGTTTATGCTCCACTTTCAAGTGAAGGTTTAAAGATCGAAGAGCGTAATGTTCTGGTTTTCGGATGTGTAATGCCAGAATGTGGGAGCAGTCCTCTTAGGTCTTTATCAACATTCCCTTTTTAGTCTGTCATTAGTGAATTACATGTAATTACTTTGGTTGTTATTCATTATATGATGTTATTTTGGTAATGTATACAGTTGGCGAGCTCTTCGTGTTCAGAAATCAGATAATGCGAAGGAATCGTGTAGTGCTTCTCAAGAAGTGGCTGCTTCTAATGTATCACCTGTTTCAGTTTCAAAAACAAGCTGGTGGGATGATGAAAATGAGGAGGAAGATGATGATGTGGATTTGGAGGAGTTAGGTAAAGCACTTTCTGAAGCTGCAAGCTTGACTTCTCATTCTACGAAACCAAATGCTAATCGGCATTCTAAGTCTGCTGTCAAGCCTTCACATTTGAGCCCACGGGCTAGAGGAGTCGATGTTGACACACCAGGTATAAATTAATCATTTTTTTTTTTTTGGGTAGAAGAAATCTCTCAGCATCTTATTGCCCCCCTTTGCTGTGTTGTGTGTGCTTAAGACAATTTATTCAAACTCGGGCTGCTTCTATTTGTTAATTTTTTTTCCTGTGTCACAGTTGTACCCTGCTTTTACATTTGTACTCAGGAAGAGCCATCCTCAAAGGATGTTGCTTCTATTTGTTCAAACTACTCGTCACTTTCCCTTAAGGAGAAACAAAGCAATGTTGATGATCATGTTCAAGAAGAAACGTGGGAAGAGGAACATTATGAGTATGATAGAGCTTTGACTGCTGACAGGACTTACCTCAAGTTCAAGAAACGGTTGGATGCATACCCAGAACAATGTTTCAGGTATCAGGTCATTGGCGATTGGACCTGAATAACCTAGATATCATTTCATTGATAGCATAGAGATAGCCATTACTGATTCGGCATAAATCTGTGAAATTGTTTTGTTTGCTCTGTCACATTCAACATGGCAGTTGATAGAGATGGCTTCTTGATCAAGCATATGAATGAGACTCTTGGTTGTAATAACAAGCTCAATGCTCTTAATCTAGAAAACAATTGAACTGGATATAGGCTTTCTAGTGGTCTCTATACTCCTACTGATGCAAAAAAGAATAATTAAAGGGGAGGGGGATTTTTTCAAAGTAATTATTTTCGGGTGTCAACTCGAAATCTGAAGTTCTTAGTTGTTGACGCATAACCTGATTTATCTACCAATAATTTGTTTGTAATTGTTGAGTGTTAACTTGAAATTTACACTTGTAATTGTAGGTCTTCTATTATCTATCTACTTTTATTGTTTTTACAGATGCGTGCTTTTCTTTATACATGTGTAGTAAGTTCGGAATCTGAGTGTTTTTCTGATATCTTGATACATTCAGATTCTTTCTCGGTACTCATGTTTCTTTGGCTTATTGTAGCTGTTCCTTCTGATGTATTTTTGCATGCTCAGGTATTCTTATGGAGGAAAGCCCCTTCTTGCTATGGCAGAAGTTGGAGACGCTGGGAGGTGCAGGCTTTGTGGTGCTTCAAGGCACTTTGAAATGCAGCTGATGCCTCCATTAATATATTTTCTACAGGAAGCAGCTAATGATTTTCTAAATGGTTCTCTGGATAACTGGAACTGGATGACACTTATTGCGTACACTTGTTCTAAGGTGAGCCTTCAACTCTTCTCTTTATGCTTAATGATAATTTTTTCCTCCTTGTGTAAATGGCTTAATCGATTAAGTAGCTGCTCTCATAAAATTCTGGATTGTGCTGTATAACCCTTCTTCAGGGTAGAGGGCAGTTAAGCCACCTCAATATGTTAAAGAGGGGTAGTTTTAGGGGTTGATATATTAGATTACCATATTGCTGCAAGCAGCATAGCAATAGAGCCTTTGATATTGCTAATTAAAATCTTGCTTTGAAATTAGGGCAATAGGCGGACCCAATATATTTATTTGTCCATGCTATGAATACTCATTTCCATATTCCCTGACTTTAAATGTTTTTTGACAGAACTGTTCTAACTCAATGGAGCAAGAAAAGTCTAACAGAGGAGGCTGGTTGGTGGCAGAGGAGGCAGTTACAGTACAATTTGAAAAATCCCCGAATGAATCTGCTCAACTCAACTATTTCTCATGATCTTCTTTATTTTTGTCAAAGACGAACTCAAGAGATACAAAAAGTATGAGTGCATCATCATTTTTTGTTTAGTTTGGGAATCATTTCCATGTCTGCAAAACTACATTATATATTTATTATATATATATGAGAAGATGTTGATTGTTGCTTATTATGAGATGCGTATCAGATTGGAACTCATTTCACTTCAATTTGATTGGAAACTCATTTCACCAAGATATTCGTAATATCTGATTTCATCAAGATCCTCGAAATATCTGACCAATAAAGTAAATAGATTCTCTCTCACATTCAAACTTTATACATTACAATACCTAATGCATTTTTTTTTTATTCCTAAGAAACTTCAGTAGGTGGCTCCAGCTGTGATTACTCAAATTTCTTTATCAGTGACAAGTCATTCAACATTTTCTCAATTGCCTCGTCATCGTGAGCTCGTCCCCTGGTCTGCATATAGAAATACTCCATCAACAAAATTTTATGAAATCAAATGATGTATTACACACTTTTGATAATTCTTTTGAAGTAAAAGCCACACATAATTCTCCTAAAGCCTAATAAAAGCCAACACATTAGCGCCATGAAAGCATCAGGTTTGTTAACTAAATTGATTGCAGCAGATCAGGAAAGTAAACGGCAGAAAGACTGAGCATTAGTAACAACAGAACAGTGCACACGAGGAAAACATTGAGCAGTGAATGAGTATAGTAATACCTTTATAGAAGGTACCATAGCAATGGCTTCCTCCACGGTCTCAGGGCAAAGATTTCCAAGTACACACAGCTGCAAAAGGGAAGAGTGTGACTCCAATTTAATTTTTCTAAGGGGAGATAATAAATATAGAAATCCTAATTTAGCAAGTCCAGGGCAATTTACCTCGAATTCAGCCAACTGGTATCTACTAAGGATTCTGAAAACTGGTTAAGATCAACATTTAATAGCAGTATGCGGCAGCATGATTTCAATAAGAGAACAACAGTAGCCATGAATTTTATTAATCAGTTAACCAAGAGAAAGCAACATCTTTTTAGCTTAAATACAATATAACGTACGCCAAGGTAGCACAAAGAAGATAAAACAAAATATAAACAGGGAAACCACCTTAGTCATTTACAAAAATTTGAATTTGATAAATTGATTATAGAATGGCTTAATCATGCGAATCAAATCAGATGAATTATGTCAAAGATCAGAATAAGGATAGATACTGTGTTTTCAGAAGATGCATCCAGTATATGAATGTTAAAAAGAAAGTAACAAGAAATGGTCTGAAAATAATATATAGATATAAACAGGGAAACCACCTTAGCCATTTACAAAATTTTGAATTTGACAAATTGATTATAGAATGGCTTAAGAATGGCTTAATCATGCTAATCAAATCAGATGAATTATGTCAAAGATCAGAATAAGGATAGATGCTGTGTTTTTCAGAAAATGCATCCAGTATATGAATGTTAAAAAGAAAGTAACAAGAAATGGTCTGAAAATAATATATTGATATGACAATCCACAAAGTATTATACATTCAACCTAAATCCCAAAGAACAGAAATTCTGAAACTGTCATATATAAAAGATTCGGCCCGAAATCATTAAGCCACACATGAGCTCAACTGTGTATGCTAACTCACATGCATCTCAAAAAAAAGGCAAAAGGAACAAGAAAGTTGTGCCAACTTGTTTGAGTTAGTATATTAGGCTTTTTGAATCAATTCAGTGAGTGAAGTATATTCAAAGAGAAATGCTTATTCCAGATGAATAAAGACAGTTTCAAGCATCAGTATTATGCATACTTAGTGAAGAAAAATTCCAGACAACGGAAGCGGTAGAAATTGTGGAGCATGCAAGGGTTTGTTCGCCCGCAAGCAGTTAGCATGAGCATAATTTTCAGTAAATAGCAAATAAAACGCTTATTACTTCCATAAACTTGAAGGATACTCTCGCACTTGTCTAACAGCATCAGGATTCTTGTAGCGACTAAAGCGCTTCACATACTGCAGTGATTTCTCAAACACTCTGCAAAATAAAGATACCACATTCAAAAAGAAACTACACAAGCCATGCCAACTATTATATGCACAAGGTGCAGCATTGGAAATTGCCTCATTCCCAATCTACTAGGCAAAAAGGCTAGAGACAAATTACTAACTAAACGCCTTTTCTACAGAAATTCAATTGGGTAGCTACTAGATTTGGTTACGCAAATGTTCAGAATGACCCTTTATACCCCTCTTACTCACAAAACCCTATTTCAATACATATTCAAAATCTGCTATTTCGAATGACTAATTTTCATATCCCACTAGCAAAATAAACTTCAAATCATTATAACAATAAATGGGTAATTTTTTTAGTCCATAAATTAGTGTAGTTTACATGACTTAAACAAGCACCCAATCAATAATAATTTTTTGGGGAAAAATAAAAAATTTTAGCACTAAAGAAAGCGAATTTATTCAAAGAGCGAAAAACTCACTGGGAAACTTGATTCATGGGATCATCAGAAGTCTGCTGAAGCTGCTGATACTTGTGATCAAGAATTATTGCTACCTCACAATTCATCAAACACTTGGCCTTCAAAAACTCTGCGCCTCAGAAAGGGACAGGATCAACCCTCAGAATTCGTATAAAATAAATAAAATATTCTGAAAAAGAGAGGAAGGTAAATTAAACATTTACCGTCTCCAATTTTAAGCTCCGCCGCGTTCTCTTCTTCTTCTCCAGACATTCTGAAAGCTCTTGGCTTTGTTTTTCAAAATTCAGGATGAGAGAATTTGGTTGCTGCTGTTTATATCGTACGTAATGTTTGGGTTAGGTTCGCTTGTGACAATGAAGGATAATAACAATGAAACCCCTGAGGTTTAATATTATTACATTGAATCCGAAGATTGTTACAAAATTACAGTTATCTCCAGTCAAGTTAACAGATGTTAATCTTGAGATGTGTGGATAAGCAAAAGCGAGTTCAAAATGACTGAATTGAGATATGATACTTCATTACTGTGTCTCCTTTTTTTTTTGGGTTGAAGACTCGAAGTGATCCTTCATTACTTTAGTTCATTGTTGACTAGGGGTGGGCAAAATATCCGATCCGACCCGATCCGACCCTATCCGATCCGAAAATTTTCGGGTTCGGATCGGATCGGGTCGTCAACGAGACCCGATCGGATGAAATTGTATCAACCCGATCGGATCGTGATCGGATCGGATGAAACCCGATCCGATCCGAAAATCCGATCGGGTTGAAAAAAAAAAAAAACAAACCCGAATTGAAATTTCATTTTCACATTTCGATGTTCACTTCAAATTCACAAGTCAAAGTCAAAACTCAAAACAAACAACAATCACGTATCATGAACCCAAAGACTCAACTCGACTCAAGCACAAGCACAATCACACCACTTCCGACTTCTGAGCGGCAACCTACACAGCCACACCCACATCCATCCACGGATCCCATCCGACAGGGCAACACCGCAATGAGACACCCACCCACGCGCAGAACTGGTCGAACGAAGCCAAAGCTGAATCGCGATCCGCAGATCCGCTTCATCCGGCACCACCACACGCACCATCGTGAGCTCGTGACCCGATCTACCGATCTGCTGCTTCCAAGCACCGGATCCACGCCTTCAATCCTTCACTCCACCGTCACCCGATCCGGTTGAAGATCCACCGGCTAGCTGGCAGCTGCCCCTGAAGATCCACCCGATTCTGTTGAGTGGAGACTGGAGACTGGAGAGTGGAGAGTCTGCTACTGGAGAGAGTGGAGTTTTGGAATCTTGTGATTTGGAAGCCGGCCCGGCCTTGCCTTTGTACTTAATTACTTATGGTATATAACTAATTAACTATATATGCATTAATTATATACTGTTAATTTGGTAATTGGTATATGTTATAATGTTGTATGAGAATTGAGAAAGTGAAATGTTAATTGTAAATTTGTAATTTGGTTGGTACTTGGTAAGTTGGTATGATAAATTGCAAATGATATATAATATGTATTGTTAAATTTCAACAATAAAATGAAAAAATTGGGCATTAATTTTTTGTTACTATTAATAATTGAATTTTTTTTTGTATGAATAGATTTGGTAGATTAAAATTAAAATTAAAATTATGTTACAATACATACAATTAATTAATTATATATGTCATATAATTTGGGCATAAAATTAGGAGTTTGTAATAAGAATTAAGATATGGATAATTGGATATGCAATTAATATTATATTATTTTGGCCAATGGATAACTAGATATTATAAATTAATTAATTACATTAATTTCTTGATTTTCTTTTATGGAATATGCATCTTGAATTCTTGATTACATTAATTTTGAATTAATGATTAATAATTAATTGTTTGTATGTTTAGATGTCCGGACACTCAAGAGCGGTCGATGAGTGATGATGACAATAATCCAAGTGTTCAAATGGAAGGAACTCAAAAGGCAAAGCGGAAAAGACCAATGAAGAAAGATCTTGACGTGGAATCATTTCACTTTACTTGAGGATAATCCAAACAAATCCAAGTGCAACTATTGTGGTAGACAATATCAATGTCATTCAAGGCGTGATGGGATTACAAATATGAAAATCATATAGAGACTTGCCTTGCATACAAGACATTAGGAACAACAAGAGGAAGTCAACAAAACTTAATTTGAGGGTGGGAAGGAAATGCAAGTAATATGGCTTTGGCTAAAGGGTGGAGTCAAGATGCTTGTAGAAGGCGTCACCAAATGATCATTATGGGGGAGTTGCCACTTAGTTTTGTGGATAACAAAAGGTTTAGGCATTTCTGTAGTGTAGCCATTCCGCATTTTGTTACGCCATCTCGGAGAACTGTTGGTAGGGATGTTATGGATTTATTTTTGGAAGAAAAGGCAATGATAAAGAGTTTGATTTGCAACAACAAGCAGCGGGTGTCTATCACCACTGATTTATGGACTTCCGTTCAAAATATGAGTTATATGGTGATCACAGCTCATTTTATTGATAGTGACTGGTGTTTGAATAGGAGGATTATTAGTTTCAATGTGATTGAAGATCATAGAGGGAAATCGATCGGTAAAAAGATTGTAGCTTATTTACAAGATTGGGGATAGAGGTTGTTTGCAATAACCGCTGATAATGCCACTACAAATGATGTTCTTTATTAATTATGTGACTATGCAATTGCTTTCATGGAGGAATGATGATGCACTTGTGTTGGCGGACAAGATATACATCATATATTTTGAATTTGATTGTTGTTTCCGGATTGAATGAATTACATGCTAGTGTTGCCGCCATCCAAACGTGAAGTATGTGAGATCGCCCACTACGAGGCTGTGCATTTAAACAAAGGTGCTCAGATGAGATGTCCAAATGGAGCAGTTGTTTTAGATTGTCCTACTAGGTGGAATTCCACCTATTTAATATTGATATTTGCGTTGAAGTTTCAAGCGGCATTTGATAGAATGGCAGAGGTGGATAAACCATATGAGACATATTTTCTTGAGAAAGAAAATAATGCTAAGAGAGTGGGCCCGCCGGGAGTTGAGGATTGGGAGAGTGCAGGACGAATTGTGAAGTTCTTGAAGGTATTTTATGATGCCACATTGTTATTTTCTGCCTCTTTAAGTGTGACTTCTAACCTTTGTTATGATACCATTGGATTAATTGAGAGCTCATTAACTGCATTAGAGGCAAGTGGAGATCCTTGGGTGGTGGCTATGGCTTATAAAATGAGGGAAAAATTTGATAAATATTGGGAGTCTTCAGGGAAGATAAATAAAATGTTGATTATTGCCTCTATTCTTGATCCACGAGCTAAAATAGATTTTGCCAAACATATTTTTGAGATTATTTTTGCCAACGATGGTTCGAAAGTTGCAGAAATGACCAAGGCAGTGCAGGATTTGTTGAATGAGCTTTATGATGCATATAGTGCAATGTGCTCTAGTTCCACACCATCCACGTGTAGTGAGAGTGTTCCTAGCGGTAGCTATGGTGGTACAAGTTATTCTCCATATTTTACAACTGATGTTGGTTTGGCCGAGGTTCCTAGTGGCGAAGGTGATGACATTTTCTGAGTTTCTCGCCCTTCTTTGGGTATGCTCGAAAGTGTTTGTTCGTAATGAGGGCAAGAGAGTCGATCCGAGGTGGAACGATATTTGAGTGACCCTTGAGGATCCGAGCAATCTTAAGCTCAATATTTTACTTTGGTGGAAGGTTAATGGATCAAGTATCCGATATTAGAGAAAATTGCAAGGATGTCCTCATTCTGTTTCCACGATGGCATCCGAATCGCCTTTGCCTTTGGGCGTCGCGTCATTGACGAATATCGGAGTTCTTTGACCCCTTGTATGATTGAGGCATTGATATGCACCGAAAATTGGTTACAAGCTAAACTGTTTGCTAATCCGGTTTACAACCTTGGGAAGATATTAAGAGCGGATATTCCATATGAGCTACAAGAAGGTAATATTTTTCTCGTACTTTATAAAGTTAATGTATTATAACTTTATAAATAGCATCTACATGTAAGTTTGTTAATAATTTTTTTTGATATTTTAAAGAGTTTGTAAGAACAATCAAAGCAATGATGAATGACCGATATGGGTGTTATGGATATTTAAAAGGTAATTTTTAATAGATATTATTATTTATAATTTGATATAATATGAATTATTGTTAACTTTACAACAGTTATCATATGTTTTTTTTCCAAATCTTCTCTAGGGGATAGATTCTTCAATTCTTCAACTTGGAGTGGAAGAAGCTGAAGCTAAAAGTTGTCGAAGTGCTTGCGAGGAATGCTTGGGTCATGGACGAAGTTGATCTAGATTTACATTTAAACTTTGTTGTGTTTTGGAACTTTGTCATTTGTGTTTTGGAAAATGAAAACTATTTAATTATGTTTAATTTTGTGACTTTGTGTTCTAAAGATTGATGTTTAGTGACATGTGTTAACATATAAATGTTCTTTTTAATTGATTTTAATGATAACAAATCTTTGATAAATATGTTGAGTTTTCATAATTACAATCAAGTCAAGTAAAATAAAATTTGCAACCGATAAAATAAGTAATTTAACATAATTTTATTGTAATTAACGATGTATGTACTTTGTTTCTGTTAAGAAATTTAGTAATTAAGCTTGGTACATAATATGTTGTGCATACGGAATTTACCGTGAACCGTTAACATGTAGCAACCAAATTTCAGTGTGTTATACTTTGTTAAGCCTTAGCCATTTAGTGAAAGCAGTTGGTAAATATACCGTCCATGCTCGGAATTTACCGTGACGAATTAACATGTAAACGGCTAACCGATAATTTCAGGTGTTATACTTTGTTAAGCCTTAGCCGTTTAGTGAAGCAGTTGCTGAAATACTCCATGCTGAATTTACCGTGAACCGTTAACATGTAAACGGCTAACCGATAATTGCCAGTGTGTTATACTTTGTTAAGCCTTAGCCGTGTAGTGAAAACGGTTAACTGAAATATGTTGTGCATGCTTCTGGAATTTACCGGCGAACCGTTAACAGGTAAACGGCTAACCGATAATTTCAAAATTGCATATTTGCATCGACCCAAATTAATCCGAATTGACCCGAATTGATCCGAACCTAATTTCACCCGACCCGAATTAACCCGAATAATCCGAATTTAATCCGAACCCTATGTAACCCGAACCCGATCCGATATATTCGGATCGGATCGGATCGGGTTAAAAAATCGAATGAAGTTCGGATCGATTTTTATCTAACCCGATCAACCCGAAATCCGATCGGATTGATCCGAACCCGATCCGAATCCGATTTTGCCCACCCCTATTGCTGACATGCATTTGCTATAAACAAAACCCAAAAAGAAAAAAAGCCCTATTTAGATAGTAGTATGCATAATGTAAAATAAATTACAGCATGCAGAATGGCCAAACCAGACCAAAACTCATTTATTTAATCGGGATAATAACATCTGGGTTCAACATTGTTCTTACTACTAGATCTAATATCTCATGATCCCAAGAAAGAAAAGGAAAAAAAAAAATTACGAGAAAAGAGGATTAGGATAATTCTATTAATTGCAAGTTTCTCCAAACCTTTAAAAAAAAAATAAACCAGAAACCAAAAAAAAAAAAAGAAAAAAGATGCTCAAATGATGTAGTCCCTCCATTCCATTAACCAAGCATGAAATGACATAATTTATCTTAATTTTCATGATGAGTTTCTCCGTTAATAAACCATTGAGAAATAAGTGGTAATAGGAATTTTAACCATTAATTAAGACTTGGTATTGCTTTTGGTTAATTACATGTTACCAATATTTTATTTTTATTTTTTTAATACTGATATTAAATAAAAAATTACAATTGATATTTATAAATAAATCATGCAATCGTGATCCCTTTATGCGTGTAAGGTCTTAAATTTTTTAGACCTTTACTAATATTCGATATTACATAAGAGATTACAATTGATATTGATACTAGTATTATATTGATCTTCTGAAACACTACATTCCAAGATTCTTTAAACCCTCTCTAATATTTAAGAAGTGTCTACTCCACTTTGATAATTAAAGAAATACTGAAACTAATCTACTCCACTTTGATAATTAAAAACATACTGAAACTAACTTTATAATACTTTTATAGAAATTCAAACTCTTACTCTCACCAATGCAAGTGAAAAAATTATTCCACTTAACCAAAGGCCCATTGGTCACGAATCTTTTACTTTGAAGTCGACGAACGGACATTTCCATACTTGGATTGGGAGCTGGAGCAGTTCCCTGCCATATAAACTAGGATATTTTTTCATTCATTATAACTAATCAATGGACATTTTATTACACTATTTTGATTGCATAAATTAACATGACAGTAAAACAACTCAATCGAAGCTTTCTTTCAAAAAGTCAACTAATGGCCAGCTTTGGGATTGCCTGAACCTGCTGCTATGACTCCCATTCCACCTCCACCATCCGATGTAGTACCCATTTTTTCATGGTCACTTGATTCACTAAAAGGAATTTTCTCACCATCCAACTCCTTGACAAGTTCATCAATTTTGCGGAATTGGTATGGCCATCTTGCATTGTAGAGAAATTGCCGGAGATCAAACCTGTTGTCCTCTGGTGAATAACTCTGCAGAAAGTCAGGCACGTTAACTTTTTCTTGAAGTTAAAAGAAAAACTAAATGAAATTCCTGCTTGAAGAATATTCTACTGTCCTTGGCAAGATTAAGTTCATGTACCTCAGCATGATATGAGGGAGTTAACACAGTCATCTTGTGCCGATTAATGGAATAGTACTTGAAAAAGTGTTTAACTTTCTCAGCTACCTCTGATGGAGTTAATCTAGCACCCCATCTGTAGCAGAGATTCTGGACAAGCAAAGTAATATTAAAACAATGAGTTTCTTATAAGCTGAATTGGACATTTGCAAATACTTCTACTCGGATAATTTTGTGTTGACAAGTAAACGTTTTCTTAACATGGTGGTTCATTCTTTGTATTTCTTCAAGCTTCTTTATGTGCCTAATGCAGTACATTCCTTAAAAACAGATGTATAAGTTATTTATATGTCTATGTATAAGTTCAGTAAATGGCAAACTTAACCTAGCATTTCAAAATCGAACCTTGAACATTGACACTGGACCACAGTGGAAAATTTTCCTCAACCTTCCATACACTGAGAGTTCCTCATATGTCATCCCCATGTCTACCTCATCCAGCTGTTTCAAGAATAATGTTGGGTTACTATCTATTTAGCCTGAACTTAATATAATTGAAATACTACAAGAAAAGAAAGGAAAAGGGAAAAAAAAAAAACTCCTAATAGAAGAAAAGGCAGGTCAAAGCATGCAATATACAACAAAAGGGGGCAAAAAGGAAAAATGATGTCTGATGAATTTTAGAAAGACATCTTCAAAACCTTTAATAAGGAAAATGATATAAAGGTAAACGGTAAAATGTGGGAAGTGGAGAAAAAAATGCAGATATTATAGGCAGATAAAGAAGAATTTGCCCGATTCATGAAAGAGAAGACCACGTATTTGTATCACAGATGTTAATGTGCTTGAGTAAACATTTAGCATGCTGTGACTTAAAAAATTTCCATGCTAAATTATACCATTCAAAAAGTATGCGGACACTCACAAAAAGGAAAATTAACTGAAGTTAACAGTAAATAGATTTGTGAAGTAATACTTGGCTGTAGTTTGAACGTATGGGCTCCAGTTCAGCAGTAGGTGGAGCTGCTTCTATTTCTGCCAACGATGAGTAACCAAGATGGGTTGCAGCCCATCGCAGAAATGTTCGTAGATCCTGTTTACTAACGCTTCCAATGGGATTTATATCTGCTGAGCTGCAATCATACTGGAAAGAGCCTAAAAGTCAGTTATCATATGGAAGTCATTAGTACAGATAAACCATTAGTCACAACATCCGGATTATAGATTTCTATGCTGAATCATAACTTTCGGAGAAAGAGAGTAAGATAGAACTAATATCCCAAAAGAAAAAACCAAATGAAGGTTAATTCAGCTACTTCATAAAGACAAAGAAATAAATGAAGTTTGCTAATAAAAACGGTTTTCCTTGCTTCAGAACCAAAATCCAATTATACAATCATGCAATATCTGATTGCCACGATACATTAAAGAGAGTATACCTTTGTTAGATAACCACGCAATCCTTCATCGACGTTGGAGCTACCCAAAACAAGATAAAATCCTTGTTTATTATGAACCCAAGGCAACAGTGAAGCTAACATAAATGCCAATACCATTCTGATTCGAGCTTGGATGTTTTGTAAACCTAAGTTCTCAACATTAGACCCTCCATCTACCTGTGAGAGTGAAACCAAAATAAATAGTTAGTCTGAAAGAACTTTCTGATAACTATGGTTTCTACAATCCCAGTTGACCCACCAACAACAATCTAAAGGTACAGCTGGAACACAGGCATTTGATAATCGAGACAAAATGGAAGCCCTTAGCCCAGTTTCTTTTGTGCCATCACTGTATTGAAGACAACGAGGGGAAAAAAAGGAACTAAACTTAGTGTTCAACCATCTTTACCTTATAACGCGGTCTCTTTCCTGTCAGTGTTTGAAATAAAGATAGAAATGCAGAAACAACAGTGTCTATGGAAACATCAAGATGCCAGGAGCCAATCTCATCTGCTAGCTTCTTTGCCCGCATTCTTGTTTCTTGAGAACTATAAAAAACAATCCCTGTTATTTAGAGAATATAAACTTGCAAATAATCTGTAAGATAACTTCAGTTAGGTTACTAATCAGCTTCTTTATCCTAGTCTTTTGCAGGGATTCCTATTTAAGTATACATCTTAGTAATTATAGTGTGTTCGATGAAGAATAACTCAATTTCAGATTCAAGGAGATCAGCTGAGCCTTAGGCTTGTATTCTAGCATAAGATGACTCTACAACAATAGCATGAAGCAATCCTGATGCATGTACCCACCTGTTCTCGGATCCCATAAACACTGTATAAAATATGCGTTTGGCAAATTCTCTGCTTTCAGTAGGAAATTCTCCATTAGCATAACGTCCAATTCGTATAGCATCAGCTTTGACTTGTTCATCCCCGTTTGCAATCTCTGAGTAGAAAACAAAATGTACTATGACCAGAAGATAATACTCATCTCTCTAGTTCATGTTCATGAGATATGGTAAGAACTATTATTCTGCCTTGCTTTATTCAAAGACCTTATGCTAGCTGGCAGGTAGGAGTCCTTCACAAGACCTCCAATATGAATTTTGTGGTCTTAAGTAATGTAAGACTATCAGCTAAAAGCTTGCCCCAAAAAATGCTGGAAATCAAACTAGATCAATTTACAGAAACAGTAAGTATGTCTCACTAGTTAAGACTTCCATTTTCATGTATCACTGCCTAAGATCAATGCGAATGAACACCATCATCTTTGCTTCAAACAACCCATTGCATGGGCCAGAATATCCTTTGAAAGCATCCTTTATATGGTTAAATTCAACAGGGTACTGATTTACAGTGAAGAAAGCAAATGAAAAGGACCAAGGAACTCTATCTATATACGCTAACACCAGAATAACTATTTCCAATAAAAACTGAACAATTCATGCCTGGATATTCATATCTGAATTAACTGAATCTTAGCTGATTTTGCATGGTGTGTGGGTGTAGAGAGACATGAAAGATAAACTGACCTTTTACGACAAGTTGGCACATGCAGCCAACTATAGCAGCCACAGAGGAACTATCTGCGCCACCAGAAAGAGGAAGCAAAAATCCAGAAGCCCCACTTCTTCTTAAATAGTCCCACAGCCAGCAACCAGGGCCAAATGCTATTTCCTCCTCGGGAGAGTGATACGTGATCTGCAGTTAATCAATCACGATTGATTTAGCAAATTCAAATATCTTCACGGAAAACTCATGCTGTTAGTAAATTCGTTGGAGATGAGCAGATGGCATCAAACTGCACAATATCATATTCAGCGCAAAGCTTCCGATCAAGTCATTTTCATCAGCTGCATATATCTCTGAATACGTAGGACTTAGCTTTCACGACTGAGTTATACCAGAAGAATTCAAAAATACATAAAGAATCCTCAAGCTATTAGGTTAGGATAAGCAATTACCAGTGGCAGAAATTTTGTTTAAAGATCATATGATCTGGACTGAGTGAACACTTACTGACCTTAAGTGGACCGGAAAGTGACATCTTCAGGTTAAAAGGTTGACAGAGACTGTATTGCACTGCTACAGATGATATTTTGGTTTTGCAACTTGCTTGTTCTTGAAAACTACTTATAGATCCTCTAAAACCAGCAACCTGCAATTAAACAAACAAGGAATTAGAGACAAAAGGTTTCATTTTTCTTATTTCTTGTTGGGAATGGAACATAATTTACATAATACTGATCTGTAAAATGTCACAACTTTGTACTGACAAAAGATTCCCGAAAAATGAGGCACGAAGAGAAAAAGTTTATAAAGCACAAAATGCATAACATAAACAAATAACACTTAAACAACAAAAGATCATAACCTACCGCATCTAGGTCTACTTGAGCAACCACAACCTCAACATCCCTCAAGGAAAATTGTGAGCCTTGAGCAATCATATCTCCATTCACAACGACACATGAACATCCATCTGGAATGAGTAACTTAATTCAATTCAATTCAACTCCATTACAGTGAAGAAAATCTATATATTCGGAACAAAAACAGGAAAGAAAAATAAACAGCAAGTTTGGTCTATCAAGAGAAGGCCATGTACCAAAATAAAGGCGGCCACCATCACATCCTTGCTGATTACTGTACATGTAAACTCCTCCACGACTATGCGTAGCACTTATAAAAGCACGAATTCGATAATCAAGCTTTCTTAACTGGTGGTGACTTCCACTGGCATTCATAAACACTTCAACCCCATTCAATGCAAGGTCCGCATGAGGGGGAATAGGGGTAAAAAGCTCTTCACAAACTTCAACTGCAACAGCCCTAATAAGAGTATATATATATATAGAAGATTCCACAAGTTAGCATTTTGGTTTAAACAGCATTCACTTGCAAAACAATCAATACATCAAGTACATATATGCTTACAACTTACGTGTCTAAGAACTGAATGAATCCATAACCAAAAGGAACTGATTTCTGACACAAAGCCTCAGAAATTTCATGCGGAAGTAGGAAGTCCTCAAGCTGATCTTTTTGCTTCCACGCTGTAAACCACCGAAGCTCCCTGTAATTTCCATCATTTGCAAGCCACAGTTTAGGACGTATCATTATAATTTTCCTGTTTAAACACAATACTTGACAATTATAACGCTCTGATCCCTTAATCACTGGCATTCCAAAGCTACATAATATCCCATCTGTCCAATCACCTAGCAATAAATCTTTCAAGCACTCCCATCTGCAAGCAGCAAAAGATTTCGATTACCATTTCGTTACATTGAAAGCAAAAATTCTAGTCTCAGCTCCAAAAATTGAATCTTTTTCACAAATAAATTAACTTTATCAATGTATATATATATATTGAACTGAAAGCTCACGCGTGAGTGATAGTATCGAGTTCCAAGAAGTGATCTTCACAGCCGTAACCAGTGATTTCAAGCTCAGGACCAAGCCGAACGACGGCACCAGCTTCTTTTGCCCTAGCAATTGATTCCTTAATGTTCTTCATGTTACAATCGAAGTCCATCGCCCATTGGTTCAAGTTACACGTGGCCACCTTTAACAGCCTCATCTTTCAAATGCTACAACAACGAACAAACAAACGAACAATATAGTTCAAATCCAGGCACTCATATATATATTTGAGAGACTCAACAATTTTGCGCATAGAGAAAAAAGGAATCATTCTAAGTTTGTGCTTTGGTGAGTGTAAATTGTGAGGTCGAGAGTGAAGAATATTTTTCACCTTTAATTTTTCCCCACCCCTTTTTTCAATGATGAAATTCAGTTAGTCAAGAATTTGAATATTGAAATAAATTTGAATTTCAAAGGACATAAGTGACGCAATTTATAAACTGTTGGTCTTTGAATTTCTTCCTATAAAGCTTGTAACCAATTTCCGAACTCAATCTCAGTAACCAAATAGCAGTAATAAATATACTAAAAGATATAAGGAAAGTTATGAAAAAAAAAATTGAAATAAGATCGGAGAAATAAATATACGCGTAGATAATCAACGTAGTGAACAAACAAAACATCTTGATCAAGAGATACTTACTCAGGCCGAGTTGATGGGTTGACTCCGGGAACACAGTGAGTGACCGATCGATATTGAGACAAGATAAAAACGCAGGGTGACAACAAAAGCAAAGAGAGGAGCTGACGAATATGAAGGTAATTATCACATGGCTACCCTTCTCTTTAACTAAATATTAAACATTTTCATTTAATTTAGGAGCCTATCAAAGACACCCTCCACGTAAAAATATTTTTAAAATAGGTAATGTTTAAAATAAAAAGAATAATATTTATATTAGAGTAAGCTTATAAGACTCCGTTTGGTACAACTTATTAAATAGAACTTATAGTAATAGAGTTTATATGAATAGAGCTTATACTAATAGAGCTTTTTGACAAAAAACGATTAATGTTTGATTGTCAATTAAAAAAATACTTTTGAACCATTAAACTATTTGGTTGTGTAAAACTAAAAGTGCTTTTGTGTAATTAAATTACCAAAAAAGATATGTATTTATAATTATATAACATGTAATAAAATGCTTCCAAACTATCAATTAATAAGAAAAAATTAATTCAATCACTTCTTTAATTTTTAAAAATAAAAAATTACATAATTGATATATTCTCCCAAACAATTAATACCATCCAAATTAAATTGTATCATTGATATGTACTCTCTCAAGAGTTGGGTATGTGTAAGGATTATAAAATTAAAGTGCTGGTTATTTTTTTTAAAAAAGAGAGAAAGATAAAGTGAAGTGGTGGCGTGATATGCTTTATATAACAATAATTTCGTTAAGAGGTTTATACAAAAAGGACATGAATTAATGAAATATGTCAAAGATATTTTTGATATTATATATTTTTTGAAAAAGCTCTCTAATCTATACTCCCAAAAACTCAAATTTTGGGCTTTTGCTAGTAGAGGTAAATTAGCTTATTTAAGCTAAAAAATCTCTACTCAAAAAATAACCAAACACTATAAAAAATTTTAAAAAATACTTATGTGATTAAATAAACACTATTCCTCTTAAATAAGCCTTATCAAACAGGCACTAAATCAATGACATTGTTTTTTAAATAATGAAATTGATCATAAATAAATTATATTATTTTTTTAGTCGGAGTTTCTGGAAGGGTTGTTATTCCAAGCTTCCGGTTTAGAGAGGTCTCTTATTGGGATTTTCACTGGGTTATTTGGTTAGTTTTTGAATTTGTTTAATTTTGTTTTTCTCAATGCCAGTCTAGTGATGTTGAAAACAAGATTTTTTATCTTTTTTTTTTTTTTTTTGGCCCAATTGTATTCTATCTTTGAGTGTGTGGCTAAATTTTTTTATGGATGTGATTCAATGCAATATAAGTTCTTAGCTTTTTAGTGCAGGACTCAGGGTTTGCATAGGAAGTATTATTCACTCAAATGCGGTTAGAATTTACCAAACAAGAAAAAAAAAAGGGGTAAAATCTCAACATTCAAATGAAGTGTTTACAGTTCCTTTTTAATCGAAAAATGGTAAAATCTCAAAATGTGTTATTGAGACCACCCAAATCGTGAGATAAATGTCTCTCTGGTCAAGAGTATGAAGTTAATAATGTGCAAATGCAATTGAAGTTAGTTTTTATGGTATGGTATGCTACCCATCTGTTCTTGTTTTTTTATTTTTCCCAAGTTCATAAAAGTTTTTCTTTACAAACTAAATTTTACTTATGTTTCATTTTTCTTTTTGTTTTAGAATTTGCTTCTGATTTCAGGTCCTGGTGATTAATGAGTCAATCTTGTATCCTGTGTTTTTGTTTTAGTTTTTGTTCCTTTTATCTATATCTATGGGGGGAAAAAAATCAATGACAAACTTTATTGGTATTTTGCAGGAAGAAGCTACTCTTTTGATGATTTTGGAAAATAATTTGTTGGGTTTATTTCATATATTTTCAGAATATGTTTAGATGAACATTTTGATTTTGTAAGATTAATTTTGAGTGGTTCAAATTTGAAGAAGTTAGAATCTTGATGGTTTTTTTTATTTTTTTGTACTTTATGATTTGACAATTTTGATGATATGAATGATTTTATTAATCGCTTCATAATTTCATATAATTCCGTATTAAGATATAATTAAGTTGACCTAATACAATACAAAGGAAAATTAGAAACTATTTGGTGATAAACAATGGTGCAAAATTTTAAAATTTTTTGCCGGAGCAAAAAATGAAAGTAAAAAGTGGTAGCAAAAGAAGTGCAGTCTGTTGAGCTATGAAGTCCATGAAGTCCCCTGCAAATTCTTTTTGCTGAGGTATAAAATGCCAGGAATTGTTTGCAGGGCAACTTATTGTAGCCATCATTTCTCAGCTGTAATACTGAAGTTTCGGTCGTAAAGTCGTTTTATTAGCAGGGCAACTTTTCTTTTTTCGGTCGTAAAAGAGTATTCAGCTAAAGTCGTTCAAGGGATGCCGACGACTGAAATGTTCCACGTGCTATTGACCTTGGTGAATGGTGATGGTATTTGATGAGCTTTGAAGCGCATCCAACACCAACCTGGAAACCGCAATCTCCACAGCAATGCTTATAGCCTCTGTGTTTTTGCTTATCGAAATCGCACTCTAGCTCTTTTGATTCACCAGATTCTTCTTCCAAAGAGTAAGCATTTGCTACTATCTTTTGCAATGTATACACTTCACTAGGATGCTTACAAAAATATATTTTCTTCCATCTAAATGTAGAGTAACACAATCAGTCCCGAATACCATAAGCAGATCATGAACCATAACCTGAATTAGCTAATTAATCTTGTAGTTAAATCTAGTCACAATCACTAAGGAAAGTAACAGAATCTGCAGCAGCAATATAAATATGCTAATTAAATCCAAAGTCATATACTAAGGTAAGCTAGCATTAACAGGACAGGATTAGAGTTTGCTAAAACAAACTCCTCATCTTTCCAAAATAACACAAGCAAAGCAATGAGACAGAACCTGAATCGGCAAAATGAATTATCCGCTGAGCACAAACTGAACATTCAACTGAGTTGAAACATGGCTCATCCGTGTGATAAACATAAATGCATTCCATCTAGCAACAATTTCAGCGTAGACCGTCATCAATGGCTGTAAATTCGAGTCAACAATAGCTCGCAATCTTATATGAACAAGCAGTAATAATTTGCTGGATATAATACTAACAAAGGCAAGACAGGCCTTGTCAATGGTGGGAGTTTAGAAGTATCACACAGTGCACAAGATTTACAAAAGACTCAAACCTAGCTGTAGTGTCGAATAAAAGATGATAGAACATCTCTTTAATTTAAAGTTTATACCAAAGAATTGATGTATAATCAAATCCCTCAAAAAAATATGTAGCAAACCAAACGGTTGTGGCTCAGTTGGCGACGCAGGGTGGGTAAGTGGGAAGAGCTCTCCGGTTCGATCCCCACTAAATACACCATTTGGGAGGGGTAAGGAGCCTTAACTGTGACTACACCCCGAATCCGGATTAGTCGGGACCTAATGCAGTCACCGAAAACCAGGTGGTTTAAACCAAAAAAAAAAATAATAATAATAATAATGTAGCATGGGATAAATTTGGACGCTGCTGCCATTGCTTAATAAGCACACTTGCCGCCTGATGCTGGCATAAACATTGTATTAATGTATATATCTTATAGTGATTGAATGACTCATGTAAATAATAAAATGCCAATCATCAGGTCATATAAGGTCTTTAATTAGTTTCATGGTTTTTCTATGATACTATGATCCTATTTGGAATTGAGGTGATGTAACTTACAGCTGCTGTGGAAAAAAAACTGTAATTATGAAACAAAAATTAATAATATATAGTAAATATAAATTTTAAATAATGATTTTGACAAAATTATTAAAAATATAATAGATTTTTTATTATACAAATGTAAATCATATTTAGTTTACAAAACTATTGTTGTTTATAACATTTAAGATCAGTTTAAAATTCCGCCTAATCTCAATCTCAATCTCAAACGCACGGTATATGAACCTTTACAATATTGATAATGGAATCAATATGGACCCTTGGGTTTCAATGATTTAATCTTAACCATTAATTTAATTTAGTGGATAAATAAGTTATAACTTCATAATTAATAGATAATATTCATAATTAATACATAATTAAAATTTAAAAATGCCAATATACAGATTAATTTATAAGTGTAAATTAAAAAATATCAATTATTCAATCTTCAACAATACATGTCAATTCAGATCCTTTTTGTCATTTATAATCGGAATAATATAATTTTGAATTATTAGCTTTATTCATTGTCTTTTTTTTTTTTTTTCTCCTTACTCGTTGGCTAAGAGTGAGTTGAATTAATTGTTGCAATATTGATTAGTCTAGTTTTTGTTTTTGTACGAGAAGAGATAATAATAAGAGGATAAACTAAGATTGAGTTGGGTTAATATTAAAATAAATATATTTTAAAATGAAATATAAAAGTTTCAATATACTATCCTTGTTTCTTTTTTATTATTTTATCTTTAAAACACATTTTTATTATATTTGATAACTATTAAGTTTAAATTTTAAATAATTGAAATTAAAATATTATTTTAATTAAATTTTAATTTTATCGACTGTTGATTAAATCTAACAATACAGAGACCATATATTAAGGTATTGTAGTTTTTAAGGTACAGTTACTGTAGAAAAAAAATTGTAATTATGAAATAAAAAATAATAGTATGTAGTAGATATAATTTTTAAATAATAATTTTTAAAAAGTTGATAAAAATATAATATATTTTTCATTATACAAATATAAATAAAATCAATTTAATTTTTAAATTACAACAGTTGATATTTATTAAATACTTTACTGTTGTAATTTTTAAATTAGGACTGTCAAACTTTAATTCCAAACGGGTCTATGGTGATGCATAGTTTCAACATAAAATGCTATCAATTAAACAATCCCGATTGTGAACCCCCAAAGCCTATAATTACTAACCCAACCCAGATTTGAATTTTCAACCCAAGCATGTCCAGTATCGCATTTGTAGTGCATAAATGGCTTCAAGCAATTTTTTTAACAAAATATTAAAACCATAAGCTTCCATTTAGTCTTAACATGCTTTTGGATTATTTCTTTATCTAAATATAAAAATATTTCGTCACAAAAAAGAGAAGCATAAGCTACATTCACCAATATTTTGTAAGCCCATTATTATCTCTAACTAAAAGGGCTATTTTTATAAACCTCCCCTAAGTTGTGATATAATTTCAGTTAGATGGTGAGATTGATTGTATTCGCACTTATCTCCCTTACTGTTAGTATACATATGACTTGATCGGTAGTTGACTTGAGAAATGACTGAAATATCCAAACCAATTATTCAACCCAAAATTTTGGCACCAACAAAGTAAGGGTACGACAAAAATAGCTTGCCAAACATATACTTTCTCTCATCTCCAAATTCAACCTAGGTCTTGAGTTTTCCAGCGACAAGGGACGGTGGTTGGACGGGCATTTGACAGCAAGTTGATCTCAGTAGCACGTGGCTCTACTTCCACCATTTTGGCCGCAATATATCACGTTAGTTTCCGGTCATTTTGGCAAGCTTTATATTTTAAATTCTTTTTGTTTTTCATTTGCCTAAGATTGATTGATGACAAATGAGTGTATAAATGATTATAGATGAGCATTAGGATTGATTGGTGTGTAAATATTAAAAATGGTTTAATGAAATTGGTAGTTAATAAATGGCACATGAGGTTCTCAATAAAATGCCTCTTAGGATTTGTTTGTCTCGTTTTAGGTAGATTAAGGTGTTGATTAATCTAGCACGAAGTCCTGTTTTGTAAGCTTATCATCTAGCACGAAAAGTTTGTGATAACTAGCTTAAGAGGGTATTTTGCATTTCTGCAGAATTGCGCGCGTGACAGGCCTATCGCGATAGGTGCCTATGATTTAGAGCAACAGACACCGTCTCCCTGATGACAAGTGCCTGTCTCCCCAAATTACAGAAAGCTTGTTTCTGTTATCTCGAGCGACGAATGCTCGTCTCCCGGTAGACACTGGATATCTCCCCAAATTATAGAAAGCTTATTTAACTAACGAGTGAAATAAAAAAGTAACCACTAAAAAATAATTTAGTTTTCTCAACAACAGACTATACCAGCATTCAAAATACGTTAAGGAATTCCATCACCACCAAACCACTAATATTTTACTTGTTTAAAGAAGTAAGTAAATTCCAAACCATCAAGTTGTTAAATTCCAAACCATCAAGTTGTATGTCACCAAACCAGCAACACAAATAAAAAATAAGAAACATTTAAATTTGTACCGAGAGGATAAAAATATTAGTATGAGTTAATTGAATTAGAAAATAATACTAACTAGAATGACCCCATAATTTAAATTACAGTTACATGTGCATTTCCACATCTTACAGTTGGGAACAATCACAGATTGATTGAATATCATCAGCCTATACATCCAGCAGTCGCCCATATACACAAAAATAGCAATTACAATAACAGTGTGCCATGATAGCTGAGTTATATTTTATACGTGACATTGTTACTATAATGTGAGTTTGTTAGTATTGATTGATACTGAAAAGTAACATTTAATAGGATAAAATTATTAGTTTTTCACTTATTGTGTCAATTAATGCACTCATTATTTTTAAATTATTTTAATACTCCCCAAATATACTTTTATGTCGAATTAATTCACAATATGTTAATTTTCATCTTGTAAATATTTTTTCAGGAATAAAGATGGAATTGGAATTGAAAGCAGGGATAAAGAAGAACTACTGGAGCATAATTGAGGAGATATAATAATAATAATAATAATAATAATAATAATAATAATAATAATATGTTAATTTTCATCTTGTAAATATTTTTTCAGGAATAAAGATGGAATTGGAATTGAAAGCAGGGATAAAGAAGAACTACTGGAGCATAATTGAGGAGATATAATAATAATAATAATAATAATAATAATAATAATAATAATAATAATAATAATAATAAAATTAAAAATAAAATAATAATAAAATTAAAAAAAAGAACAAAAAAAAAACATGCAACCAAACTTTGGTTGCTCGTGATGGTCATCCTGACCATCACACAATTCAACATGTAAATATAAAATAAAATAAAATAAAATATTAATATTAATAAAATAAAAGAAAAGAAGATAATTCCCTTACCTATAAAAAGTGAGGGATGCAAGCGAGCAGGGAACGAATTCAAGAGTGCGAAAAGCCGAGAGATGAGCAGAGTGCTGAGAAATTGTGTTTTCTCTCCTTTTTCTCTTTTATTTTGTAATCAATTTTTCTTGTAATATATTTCTAAAGTTTATCAAATAAAAAGAGTGTTTTGTTTTCTTTCAACATGAGTAGCTAATTTTACTAAGCTGAGGTGAAGGGTGAAGCTCAAAGTTTCAAATTATAAAATTAATTACTTTTCTCAAGTGAGTTTTAAGTTTATTTTCTAGTTTTTTTTTATGTCATGTTAATTTATAAGTTTTCTTAAATTTATATGGTATTTTGACACAATGTCGACACATTAACACAGTTGTGGCACATTAGGTACCTTATTCCATATTTATCCATACACATAAAATTAAATGATATAATAAATAACTGGTAAAAGTGAGGCAAAATATAAAAAATGAGAGAGTAAGAAAATTATAGTTTGAATACTGAGAGTGGATCCTGTAACCTTAACATATTTTTAAATTAGTTTCAAATAATTTCTTTTCCCCACAATTAATTTTCTTAATTTTAAATTGACTGCTGAATTTTAAATTTCCTGTGGTTCGACCCCGGACTCATCGGGTTATATTATAACTAAACACTCTTATACTTGAGAGTAATACACTTTGGAGTTGTGTGAAGTTTTTGACGCCGTTATCGGGGAATTTACTAAATTTAGTATCAATTTGTCTTTACTTTATTTTTATTTTATTTTATTTTTATTTTTTTCGTTTACTATTTTGCCGTCATTTTATTTTATTCCCTTTTTGCAAAACTTCTGTCAGCATCCATCTTCTCTTGCAATCTTAACATTATCGATAAAATTTGTGAGAAACTTCACTTTAGCCCAGAAATTTTGCAAATCAATACTCAAACCAAATTCGTTTCCTTAAATTTCGCTAATTTACTTTTCGCATTTATTTTAATGGTCGGTTCCACCGCCTAATTGTTATTTAAATTTTGTTAATTTATTTATATTTGTTTATATGGTTGGTTTTACCGCCTAACATTTTAATTTCAGTTTATTTATTCTTGTACATTAATTTGTTTAATTTTATGTTCCTTTATATGGCTGGTTTTAAAATACTGCCTAACTTGTTTTCTTTAATTTCTTTATTTTATGGCTAGTTCTAAACTACCGCCTAATATTTTGTTAATTGTTTCCTTTAATTACTTTGTTTTTATAGCTGGTTTCACCGCCTAATTTATTTTATTTCAATTTGTTTATTTTTTTTCACATTTTTCCTTATTTAATTTCCAGTTTATTTTTTTTCTGCAATTTTCATTTAGTGTTTTATGCATCATTGGTTTAGCATACACCATTAGCATTGCATGCATCGTTAGTCTCGTACAAATAGTGACAGATTAATTAGGAGATCACCTTCACCACCTTTAGATATGGCTAACATAGGACCTGAAAAATTTTTCAGAGTATGAAGATAACTAAGCCGTACAAAATCTTCATGAACAACTTAGGACCCTTAGAGACTTCATGCATCCTACTAGAACAGGATCACCATCATGCATAGTCTTTCCTCCTGATGCATCACGTTTTAATTTCAAACTTGGTATCATTCAACTTTTGCCTACTTTTCATGGTTTTGAGTCTGAAAATCTATATTTGCATTTAAGAGAATTTGAGAAAGTTTGTAACACTTGCACTGATCAAAATTGTAGTATGAACATAATCAGACTTAAGTTTTTTCCTTTCTTATTAAAGGATAAAGCTAAAGCTTGGCTACATAATCAGACTTAAGCTAATGAATGCAAAAAAATTCCTATTATATTGGGTCGACCATTTTTAGCTACTGCTAACGCTTTGATTAATTGCAGAAATTGAGTAATGAACTTATCTTTTGGCAACATGACATTGGAACTCAGTGTGTTCAACATGTGTAAACAGCCTCACCACCAAGAAGATGATGATAATGAGAATGAAGAGATTGATCTTATCGAGCCAATTATTGAGGAACACGTTCAGGATAAAAATTTTACAAATTCTGTGGATATTTGTTTCGCTGGTTCTTTTGAATCAAGTAAAGAACTAAATTATGATGCTGCTAACATATGCTCTACACTTGATTCTATTCAGGTACCTATTGGTGATGATGACCAAGTAAACTTTGAAGATATGACACAACCTGAAGAACCAAATGAAGAGGAAGCACCAGAGCTCGAATTAAAGCCCTTACCAAAAGAATTGAAGTATGCTTATCTTGGAGAGCAGCAGACATATTCGGTGGTAATTTCTTCCCAACTTACGCATGATCAAGAAGGTAAGTTGCTTTCTGTACTTAAAAAGCATAAAACTGCATTTGGTTGGACCTTAAAAGACATAAAAGACATTAATCCTTTAATATGCACACACCGAATACACCTAGAGGAAAATGCCAAAACAACTTGTCAATCACAAAGAAGATTAAATCCTCATATGAAAGAAGTGGTAAAAAATGAGGTCCTGAAACTACTCGATATAGAAATTATCTATCCTATCTCTGATAGTAAATGGGTAAGTCCAACACAAGTATTACCAAAGAAATCTGGAATAACTGTTGTAAAAAATGAAAATGGTGAACCAATTCCAACACGCATTCCATCTAGTTGGCGCATGTGCATTAATTACAGAACATTAAATGATGCCACTAGAAAAGATCATTTTTCACTTCCATTTATAGACCAAATTCTCGAAAGAGTAACTGGACATCCTTACTACTGTTTTCTTGATGGCTACTCTGGCTATTATCAAATCCCTATAGCCTTAGAAAACCAGGAAAAGATCATATTCACATGCTCATTTGGAATATTTGCATTTAGAAGAATGCCCTTTGGACTTTGTAATGCTTCTGCAACATTTCAAAGGTGCATGTTAAGTATTTTTAGTGACATGGTTGAAAACTGTCTAGAGGTTTTTATGGATGACTTAATTGTATTTGGTAATTCTTTTTATACATGTCTTGATAATCTAGAAAGGGTTTTGGAAAGGTGTAAAGAAAAAAGATTAGTTTTAAATTGGGAAAAATACCATTTCATGACCACTTCGGGAATTGTCTTGGGTCTTATCGTGTCGTCAAAAAGAATTGAAGTTGACAAAGCCAAAGTTGAAGTCATTTCAAAATTACCCTCACCAAAGACAATTAGAGAAGTCCGTTCTTTTTTAGGACATACCGGATTTTATAGGAGGTTTATAAAAGACTTCAGTGTCATATCTAGACCACTTTGTAACCTCTTAATAAAAGACACACCTTTTGAATGGACAAATGATTGTCAACAAGCCTTTGAAAAAATAAATAGTCTTTTGACATCAGCCCCAATAATGTAACCCTCTGATTGGTCTTTGCTTTTTGAGCTAATGTGTGATGCCCGTGATTATGTCGTTGGTGCTGTTCTAGGACAGAAGAAGGAAGGTAAGCCCTTTGTTATTTATTACGCAAGTAGAACTTTGAATAGTGCTAAAATGAATTACACCACAACTGAAAAAGAATTACTTGCTGTAATATTTGCGTTGGATAAATTTTGTTCATATTTAATTGGTTCATCTACTATTGTTTATTCTAATCATGCTGTTGTGAGATATTTAATGTCGAAACAGGATGCCAAACCAATGTTGATTGTTGAGTGTTAGAAAGTGTATATTTATAAAGGAGAAAATTGTCATTTTACACTTTAAATCTCACTAACATTGCTACTTTTATTTATTTAAGTATTTTATTATTTAATTATGTGTGTTTTATTATAATTATGTATTTTATGTATTTTAGGGGCATCACGATTGTTTCATAATGAACGAGTGATCAGACAGCAAAACGGACGTCACATTTGAACTCAGGACGGTCGAAAACCTTAGGAGGAGCATAAAAGGAAAAATGTCACTGTTCACATATACGATCGCTCACGCATTTGCATCGTTCACGATCCGCCAAGCATCGTAAATAGTATCAGGTAAAACCGTGTTCTGTGCAAACCGGTCAAACCGCTATCACAAACCGTGTTACTGTTCACATGTTGACTGTTGACTATTGACTGATGACGTGGCGCAATCCTGAGCGTCCGAACTGTTTTTAATCCGATGGTCACGATTCACTCAATGTATCTATAAAAATGGGGCTCCCCCTCCTAATTGGATACTCCTGAATTCATTTCTAAGCTTAAATTTTTGTAATTTCTTCTCCTTTTTGTATTTTCTACGTATTTTAATAAATTTCCATTTTACCCCTAGTTAAAAAATGAGTAGCTAATTTTCTTTTAAGCTTGGGTTGAAGGTGAAGTCTCAACATGTTCCATGGGCTTAATTTGGTAAATTTACTTTCTCTTTCCCTCTAATATTTGTGGTTGTTTTGACTTTTCGTCGACAAATAATAATAGTCTTGTCTAGATACCGCCCTAGTTAAACCGGCACCCTAATACAATGTTATTATTATTTGGCACGATAAACCCTTAGCACCATATTTATTTGAGCGTGGTTCATGAGGTGTGGAATCCCCCCTCATGATTTAATTGGTATCAACATGGAATATTTAGCCCATGGAGCATGTTGATGCAGATCCAGATACCCAAGCGCTTTATCTCAATAGTTTCCAGTTTAAGTTATTCCTGCCATTTCTATTTAATTTCTAACACAGTTTAAATTAATTTCACCATAAATCCAACCACCCATTAAAAGAAAATTAATTCTACACACAATTAAACTAATTTCCTCGGATCGACATCACCATTGGATCTATTCAATGGGACTGCAGCGCTTATGAAAGTTCAATAAAATTTGAAAAATAAGTTTTCGGCGCCTGCTGTCAGAGGTAAGTCTTTTAATTCATAGAATTAGTTTTTTTTAATATTTATTTATTTTTTAGTTGTTTTCTTGTAATTTTTTTCTTTTTCTCATTTAGAAAAAAAGAAAAAAAAATTAAGGTTAGAATTTCATTTTTTTTCCTCTTCTTTAAATTTGTGTAATTTAATTTTCCTATCATTTTTCTTTGTAATTTAATTTTGTTTATCTTGTTATCTTTCTTTGTAATTTATTTTAGTTAATATTTGTTTCACATAATTTCTTTTTCTTGTAGCAATTGAGTTTATTTTCATAGTAAGACTGTAACAACGTGGCAAGGTTAGTATCATAATTTCTCCTTCTTCTTTATTTTTATTTGTTTTGCTTTTATTTATTTTATTCTTTGCATGCATGGTCGAAGGTCATTATCACCTAATCTTGAGCCTTTAGACCTTGAATTGGAAAAAACACTTCGCACACACAAATACGTTGCATTTAAAAATAAAATTATCATGGATTTGCAAAACCAACCAGAACCACAGGAGAGGCAATTTAAAGATTATTTCAGTCCTTTTGCTAATTTGAGCACATCATGCATCAGATATCCAAATGTAGCTGCTAGGAGTTTTGAATTAAAACCTAGTGTGCTAAATTGTCTCCCCACATTCTATGGCCTAGAAAATGAGGACCCATATAATCACCTGAATGATTTTCATGCTATTTGTCAAACTTTTAAATACGAGAATTTTTCAGATGATGATGTTAAACTTAAATTATTCCCATTTTCTTTAAAGGATAGAGCTCGTTCATGGTTCAATACATTGCCTACTAATAGCATTACATCATGGGAACAAATGGTAATAAAATTTTTAAATAAATATTTCTCAGTTCATAAAATCAATGCTATTCGCAGGGAAATTTCAGAATTTACCCAAAGAGACGACGAGCAATTTTTCGAAGTATGGGAGCGATTCAATGGGCTACTCTTGAAGTGTCCACATCATGGGTACGAGAAATGACACCAATGCCAATACGTTTTGGAGGGATTATTGCCACATGTGCAAGAATGGCTAATGGCGACTAGTGGAGGAGAGCTAATGTCGAAAAACGCTTCAGAGATTTAGGAATTCTTCCAGCGACAATCAGATCATTCCCAACAACGGAGTCGATCACTCAGAAATACCAGAAGAATCCAGGGAGTAAATGAGGTTCATGTTGGCGAGTCAAGTTTGAGAATTAAAGAAGTCAAGGAGATGGTCGAAGGTCTTTCCCGACAAATAACATCATTAGTGACTGCCAACTCAACAGAACCACATGACCATGACTCATATTCAGATCAAGCCAATGCCATAGGAGTCATGAGAAAACCATCAAACTACAACCCTTACTCCAACACATATAACCCTGGATGGAGAGACCACCCCAATTTTTCATGGTCTCAAGGATTCCAACAAAATGGACCAGCAGCTCCACCTCCACCAATGCAACCAATTCCTCAAATTCCTCAAATTTCTCAAGCCTCTCAGCCACTATTTAGACCATATAGTCAAAACCCAAACCACTCTCAACCCAGACCATGGGAGGATACATTCCAGAATTTCAAGAATTCTACTCATTCCAGAATCGAGCAGCAGAACCGCACCATTGATGAATTGCGAAATGAGTTGAAAGCGGGCTTCAAGTCACAAGCCCAATCAGTTTTAAGCCTCGAGAAAATGGTAGGACAACTTGCTTCTTCAGTTCAAACTTTGGCTTTGTCCATTGAAAAAGGTAAATTTCCAAGTCAACCAGTGCCTAACCCTAAAGGAGTGCATGAAGCAAGTTCCAGTTCACCACAGCAGCATGGAGAGGTCAAAGCTATCATGACCTTACGAAAAGGAAAAGAAGTCGACAACAAAGTGGAGATACCAGCAACAAAATTAACTCAGATTGTACCTGTGAATACTGAGGACCCATCACCGGAGGAGAAAGAAAAAACTAACCCACGAGAGTATGTTCCTAAAGCTCCATTTCCTCAGAGGTTAACTAAAGAGAAAAAGGGAAAATCCACAGGTGAGATTTTTGAAATCTTCAAACAGGTAAGTGTTAACATCCTTTTACTCGATGCGATAAAACAAGTGCCATCTTATGTCAAGTTTCTTAAAGATCTTTGCACTAAAAAGCGAAATATTCATGTTCAGAAAGAGGCATTTTTAACAGAAAATGTTAGTTCTATACTCCAACATAAGATGCCTCTAAAATATAAAGATTCAGGCTCCTCCACTATCTTATGTAGTATAGGGAACCACATAATTGAGAATGCTTTGTTGGATTTAGGAGCTAGTGTAAATCTGCTGCCTTACTCTGTATTTGTGAAACTTGGACTGAGCGAATTACACCCAACTCCAGTGGTGTTACAGCTTACAGATCGGTCCACAAAAATACCTCGTGGTATTGTGGAGGACGTGCTTATTCAGGTAGACAAGTTTTATTTTCCTGTTGATTTCATTGTAATTGACACTCAACCAGTGCAGGATTCAAGGAAGCACATCCCCATTATCCTAGGCCGACCTTTCTTGGCAACTGCCGATGCTCACATTTAATGCAGGACTGGAAATATAATGACCATGGAGCTCAACATCTACAACATTGCCAAACAACCTCGTAATGCAGATGATGGAATTATTGATGTGGATTTAATAGAAACATTAGTTGATAATAATTTCTTTCAAACCTTAGTGATGACCCTTTGGAAACATGTTTAACTCACTTTGGTTTGGATTTTGACATTGACAGATCAATCGATGAGGTCAATGTACTACTTGACTCAGCACCATCCATGGACACAAATAAATAGAAGCCAAGAGCTGAACAACTAGTGCCATCAGAGAAAAAAGTCAGCCCATCATCAAACAATTACCCAACACTTTGGAATACACATTCTTGGGAGAAGAAAGTACTTTGCCAGTAATCATCTCTTCCTTCCTCAATGATGAACAAAAAGGTAAGCTGTTGGAAGTTTTAAAAGAGCACAAAGGAGTATTAGGATGGACCATAGCAGACATAAAAGGTATAAACCTTGTAGACTGTATGCATTACATTCACCTTGATGAAAATGCTAGACCTACTAGGGAAATGCAACGTCGATTAAATCCTAACATGAAAGAGGTTGTAAGAACTGAAGTCCTTAAGCTATTAGATGCAGGTATCATTTACCCCATTTCTGATAGTTCATGGGTCAGTCCTGTACAAGTTGTCTCCAAAAGGTCAGGAGTCACAATAGTTACCAATGCTAATAATGAATTAGTGCCCACTAGAGTAACTACAGGATGACGTGTATGCATTGATTATAGGAAGTTAAATTCTGTCACACGTAAAGACCATTTTTCTTTACCATTTATCGATCAAATGCTTGATAGATTAGTAGGTCATGAATTCTATTGCTTTCTAGATGGCTACTCAGGATATAATCAGATTCCCATAGCACCAAAAAATCAAGAGAAGACCACCTTCACTTGCCCTTTTGGCACTTTTGCATATAGGAGAATGCCATTTGGATTATGTAATGCACCTGCTACATTTCAACGATGCATGTTGAGCATTTTTTCTGATATAGTTGAATGATTCCTTGAGGTCTTTATGGATGACTTTTCTGTTTTTGGTGATTCATTTGATCAATGTTTACATCATCTAACACTAGTTCTGCAGAGATGTATCGAGAAGAATTTAGTCTTGAATTGGGAGAAATGTCATTTTATGGTAAAACAAGGTATTGTTCTCAGTCACATCATTTCAAGCAAAGATATTGAGGTTGATAAAGCCAAGGTGGATCTCATTTCCAATATTCCTTCACCTAAAATAGTCAGAGAAATAAGATCTTTCCTTGGGCATGCTGGTTTTTATAGACCTTTCATTAAAGATTTTAGCAAAGTTTCTAGACCCTTATGCAATCTACTTGCTAAGGATGTACCTTTTGTCTTTGATGATTCATGTCTTGTGGCATTTGAAAAATTAAAGCAGTTGTTGACATTATCACCCATCATGCAGCCCCCAAATTGGAATTTACCTTTTGAGCTTATGTGTGACGCATCTGATTATGCAGTAGAAGCAGTATTAGGACAAAGAGTTGATCGAGTTCCCCATGTGATTTACTATGCTAGTATGACATTGAATGATGCACAATTGAATTATTCAACCACCGAAAAAGAAATACTAGAAGCGTTGCAGATTAGAGAAATTTCGATCTTATCTCATTGGTTGTAAAATAATTATATTCACAGATTATGCTACTCTTAAATATCTTCTCACAAAGAAAGATGCAAAAGCTAGACTAATTCGTTGGGTGTTACTTTTGCAGAAATTTGACTTAGAATTCAAGGATAAGAAAGGAACAGAAAATGTTGTGGCTGACCATCTTTCTCGTCTCCATTTTGACATAACTATAGAACCATTAACCTTACATGAGTCATTTCCAGATGAACAATTAATGAGTGTGGAAGTAGTACCATGGTATGCTGATATTGTTAATTATCTTGTTACATGTCAACTTCCAGAGCATTGGACTAAGCAGGACAAGGCCAAATTCTTTGCAGAAATAAAGAATTTCTTTTGGGATGATCCTTATCTATTCAAGTATTGTGCAGATCAAATTGTTCGACGATGTGTCCCAAAGAATGAATTTCAAAACATTCTTTCATTCTGCCATGAACAAGCTTGTGGAGGCCATTTCAGTGTTAAGAAAACAGCTACAAAAATTTTACAATGTGGTTTCTATTGGCCAATTATATTTCGAGATGCTTACACATTTTGTTCTTCATGTGATAGGTGTCAACGAATGGGGAGCATAACACGAAGGAATATGATGCCACTAAACCCAATTTTAGTGGTTGAAATTTTTGACGTATAGGGTATCTATTTCATGGGACACTTTTCCCCATCTTTTGGCCATCAATACATATTGGTTGCTGTTGACTATGTTTCGAAATGGGTAGAGGCAATTCCATGTAGGACCAACGATCACAAGGTGGTGATAAGATTTTTTAAAAGTAATATTGTTTCACGCTTTGGATTTCCTCGAGCAATAATTAGTGATGGTGGTGCCCACTTTTGCAATAAATTATCCAAAACACTTTTGACAAAGTACTCCATCACTCATAAAGTGGCGACCCCATATCATCCGCAAACCAGTGGCCAAGTTGAGATTTCCAATCGAGAAATAAAGCACATTTTAGAAAAGACAGTAAGGCCTGACAGAAAAGATTAGTTATTGAGGCTCGATGATGCATTATGAGCATATAGAAAAGCTTTCAAAACTCCAATTGGGATGTCACCCTACAGGCTAGTGTATGGAAAAACATGCCACCTACCTGTGGAACTCGAGCATCGTGCGTACTGGGCCATCAAGAAATTCAATTTTGACATGCAACAAGTTGGCTCAGAAAGAAGATTACAGCTGGCAGAACTTGAAGAAATTTGCAATGACGCGTATGAAAATGCCAAGATTTACAAGCAATGAATGAAAGTCTTTCACGACAAGCAAATTATGAGAAAAGCTTTCACTCCAGGTCAAAAAGTGCTTTTATTCAATTCTCGCTTGCACCTACTTCCAAGGTAAGTTACGTTCTCGATGGTCTGGCCCATTTATTGTTTACACTATTTTTCCACATGGGGCAATTGAAATTAAGAATCCAAAGAACGGCGTCACTTTTAAAGTTAATGGTCAAAGATTAAAGCCATATCTAGAGTACCAATCACATGGAGAGGATAGCGAAATAAATCTAAGTGACCCACCAAGTTTAAATTGAGTGTGCTTGTTTACCCATTACAGTCCTCTCTTATAATTTTAATCATGAGACAGTACCTCTTGTACATGCTTAGAACATTTCAACCTATCCGAACTCATCTCAGAAAGCAGATACGATTTTTTAAAACATATCGTATTTGGGCTTTGCAACCACCAGAGTTAGTCGCTCATGTTGAGGATTTAGAAAGCTAACTCAGAGATATTGAGAGAAGTATCTACAACACCCAGTTGGAGCTTGAGGTAAATTTAATAAGAGGACGATTTTAATTTGCTTTGTGTGTTTTAATTTATTTCTCTGTTTATGTGTTTTAGTTTGCTTTGTGTGTTTAAGTTTGTCACCCCGGTAAAGAGGCGGATAACGGTACTCCATGACAACCAAGTCGGTTACTTCAGTTTCCCACAATAACTGATATTCTGAGACGAAGGCATGGACAGAGACGAGATTTTAGCAAAGCTTCCCAAACGATTCCCTTCGCTTCTTCAGAATAAACTCCTTTCAATCTATAAAGCCCGATCCGAACGCATGCGATTGCTTATGAAGAATGACATACCATGCCACATCCCAGTTAATCGGCCAGAAAGACGCAGGTGGAAAGTTTCCTCCCAAATTTATCGTATACATGCCTGGTTGTGGTAAAGGAAATGCGAAAACGATTTAGCTCAAGACTTTTCGTTGCTTGTCATAAGTGCGCCGTAACGATATGCAATAAAAAATCATGTTCTTTAGAACGGTGTCTCGATAACAGTGTTAAGATTAAATTCATTAGGGATGGCTTGAATAAAGAGTCATTGGATAATATCCTTTTGTCTTTTGAAACGCATCCCAGTGGATACGTACAAAGAGCGATTCTCCAGTTATGGCCATTATTCGAGAAAGAACGTGCACGATACAGTCTCAGGAATCTGACTATACATGACCTTGTTTGCCAGTTTGTAAGAAAACTGGATGAGAAGCCCATCCTCGACCCATATAGGGCGTTCAAGCCGTTTCTGGATGTAAAACCAGAGGAAGATGTGAGCCACAGTCGCAACTATCTGTAAATATCCTTTTACTTTACTGTTGTTTTATTTCACTATTATTTTACCATTCACATTATTGCCTGTAATAATTTTTTGTTATCATTATTTGCTTTTTCCTTTTTACTTTTTTTTTTACTCTCGAGCCATGTGCCTTACGCGTTAATTGACACTGACATAATGCCTCATACACAGCTGTGGCCCGTTGTCACCAAGATTCTTAAATATAATTTTTGTTGTGCACTTACAAATTATTTTTTCACAGTATCCTAATGGCAGCTACTCCCAGCAAACAATTCAAGAACATTTGTGTGCTCTATGGGTTTAACTATGGCAAACATAAAGAGTTCGTTGAGGCAGCCATAGATCTTGGTCGAAGAATAGCAGAGAGAAAACTGCACTTGGTGTATGGAGGATGTGACCGAGGGTTATCCAAAATGGTCTCGTGTCGCTTATGTCAGAGGGAGCCAAGTGTTAGGCATCATCCCAACAATTCTCAAACCTTTGGGCTATTTGTCTAACTCATCAACTAGAGAAGAATTAGTCGTCTCAGGTATGCAAGAAAGAATAACTGAAATGTTAAATCATGCCGATACTTTTATTTTCATTCCAGGAGATCTTGAAACTCTTGAGGAACTAATCACATTAGCATCTTGGGCCCATCGAACATCCACCAGAAACCCATCGGTTTGTTAGATGTTAATAATTTTTTATGATGGCTTTATCGCATTTCTTAACCATGCAATAAAAAATTATTTCATTCCTTCCTCAGTAAAAAAAGTCTTTATTTGTGCACATACTGCTAATGAACTACTTGATCTGCTATGTTTATCAATCGAGATGATCCAGTTGTGTTGGAGTGTTCAAATAATGATGGTAAAAGTAGCCGCAGTAAGAAGTACAAATTAGATTTAACTCTCCGCTTGTAAATATTTTCTTCTGTGTTGCACTACCCAGGTGATGTCTTTTACACTTTACTTCTTTCCTTTCAAACATTGAGGACAATGTTTCATTCTAGTTGGGGGGAGGGAATAGTTGACAATTATGGAATGTTGGTTAAGTTTTTACTAATTTTTGTTGTAAAACTAACCGTGGCTAACTTTTTATGTAGAAGATGGCTGAATATAGAGTGTAGTTACTCTAGAAACGCATCTTCTTAATTTAAAAGTTAAAAAACAAAACAAAAAAAAACAAAAAAAAAATTGTCTTATTTTAAGTGTGTTTTTCTAACTTTTTCTTTTTGACTTCTCCTTTATAATATACATTTTCAAGTTTTTGAGTCGAAGATGGCTGAATATGGAGTGTAGTGACTCTAGAAACGCATTTTCTTAAAAAAAAATCAGACATTTTTCTTTTCTATTATCTTATTAATTTTTCTGCATCTTTTTTTTTCATTTTTCTACATGTATGTTTAGAATAGGTTAGCGGGTAGCATTTCGTTAAAAAAAAAATTTTGGTAATTTTGTGTAAGTTTTTGATATTGGATGATATGATGACTCTCGAATTTTAGTATTTGTATTATCTTTGGTCTTGAGTTATGCTACACCATGTTTGCTATTCTACATGTTGATGTTGGAGACAAATATGAGTTGCTTGAAGGAATGCACATGTCATAATAAATTTCAAGTGAGTTTTTTAGCCTATTAATTTTTCTTAGAAAGTAACCCTTTTTGCCCATTCTTTATACAGCTTAGCCGTTTATTATTTTATACATGATCTCTAGATTTCCTTTGAGTCAATCTCTAAAAAAAAAAAAGAGAATAATTTAAAAAAGAAAGAAAAAAAATGTGTGTTGCTGCATCTAAAGGCCCACCTAACTAGTAGATATGGAAGATTATTTGGAGCTCTAAGAGACGATGGAAGGCTATCTTTGATCCGTTTGAGCTTTTCTAGCCATCTCTATTGTAAAATATCCATAGTTAGCCCTTTTGAGCCTTTAAAAAAAAAAACATTTTCTTTGTTAACTCATCATCCTGACCCACTCCAATTTGGAGTATTACCCGATATCATACAAGTTCCATCGCCTATTCATGTTTGAGAAAAAAAAATATAAATAATTATTTTGATCAGCAAAGTTGTGCTATATAAAAAAAAAAGAAAAAAAAAAGAAAAGATCTACAATAATAATAAATAAGCGAAATGCATCTTTTAATTTCAAAAAAAAATATTTATTTTTCTCAAGCATGCATTTTGTTTTCCATATTTTCTCTTTTTGATAGCCATGTCCCTAGCCTACGTTACGTCCTAATAAAAGTCCTTCTTGATTTTAGAGAACTATAGTCTGAAGTAAAAGCTAGTTATATGAGCTATTAAGATGTATTGATACATTAAAAAAAGAAAAAATAATAATAATATTGGGTTGACTAGTACTTTATTTGAGATCGTATTATTTCTGAGCTGTGGGCATAGTTCTTTCATCTTGGTGAGAGTATGTGATATTTCTTTATTATTTTCTCTCAATTTACCATTCATTGTAGTGACAATTTTTATTGGGTTTAATTTCTTTATGAGAGTGTCACTACTACCGGTGAGATTTTAGGGTTTGACATGTCATTCTTGAAAGTTGCCAGATTACTATAGTGTGCTAGACTGATACATGTGGATGGTTGATGTGATTGTGATTTTTCTTTAGACTGGAGATAATGCTTATACTTTTATTTGATTGTTGTCATTAATATGATTGAATAAATACAATTGTTAAAAAAAAAATATTTTGGGTTTGAATTTTGTTTTCACTTTATTTGCTAGAAACTAGCAATAAGCTGGTTGGGGGGTGTGTTGAATGTTAGAAAGTGTATATTTATAAAGGAGAAAATTGTCATTTGACACTTCAAATCTCACTAACATTGCTACTTTTATTTATTTAAGTATTTTATTATTTAATTATGTGTGTTTTATTATAATTATGTATTTTATATATTTTAGGGGCATCACAATTGTTTCATAATTAACGAGTGATCAGACAGCAAAACGGACGTCACATTTGAACTCAGGATGGTCGAAAACCTTAGGAGGAGCATAAAAGGAAAAATGTCACTGTTCACATATACGGTACTGTTCACGATCTGCGTTACTGTGTAAATAGTATTACTGTGCAAAACCGTGTTGCTGTGCAAACCAGGGTCAAACCGCATTACTGTACAAACCGTGTTCAAATCGTGTTACTGTTTACATGTTGACTGTTGACTATTGACTGATGACGTGGCGCAATCCTGAGCGTCCGAACTGTTTTTAATCCGATGGTCACGATTCACTCAATGTATCTATAAAAAGGGGGCTCCCCCCCTAATTGAATACCCCTGAATTCATTTCTAAGCTTAGATTTTTGTAATTCCTTCTCCTTCTTGTATTTTCTACGTATTTTAATAAATTCCCATTTTACCCCTAGTTCAAAAATGAGTAGCTAATTTTCTTTTAAGCTTGGGTTGAAGATGAAGTCTCAACATGTTCCATGGGCTTAATTTGGTAAATTTACTTTCTCTTTCCCTCTAATATTTGTGGTTGTTTTGACTTTTCGTGGACAAATAATAATAGTTTTGTCTAGATACCGCCCTGGTTAAACCGACACCCTAGTACAAGGTTATTATTATTTGGCACGATAAGCCCTTAGCACCATATTTATTTGAGCGTGGTTCATGAGGTGTGGAATCCCCCCTCATGATTTAAATGGCATTAATAAGAAATATTTAGCCCATGGAGCATGTTGATGCAGATCCAGATACACAAGCGCTTTATCTCAATAGTTTCCAGTTTAAGTTATTCGTGCCATTCTTATTTAATTTCTAGCACAGTTTAAATTAATTTCACCACAAATCCAACCACCTATTAAAAGAAAATTAATTCTACACACAATTAAAATCCACCTCCTCGTGGGATTGACACTCGTCACCATTGATCTATTCTACAATAGATTCCTGCGCTTGCGAGTTCAATAAAATTTGCACAACATTGATACGATGAATTTTGCTACTTCAAGAATTTAATTTAACAATCAAAGACAAAAAGGGGGCTGAGAATGTTGTTGCAGATCATCTTTCAAGACTTACAAACGAGTCTTAATTAAAACAACACCCATCAATGATTTTTTTCCTGATGAATTTTTGTTTGCTATAAACAAAACACCTTGGTATACTAATATTGTCAATTATCTTGTAACAGGTGAAATGCCATGTGACTGGAGTTCCCAAGACAGGAGGAAATTCTTAACAGAAGTGAAACGCTTTTACTGGAATGATCCATACCTGTTCAAGTATTGCTCTGATTAAATTTTTTGAAGATGCATACCAGACGACGAGGTAAGTAGGGTCATTCAATTTTGCCATTCTGAAGCATGTGGTGGCCATTTTTCTTCAAAAAAGACAGCTGCAAAAATATTGCAATGTGGATTTTATTGGCCTACATTATTCAAAGATTCATATGCATTTTGTAAAGTATGTAAGAATTGTCAAATGGTAGGGTCCATTTCAAAACGAAACATGATGCCTTTAAACCCCATTCTTGTCATTGAAATATTTGATTGTTGGGGAATTGATTTTATGGGCCTTTTTCCATCATCATTTGGATTTGTATACATTTTAGTTGCTGTTGATTATGTCTCAAAATGGATCGAGGCGATTCCTTGTCGGCACAATGATCACAAAATTGTGATCCGCTTTCTAAAAGAAAATTTTTTAAGTCGATTTGGAATACCTCGAGCCATTATCAGTGATGGGGGAAAACATTTTTGTAATAAGCCATTTGAGTCCTTAATAAAGAAATATGGAATTACACATAAAGTTGTCATCCCTTATCACCCTCAAACAAGTGGTCAAGTAAAATTAGCAAATAGGGAGATAAAACAAATTTTAGAAAAGACAGTTAATCAAAACCGTAAAGATTGGTCTCTTCGACTAACTGATGCACTTTGGGCATATTGTACTGCTTTTAAAACATCTTTAGGAATGTCACCCTATCGCCTTGTTTATGAAAAATCTTGCCATTTACCAGTTGAACTTGAACATAAGTCATTTTGGGTCATTAAAGCTTTTAATTCAAATTTTGATGATGCTGGCAATGTGCGTAAATTGCAATTGAAAGAACTTGAGGAATTAACGAATGATGCATATGAGAATTCTGGAATTATTAAGGTAAGAACCAAATTTATTCATGACAAAAGAATTTTTCGAAAAACATTTGAAGTCGGTCAAAAAGTCTTGCTTTATAATTCTCGTCTTCATTTATTTCCAGGGAAGTTACAATCAAAGTGGAATGGTCCGTTTGTTGTAAAAAATGTGTATCCATATGGAGCTGTAGAAATTGAGAATCCAAAGGATGGTGTCACATTTAAAGTTAATGATCAAAGACTGAAACTATATCTGGAATACCAACCACGTGAAGCCGACACCGAAATTAATTTGAGTGACCCACCAAACCTTGATTAAGCCTTTTGTTTTAACTTTTTGTAAATTGTTTTTGCTGTTACTTTATCGTTTGAATTATTCGATTTTTTTTCCTTCTTTTCTTTTCCCTATGTCTTGAATGAAGTGCACTGCATTGTTTTTAATTGTGTGTTGTTTGACAAATGTGTTTTAGCTCACCAAATTTTATAATTATCATGAGTACCTCCATGAGAAATTTCCTTTTCGATCACCTTAAAACACTTTTACATGTAAAATTTCACCTGAGGAAATTGATCCGATTTTGTAAATTACATCCTATTTGGGATCTACGACCACCAGAGTTAGTATCCCACGTTAAAGATCTAGAAAGACAACTCACAGAAATAGAGGATGGTATTTATGATCTGCAATTAGAGCTGGAGGTAAATCAATAAAAGGACGAAGGTGAGTTATATTTCTTGTGTGTTTTTACTTTATTTTATTGTAATTCTTCACATTTGATTTGATTTTGCAGATTTGTTTTGTTTTGTTTTGTTTTGTTTTAATTCACTCTCCCGTATAAATGGCGGATAACGGTACTCTGTGACTTTTTAAAGTCGGTATTCTCAGTTTCCCACAATAACTGAACCCCAAAGTCAAGCATGGAAGAAATACAACATAAATTGCATCAGCATTTTCCTTCTTTCCCTCAAAATGCTCTCAAGAAGATTTATAAAGCTCGTTGTGAACGACTACGCTTGTTAATGATTAATGGGATTCCTGTTGATATTCGCTGGTTAATTGAAGCAAAGGTCCAACTTACAGGTGAGTTTTCTGATCCATTCGTTTCTTACATGCCTGGTTTTGGTAAAAGCACTTTTGTAAAAAAAAAAAGAGCTAAGCGACTTGGCTCTAAATGTCCTAATTGTGTAAGACTTGCTTGCAACAAACCTTGTTGTAAAACTTTAGGAATGGTTTCTATAAATCGTGAAGATAAAATCAAATTCGTTAAGTATGGCATGAGTAAAGAATTGTTGGATGATATCTTACGATCTCTTGAGATGCATCCGAGCGGATTTGTCCAACGTGAAATTCAAGGTTTATGGAAGTTGTTCCAGAAAGAAAGTGTATAGTTTAGTCTTTGGAATCTAACTCTAAAAGACCCTGTTTGCTAGTTTATAAGAAAACTGGATGGGAAGCCTATCATCGACCCATAGATGGCGTTCAAGCCGTTACTAGACGTAAAACCAGGTGAAGATGTGAGCCACAATCACAACTACCAGTAAATATCCTTTTATTTTATCTTATCTTTTGCATTATTATTCTTGTTGTTTTTATGTGATTTTATATCTAATCACTGTTTGCTTTTTCTTTTCACTGTTTGCCTTTGAATTATTAAGCCAAAAGGATAATTCTTTTCACTGTTGAATTATTCTTGATGGTGTGTCGTTTGACAGACACACCATCCCATTTACAGATGTACATCATTATGTTTGTCACCAAGATCCTTAAATAAGAGCTCATTTTTAAGCATTCACAAATTGTTTCTTTTTAGAATTGTTTTAATAGCAGGAACTACAAGCAGACAGCTTAAGAACATTTGTGTGCTTTCAAGACTTCGTTATGGAAAGTATAAGGAGTTTGTTCAAGCAGCCATAGAGCTTGGTCGTGCTATAGCATAGCGAAAACTACATCTTGTATATGAAGGAGGTGACCGAGGGTTATCAAAGCTTGTCTCTGAAGCTGCTCTCATTCGAGAAAGTCAAGTGCTAGGCATCATTCCGAAAGCCTTAAAACCTTTAGGATGCCTACCAAACCCACCAACTGGAGAAAAGTTAGTTATCTCATGTATGCAAGAAAGAATATCTGAAATGTTAAATCATGCTAACGCTTTCATTTTCCTGCCAGGAGATCTTATAACTTTAGAAGCGCTAATTACATTTGCTTCTTGGACCCATTTGAATATCCATAAAAAATCCATCGGTTTGTTAAATGTTAATAACTTTTATGATGACTTAATAACATTTCTTAATCATGCAATTAAAAATTATTTCATTCATTTCTTAGCGAGAAAACTCTTTATTTGTGCTCCTGCTACTAATGAGTTACTTGATCTTTTGCAACCTTACAAACCAGATCCAGATCCCATGACTTTGGCATTGGATTAGGCAACTGATGACGATGGCAGTAACTCTCGTAAAAAGTGTAAATTAGATTTAACTCTCCATTTGTAAATATTTTCTAGCCGTGACCAGGCAATATCTTCTAAACTCTACTCCTTTAATCTAAGACATTGGGGACAATGTCTCCTTTAGGTTGGGGGGAAGGAATAGTTGACGATTGTGGAATGTCTTAGTGCTAATAATGTTTTTACTAATTTTTGTTGTAAAGACTAACTATAATTGACGATTGTGGAATGTCTTAGTGCTAATGATGTTTTTACTAATTTTTGTTGTAAAGACTAACTTTGGATAAAAATTTGAGCCGAAGATGACAGAATATAGAATGTAATGTCTCTAGAAACGCATCTTCATTTTAGAATTTTATTTTTTTAAAAAAAAATTTCTCTTAATCATCTCCCTTAAGTTTCTGCAATCAATCTTAATTTTTTTTAGTGTGTTCTTTAAAACAAAAAAAAAAGTTTTATTTTTGGTGTGATCTTTTAACATTAGATAACATGATGATTTTCAAATTTTGGTATTTGTATTATCTTTGGCCTTAAGTTATGTTACACTATGTTTTCCTCGTTGCATGTTAAAATGTAAATTGAGAAATTTGATGAGTGAAATTGATTAAGCCATTTGGAGGAATGTACATATCATGAAAAGTCCAAGCGAGTTTTAGAGCCTATTATTCTTAGAGAGTAACCCTATTTGCCTATACAGCTTCACAATTTATTGTACAAGATCTCTATATTTTCAAAAAAAAAATTACAGCCGCATCTAAAAGTCCATTGAACTAGTGGATATGAAAGATTATTTAGAGCCCTAAAAGATGACAGAATGCCATATTTGATCCGTTTGAGTCTTTCTACCCAACCCTATTATAAAATATTCATAGTTAATCCCTTTGAGCCTTTTCAAAAAAAAAAAAACTTTTCTTTGATAACCTATCATCTTGTCCCACTCCAATGTAAAGTATCACCTTATGTTTTATATTTTCTACCACCCAATTATGTTTGAAAATAGGGATGATTATATATTCCTAATAATGGTGTTAAAAAAAAAAAAGAGGATATGCATATATAAATCAAATAAAAAAAACAAAAAAAAGAAGAGAAAAGAAAAAAAATTCCCAAAAAAAAAGCACCTTATAATCTCTAAAAAATCTCTTATTTTTCAAACATATATTTTTATTTTTTTCTATTACCCTTTTTTGTTAGCTATAACCCTAGCCTATATTACGTCTTAATAAAAGTCCTTCTTGATTTTAGGGAATTATAGTCTGAAGTAAAAGCTGGTAATATGGACCTAAAAGATGTGGTGATGCATAAAAATAAATTAGTTTTGCTATTAATTCTTTGGACTTGAGATCATTTTATTTCTAAGTTGTGGGCATTGTTTCTTCATCTTGGTGAGAGCGTGTGATATTGTTTTATTATTCTCTTAAATCGACTTTTTTTTTCCTAGAGTGACAATTTAATTTGGGGTATATTGTCTTTTGAGAGAGTCACTCTTAATCGTGATGTTTTGGGGTTCGATATATCATTCTTAAAAGTGGTTTCGATTAATGTAGCTCTGATAATTGATCATTTTACTTGATTTTACTTAACTGATTTATGTGAGTGTGATTTTCTTCAGGCTGAAGATAATGCTTATATTTTTATTTGATTGTTGTCATTAATCTGATGAAAGAAGTGAACACAATGTTTCTAAAAAAAAAATTTTAATTTGGTTTTGAAATTTCTCTAAATTTTTATCGCTTAAATTGCTAGGGCCTAGCAATAAGCTGGTTGGGGGGTGTGATTGATACTGAAAAGTGACATTTAATAGGATAAAATTATTAATTTTTTACTTTTTGTGTCAATTAAGGCACTCACTATTTCTAAATTATTTTAATACTCCCCAAATATACTTTTATGTCGAATTAATTCACAATATGTTAATTTTCATCTTGTAAATATTTTTTCAGGAATAAAGATGGAATTGGAATTGGAATTGGAATTGAAAGTAGGGATAAAGAAGAACTACTGGAGCACAATTGAGGAGATATAATAATAATAATTAATATATATATATATATATATAAATAATAAAATAAAATAAAAAAAGAACAAAAAAACAAAACATGCAACCAAACTTTGGTTGCTCATGATGGTCATCCTGACCATCACACAATTCAACATGTAAATATAAAATAAAATAAAATAAAATAAAATATTAATATTAATAAAATAAAAGAAAAGAAGATAATTCCCTTGCCTATAAAAGGCGAGGGATGCAAGCGAGCAGGGGACGAATTCGAGAGTGCGAAAAGCCGAGAGAGAAGTAGAGTGCTAAGAAATTGTGTTTTCTCTTATTTTTCTCTTTTGTTTTGTAATCAATTTTCCTTGTAACATATTTCTAAAGTTTATCAAATAAAAAGAGTGTTTTGTTTTCTTTCAACATGAGTAGCTAATTTTACTAAGTTAAGGTGAAGGGTGAAGCTCAAAGTTTCAAATTATGAAACTAATTACTTTTCTCAAGTGAGTTTTAAGTTTATTTTCTAGTTATTTTTATGTCATGTTAATTTATAAGTTTTCTTGGATTTATATGGTATTTTGACACAATGTCGACACATTAACACAGTTTTGGCACATTAGGTACTTTATTTCATATTTATCCACACACATAGAATTAAATGATATAATAAATAACTGGTAAAAGTGAGGCAAAATATAAAAAATGAGAGAGTAAGAAAATTATAGCTTGAATACTGAGAGTGAATCATGTAACCTTAGCATATTTTTAAATTAGTTTCAAATAATTTCTTTTCCCCATAATTAATTTTCTTAGTTTTAAATTCCATGTGGTTCAACTCCGGACTCACCGGGTTATGTTATAACTAGACACTCTTATACTTGAGAGTAATACACTTTTGAGTTGTGTCAAGTATCATATTTATACAAAATATACAAAAACTCAATCTTGTGCCTATGACTGAATACAAAAAGATGATACGACATCTTAATTTACTAGCATCCTCTCAAGAGAATCTTCTATTAACGTCACCTGCTCAATGTGAACCTCATCATTCAAATAAGGGAGAGCAAACTCATTCTCGTTTGCTAAGTCAAGCCAGTTCATTTCTGCTGCAGGTTCTAGCGGAATAGCAGACAATTGAATTGGCCTTTCGCCTCTATCATATGTGGATATGCACACGTTAATAAGTGAAAGCAAAATAATAATAATAATAATGACATTATTAAACAACAACAACAACAATTACAATAATAAAGAAAATAAATGATAATGGTAATACATTTTAATAAAGATATTAATAATAATTGTGAGAATAATAATGTATATATATATTTTAATTACATATGTGTGTGTGGGTGTCTGTTTACTATTTTTTATTTTGAATTAATATTAAGCATAAATTGTGTTTTTCGTGTGACATGCCTGTTGTACGGGCGACTGAATACTGTCACATGAGAGACATAACTTATCGCCCAAAAATACAGAATGTGTGTACGTGCGACGGCACAAAAAACAGTGTTCTTGGGCAACAACGTAAGACAAGATACTGTCCCAAAAACACAAAAACTAAATTCGAGTGACATAAGCCTGTCGCCTAAAAACACAAGAAGTGTGTTCGTGCGATGTGAGCCTGTCGCATGGGGGACAGGCCTTACCGCTAAAAAATGCATGAACTGTGTTTATGCGATAGGCGTACAAAAACACTACAAATTTATAAACAAATCAACTTTAGCAAACTTTTGCTAGAAAAATAAAAATTACAGGTAAAATTACTTTTTTTTTACATACCCATTTGTATAAGAATAACAAATTATTGGCTTTATATGACTTATTACACTATGTATGGTGTAAATAACAAACATAAAATAACCAATAACAATTTTTTTTCAACTCATGGCCACATATGGTTCTCCTTTTAATCAATTTTTCCACCACTAATCCATGAACAAGACAAATCAAATGCAACCAACAACCACTTATAAAATTTCCAAAAACAAGAAAATCAAAGGTATTTAAAAATTTTAGACTTTGATAAAGTAACTAACCTCTTACAAACTACAATGCCAATGGCATATCCCAGCCGTCGTCGGTTGTCACCAGTCAGTGGCCTTCTCTGACCACCCATGTTTGTCTTCTTCATGGGTTATATATGCTCTTTGTGTTTATTTCTTTTTGTTCCAGCAACTGAGAATAGGGGAGTGGAGTGAAAAATGCTTTGATTGTTAATGTGAGAGAAAAAAATCTTCATTGCTTTTTTGTGCTGGAGAAAGAGAAATTTATTTTTTTACACAGTGGATATCGTGTGTAATCGAATAATACAATTATTTAATAGATCTCCAACCATTTTTTTATTGTTACTTGATTTTTTTAGATTTTCAGCATGCCTTTTACATTTTTGCCCTCAAATACTAATGCTATACATGTATATATATATTAACGGCAGGAGAGGTAAATGAGAATACAATCAATCTCGCCATCTAACTGAAATTATATCAAAACTCAGGGGAGGTTTCTAAAAGTAGCCCCTAACTAAAATCATCACAAAGCAAAATAAATAAACAACATGCGGCGGACAAATTCTGAACGAAGCACTTGATTGGAGTGGGCTTGCCCAATTCATTTCATTTATGGGCCTTTTCATGGTAAAATGCCCGTTTTTAATTCGTCTTAAAGTATGCTTTTGAAACCTCTCAAATTTCTTATAAAAATCCCTTTACAAATTAATTCATTTCTTATTTTAAATAAAATTTAATTAAATACTTAAATAAATTATTTTTTAACTAAATTTTGTACCCATCTAATTTTGTACTTTTATATTTATATTTTAAATTTTTTTTAAAAAATAAGAGTTTAGAATTGTGACGATAAAAATATATAATAAAAAATTAAAAATTTTAGGATTTTTATGCATTTATAAGGGTGGGCTGTGACGATGGATATAATCCGAAAAAAGAATTATAAATAATTGTTAATGAAGTTGAAGTTATCATTTGAAACTTTATCTGCAACATTGATAAAATTACCCTCTAATCTTTTAAAAATAAATTTTAAAATCTCAATAATAATAGAATAAATAAAAATTTCTAATTTTTTCTTTTTTTTCCCTACCTCAAATTAAACTAACAAAAAAATATAATAAAATGAATTAAAATTAGAATAACAAAAATCAAATAATTCTCTGCATTAGCCAACAATCAATGTTTCAATTTGTTGCATTGATTGAATGGTTGCAAATATTTTCAATTAGCTTTTACACTATATATCTCATTTCTACAAGAATCTTTTTCTTTCCAATTGTATCTATCCGCTTTACTTAGCTACTATCCGATAATTGTACTTTCTTGGGTCCTTGCAATAATTCAAAACCTATTGTCAATTTCTTCTACATCTAAACCCATTTAGGCCATCGAGAAGGGGCTGTTTTTTGTGAAATCTTGACATCTTGGCCTAATTTATTTATTCCATTTTCCTACACCATTTTTTCTTCCAATATTTATCCACTGTTATAATATCTGCTAAACGATTGAAAATATTTTTAATGTCTTTTTTCCACTATATTTCTCGTTTCTACAAGAATCTTTATCTTTTCCTTGACAGTTTTATCTGCATGATTTACCCAGCTACTGTCCAATAATTGTACTTTTATGGGCCCTTGCAATAATTCAAATCATATCGTCAATTTTCTCCACGTTTTAATCCACTTGAGCCATTAAGAAGGGCTATTATTTTTGAAACCCTGATGTAATTTATTTATTTTATTTTCCTGCACCATTTTTCCTTCCAATATTTATCCATAGTTATTATATCAGCTATACAGTTAAAATAATTTTGATGTCTTTTTTCCATTATATATCGTTTCTACATGAATCTTTTCCTCTCCAATTATATCTATTTGTTTTATCTAGCTATTGTTTGCTAATTGTACTTTCTTGAGCCCTTGTAATAATTCCACACTTATTGTCAATTTTCTCCGCATTTGAACCCACTGGGCCATTGGGCGGCTATTTTTTGGGCAACAGTGACACCCGGGCCTAATTTATACATTTCATTTTCTTGGACCATTTTTCCTTCCAGTGTTTATCTTCGGATATTACATCAGCTAAATGGTTAAAATATTTTAATGTCTTTTTTCCACTCCATTTCTCGTTTCTACATGAGTCCTTTCCTTTCTAGTTGTATCTATCTGTTTTACCCAACTACTATTTGGTAATTGTATTTTCCTAAACTTTGCAAAAATTCCAAACCTATTGTGGCAACGCAGAATCAGTGTAGGATTTTGCACTGAAATTACTAATTCAAAATTTCTAGAAGCCATGCTCAGTTGGCAACTCTTAGGTCAATACACAACCAAATACAAGGGCTGCAGTCACTGACTAAATTATCCCCTAAAATAATTTCAGCTGTTAGATTGAATAAGGAAGTATCCAACGACCATGAGAAATAATGATAAAAAGTGTGGTAAAGTACAATTGTGGCAACGCAGCCGAACCAGAGTCACCTATACCCGAATCTAATTGGATCTGTGTCGACCCGTCTTCTTCACCTGGTATTTACATTTGAATTGTCTAATTTGCAGCGATTGGAGCATCAATTTGGGCATGGAATTTTATGTATCGTTTGCTCATCTCCGCATTGCACTTAGCGTTGGCAGAAAAACTAGGTTCGCCCCGCATGAGTTGGGCTAAATATGGGCCGAAAAGTATAAAGTCCGTATAGATTTGGGTTAGAATAAGAATTCAAGAAAAAAGTCTGAGTCTATTTATAAATAAAAAAATATATTAAATTTAAATAAAAAATTTAAAATATTAAGTTAATATAATTTTTATATTAATAATTATAATTTATTATGTTATATTATTAATATTTTACGTATTAAATTATTATTTTATTATATATTAGATGATTATTTTTTATTTTATTAAAAATTATTTCGTAATTAATGAAAAAACTCAAGTCCGGCCCGTCCAAATTTATATGAACTTTTAAATCTCTTAGGCTTAAAAAAACTCGGTCAAGCCCACAATTTGCCGTTCCATCTTTGTGCGTCTTATTAACTGCTTTGAGCCGAAGTCCATGAGCCAACAACTTTTCACCAGCAATTTGCCTTGATGCTAATGTCCGGTTGTTACGTTTTAAATACAGTAAAGTCCGATAAATTAATAATTTTAATTAAAAAAAAAATTCTTCGATCCTAAGTTGTGTAAAGGCAGAAAATTAATAATTTCCTAAAATCCATAAGATAATTATTTTTTAATCCCTTATACCTTAATGAAAATTTAAAATTAATAATTAATCAAATATAAAATTAATGATAAATAAAATACAAAATTTATAAATATTTTCTTACAACTTTAATTATTTGATTTCAATTCTCTGTAAAACTTGTACTTTTCTGGACACTGGCAATAATTCCAAACCTATTGCCAATTTCCTGCACATCTCAATCCACCTGGGCCATTGGGAGGGGGCTATTTTTTGTAAAACCGGACAGCCAGGCCTAATTTATTTATTTCATTTTCCTGCAACGTTTTTCCTTCCAAAAATTATCTGCATTTATTTCATTGCCTGAGCAGTTGCAAATATTTTCAATGTCTTTTTTTTTTTTTTTTTTTAACTACATTTCTCGTTTCTTCAAAAATCATTTTTTTTAGTTATATATGTCTGCTTTACCCAACTACTATTCCTGAGTTCTTACAATTAATTTCAAACCTATTATCAATTTCCGCCACATATGAATATACTTGGATCAATGCTTTTGCATCATTTTTTTTTTCAATATTTATTCACATTTATTACATCAGCCGAACACTCACAAATATTTTCAAAGACTTTTTCCAGAGTTATCTACCGCATTTATAAAAAAATATTTATTTTACCAACGGTATATGTCAACATTTACATCTACCATCCGACGACAATTTTAATTTGATGGGCCCTTCATTAATTTCAAACGTATTGCCAATGTTTTTTTTTTTAACTACATTTATCGTTTCTTAAAAAATCATTTTTTTTTAGTTCTTTATGGCTGCTTTACCCAACTACTATTCCTCAGTCCTAGCAATTAATTTCAAACCTATTATCAATTAATAGGTTTGCAGTTAATATACTTGGATCAATGTTTTTGCATCATTTTTCTTTCCAATATTTATTCACATTTATTACATCAGCCGAACACTCACAAATATTTTCAACGACTTTTTCCAGAGTTATCTACCGCATTTATTAAAAAATATTTATTTTACCAACGGTATATGTCAACATTTACATCGACCATCCGACGACAATTTTAATTTGATGGGCCCTTCATTAATTTCAAACGTATTGCCAATGTTTTTATTTTAACTACATTTATCGTTTCTTAAAAAATCATTTTTTTTTAGTTCTTTATGGCTGCTTTACCCAACTACTATTCCTCAGTCATAGCAATTAATTTCAAACCTATTATCAATTAATGGTGTGTTTACTTCATGGGAATGGGAATGGGAATGGGAATGGAAACCTATGTTTACTTGGTAAAATGTAATTTGGGAATGGGAATAAAATATGTGGGTCCCACATAATTTGGGAATAAGGAATTTAATTTATTCCCAAAATGGGAATGAAAATATGAATGAACGAAACATAAATTTACTTTTCTATCATTCTAATTTTTCATATTTACTAAATTACCCTTGTTCAAATCACAAACAATTTTATTATTTTAAATGTAATAATAATAATAATTATTATTATTATTAAATTTTATTAACTTTATTATTTTAGTTATTATTAATTATTATTTGTATTTTTATTAATATTATCATTATTAACAATAAAAATAATGATAAAAATAATAATTAATAACAATAATTAATTTATTATTATTAAAACTAATAATAAAATAATTAATAATAACTAAAATAATAAAGTTAATAAATTTAATAAGTACAAATAAATTTAATAAGTATAGTAATAATGTAATTTTCATTATCTAGACACATGTATAAATATTATTATAAAAATGATATTAATTAAAAATAATAATAATAAATGTTAATAATGATAATATTAATAAAAATAATAAAGTTAATAAAATTTAATAATAATAATAATAATATTAATGATTATTAAATTTTATTAACTCTACTATTTTATTAATATTATCATTATTAATAATAAAAATAATGATAAAATAATAATTAATAACAATAATTAATTTATCATTATTAAAATAATAATAACAATAATTAATAATAACTAAAATAATAAAGTTAATAAATTTAATAATTATAGTAATAATGTAATTTCATTATCTAGATACATGTATAAATATTATTATAAAATGATATTAAATAATAATAATAATAATAATAATAATAATAATAATAATAAGTGTTAATAATGATAATATTAATAAAAATAATATTAAAAGTAATTAATAATAACTAAAATAATAAAGTTAATAAAATATAATAATAATAAATGTTAATAATGATAATATTAATAAAAATAATATTAACAATAATTAATAATAACTAAAATAATAAAGTTAATAAAATTTAATAATAATAAATGTTAATAATGCTAATAAAAATTAATATTAATAAAAATTAATTATTATTTTTATTTTTATTAATATTATCATTATTAACATTTATAATTATTATGATTAATTTTATTTTTTAATTAATATCATTTTTATAATAATATTTATATATATGATTCATGAAAATCACATTATTTAATCTGTAGATATTTTAGTAAATTGATTATTCTCATTACCATTCCTCATTTCCATTTATTTTACCAAGAACAGCATGATGATTCAAAGACATTCATTCCCATTTATTTTTACCAAGAAGCATTAGAATCTCATTCCCATTCCTCATTCTCATTCCAACCATTTCATTAAAATTCCCATTCGCCATTCCTTCGTAAGAAACGATTATTAATGTTAAAGAGGTATAATTAATTTATTATTAAACCATTAATTTATTTATTATTAGTTTTTTTAAGAAAAAAATTAAATTATTTACCTTTCTAATTGTCTAAAAAACTTTAATTATTTAAAGTTAGAATATTTGACTTTTAATATTTCTTTTAATTTTTATTAAAAATCTTGTAATCTCAAAAATCACTAGATGAAAAAAGTTTCTCGTTCTCTTCTCTTCAAAGGAAATTATTATATTCATTGGTTCATTTTTTTTAAAAATTAGCTTCTTCAAATACAAAGTTAATTTCTATCATCTAATCATCAACTCATCATCTCAACTTCTTATGTTCTATCATTCTAAATATTCTATTTGAAAATAATACTATTCTTGTTTATTTCTTTGTCTATTTTGTAATAGTTTGCTAATGAAATAAAAAAGATATCTTCTTGGCTATTTTTTAAGTTTTATTTTTAAATTTTTTTTATCTTTTTTATTACTGTTGAACTTCAAGAATTAAAAATGCAATGAATTTTGAGCCTTTTTACATTTATAGGATATTAATAATTCCTCCTCAAAGAACTTCAGTAGTTTCTCTGAAAATCATTTCACTGAATTTCTACAGATCACCAATTTGTTGCTCCATTGCCTTCTAAATTCTAATTTACTAATATCTTGGACAAAGTTGTTTCTAATATGTAGGTTGTTTGTCACCATCGTGTAATTTTACCCGACCTTCAGTAGTTATTTTCATCCGCCCAGCATGTTGTTAACTATCGCCACACTTCTGATTCAAGGAAGTTTGCTTTTTAATAATCAACTTGACCGGTTTTCTAACAACAACGTGTCCATCTTCGTAGAATAAAGGTAATGGTTACCTAGAATAAGGACAAAAGTGTGGTACCTTACCACCGCTGCAACATAGACGTGGCCTCTTCAAATTGAAGAAGTAATGAGACGACGGTAGCTGGAGATCAATTAAAATACAAGGGTCCACAAAGAAAAATTGAATTTGATAAGGAGACCAATGTTTTCTCACATACAGCAGCCTCTCCATCCCTGTCTCTAAATGATCCAAGTGAATTTGGATGCGGAAAAATTGGTAATACGCTTGAAATTAATGAAAGGGCCATCAAATTAAAATTGTCGTCCCATGGTAATTGTAAATGTTGACATATACAGTTGGTAAAATAAATATATTTTGATAAATACGGTAGGTAATTCTGAAAAAAGTCGTTGAAAATATTTGTGAGTGTTCGGCTGATGTAATAAATGTGGATAAATATTGAAAAAAAAATGATGCAAAAACATTGATCCAAGTATATTAATTGCAAAACTATTAATTGATAATAGATTTGAAATTAATTGCTAGGACTGAGGAATAGTAGTTGGGTAAAGCAGCCATAAAGAACCTAAAAAAAAATGATTTTTTAAGAAACGATAAATGTAGTTAAAATAAAAACATTGGCAATACGTTTGAAATTAATGAAGGGCCCATCAAATTAAAATTGTCGTCGGATGGTCGATGTAAATGTTGACATATACCGTTGGTAAAATAAATACTTTTTAATAAATACGGTAGATAACTCTGGAAAAAATCGTTGAAAATATTTGTGAGTGTTCGGCTGATGTAATAAATGTGAATAAATATTGGAAAGAAAAATGATGCAAAAACATTGATCCAAGTATATTAGTTGCAAACCTATAAGATTACAAATATAGATTTTTCATTAAAAAAATCTTGATTATAGGATATTAATAATTAGATAAATGTCTAATACGTTTTTTGATTTCCTAAAATAAGTAATTTAAAAAAAATATTTTTATCAATTAAAAAATTACTAAAAAGTATTTAAAAAATAAAATCTTTCCAAAATTTGAGACTTTGTTGCTGGGTCTGAGCAAAAGTTAGTTGTGGACACGCAGTCAGTCGAAGCTTTAGAAACTCTCTCCCCCTCGAATTTATTCAGAAACGAAGACAGGTAACAGTGGCAGCAAGTATGCGTGGAGTTGGGTTAGCTAACTGACGTTTGAGATCCAATAGCTACTTTCCCAATCCAATGCCTTTGCCTTATCCCAATAACATTTAACTAATCTTGAGGTGCAATAAAATATTTTCCCACAGTTCTCAGCATCTTTTATCAAAATTAACAAGAGGAAACGTGATCAGTCCAAAAAAAGCTAATAACATTGGCAAAGAAATGGCAGAAAATGGCTGATAGGAAACTAAGAAGAATCCCGGCCCCAAGAACCACTGCTGGGGTGGTTGATAAAGATATTGGTTGAAAAGGGTTAATAGATACACTGTTTGATACATCGACCTCAAATTTGTACATAACAAAGATGCAATAAATTGCTTAATTAACAGTTGTCAGAATCAGCAATCTTTACCCAAGGTAAAGACAAACGAAAAGAGATGCAAAATTTGCTCTGTTTTAATATATGCCTCAACTTTAGTACCGCTAGCTTTTGGATACACTTTGCCCTGATCAATTGTAATTTTGCCGTCGATTGCCTACATGTGAGAGGCCATTTTCATGTAATAGGGATTGGAAAATTTTAATTCTCACCCAATTTGTGATTCTCTACTATGAATTTTAGTCTTAATTGTTGCCTCAAGATCAGTGTAGGATTTTTCACTGAAATTACTAATTCAAAATTTCTGAAACCCTCGCTCAGTTATCAGCTCTTGGGTCAATACACAACCGGATACAGCGGCTGCTGGTCGCTGCCTAAATTAGCCCCTAAATAATTTCAACCGTTAGATTAAACAAGGAAGTATCCAACGACCATGAGGAATAAAGACAAAATGTGTGGTAAGGTACAACTGTGGCACCAGAGCTGGACCCATTTAAAGAATCACCCATACCCGAATCTAATTGGATCCCGTCCACCAGTCTTCTTCACCCGGTTTTTCCATTTGAATTCTCCGATTTACAGTGGTTGAAGTATCAATTTGGGCACGGAAACTGTGTTTTGTTTGCTCACCTCTGCATCCCGTCTGACTTTTTCCGTATTCTGCTTCAATCTTTCTGCTTTAGTAAATGCTTTAAGCCAAAGTCCATGAGCCAACATTTATGACCAGCAATCTTTCTGCTTCGTGGTTTTCGTCCTAATTAATGTGAAACATGACCAGCAATTTGTCTTGTTGCTAATGTCCAGCTGTTATTTTTCAAATACTCGAATGTCCGATAAATGAATAATTTTAATTAAATAATAAAATTATTCGATCGTAATTGGAGTCAATGTAATAAATAAATAATTTCATTCAATACATAGGATAATAATTTTTTAATCCTTTAGAACCCAATGAAAATTTAAAATTAATAATTAATTAAATACAAAATTAATCATGAATAAAATATAAAATTTATAACAGTTGGAAAAAATTTTTTCTTAGGTTGAAGGGCGTCTATACCACAAAGTTTGAAAAATTAACTACAAAGACCTGTAAGTTTTTAATAAAGAACATTAAGACTCATTTTTAACTATAATACCTTTTTATTCTATAAAAACAAAAAAAAAATGAGCCCAAAATTTTGTAACAAATAGAAATGTCGCACTAAAATAAATATAAGAACATATACATTTTAAAATAAATTTAATATTTTAAAAATATTTTTATATTTTACAATCTATTAGACCTTTTTTTATCATATTCAAGTAATTTTTAATAATAAATAAGAACATAATATTAAAATAAATAAATTAAAATTATTTTCAATATTATTTAAAAAATAATTTTAATATTATTAATAGGAAGATATTTTCTTAATTGTAAAATCTATTTAGCCCAAAGATTTGTTTCAAATCTTTATAATAAATACAACTATATTATTAAAATAAATATAATAATTTAATATTTAATATTATTAGTCTACTAGATAAATTATATTATTTGTATTAAATTTATCCTAAATAAAAAAAATTTTAAAGTCAATTTTCTAATTATTATATTTGAAAGGGTACTATAGTAAAAAATAATCTTAATATCCTTTTTTTAAAATTTGAGGTTTTCTGATTATTTTTCCAAATCTTAGGGGTATGTGTATCCTTTTCTCTTTTTCTTATAACTTTAATTATCTGAATTCAACTTTTTTATAACACATGTATCTAAAGTAGTCATGTGAGGAGATATTATTGACTTGAGGAAGCATAATTTTGTACAGTTTTATAAGTAAATATATACATACGTTAATAAAACTCTTCTTAAAATTAAAAAAAATCTCCAAATTAATAAATATTTTTTTATGAATAAAATTTATAAAGTATTCATTTCCTAATAAATAATAACACCCAGTCATTTTTCTCATCCACTGTTATCCTGCTTTAGATTTAATATAAAGGTAGTTTAATGGCTTAAATGGATTTCCTTAATTATTGACTCTACTCGCATCCAAATTATAAAGTAACAAAGTTTTAATATTTTGACACATAAATCTAGATTATTATAGATTTTTTAGTGATATCTTGTGTGATATTATGGGGTTATTTGTGCAAATTCGATATAAACCACATCCAGTCCATAGTTTTACTAATAATAAAATTTTTTACTCTAATCCAGTGCATTGAAATCCAAAATTATTCAGTCTGCTCATCGGTTAGGATGTAGGTTTGTATAAAAGTCTGTGAGAATAACATTAATTCTTTAAGCTATTGCCATATATTAGATGTTTTATCACATTTTTACCTCAATTTTTTGTATTATTAACATGTGTTATTGTTTTAATGACTGAGTATCCATGTCAGAGGCTGTTTGTTATGTGCAGAAAATATAAGCTAGCCGGAGCCGGCCCCTCTCTCTACATCGCTTGCATCGGCAGAACGGTTGCAAAAATTTTCAGTATTCGATACTGAAAATTTCGTTTACGTTTACCCAAAAATGTTTATCGTTCCAATTGCATACGTCCACTTTACACATCAACTATTCGATGATTATTACTATCGTGGGCCCGCACATTAACTTCAGCCCAGCTATGTTACCCAAATTTCAGGGGATGGCTTTAGTCCCTGTACGGTAAAAAGGGCCAATTTATTGACACCTTGTTGTTTGGCAGCCAAACAACATATTTTTAATCAGTAGCAATTAATTTTACAACCAGTTACTGTCAATATTAAATATTTATAATTTAAAAAAATTAAAATAAATAAATTATTTAAATAAATAATATTTAAAAAATAATAATAATTATAAGTAAAAAAAGATAAGTAAAGTAAAAATAGAAAAAATATTTTTTTAATATAAATATTTTGAAAAATAAAATAAAAAGATTGTTAACAAAAAGATAAAAATTTAATTTAATTTTTTGAAATATGTCTCATATTTAACATTAGATGTTTCATGTTTAATGTTCTATATTTAATATTTCATTATTTTAAATCAAATTTTTATTTTTGCTCTGTTTCATGTTTACGTTACGTATTTACGTATTGAGTTAAAGTTTTATACGGACGTTTTATTTTCTTTTACTGGATGTATTCAAGAACGACTGGTTTTAGTGTTAGAAAAAATGAGTTTCGTTGTTCCAAGTCTGGATGAACTACGATCCGTTGGTGGGTTTGTAATTTGGAAGAATATAGGGCTGAAAAATATTTGGCAAATGATAATAGAGTACGGGAACCACGACCAATAACGCGTTCGGGTTGTAAAGCATCGTTTCGAGTTAATTACGACAATTCCAGTGGCAAGTAAACTGTGACAGAATTTAGAACTGAGCACAATCATCCGTTGACTTCTCCAAATGAAGTACATCTCCTTCGTTCGCATCGGCATGTTAGTGAAGGAGATCTTGCTCAAGCTAAGGTATTGAGACATGTTGGCGTGAAGACGTGCCAAGTTGAGGATTACATGGGCGATCAAGTTGGGGGTTCACAAAATCTTAGGTTCAAGCGTAAGGATTTGCAAAATAGATTAGATGCAAATAGACGCGCTGAAATTGGCGATACTGATTCTGTGGCAACTATAGCATATTTGATGGCAAAATCAGATAATGATCCTGGTCTATATCATGAGTACACATTAGATGATGAGAATAGGCTAAGAAACTTGTTTTGGACCGACTACATGGCACGGTATGATTATGAATGCTTCGGTGATGTTTTGGCATTTGATGCGACATACAAAACTAATGCATATCAGAAACCCCTTGTCACTCTTGTTGGCACTAACCATCATCGTAGGACTACAGTGTTTGGATTTGCCCTATTAGGAGCTGAGACCGTTGAATCATACACATGGTTACTTCAAACTTTTTTGTCCGCTATAGGTAATCGGAAGCCGAAGTCCGTGATCACTGATGGCGACAAAGCAATGTCAAAGGCAATTAAGACAGTTTTTGTTGGAGCTACTCACCATCTTTGTTGCTGGCATTTAGAGAGAAATGCACAAGCAAATATAAAAAACGAAGACTTCACTTGTAAATTTCGTGATGTTATGTTAACAGCCATGAGTCCAGGTGAATTTGACCAGCGGTGGTTCGCTTTACTTGAGGAGTTCAAGCTGCACGAACATGGTTGGGTTAAAAAAATGTATGCAAAGCAACATAAATGAGCCGAAGCTTTTCTTAAAGGAACATTTTTTGCTGGTATGCGAAGCACGCAACGGTGTGAAAGTATGCATTGTTATCTCAATCGTTTTATGCAGTATAGGTTAAAATTATATGAATTTGTGCTACAAATTGATCGTGCACTCCGAAACATTCGGATTACAGAAGTTCATGATGAGTTTAAAACAAAATTTAGCACTCCTGTGTTGACCACACACTTACGCAGCCTAGAAAAGCATGATACGGATGTTTTTCCAATTAGAGTATTCCATTGGATTAGGGAAGAAATCCGTCAAGAAGCCGCTTTGATTGAGGTTTAAGCATTGAACTGCACTGATACTCACTACTACACACTGACACAATTTGGGAATGCAGACATAAAGTGGACAGTAGTTTTTAATAAGCCTACTAAAAATTTCGCTTGTTCTTGTCAAACGATGGATTCTGCTGAAATCTCATATCGACACATGTTTCATGTCATGAAAGTTGAGCAATTTAGAAAAATTTCTGAGAATATGCTTCTTCATCGATGGACAAAAAAGGCGAAGGATTATACATCGTGCAGCTTAGCCCAATCACAAGTTGATAGTGAGATTTCTGATGTTGCAATATTCAGTGCTTTGAGCACCGCAACTAACAAAATGTGTTTCTATGCGGCAAAAAACGAGCACTCATATAAAGAGGCTTTAGCTGTAATTAATCAATTGACATCAAAATTTCAAGAACTGTTTGTAGGACATAAAACTACCCTTGGAAGTCCTACAAACGGTCCACATACAAATTTAAAGCTACTTGATCCAGTTGTGGTGAGGACAAAAGGTGCTGCACGAATATTAAAAAAATCCTCTACAAACATTATGAAGTGCAGCGTTTGTAGAGAGCCTGGCCATACAGCAAGATGTTGCCCTACTCCCAGTAATTGTGCGAGGTAAGTAGACTTTATGTTTGTTGTTGGTAGTTTGATCCATACATGGCAATTAAATAAAGTTTTAATCACGATTGATTATCTGCAGGAGTTGCGAAACCAATGATATAAAAACCCATAATAGGGTAACATCTATGTTCGTTTGCACGAGTGAACAATATTCATGGTTCAACAGTGATGCCTCGTATGGAATTGAAACTCAAAATGAATGTGGGAGTAGTTCTCTACTGTGCTCTGAATCCACAGATCAGTTATGTTATAATTCGTCAATACTACCATTGGTGGGAAGGAATACCTTTACATTTCCCACCATGCACTCAGATACGTGCCCTCGTGACAGTTATTTTCACTCATTCGAACACATGTATTTAAATGTATCTGCTTGAACCTTTTCGCTAATCGGAACACATGTGTTTAATTGAATCTATTTTTGTCCTTTTTTCTCGGATTCTGGAGAGTTAAAATTTCGGCAGAGTCTGCTTGGTTTAGGGTTTAGAATACTCAAATACAATGACAAATGAAGGTAAAAACACTCTCCAATATGTGCACACTGACGGGTGCCAGAAAACGGATTGTCGTGGTTTCAAGTTGCATACTATATGAGCACTTTAGACACTATCGGTTGCCCGAGAACTAAGATAACGGTTCGCCGTTTGAAATGAAAATTTATTGGCAAGCTCCCTGGTTGCTGTCTGTTGGCCACTTTGTGTAATAACAGCTACTCGTTTGAAAATAATTTTTTGGAAAGCTCCCTGCACACTGTCGGTTCGCCGATATCACATATAATGGCTAGCCGTTTGAAAAAAGTTTTTTACAATCTCACTGGACACTCTCGGTGCGCCAATAGCCCATATAACGGCGCGCCGTTTGAAAAAAAAGTTTTAAACACTCCTTGGACTCTCTCGGTTCACCGATATCCCAGATAACAGCAAGCCGTTGGAAATACATTTCCCACCAAACTCCCTGGCCTCTGTCGGTTCGCCGATATCCCATGTAACGGCTAGCCGTTTGTAAAAAAAAATTTGACAAGCTCCCTGTCCGCTGTCGGTTAGCCGAATTATGAAATAACGGTTCGCCGTTAATTTGCAATAAGTGAACAGTTCTCTTCTTCTTCTTCATCTCTCACGAAACCTCTCTCACTCTCTCTCAACCCGCGCGACACTCACTTTATCTTTCTCTCAAATCCTTTGGTTTTCTTCTCATTTCTAACCAAAATAATCCACTAAAAACAAGTTTTATGGTCTTTAGAATCTTTTTAACCGATTAAAATCTGAATTTGGTTCAATTTTTGGATAATCTCAATTTGAAACCCTAGAACCAGCCGCAGCTTTCTTGTCAATTTTTTATCGTATTCTCTTCCTTTTTCACACAAAACTCACCTGCAAATCACTTATATATCCTTCAAATAACTCTCTATCAATCCCATTTCTTCCACACTTATACATGGCTATACGACCAAGCCGTGCCCGAATGAAGCAAGCCGCGCCAAGTAATCCTAGTTCATCCAAGCCTCTTCCTCAAGATTTTGACAGTCTCCATTTTCCCAATGCTCAAGCCACTGGGAGATTTTACGAGAAGTTCATTAGAAAACATGTAACCCCCTCTTGTTTTACTGACATTATTGAATTCTCGGACATTAGTATCTGTGGTTTGAATATATCTGAAATGCTTACTCAGTGGAATGAGGTTTTGAGTATAGAGGAACGTGTTTATGAAAACCTTATGCATGTATTTTATTCTAACATGGATCTCTCAACTTCCCACCAAGGTTTAGTTGTCACTTCTGTAGGAGGAATTCGAATTGAATTTAATGAAGTAGACTTGTGTGGTATACTTGATATTCATCATGGAGGCTTAGATATTTATACCTCTAGGAAGGAGCTTGAAGGCGTCGGGATCTTTCCGATAACCTCTGCTCCTTGTCCTTTAGGTCTCAACTTCTCCCCTTCCAAGTTCGCATACTTCATAGTATATTACAGCACATGGTTACACCTAGACAGGGTCATAGTAATGAGGTTACTCGATGTTGGGCTCTTAGATTGTCTTATCAGGGGTCGAGAAGTGAGCCTCTCATATACTATCTTACGTCATATGTTGTCCATACCCGCCGTGACCAACCGGTCTCTACCCTATGGCAGTATCATCACTCGGATCTTGAGGTACTTTAATGTGCCTATTACTGAGCCTGTTTATGTTAAGTGTCGTAAGCTAGGTCGGAAGATTATTTCCGCTATAGAATTCTTCAAGAAACGCGGAAAGTGGGAGAAAACCAAATCCTCTAAGAATGAAGACACATTGATTGCTCCAGACGATGATCAAATGCTCAATGATGTCTATTCCGAGGATAAGCTACCCGATTTTCAACTTGGAGCTAGACCTCGTGTTTCGTGTCGATCTGCAGCAGCTTCATCACAGTCGGCAGAGCTTTCTGAGCCAGCCGAGCCAGCTGAGCACCTTGATGTACCTTCGGGTTCTGATGATCGCATCCAGCAGCTCCTTGACAGAGTGGATGCACATTCTCAGCAGCAGCAGCAGCTGAAATCTAGTTTCGAGTCTTTTCAACAGTAGTTTTCGGACCAGCAGATGGAGCTACTTGCTGGACAGCGGCGGATTCTGCGTCATCTCTGTTATGACCCAGGCAGTTCCTCTTCACCACTTCCATCTTAGTTTTCTGCTCTTATGCATTTCGTACGGACATTTTTCTTTTTATTTTATGTAGTTGTTTTGTTGTGGATTATATGGTTGTCGATTATGGTTGACTGCTTGTGATATTTTTATGATTTGTCGTTGGATATTTGGAATATGGTTCATGCTATGGTTGAGTTGTTGTGTATGAAGTTGTTGATTGTGATGGTTTGGAGTACGGTAGAGTATTTGGATTTTATATGGGAGTGTTTAACTCGTTTTATCTTTAAGGATATGTCAATTTTTCAAAGGAGACTCTGCCAAAATTTTTGTGTGACATGGGTTACATCTGAAATTCTCTAATTTACATTTATCGCGTTCATTTAATTTTTATTACGACGATAACAAACTCAATTAACTTTTAATAATTTTAATAATGAAGTAAGTTTATAACATTCAATTATTTTCTTGTTAAGGTTTTAAATGAAAAAGTTCTTAACAATTTTCAAAAAACAAAATATGTCCTAAAGTTTGAACATGATCTTATAATCCGACTTATAAAGTTTTGGAGTAAAACTGTGTTTACGATACTAGTTCACTAACTACGATAACGGCTAACCGACACCATGGAAAAAGGCTCGCTGACATCCCTGTGTACTAAAAGAAATTCGATTCTGGAGCCTAACGGCTAGCCAACACCATGGATAACGGCTCGCCGACATCCCTGTGAACTTAAAGAAATTCGATTCTGGAGCTTAACGGCTAACCGACACCATGGATAACGGCTCGCCGACATGAACCACAATAAAGAAATACCCTCTGCCCAGTAACGGCAATCTGACTTACGAATAACGGCTCGCCGGCATGGAACAACTTTGGCAGGTTAGCTGCTGGATAGTAACGGCTAACCGACAGCCTGAATAACGGCTAGCCGACATCAACAAAGAATGAACAAATACCCTCTGCCCACTAACGGCAATCCGACTTACTAATAACGGCTCGCCGGCATGGAACAATATTGGTAGGTTAGCTGCTGGATAGTAACGGCTAACCGACAGCCTGAATAATGGCTACCCGACATCAACAAAGAATGAACAAATACCCTCTGCCCACTAACGGCAATCCGACTTACTAATAACGGCTCGCCGGCATGGAACAATATTGGTAGGTTAGCTGCTGGATAGTAACGGCTAACCGACAGCCTGAATAATGGCTACCCGACATCAACAAAGAATGAACAAATACCCTCTGCCCACTAACGGCAATCCGACTTACTAATAACGGCTCGCCGGCATGGAACAATATTGGTAGGTAGGCTGCTGGATAATAACGGCAACTGAATACGACTAACGCATGAACGATGAATCCATAGCCTTCATGCGGCGGTCGATATCCCATAAAAGCGGCTTATCGACATGGAATAGTTAAACGTTTCACTTATATTTGAGCATACAATCTTCATAAATCGTTTCATGTTATTCTTGCAACAAAAAGCACATGCATTTACAGTCAGTGTAATGTATGATTCATGAACTCACATGTATTTAAACAATTAATTGCATACAACCCAAGGTAGCATGAACCACAACACCTCCGTATATAAAGATATACATTATACAAATAGAGTGCGCGGCAGCAATATGCATGACAAAAAATAATTTCAATACACTCATCAGCACAATGTTAGTGGTAAGCTATCAGTAATGTATTCTACAAACGTCAAAGCGTTTCATGAACAATTATGATTCCACAACTACACCTACAACAAAATGTGGAATTTCACACAAACCCTATTAAGAAGACCCAACATTTACGACCGTAATCTTTTTGAGTTTTTTTTTTACTTTTCCCAGGACCTTTCATGCCCATTCTATAGGTGTTCGCCTTCTGCATACAAGCTACGGCCCTTGCCTGAACAGCATGTTCCTCAAACACTACATTTGCATGGGCAAGCAATCCAGCTCGGGCTTCATTGAAGGCCGAGTCGATAAGTTGAACTGCTAGTTTTCCACGAACATCTTGCGAATCATGCTATGCGCGAAGAATATTATGGAATAAGTTGTTATACTTGATCAATTTTCAAATGAGATAATGAGATAAATTATGTACAATAAAATTGTTCGTTTTTACCATATATGATTTGTTGGGAATGAGGCCTGGAGTCTCCATGAATTTAATGACATAAATTCCACAATCAAATCCATTTGGTTGTTTCGGAACCCTATCACTATACCGAATAGGGAACCAAATAAACCGTATTGATGGTTTGGCATTTCGAGGTAACTTAGAATGAAATATGGAATCAAGAGAATGCAACTGCCAAGTTTAAAATAAAATGGCAAATTAGATTAGTAAACAATGAAAACCTACACGAAGTTGACGAACAACATATACATATGTAACATACTATGCGTTCAGCTTGTTGCTCACGTTTTCGATTACTTCGACCATCAGGAAGAGGGTCTCAAACCTCACCATAGGCTTGTTTGACATTCACGATGAACAGGAACCAATGAAAGGCACCATCGTTAATTGGAATGTAAATCTAAAAAAAAAAATAAATTAGATGTTTGCTCACAAAAAATGTTTAACAAAATGTTAAAAAATAATTAATTGATAGTTTAGAGAGTAACCTTTTCGCACCGCTAAAAGTCTGCCATGAAAGGTTTTTCGACACTAGTTGCTTGTGCAAAACCATCAACATCAGCTCCAATGGTGAGTGCTGATTTCTGCAAAAGAGTAATAAGTTAACAAGTGATATGTCAACAAATAACGCATTGGAAAAACCTTCTTCTACAGAGCACTGTTTTCAATATTATCATATCTAAACAATAACTTCAATTCACATAGAAATGCTAGTGCTGGAGACTTACTGCATATAGTGTATGTAAATACCAGTCTATTGGTGCATCATTCCGTTAAGCTTGCTCACATAGTGTGAGGTGATACGCTACCATGGTGAGAATCTAAAACAGTGATCAATAAGTAACAACTTAGTTTTCTATAGGTCACTGGATCATCCAAACATATAGTATGTAACGTGAGTACCAATACACCACGAACCTCTCCGCTCAGAGCCGTGTTAGGCAAAAGGCTCCTGATATTATACCTGGAGATAAATTGATCATCGGTAGAGACAATGATTTCACTGAAAACACAAAAAACTAATAAAGTGTTACCTAATCAATACATATGTATAAGCAAATACAACATGCAAAGCCCAAAAAACCACAAGTACCTTCCGTTACCATCTTTATCAAATGCATATTGAATGAGCTTCAATTGGTCAAGAGAAAGGGGGTTATTTACATAGAAAGGACCGACTTTAAACTTAGCTTTCGCTCCCCGAGACACTCGATCATAAGGAGAGAGTTGGTATCGTCCCGGCCTTCTGTTCCGTGCTGGTCGTGTTGCTGGTACACTCATGCTAGTGGAGGTCTGGAACTCTTGCTTAGTATCAATTGGTTCAGCCAAATTCTATAAATGTCAAAGATTAAAAATAATGTATTATCACTAAAACCAAATTGCAACTAAAGATCGCTTAGACAAGCCTCTCTCTGCTCTCGAGGTATTGGTGTTAGATCAAGCGGAGTTTCGCTAGTATGTGTAGTAGTCCCAATACAACCCAACATGGCATTAAAGGCTCGTAAACTTTCTTTCACTCTATGATCCACAGTATCATCATCACTGACCAAAATAGTTTTTCCTTTTGACATTGTTTTTCCATCCGGAGATATAGGGTTTTCACTTTTCAAATTTGAAGCTGGATTGGGAGCAGTTGCTTCTTTGGTTGATCCTCCATGATACTTTGATGTCAACTCTCCTAATAATTTTTCTATGTTTTCCAATCGTCGTTCAAGGGTTTGGAATGACTCTTTGTTTTCGGCGACAAATGACCCAAACCTTTCCATTAGTAATTGCAAAACATCATTATTCGCATTGTTCCACCCAGGAGGTTCTGCTTGTTGAGGCTTATGAAGCCGATCAGGGTCACGCATCGAAACCTAAAATAATTCATAAAATAATAATAATTTAGTTGAAATATACGGTAAATCATTTTATTTCTATCACTACTATGCACGTATTTTATACCTTATTGCTTTTGATGCCACCAAGCCTTTTTTGCCATTTCAAGAATCGTCAAATCTCATTATTATTCCATACACTGATAGGACACACTGTTCTATCAATGGAAGGTCGATCATATACAACAGAGGAAAAATAGAACAGCTGTCCATCAATGGCAAACAATATGTGTTATGAACTAAAATAACCAAAATACAGGAAACATGTACCAAAAATATTTTTTTAATTAAAAACGTACCTTTAAGAAAAGAATGCAGCCGCTAACGGAGCTCACTTTATTTTCTTTAAACTTTTGCACACTTTCCCATAAAAAGATAAAGCACCAACTAGCCTAATTTTTTCCTCTAATCAAATTTGTATCTTTTAGTGCACGAAGATACAATGGATTAATGTATATTGCACTTGTGGGGCATAATATAGTTCCCAATGCAAAAAGACTAAAAAGTATCTTAAATTCATCATCAGAAGTTGAACTATTCATTAGCCTTTTTTTCACCTCCGCTATATGAATTCCTCTAGGTCCACTGCTATACACTGCATGCAAATCAGTTATATCAATTGCTTGGTCATTTAAGTCCACATGTGTGCCTCCATCTCTAACCCCCATTATAGTCGCAAATGTTGTAGGGATTAAATTGTACTCTTTCCCATTTAGAATTATACTTTGCCTACTTACATCACATTGTTCAATTAATGATGCACATAACTCTTGTCTTAAGCGTCCACATTTTAGGTCAAGTAAACTTTCAAAGCCGGTTTCATGAACTGCTGCTTGTTGATCACTTGAAAAACATGAAACCCCCTCGGAGAACGAGGCTACACGACATCGAGATAGAAGGTTGCCACCATCGGCCTTGTCCTCATCAGATTCTTCAACATTCTTACTTGCACCACTATTTTCACCACCATCGGTCCGATTCATATTACTAACCATCCACTGATGCCTCTCCTTGGGCGTTAGTTTCTTCCATTTTTGTGCAATATCAGCTCTAACCTACAACAATGATAATATATATAGATCAGTGGCATATTATTTTAGGTAAAAGAATATTAAATATTCAGCAGGTCATTTTTTAGTTACATACCGTTTTATCCACCTTTTCTACCCCTAATAGCCGTAGTCGTTTTGCTTCTGCCTTGCTGTGATTAATATTTGAAGTTATATTAATTAAAAAAATTAAACCTTTTAACATAATGGGTACATAAATGCATATAAATTATAATTACAAATAATATATCCATGCTTTTTATTCAACTGCTTCCTACCAGAATTATTTTTCAAGCGATTGCTTCCTTTACCATCAACCGATTCCATGTCTTCTTTGTATACAAGATTCAATCCTTGCTTTTCCACTCAGAATGATTTTTTATTCAACTTTGCCTCAGAATGATTTTCTTGTGATTTTTTTCCTCGCCATCAACTCGATTCCATGTCTTCAGAAAAGCTACAAGAAAGCATAATCAATCCAACGACACGCTTCTCATCTTCGACAAACATGATAGTGCATCAACGCCAAAACGTACATTACGCTTATGCAAATCACACAATGCATTAAATCCCAACGCCTCAACACAAAGCCTTAACATACTTGAAGCCAAGTATAATTTTTTCCATCATCTAAATATTATAACAAAACAAATGTTTACGAACCTTTACAACAAGAGATTATATCCCCAATCTCTTCACCTGTTTCTCACTTGAACACTCACACCAAGATAAATGAACGTTACAATAAAACTCTTCAAGAGTGGATAAACAAATTATAGCTCAATGGTGACTCAATGAATGATGATTTACAAAATCAAGCTCAATATATGTTTTATAAACTTGTTTTGACTGCTGTAGTTCTTAAAACGTTGGAATTGAGCTTTATATAGTTAAAACTACCAAATTATAGAATTTTAATTGTGTCGCCTAGTCATTGATTTAACCATTTGAGTGAACAGTGATGTTACCGTTTTTTATGAATTTTGCTACAGTAATACTGTTCATGAAATTATAATTTTGCCCCAAAACTTTCTATAATTATATTATGGCCCAGAAAGTCACAAAACTTTTCAAATAGGTCCAATTTAGGACATCAAAATATTTAAATTACATTCGGGTCCTTCAACTTTCATACATTATAGTATGGCCCAAATTGTTTCAAATCTTTACAAATAAGTCCAAATTCGAATTTATAAATAATACTTATCATTCCCAAAATGTTCTGAAATTATGCAATGGCCCAACATGTAATAATACTTTTAAAAGAAACCCTTTTTAGGTTTTAACATAATCAACATAAATGTTAAAGTTCTCAAAACCTTTCACTTAGACCCTCAATCTTTTATAAGTTACAATATGGCCCAAAACGTTTCAAATCTTTGCAAATAGGTTTAAATTCAAATTCAAAATAATATTTATTAAAATCAAAGATTGTAAAACATTTTCATTTTAATCCAAATTACTCAAATCCACAAAATACTTTTATCTTAAGAATAAAACATTTTGGTTTATAAAAAGTAATAATTTATTAAACAAAACTTGAGCTTCTCAAATGATAAATCATGCATCAATTAAATCATACCGGCTTTACAAGACATTGTCGCAATAATTTTTCCGTCAAGCTTTAACTTCATTCTTGATTTCGCCGTTGTCCGTTGAGTATCTTGAGCTTGATTTCACTTGATTCACTTGCATAAATATTATCCTTCAAAAACTAGTGAATTTGTGAAATACAATATTTATTAACTCATTTAAACACATGTTTGTTATCATCAAAATTACATAATGTGTAGCCCTTTAGGCTAACACATGGCTGTAGCATTTTGTCAACAAAAATAAAATTAACCTATAATCTTAAGAGATGACAAATAGTTCTATAATTCTTTGTGGCATTTTGTCAAATATTATGTATGCATCATATTTCTATACTAAATCATTAACAATTCGTTTTCCCTAAATATAATAAATTACAAATCTAAATCACTTTAACAGTTACAAGCCTAAGTTTAAAGCTCACAAACCTTGATAAGAGGAGTGAAAATCGGAGTCGGAAGCTAGAGCAAAAGCCAACCGTGAGTGTGACTTGGAAGAAAGGGGCAAGAGCAACAACAACCGCAACACCGACAGCCTAAGTGTGAGCAAAAGTGGGAGCAGGAGTGTGAGCTAGAGTGGAAGAGTGACCAAGAACGAGAACGTGAATGTGGGGAGTAAGAAAGATGAGGGTTTTTTTGCTCAAGGTTCCATCGGGAAGAAAAGAAAAAAGAGAGGGAGGGAGAAAGAGAGAGAGGGAAAAACATATAAATGTCAACCGGTTACCTTTTTTTCTGCTTTTATTTACTTTTTTCTTTTTTTTTTCAAGATCAAACCACAACAGTTGGATTCAAACAAGCTGAATCCAACGACTGAAGAGAAGCCCCTGCACCATACAGGGATTTCATGCCCTGCATGGTAGCCGAGGCCTAATTTCAGGCATATGGTTAGTTTTCTCTGGGTCTAAATTCACTTAGGGCGTGTTTGGTGCCCAGTATTGCGTGGTATAAAAATATTGTTCAGCATTAAACTTATGCATGCCTGTGCTTGGCTCTGAATCACTCCCGCATTGCATGGCATAACGCAAAAAAAATTATGCGGTGAAACCCGCATTAATGAATCCCGTGAGGGAGTCGAGTTTAAACGGGCCGGGTATGCATAAACATAAAAAAAGAAGAAAATTATTTTAAAAAGCACAAAGCGCCTTTTTTATTTTCCAGTACCTTACCTTGAAGCGCACTGGCTCCTGGTTTTGGCGATGAATCCGTCATCGGAGCTTTGTCGCACGATGCTTTCTCCGTGCGCATCCATATCTGCATCACCTTTGCTGCATGAATTCAACGTTTGCTTTGCCGTGCGCTACACGTGCTTCTCCATTGCCGTCGTGTCGGATCTTTGTTGCCGAAATCATCAAGCAAAATCTGCAAAATCTGCAAAATCTATTAACTTGCTTTTGCTTTTTTTTCTTTTTTTAATAATAATAAATAATATAACTTTTTAATATAATATATTTTTTTTACATCGTAATTATTAATATAAATAATGTCTCATGTAATAATTTATTATATTAATAATTTTATTATTTATTATTTTAATAATTTATTATATTAAAAATATTACTAAATAATGTCTTATTTAATTATATAATAATTAATATATAAAAAATTGATTAATACGTATTTAAATAATATATAAAAAATAAGAATATAACTTGATATTACATTATTTAATTATATTATAGTAATTAATATATAAAAATTTATATAACTAATAAAAATATTTAAATATGAATAAATTTCAATAATATTAATTTAAAATTAATAATAATAATATAAATAATTAATACAATTTAAATATATTAATATAATATAAAATATTAATATAATATAATATTTAATTTAAATTAATTAAAAAATAATAATATAGTACAATATAGCAACAAATATTATACAATATTATTATAATATAGTGCTAATGTAATATAGTATAATACAATACACTAATATTAAAATAATATAATATAATATAATACAATACAGTGTGCCAAACCCTTAGCCAATTGCAGAAGAGAGGGAGAGGCTGTTTTGGCGTGTGCCATTGTTTTAAAGAGTGAGTGGGCATGTCATAGGCTGTTACATCCAGAAAATGTAAGTTAGCCGGACCCCACTCCACACCCACTGCATCAGCTGAAAGGTAGGAAAAATTGCCAATGCCTTTTTCCAGTCATATCTTTTTAACGTAAAGATGTTTATTTTTAAGTGTGTGGGAAGTGGTTCGAGTTCCGTAGATATATTGTAGGGGTTTAATTAATTAATTTTTTTTTTAGCCTCAGAATTTGAGTGAAGGTAATTTTTCTCCCAATATAGGAGTTTGACGTCCTTCGAATATTTAAAAGGGTTTAAAATCAGAGTGATGCTATATCAAAATTGATGTAAATAAATTTCAATAGATATAAATATCAGTTATAAATCTCATATAATATGTTATGTAATTAAAAAAAAAAAAAAAAGATGTTTGTCTTCCCAGCTGTATGTGTCCACTTCACCTAGCTACAGAGCTACTACCCGCAGTTTTGTTTTCGTGTGCATTGCATTAATTCTAGGCCCATTGTCAAGTTCCTCCTCCCTGTCAAAATTTCACCAGGAGGCTAGTTTGGAATTGTTTCTTTCTGCTACAGTAAATGCTTTGCCAAAGTCCATAAGCCAACAATTTATGACCAGCAATCTTTCTGCTTAGTGGCTTTCGTCTTAATAAATGTGGGACATGACCAGCAATTTGTCCTGTTGCTAATGTCCAGCTCTTATTCCTTCTTTTCTTTTCTTTAAAAAGATCAAATGTTATTTTTCAAATACAGTAATGTTTGATAAATAAATAATTTTAATTAAATAATAAAAATGTTCGACCCTAACTTGAGCGAATCTAATAAATTAATTTTTTTTAAATACATAAGATGATAATAATTTTCTTAGATGACAATTTTTTTTTAAATTCTTAGAACCCAATGAAAATTTAAAATTAATAATTAATCAAATACAAATTAATAATGAATAAAATATAAAATTTATAACATTAAGAAATATTTTTCATACAACTTTAATTATTTGAATTACAAAGTTCATTGGAGGAGATATTGTTTACTTGAGGAAGTATAATTTGTATTGCTTTATAAGTAAAGGTATACATATACTAAAAAAAAAAAACCTTCTCAAAATAAAGAATTTTCTATAAATTAATAAATGCTTATTTATCAATAAATTAATAAATTACTCATTTCCTAACAAATATTAACCCTTGTCATTTTCCCATCTACTATTATCATGCTTTATATTTGATATAAGGATTCGATTGAAGATGCTCTACAGTAGAGCAATGATGATAACTGTACAAATCTACATTGTTATGATCAAACAGTCATCATCAACGCTTCAAGGTGGTGTAGCTCCCACCTATCCACTATGTTAATATAAAAGCAATTCAATGGCTTAAATGGTTTTCCTTGGTTATTGATTCTACCGTCCCTCATTTGCATCCAAATTATAAAACAATAAAGACTTAATATTTTGACATGTAAGTCCGGATTATTTTAAAATTTGATTTTGTTTAATATCTAACGTTATTGTATAAATTGGGCAAAAATCCCTGTCAAATCCATAATTTTACTAATTATAAAATTTTTAAATCAACTCAGATGCATTGAAATCCAATATTATTCAGTATATGTATCGAATGGGAATAGATTTATGAGAGTACGTGACTATAGCATCATTCTTCAACCTACTGCCTTATATTGGATGTTTTATCACACCTTTTCTCAATTTTTTATGCTAATCCTTTAGTTGGTATTGTTTACTACGAACCTCTTCTTAAAGAAATACAATTATAGTGGGTCAGTTATCATTTGCCACGAACCTGTTTTTAAAGAAACACAATTATAATCGGTCAAATTTACCGATCAAGTCGGTCTTGTATTTTTTGTTTTATTAACATGTGTTATCGTTTTGAAGAGTGAGTGATCATGTCGTAGGCTGTTATATACAGAAAATATAAATTAGCCGGACTGGCAGCAAAAATTTTCTATCTCTTTTTTCAAAGTTACTTATCTCGATTATTCAAAGGGTGTGCTAATGTTAGAATCACTCTAAGATAAACACCTTTTATAATTATATGATTAAAATTATAATAAATTTTTTATTATTTACCATTTTATGTATATAATTATGATTCAAAATAAAGAATTTTTTATAATTAATAAATGTTTATTTATCCGAACCAAATCTGATTGGATCGGGTAAATTTCATCCAATCAGATTTTCCATCAAATCCGAATTCGATCCAAATTAGTTGGATCGAATCGGATCAGATTTATCTAAATCCGATCCAATGCCCAGTGCCTACCCTAGTGCCTACCCCTAATTTTATGCGTCGTTAATTGATCTCCAATTATCACCTTCAGTCACTTTTGAATTTGATGAATCAGCAAAGCCCAAATCTAACTGGATTCGTGTTGACCCGCCTTCTTCACCCGGCTTCTCCAATTAAGATATTATTAACTTCAAGAAATATGATTTATGACCTTTTATAAGTAAATATATACATGTACAAGACAAAAATCTTCTTCAAATAAAAAATCAATTTTTAAATTAATAAATTTTTATTTATTAATAAATTATTTATCTGTTAAAATAATACTTTTTAATAAGCTCAATAATATTATTTTATAAATATTTTATTTTAGTTATAATTATTAAATTAAGTTTTAATAAATTATGTTATTAGAATATTTAAGTTGTGGGTCCACGTATGATGGCGATTCCAATTTATCACCATTCACCACCCAACATTTTGTCCTTTTCTTATCAATTATTCCCGAGCTTTAGATTTAGGCGGTGGCTATTCTGGGGATGGTGGGAGCATTCTTTTATAATTACATAGTTAAAGTAATAAATAATAAAAAAATATATTATATTTAAGATGAATTTACTTAATTATTCACTCTACTGTCCTTTGTTTGCATATTAATTATAAAATGACAAAATTTTAATATTTTAACATGAACTTAAATTTTCTTAAATTTTGTGTGGTGTCCTGTGTAATCTTATAAGGTTATTTACATAAATCGAACACAAATTTATATTCAATCCATAATTTTATTAATTATAAATATTTTAATTTAATCCAAAATTAGATTAATAAAATTTAATATCATTTGGAGATTTTATTAAATTATATAATTATGTCAATTCAACAATTGCTATCAGAAACACGATAATTTTTGTTAATTATGCTTTTATGTTAATAACTGTTGGACTTAACAACCGCCATGGCGCCATTATTCAGTCTATGTATCGGGTGTAGACGTAGATTTGTAACAGTTTGCCAGTTTAGCATTATTCTTTTCACTTATTGCGTCATATTGGATGCTTCAGTCATGCATTCTTTTTTTCTTTTTGGTTTTCTTAGCATGTGTCATTGTTTTAAAGAGTGAGTGGTCATGTCATAGACCGTTACATGCAGAAAATGTAAAGGTAGCCGAACCCTACTCCACATCTACTGTTTCGGCTGAATGGTTGCAAAATTTTTGAACGTCCTATTTTTAATTGGGACTTGGTACCTTATATTATATAATTGTATAAGATACATAATTCTTTCATAATTATTTAATAAAAATTTAATGATTATAAAAATAATAAAATTTTATTATTTTAAATTTTTATAACCATTGAATTTTTACTGAAAAAAAATTATATACTTTAAATAATTATATAAGGTAACTAAACTCCAGAGGCACTCATCACGTTCACCTAAAAATGTTTCTCTCTCCAGCTGTGTATGTCTGCTTTACCTATCTACCATACACAATTCTGCTTTCTCGTGTCATTGCATTAATTCTAGGCCCATTGTCAATTTCTTCCGTATCTAAATTCACTTTTAGAGTGGTTAGTAATTTTAAATTTTTTAGAGGTTTAAAAGTAATTTTTAAAAATTAAAAATTAATTTTAATATTTAATAAATTATTTTAAAATTTTATTTTTAACAAAATTACTTCATTCTACAATATATTTTGATGAGCAGAAAAAGAATATTTTTTTAAAATTATTTTTTCAAACTTAGTTTTACACTTATTATAATTTCACATATATCCTTACATATATTATGGAAATCCAAAATTATCCTTATTTAATATTAAGATAAGAAAATAAAAAATAAAAATAAAATATTATTTTAGTTATCAATTATTATATATATACAATAAAAAAATATTTTATACATCTGCATAAATATATAAATAAAATTTTATTCAATATTATATCAATTTCAATCATTTATATTTTATAATAATTTAACAATAAAATTTACCAAATATACATAATTACTTTTAAAATTTTCATCAGCTTTTCTTCTATGTCTTGTTTGCTCATCTCTAGTTCTCTACATCCGATCTATCTTCTCCCTACTCTGTTTCAATCTTTCTGCTTTAGTAATGACTGGCCTTCCGTTTTAAAATATATATATATAAATATATGTCTGGTCTTCGTCTTAATTAATGTGCAACACGGCCAGCAATTTGTATTGGAGCTAATGTCCGGCTGTTATTTTTTCAAATAGAATGAATAGTCTTAACTTAATAATAAAAATCTTTAATTTTAATTTGCATTAATGTACTAAATGAATAATTTCATTAAATGCATAAATAATAAATTTTTTTATCCTTTGAAGTCCAATGAAAATACAAATTAATAATTACTCAAATACAAAATTAATAACAAACTAATTCATTGTATACATGTTCTAATCAAGTATTCCTAATCATATTAAAATCATAAATAAGTTAAAAGAAAAAAAATACAGACTCTAATGCAATATGTTTGTCCTAGAGTCTATAGTTTTTGTCTTTTAACTGATTCATGTGGTTATGAATCTTTGATTGAAAACTCAATACACACAAACATGCGAATCTGATCAGGTGTGCGCAATATACAACGAGCCATAAGTCACTTAATCATTGGATGAGTTGTAAGACGCCAGCCAATAATTACATAACACTTGGTCTGTCGCACGCAATAACGTGGATGGTTTTGCCCATATGTTCGAGACTATATATATAGTAATTATCTAGTAAAGAGTTCCTTGAGTTCTTAAGTTAAGGGATAATGTTATAACTCCTAATAGCTACACAAGAAATTTCGAGGAGCACTTTAACGTATTAAACTTGAAAGAACAGACCAGAGTAAACCAATCAAGAAAGAAATCAAAAGAAATAGATCAGACACAGTTTCAAGTGCGCAAGTTCATGAAGAAAAAAACTACTCTTTTATTGATCTCAACAATCGAAATACAACCTAATCACCAAGAAGGAATTACAAGGATCACAAAGAACCAAATTGCAAGCAAAATGAATAAGAAATGAAGATATCGATCTGATATCAGAGGGTAGTCACAGGTGCTTTTATTCATATTTCTGGAAAAAGCCATAACGAACTCTCAACGAATTCTGCCCCATCAGCTTAAGTTTTTCAACTAGACCCCTCCAATTGAAGTCGATCTGCACATTGCCCTCCAAAAATTCTTCAAATCTTGCATTTAAACCCAACGAACCAGCAACTTATTCCTCACATATAAATAAAATATGTATTTTAATATAATATATTTTATTGTAATAGAGTGTTTGTTTTTTGTCTCTTTTATCTTACTCTTTAACTCAATATCTCAAGAGATCCCTCGTTCAAACCTAACCACGTATTTATATGTATTGAATTTCAAACTTATGAATATTTACTTTATACGAATATTTATTTTATACAGACATTTAGAGGTTGTTTGTTAAATGTCTAAAGTCTGAAATTTTATTAATTTCAGACCTTTTCTAAAATTTACTTGTTTGTTTTTTAGAACTTATGTCTGATTTTCAGACATTTACATCTGAATAGAAAAAGTAAACTTTTGTGACTTTTATCTGAATGAGAAAATGTCTGAATGACAAGTAAATATTATATTCCAAAAATATCTCAGTAAAATAACTTATTTCCTAAACTATAAAATCTAATCATCTTTTTTTGTTTTAATTTACAAGGATATAAATGTCAAATAACCAAGTTTAAGATGTTTTTTATTGTAAAAACAAACAAGATGTCACTTATATTCAGATATTAAAAAAAGAAAAACAAACGTGTCATTTAGATTTTCGTATTCAGACCCATTCATACTTTAAAAAAATTCAGACCCATTTAGATTTCAGACAAAAAAACAAACGATACCTTAGACTAATTAAAGAGTCATTTCTTAGTTAAAATAACTTTTTTTTAACTGAGTAAAAATTTAAAGTTTTTGTTAGTTCATTTTTAATTAATGGAATTTTTTATCACTTGATAACATATAGTATACAATAATGTTAGAGATTCAAATATATTAATTAAAAAATATTTTATAAAAAAGAAAACTACCAAATTTTTTTTATGGTTTTCTTTTTTGAACAGGCTTCTTGCTCATAAAATTCTAATATTGCAGTATCACTTGTAGGTCAACACAACTTTCGAATCTCTCCTGTAAAGTCTTTTGGACTAATCAATGCATCATTTGTACGTTAAACATAAAGTTTTCATTAGTCCCTTCTTTTGATCATGGGATCAGCGGCCACCTGCATAATTATAATAAATAGTTAAATAATGCTATTTTGAGAGAAGAAAATAGTTCAGGATTGATTTTTTTCTTTTTTTGTAATTTCCTATCAGAGGGGAACTAAAATTCTTAATACTAACTTTTTGCTAGTGATAGAATTTAAACAAGTCTCTCAATTTTCAGGATGTAGATTCTTGTATGAGAATACAAATGCCAGTGCCACTGATAGAGAATGCAAAGGCTTAAAATAATAAAATGTGTTATTTCTTTTATTATAAGACAATAAAGTAAAAACTACCAATTTCAATTTTTTTTCAATAGCATTAAATACCAAAAATACCCAAAAAAATAAGTTGACCTATCTTTTGCCAAAGTATCATTTTTATGTTTAACCCATTTGCAAAAATATGTTTTCGGCAAAATCACTAAAATACGGAGTGAATAGGATTTTTCAGTAACTCTTTAAACTTAATTGATATAAATATTTTAAAGAAAATTTGTTGCTTTGAGCCTATTCTGAGGTGTCTCAAAATTTGAGCGAAGTCAAACTAGCAACCACTGGCGATCTTGATCCGTAATTAATAGGGAGAAAAATAGAGAAAGAGATGCTTTTGTAAAACAGAGGGGAAGGGAAACAGAAAGTGAGAAATTATTCGAAACTTGTAAAAGAGAGTGTAGGAAGGGAAACACAAAGGGAGAAAGAGAGAAATGGAGGTCAAAAGCTTTTTCCACGAGCATTCTTTAACGCTTTGTGAGAATAATAATAAGGGCCAACTTCTTTGCCATGGCTGTGGAGAACCTTCTTTTGGTGACTCCTACAGTTGCACCAACTGTGGGTTTAATCCCAACACCTGCTCTGCTTGCAACAAAGAAGTAACCTCGGGTGGTTTCTACATTTGTAAGATGTGCTGGCCCGAACCTCCTCTCTTCCATCAATCATGTGTTGATTTACCAGAAGAGGTTTGTATCACTCACTATCGTCCACATTGCGTACTGCACTTTGAAAGAGCTTCTAGTGATGAATCGAAAGAGCTAGAATGCGATTTTTGTCGGCAAAAACACAGATCGTTTAAGTACTGCTGTGGGGATTGTGATTTCCAGATTGGTGTTGGATGTGCTTCGATGCTCATCAAGTACCATCAAGGTCAGCAGCACGTCGAGCATTGCAGTCATCGTCATCCCTTGACCTTGATGAAGTTGCATGATATTGATATGAATTGCAAGTTGTGCTCAAAAAGCATCAACGACCCCGGCTATGGTTGTGCTCCGTGTGAGTTTTACATCCATAATTCATGTCGAGGTGAATTTCCGCAAGAAATCGGACAGGACCGACACCCGTTTCATCCGAGGCATTCTTTAACACTCTTGGATGGGGAGCCGAACAGATATCATTGTGATGCTTGTCAGTTCAAAATTCAAGGTTTCAGGTACCGATGTGACATGTGTGACTTTGACTTGCATCAAGAATGTTCATCTCTGAAGCCAATCGTGGAATACAAAGGCCATCAGCATCTTCTTATCCTCATAGAGAATATGTTCTACTACAGCATATGCGAAGCTTGCGGTTTTGATATTGAAGGTGTTCCCTTTGCGCGTTGTGTGCGGTGTGACCTCGATTTCCATGTGCAGTGTGGTTCTGACCCACTACCACCGTCTGTTTTGCATAAAGACCACAAACATCCTCTCATTGAGAATAACGAGGCAATTGCGTCTAAAGATGATTCTCAACTTCATTTCTGCAATGTTTGTGGGAAAGAAAGCAACCCAAAATATCCCTTCTACTATTGTGTTGAATGTGAGTACTTCGCTCATGTGCGTTGTGCGATCACTGAGATACCATATGACGACAAAGGGAAACTGAGACATTTCAGTCACAGGCATATCTTGATTCTCCATGAGATCCATAAGAATGGGGATGATACTTTTTGTCATGGATGCCGGAGGGCTATCCAAGGCCCAACATATGGTTGTGATCCTTGCAAGTTTTATCTTCACAAATCCTGTGTTAACCTGCCGAGACAGATTCATCATCAATCGCATGAACATTATTTGACTCTCGAAAGATCTGACTTACTTGTAGAACAAAGTACATGCCATGCTTGTGGTAAGCATTTCGATGGCTTCATATATCACTGCGATAGTTGCGATAAGTTCGATCTGGATATTGTCTGTGCATCAGAGCATCATCCTGCAGTGAATCTCACGGTATACAAGGACGAATATGAATCCCATGCAGGTCAAGAAAGAATCGGACATTTTAGTCATGAGCATCATTTGGTTTCCTTAGAGGTAGTTGATGTGGATTGCAAGTTATGCAACAAAAACATCGACGGTCGATGTTATGGTTGTGTTGGATGTGAGTTTTACATCCATAATTCGTGTGGTGAGTTGCCGAAAGAAGTTCGACATCCTTTCCACCAACGACATCCTTTGACGCTCTTGGTTGCTGAGAAGTCCATGTATCAGTGTGATGCCTGTCGCTTCGAGATTGAAGGTTTTAGATACCGGTGTGACGCGTGTGACTTCGACTTACATCCTGACTGTATATCTTTGAAGGCCAACATTAAGTACAGAGGTCATGAGCATCTTCTTGCTCTTATTGAGAATATGTTCTACGACGGAGAATGTGAAGCATGTGGCTTTACAACTGATGGCGCTTCCTTTTTGCGTTGTGTAGAGTGCAAACTCAATTTTCACGTTGAGTACTGTGGCCCTCACTCACCGCCACCAACTGTTATGGTGATACAACACGAGCATCATCTGACTCTAATGACTGAAACACTTGCAGAAGATAACTATGATCAGTCTTACTGCACTGTCTGCGAAAAAGAAATAAATCCCGAGCATCCCACTTATTGTTGTGCTGATTGTAAGTACTACGCACATCCCGGTTGTGTAATCGCAGAGCTACAAGATGATGAAAGACAAAAGGCGACGAAACATTTCAGCCATGAACATTTGTTGTTTCTCTATGAAAACGAAAGGAATGATGATACTAATTGTTATGGGTGCTTCAACAATATCCAGGCAAACGACCTAGTTTATGGCTGTGATCCCTGCAGATTTTATCTTCATAAATCTTGTGCTGAGCTACCGAAAGAAATGCAGCATCCCTTCCATCGACATCCACTCTTTCTCTTAGACTGTTATGGAAAATGCGATACTTGTCGGAAGGATGTCCGCGGCTTCGGTTATCTCTGCGAAGATTGTGACTTCGTTCTAGACCTTGACTGTTCTTCTCTCTTCCCTTCAATAAAACTTGAATCAGTTCATAATAAACATACTCTTACTTTCTTCAGGAAGTTATATGGCACTCCAGAATGCGATTTCTGCAAGTCTTACAATTTCCCTTCATATGAGTTGACCCCACTAGATCTCTCTTATATATGTTGCGTGAAATGCAATTTTAATAGGCACCTTTTGTGTTTTCTAATGCCACAAACCATTGACCATCATAGTCACTTACATTCTCTCACACTCAAGGATAAGTGTGTTGAACTTTCTAGTCATTGCTATGATTACAAGTATTATTGTGATTTTTGCGAGACCTTACGAGACGGTCGAGAATGTGTGTATCACTGTGAAAATTGCAACTTTGTGGTTGATCTTGAATGCGTGTTTTCTGAGGTACTTCTATCATATTTGGGAATTTTAGAATTGCAGTATTTTCTTAAATTATTATTTTACAACTACGAGCTATATTGTTACGTGTTGATCTGATTCATATTTAATCAATAATTTTGTACTGCTCTATAGGGAATGCAGTTTCTTGAAGGAAAGAGCAAAGATGTCAAGTGGAGATTTGTAGGAAAGTCTGGCTTAACCTACAGCTACAAATATATGTTTGAAAACTTAACTCCAGAGGAAAAGAGGACAATGGAGTCCACTAAAGAGGGTATCTTTGAAGAGCCGGAAAAGACACAGGAGGGCACTCATGAGGATATTTTTAAAGAACTGAAAAAGATGGATGACAGAATTTCAAAAAAGTGGCTGTCTTCTGCTAAATGCTTGCTAAAGTGTGTGGCAAAGGAACATGTGCAAGGATTACTGCAGCTAGGATATATAGATGAAGATGCAAAGCTTGAGCTTGTGGATGTTGGAGGTTATAAAATCAATCCGAAGTTAGCCCCGGTTCTGAACAAGTTGCTCGACAAGCATGGGGATATCGGTGCCAGTTGCCCGTTGACTCCAAGACTAAAGACGATTGCCCTTATCACACTCTGTGCGATTATGGAGATCATGAATAATACTAAGGTAGAGAACCTTGATGTTGCCTCAATTATCATGTGGTGGTTTCTCCTGAAACTTGTTCAGAGAGCAGGGTTTAAAATTGATTTTGCCTTGGAACGTTTGAAGAGAATAGCTCGAGGTTTTTTCACAAAAATATAATAATGAAAGTTCGATCAGGAGCAGCCCCTTTTACGAGATTCAAAAGGAGTTGGCTCTGCTTTCTGAAGACATTGATGAACGAAAGGCAAAATATGAAATTTTGCAGAAGAAATTGAAAGACAACGTAACTAGCCACGGCACTGAGCAACCGACAAATGAAGCCAGGCGCTTGAATGAAGCTTTGGGGATCATGTGGCTGCTGGAGTGCTTGAAGATATCTGAAATTTGTGGTCATTTTGCAATAAGTCCCCGTTTAATTGATTTTCTGTAGTTTTTCACAATCGGAGAATTTTCCCATGCTTTCGCGACATGTTTATCAGAGTACTTTCTTTTAATTATAATTATTTCTGTTGTTTTTTTTTCATTGTTGCTTGTTTATTTATATTTTGAACGATAGACGTCTTAATACTATCGATAGATAGGAATTATAGAATATATTGGCTATGTTTATTTTCTGGAGTGGGAGTGAAGAGTGTGTATTTTTTATACTTTGGTGTTTACTTTAATAAATTGGAAAAGAATTGAGAATTTCACTCCGTAAGCCTTATTTATTTTTGGAGTGGATAGTGGGAGTGGAATTTCCATGGGGAGAGGTGGGAGTGGGACTCTTATGGGGAGAATCCACTCCCACCTCTCCCTTTTATACTTTTTTTAAATTAATGTAATTTAATATTTAATAAAATAAAATAAATAATATTATATTTATTTAAATAATATTATTATATTTAACTAAATAATAATTTATATTGATTCTAAGTTAAAATTACTTAAAGATAATATTATTATATTAATAGAGAATTAATAAATATTGCTATATGCTATCTTCATTTGAAATATAATATTATTATATTTATTTTAAAAATAATAGTACTATATTTATTTAATATTAATAATTAATAATAATAAATAATTTATTCTAAGAAAATATTATTTTTGTACTAAATGATATTATATTATTATTTATATAATAATAAATTTAATATAATTATATTAAATAAAATAAAATAATGTTTCATGTTATATTTACCCTTCTTTTTACCCTTTTTTTATTAAATTTACTATATATTTAATAAATATTTAAATAATATTATATTTATTTAAATAATATTATTATATTTAACTAAATAATAATTTAGTTTGATTCTAAGTTTAAATTACTTAAAAATAATATTATTATATTAATAGAGAATTAATAATATTACTATATACCATCTTTATTTGAAAATATAATATTATTATATTTATTTAAAAATAATAGTATTATATTTATTTAATATTAATAATTAATAATAATAAATAGTTTATTCTAAGAAAATATTAATTTCATACTATGTTGATAGTAAAATATATTGCCCTTATCAATAATTTTTAATTTATAAAATTAAAATTAATAAAAAATTTGTGATGTACATAATTAAGAATATTAATAATTACTATAAATTTAAAAATATAATAAAATAAATGTTTATTCATTAAATATAATTAAAAATTATAATTCTTTAAATAAGAATAAAATTATAATTTAAAATTATTTACTCCCAATTCAAGACAAAGTAAACACATAAATTAGATTCTGATCTCCATTCCAGTGTAAGTAAACAACCTACTCCTACTCCTACTCTATACTAACAATCCTAGGATTCCTGATCCTCAAGATTCGCATTTCAATCTAAAAAGTAAATACTACCTAAAGGTAGTGTTAGATATACAATAAATAAATAATACTATACATTTATTTATTTTAAAAAGACTATTATGTAAGTAATAGTTATATAAATTTTTTAAATTCAATTACAAATATGGCAAATACTAAGTTACATTTAATGTAATTTACACCACTTATATGAATAGAACATTAGCGTGGGATCCACATAATGTGTGTGAGTGGTGTAAGTTACATTAAATATAATTTAAGAGCTCCCTACAAATATTACACGAATCTAGCTACGGTGCAACTATAATACTATGACATAATTACTTTTAATTATTGAATCTCTTATTTTTATATATAATGGTTATATCCAATGGCCGAAAGCAATTATATTATGGTATTATAGTTGCTCCCTAAGTCCATATAACTGAGCCTTACAGGTCGTTTCTATAAATTGTTTCTATTGTACCACGCTTCAAAATTCTGAACAACCTGTATTTTCATCAAGTTGTTTATTTAAAAATTTTTAAAATTTGATTTTAATGTTTAAAAAATATAATAAAATGAAAAAAAATATAAAAAATTTAAATCTGAAACAAAAAAAATTAATTAAATGAGAAAAATATTTTTAAAAAATTTTAACACAAATAAATGTTAAAAAATTATAAAAAGAATCATATTCTAATTTTTTTGGTTAAATATCAATTTAATGGATAAATGTTTCAAGTTTATTTTGCATGTCTCTATTGTTTGTTAGTCTTTCTCGTTTATTGGTTAGTTTATTTCAACTTTTTAATCCACTAGTTTTGCGTTTAATATTCTTACTAAATTCGTTAAATACCAATATTTTAGGTTAAATTACAAGTAAATTTCACTTCTCGTAGGATGAGTTCCTAATTTTACTTAAACTTTCTCCCTTATTGGTATAAGAGTTTCAGGTAAAAATTTCACTAGTTTTGTGTTGAATGTTCCCATTATTTAGGTAAGATTTTAATTATTTGGGTTAAGTACCAAACTATTTTATAGCTTTTAATTTTTGGTCGGATTTGTATCAAATTTTGGTTAAACTTTCTCAATTATAGGTTAATATATTTAAACTTTTCATTCACTAGTTTTGCGTTTATTATTCCTACTAAAATCGTTAAAAATCAATATTTTGGGGTAAATTCCAAGTAAAGTTTATTTCTCGTTGGAATAGTTTCTTATTTCGGTTAAACTTTCTCCATTATTGGTACAAGAGCTTCATCTAAAAATTTCACTAGTTTTTGTGTTGAATGTTCCCATTATTTAGGTAAGATTTTAATTATTTGGGTTAAGTACCAAACTATTTTATAGCTTTTAATTTTTGGTCGGATTTTTATCAAATTTTGGTTAAACTTTCTCAATTATAAGGTAATATATTTAAACTTTTCATTTACTAGTTTTGCGTTTATTATTCCTACTAAAATCGTTAAAAATCAATATTTTGGGTTAAATTCCAAGTAAAGTTTATTTCTCGTTGGAATAGTTTCTTATTTCGGTTAAACTTTCTCCATTATTGGTACAAGAGTTTCAGCTAATAATTTTACTAGCTTTGTGTTGAATGTTCCTATTATTTAGGTAAGATTTCAATTATTTGGGTTAAGTACCAAACAACTTTGTAGCGTTTAATTTTTGGTTGGATTTGCATCAAATTTTGGTTAAACTTTCTCAATTATAAGGTAATATATTTCAACTTTTCATTCATTAGTTTTGTGTTTAATATTTCCACTAACCTCGTTAAATACCAATATTTTGGGTTCAATTACAAGTAAATTTAATTTCTTGTTGGGCGAGTCCCTACTTTTAGTTAAACTTTCTCCTTTATTGGTACATGCGTTTCAACTAATAATTTCACTAGTACTGTGTTGAATATTCCGATTATTTATGTAAGATTTTAATAAATTGGGTTAGATACCAAATTTACTTTTGAGATTTTATACATGGTTAGATTAGTCCCATTTTTTGGTTAACCTTTTTCACTTATGGGTTCAATTATTTCAGTTAATTAGTTCACTACTTTTGTGTTTCAAGTTCCCAGTACCTACGTTAAGTTTCAACATTATTGGTTAAATTCCAAGCTGATATTATAAAATTCAAAGTAAACCTTTATTACAAAAAATAAATGATATAATTAAGGTGAATTTCATTTTACTCCTCTTATTTTAGTAAATATCAACTTACTGCAATATATTAAAATTTCACTATTGTAACCCTTATTCAATTTTTTTAGAAACTACAATGCACATTCTAAGTTAAAAAATTAGGAACTTACCTAATCTAATTATGTTTGAGTTTTTTTTTTCTTTTTTGATCTTCTTTACTTCATGAAATTTCTTAAACTCCACTTATTTATACTTGAGCTTTTGATCATTATAGATATGCCTATTTTATTAATTCAAATTAATTGTACTCATTTTCTTTCCAAAATGAATTCTTTGATATCTCATCACTTCAACCAAATTTTCATTTTTTACAATTGCATATGCAATTTGTACAGCTCAAATTTTTATTTTTCAAATATTTATGATAATAAAATTTACTTATTTATTATATGTTATCCCAGGAACAGTGAAAATTAATTCTTATATTGAAATTTTAAGATTTGTAAATTAATATTAACTTTGAATCCAATTCAACTAAGTCACCGTCTATTTATCTTTAATTAATGCTTTAAGCACAATAACAATATTTTGTAAAAAAAAAAAACACATTAGAAAATTAATGCCTTAAAAAAAGAAAATATATTAAAACATTAATTTTGCTTCCTAAATTAAGTATTGAAAGGAAAATTTTCTCCTATAGGTAAATTTAATATTATAATTTAAAAATAATGTTGACTGCTATTTTAAAACTATTTATTTATTGCTTCAAATTGCAATAGTTTTTTATAAGTCATGAAAAATAAATTTATTTAACAATATACTTATATAGTTGGGTACGTAATTTATACCTTAATTGATGTTGCCTTATTTTTAATTATTATATTTTAGTGATAGTTTATTTTATTGTATACTAATAGTGTAATAAATTTGTAATAATTGATTATACATCATATTTTACATTGATTACTACACGAATTATATAATATCTATTTATAAGTGAGTATTACTCAAATTAATATATTATACTTTAAAATTTTAATTACCATACTTAAATCATATAATCACATATGCAATTAAGCTTAAATTATAAAAAGGTCACTTCCGGAAAAATCATCATGTATATCCCTGAGTTTTCACTAAGAGACACGGAAACCCCTTTTGACTTTATTAATTAAAAAAAATTGACTCTAATGTTTTATAATAAGTAGAAATATAATATTAAAATAAATGCAACAATATATACATTTTAAAATAATTCAATATATAAAAAAAATATTTTAGTGCTTTACAATCTTATATTTATTAAACTAAATTTTTTAATAAATAGAAACATAATATTAAAATAAATATTTAAAAATTTAAATTATTTTCAATATTGTATAAAACTTTTGATATTATTAATACATGAGATATATTTTATTAATTATAAAATCTATTTAACCTATAGATTTATTTAAAACTTTTATAACAAATACAAATATATAACTAAAATAAATATCATAATTTAAATTTTAAAAATTATTTTATATATTAAAAAATATTTTAATGTTATTAATTTATTAGACAAATTAAACTATTTAAATTATATTTGTATTTATTAAAAATTTTAAAGTCAATTTTTTTGAATTAATAAAGTCAAATTATATTATAGTGAAATGTTTCTTGGTGTCCCTTAGTAAAAACAGGGTTTACATAATTATTTTCTAAAATCTCGAGAGTGTAGATGTCTTTTTTCCTAAATTATTTAATTCTAGGTATCGCACTAAAATTATAGTTGTCTAGTTACATTGTTAATTTAGTTAAGGGTACAATACCGTGTCAACAACAACCATTGTAATAATACCTAAAAATTATGCTTTATATTATAAAAAAGTTAATTTTAACAAATTGTCCCTGATTGACTTGACAAGGTGGTTTTCAAGCGAGGTTAAAAAATAAAATCAGATTATACACGCTTCAGAAAAACACATTCATATATATATAAATTATTAAAAATTTTATTATTATAAAAAATAATATCATATAGACTATACAAGACATCTCATAAAAGATATATAATATCATAAAAAATATCATAAGTTGAATTTAGTTTAATCATAATAATAATGACTATAATAACAGTTATTAATAATAAGAAAAAAAAACAAAGATTATCCTTTGTTGTTTACAAAAACTAAAAACCCTCTCATATTTTAAAATAGGTCCAAATTCGCCTACAATTATAACAGTGTTAGCCTTATGTATTATTGTACTATTCAATGCATAGTCTTGATGTTAGCCATAAAAGTTAAATATTTTTATAATATAAATAAAGTAAAATGACTTATATGCCCTTAATGATTAAATAAATTTAATAAGAAATTATAAATTATGGAGAAAATTTATTTGAATACACGCACACACACACACACTCCAAGTTTTTTTCCAATTTAAATGGATAACTTATAACTATCAGGGATATTTATGATATTTTTACAACATGTAATTTTTCTCTATAATTTATAATTCATTATAAAATAAATTTTGATTATTAAGGGTATATAAGTTATTTTACTTGGTTTGTATTTTTAAAATATTTAAATTTCATAGTTAACATTAAGACTAGGAGTAGAATAGTAAAATAATATATAAAACTAACGCTGTTATAACTTTATGAGGGTAGTAGGAGGTAATTTTTATTTTTCCTTAACTAGTATTAACTATAGTACTAGTAATAACTTAATATCAAATACATTACATGCGATAATTTAATAATGTAGAAAAAAAAGTATGTAATAATTTAATTAATTTGTGATAAATTTGTATGAAGTAATTTGTGTAAGAGAATCTTTGTGAGTATAATCCAAATATCAAATATATGGTACATTATATATGCCTTGTATATATTACAGATTTATATCATTAATATTAGTCACTAGTTCAACTAATATTGAGAATAACAATATTTGATGATTAATTATGATATTTGGTACTATGAATAATTATAATTATTTAAAAACCATCCAATAGTTAGATGGAAAATAAGAAAAAAAATATATTTTATTTATAGTAAGATAAATATTATTCTCACTAATATAGACATTACAGTGTTTCAAAATAATTTTTTCAGCCATAAGAAAATGCAAATTTTTCATGTTGAAGAGGGGGTCTTTGACATTTTCTTAATTTAAATTGAAAATTTTAATATTTAGATAAAATTGATGTAGCTATGTGATAATTGCTCCTGATATTTGCCAGTTTCCACTTCAGTTATTTCGTTCGGCAGCCGGTTTCATGCGTAAAATATAAAAGCCGTTGGATTGCGTATAAAAGCAATCCAACGGATAATAAGTTTAAAAATAAAAAATAAAAACAGCTGTATGGCATACAGCAGCTGTATTATAAGCAGACCCCCATATAACACATACAATAGTTGTCATGTCGCATAAACTTTCTCAATAGATAAGACATGTCATAAGCTCCCATTATTGGATTCTGGCGACGTGTTTCGTCGTCTCTAGGAACCATCCTCACTCAATCAAAAACCATGATCGAAAGTCTGATTTTTTCCAAAGCATTATTATTAATTTTTTTTATAGGAATAATAACTTTAATAACACAACAACAACAATAATAATAATATGAAAAAATTAGGAAATAAAATTCATAAATTCAAAGAGACCAGTAGTATTATGATTTGTTTTTAATGTTTTAAACAAGTAGGTCGTTATACTTATTTTTTAATGTTTTAAACAAGTAGGTCGTTATACTTGATTATAAAATTTTGGCGTCATTTGATTATTATCATTTATTTTGAGATAAAAAATAAAAGAAATAAGATTAATAAAATAAATAATGTTGCAAATAAATGGTCAAACCACTTTATCGTTTTTAGAATAGTTCATCTCTATCTTTATAGAATACACAATTATAATATTATCTCGGTAACTATCTCATATTGATTATGGAAAATAATCTCACTCTAATCTCTTCCTATAAATAAAGAAGACCTCTTGTAAATTAATTTCGTTTCTAGACTAAATTTTCTTTTTCTTTTCTAGTTTATTTAAAACAAAAAAATTATTTTTTAGTTACCAATTATGATATATAAATAATAAAAACTATTTAATACACATAAATATGAAAGTAATTTTCATTTAAATTTTTTTTCAATATTATGTACTTTTTAATGATTTGCATTTTTATAGCAATTTAATAGTAAAATTTACCAAATATATAAAATTGATTCTAAAGATAAAATTAATCAAACACTAATGATAAATATTATAAAAGTTACAGCATTATCAAACTAATCCTTAATAGTAATAGAAAAACCGAACCCTTTAATAATAAAAGTCTTAGAACTAGTGACACGACTCAAAAGTGGTTAATTACTCTTATGTATAAGAGTATTTAGTGATAATATAATCCGATGAGTCTGAGATCGAACCACAAAGAATTTAAAATTTTGTGTTAATTATTAAATAAAAATAACTAAAAAAATTAAGAAGAAATAGTCCCAAAAAAATGCGAAGATTATGAGATTCACTCTTGGTATTTAAATCATGATCATAATACTCCCTCATATTCGTATTTTGTGTTTTATACCAGTTTAAGAATCATGTGACTCAGTTCTTAATTAATTAATTACCCTGTAAATAAATATAAGGATTAAGTATATAATGTGCTATAGCATGTTGAAGGATTCCCACTACTATACTGTGTGTCAACATTAAGTGATCTACAAATTCTAACCATTCTTTGAATAAATATGGGGATTAAGTACATAATGTTCCACAACCATATTAGAGTGTTATCACTTACATTTTGTTGTGTGAACATTATGTCTAAACACCCATAAAGATCCAATAGGATCTACATCTACAAATAAGTATAGAATGAAAATAATGGGTAGAAAATATAAATTGTAAACATTTAATTAAAAAATAATAAATTTAAAACTCACTTGAGAGGGCAATTAATTTGATAATTTGAAACCTTAAGTTTCACCCTTTACCTTAGCATAGAAAATTAATCACTTATATTGACAAGCAAAACATTGATTTATTTAATAATTTTATGAAGTGCATTATACAAAAATTCAGAACAAAGGAGAAGAGACGAGATTTTTTTTATCTAAAATTCTCCATAGATTCGTGCCTAATTTTTCTACAATATTAACCTTTAAAATTTTACACAAATTCTCTATGCTTTCTATGCACATATTTATGAAATCTATTGTCTTTATATAGGCAAATTCTGAGTTGATTAAGTGTGGGCATTTACACGATATTTTGGTGAGCTTACAAGCACAACCTTTGGATAAACTTTACTAACACAATCCAAGGGTGTAAAATTTTTACCATTCTGAAATGTTGGATTACATAATTAATGGCCACAAATGAAGTCAAATCGGTACCCTCTATTGCATCTTTTATCAAGATGGTTGAAATACTGGATTGATAAGTGTTAACTCTAGTACAATAAAGTGCAATGAGCTTAGACATGTGGCATGATATTTGCCATTCAAAATTAATGTTAGATTGAAGAGCTAGCAATTCTTCCTAAGATTTATGAGTCTCTAGAATCCAAATTTTATGTCTTCTTCTTCTTCTTTTTTTTTTTTGAAAATCATACTTAAGAATTAATAAAAATAAACAACTCATAAAATGGGTTAAGGATTTGTAAATGTGTTGAAATTGTTAGTGTTATCAACATGTAAGTAATGATAATTTTAACATTTATTAAATGTGCACTTTCTAGTGTTAATTAACCAGTTTGGTAATGTTTTAGTTTTTAAAATAGTTGTCGTTAGCTATACTATAAAAATAATCAGTTGTAAAAAGAATTAATTAAACATTTACTAAAATTTACTTTTAAAAGTGCTATGAGTTTTAAAAAGAAGCCATATGTATTTAGCAAATCTTAATATTAAATTACTGTAAGAATATAATGAATGGGAAAATACAGTTTTAAAAAAAAACTTTTAGGACCGATCTCATAAAATATATATGAATTTGTAATCGAGAAATCGTACCTTGAAAATCTGATCTGGCTTTTTCTGCTGATGTGATTTAGGCTCTCAGATCACGATCCGTCATCAAACGATCTTGGGGTTATGACTTTCGGGATTGATCCGACTGACGCGTGTGGCGCTATTTTTATCACCACTAGTAGGAGAAAATTTTTCTCTAAAAATTGAATTCGAGAGAAAAAACCTTTTTTTCTGATATATATATATATATATAGTGACTTTTTCCTCTCCTGTTTAGGATAGAATAAGCCCTTTTATATCTCTTTCATAGTGGGAATCCTAAGGCTCCTAAAAGTTACGTTACTTTCCTTTTTCGTAATAGCCACCAGAAATAACATGTGGCCTTTATTCAAAAGATATTAATGGAGCCCCACTAAAAGATATAATTATATTTTCTGAATTAGTTATCTTTTATTAATCTAGTAATGAATATCGATTAAATGAGTTAACCCGGGGATCATTTAACATACAATAGTGACTACAACAATTAAGCATGTAATTAAACAAGCATAATCATTTAATTCCAATTCTACTCACTATAAGATTGGGCCGACCTCCATAATGTATGTTCAATAATAATTCGCCACATTGATTTCTTTACTTCAATCCTTTGTATTATCGTTAATTAAATCGATATCTCAATCAAATCGATTTAATTACATCTTATTCTTTAATACTTAGGTTTCTCTAATGATCATTTTAACATACTAAATATGTTGTCTAGCAGAATTACATGATCAAGATCAAAACCCATCAAGAGATGTGTCAAACAAATTCTATATTGTTAATCTATAACTCCAATACTCATAATTGCTCCCACCAAGATACCGGGTAATCTTGACTACAAGTGTGTTTCATGCCCAATGGTAACTCAAATGGAATAACAATTATAATCATGAAATCATAATTAACTCAAGATTAAAATTACAGTAAAATCAATGCCTATGAGATTTAATAAGTCTGACAGTTATTTCAAGGTTAATTAAATCTACGCGATTCAAATTTCAATAAATAACCACATTCATATGATTAAGACAAATCATTCAATGAATTTAGTACAGTCTAAACCTAAATAAAGTGCCCAACTTTATTTATCAACTGCGAACTTAATTTATTTAATCATAAGATAACTTATATTTATGTCTTCTGTGAATCCATATGGTGATCACATAAATACAAATAATATGATTAAATGGACTTTACTCAAAAAATTATGCAATGAAGATATTTGAATAAAATACCTCATTTATTTTATTAACCAAAAAAATTATTTATTACAATTAAATAAAACACATATGCTTTAAAGAGCATATTTTCCCAACATATAAATGATTGAGTTAGATATAATATTGAATAAAATTTATTTACACATTTATAAGCATGTATACAAATTTTTTAGTTATGTATATATAATAATTTTAATAAAAATAAATATTTTATATTATTAATTTTATCTTTTTCTTTTGTTATTTCAATATAATTGTTAAAGTTAATGATTTTTATTTCCTAATTAATAAAAATAATTTTGAAATTTTATAATATATATGAGGATATATATGAAATTACATAATTATAAAACTAATTTTGCAAAATATGTTGTATTGCTTTACCAAAAATAATTTCTAAAAAAAATTACCAAACATCAAAATTAACTTTTAACTTTTTAAAATTACTTATACCATCTCAAAAATAATCTCAAATGGACCCTCCGCAAAATTGAACAATACACAAGCAAATGAAGTCGACTTCTCGCTTGTTATTTAACATACTATATGGAAATAAGAAAAACAAAAGGGTTTGGCCTCATTGTTTAAAGATATAAGGGATGATTAAGATTCTCTCTTTACTTTTTCTTTCTCTCTTATCTTCTCTCTTTACTTTTTCTTTCTCTCTTTATCTCTCTTTATCTTTTTAATTTAGTTAAAAATATTAACTTGATTATAAATAAAATTAAAAAATATCTTAATTTTTAATATTAAAATATAAAATTCGATGTTAGTCGTGTGCCAAGAAAAGGTACTTTAACATTAATTTCTTAGCCAAGTGTAATGGTTGAAAATATTTTACATGCGTAGCGTGGCTCGGCTTACCAAACCAAAACCAAGGTCCACTCGATATTATTTCTTAGAAAATAATAATTCGTATACCTTAAATTTATATTTTTATAAAAAATATTATAATATTTTAAGGATGTATCAATCGTCCACCTTAAATTGATAAAACATATCTATTGACTACTAAACCGTTACGTGTCCTTTGAAAGTTAACAAAACTATAGCGGATTGATGATTTTACCCTTGAAAATCATCACTTGTATACTCTTAAAATCTCTTATTCTCACTTATATATCCTTAAATTATCACTTGCATCATATGAAAAGATCATATTATTCTTCTGACGTCATCATATTTAAACAGTAATTAACGATTTGATGAACGGTATATATATTTTGCTATTTTAGGATGGACGATTGATATATTTTAAAAATTTTATAATAAATTTAATAACAAAATAAACTAAAAATACACAATTAATAATTTCTCTTATTTCTTTTCCATTCTTCAGGATAATGGAAACATATTCTTTAGTAAGAGTCTCGATCAAGCGTTCGCCGCGTTGGAATTTATTATATATGATGAGTCGACAGTCGAGTCCGATTTTCTTTCTTATTAAAAGAAACACCCCCGAATAAATCACACCCATGCCCCACAAGCCGCTACGTGACTCTCGCTGCCATTAGATGGCGACTGAAATTTGACCGGTCGGAAAAAAAAACAAACTTCAATTGCACATGGGATAGGACCGCGGCTGCAATTATGGAGCCTTCTTTTCATAGAAACCAATTTAAAACTCAAGAGAATCTAATTTCAGTCCTCACAGATCGCAAGAGTATTAAATTTTTTTTTTAAAAATTATTATTTATTTAAAAAATTATACTAATATTTAAAACTTAAAAAATATTTTAATTAAAATTTTTTTAAATAAAAATATTTTTTTCTCTTTAATTTTATAGAGTATTTATTTTTTCTTTAATTTATATTTTATTACTTTTTATTAATTAAAGAACTGTTTTAAATACTATTTATTTTTTTTAAAAAAATTATTATTTTAATTAAAATAATATTAACTTACTTTTATTTAAGAAGTCTTTTAAATAATAATATATTTTTTATTTTTTCTTTTGATGATAGTCTAATACCTCAATTCTAGTAGTTTCAAACAGAGGGCGTCTATCACCTCATCAATTTGTGGGAGATGAAGTTGGTGGCCTCTATTTACTTACGAAGGATATGGACTGAATAAATTATAAATTTTATATTTTGAGTTAACTATTTTAATATTTTATTAAAATTTGTTTGACTCATATTTATAATTTTAGTCTAATTAAAAAATTTAAATTATTTATCTTATTTAAGAAGAGTTAATATTTAATAATTATTAGTACTTTATAATACCGTTTATTAATAGTTCTTTTCAGTATATTAAACTATCTGAATATCCGAAAACCATATTGAGCTCTGACTAAGGGCCAGTTTGAGATTGCAGTTGAAATTTAATAAACTACTTATTTCATAATTTTTAATAAGAATAATTTTTGGTAAATTTTGTAAAAGCAGCTTATTTCATAATTTTTTTTCATTTTGTCAGTAACTTTTAAAAGTAAATAGAAGGTTACTTTTCATAAGCAGCTTATTCAATAAGCTACCATTCTTTTTTAAAATTTCTATTATAATCCTAAATTTTAATAAAAAGATAATTATATCTTATTTATTTATAAATCCTAATATATGAATCATATCTTTATTTTTATCATATTTTATACGTAACAGAGTATGAAGTTTTTAAAATTTTTTTAATTGTATTTTTTAATGTAATTTTACATATTTAAGAAAAAAAGATATATCTAAATAATTTATTAAACATACTTTAAAAATAAAAAAATTTAAAACTTATGTCAATTTTGATCATTATATAATAAAACAGTACTTTCATAATAAAATTTACCAAATGAACATATTTTACTTTTCAAACTCACAGCAACTACAACAACACAATTTATCAAACACTAACTTACTTTTTTAATCAATAGCTTATTTTATCTGCATAGCACAAACAGCTTATTTCATCAATCTCTACAATCCCAAACTGACCCTAATTCAATTTTTTAAATCTCAAATTGAAATCTTAATTAATTTTTTTTTTTGAAACCTTTATGGAAACTTTCATTAAAGATCAAAGGATTGATTTACAACGCTATAAGACTGAAATCACAGAGTACAGGATTATTCTTTCTTTCCGTCGAATTTCTACCCAACTCTTTCAAGCTTTATCTAGCAACTGCATTGAAAATGTAGCTTGTAGTCTGGTTTGATAGACAAGCTTTATAAGCTTCCAGCAAGGTTACTGCCCGATTGAAAACTAACCGACTATCCTCTCTGGAGTTCTCGTATAATGCCTTATTACGAGATTGCCAGATTGACCAAGCTACTCCCACAAACAACACGAACTCCTCCTTTGACATTATTTCAGCCCCTTTTTGTGCAAAACATGAAAATGACATATGAGCTGAGTTAGAGAACCAAGAGAAACCAGGCTGCAATTTCCAAACCTTTCGTGCAAATTTACAAGCCACAAGGCTATGATAAACATCTTCCACACCCTCTCGACAACGTTGACAACAATCAAAGTTCCCGATTTTCCTTCTTGCTAAGTTATGTTGAGTGGGGAGAATGTCTTTTAAGGCTCTCCAGAAAAAAAATTTTCATTTTGGGGAGTACTGGGAGGTGCCAAAGAAATTTCCACCAGCTACTTATGCTCGCCGAACAAGAAGGAATATCCGGGAATCTCAGTCGCAGTGCTACCTGATACCCACTCCTCACGGAATAATCACCACTTCGACTGAAATGCCATATTAACTCATCTCGTAAGGGCACATTAGGCACTGGAATCTTCAGGATTGCATCAACATCGACTGGAAGGAAATATGTTCGAATGAGCTCTTCGTTCCAACCTCCATAGTCCTTTAACAATGTGGCTACAGTAGTGCCTGAAGGTAGGATGTGAGGGGAGACAGGTCTGAAAGTGTAGGGTCGGGGGATCCAATTATGAGAGTAAACGGTGATATCCTCCCCATTACCAAATCGCCATCGCGATCCATTCTCAAGTATCTTCCTGCCCCAAATCAGGCTTCTCCAAATATAGGACGAATTATTAGTGAGCTTGCTCTCAAGAAAATCACTATTAGGAAAATACCTTGCTTTTAACACTTTGGCCATCAGCGAATGCGGTTGCTGAACTATTCTCCAACACTGTTTTGCCAGCAGGGCTTGGTTAAAAGCGATAAGATCTCGAAAGCCCATTCCGCCTATGCTTTTTGGTTGGCAAAGTAACTTCCACTGGAGCCATTGAATACCCTTTGATGAGGCGGAATGATTCCACCAATAATTAGCCACCATTTGCTGCAGTTCAGCACAAAAACCATAAGGCAACTTAAACACACTCATAGAATACGCGGGAATTGCTTGCGCCACTGCTTTTAACAAAACTTCTTTCCCACCACATGAAAATAGCTTAGCTTTCCAACTTAATATTTTGTTTCTAATTCGCTCCTTTAACATGGCAAAAGATTGAGATTTTTTCCTGCCTAGCATTGAAGGAAGGCCAAGGTACTTATCATGGCAAGAGACAACACTCAAACTAAAGGTTTTTTGGAATAGTCTAATAGTGGCTGGTGAAGCATTAGGACTAATTGTAAAAGAAGATTTGTTATAATTTATCACCTGACCAGATGCCGAAGAATATTTATCAAGAAGTCTCTTCAAGTGAGAACATTCTGCCTCCTCTGCACGAGCAAAGATTAAGCTGTCATCAGCAAAAAGTAGATGCGAAATTGACAAGTTTGATCTACCAAAATGGAGGCCATGTACTAGATTGTTAGCCTCAGCTTGTTGAAGCATGGATGAGAGGACCTCTGTACATAAAATAAAAAGATAAGGTGACAGGGGGTAACCTTGTCGTATCCCTCGTTGAGGAATTATATTGCCAGATTCTTTCCCATTGATCAGGAGGGAAAAGGTCGCGGAGGATACGCAATTGTAAATAAGTTGTACCCACTGCGATGAGAACCCCATCTTGCTCATGACCACCTTCAGAAAACCCCATTCGATTCTGTCGTATGCTTTACTAATGTCCAGTTTGAGGGCTACATAACCTTGCCTTCCTTTCCATTTGGTCCTAATTTTGTGAAGACTCTCGTACCCTATTATGATGTTATCAGTGATCAGCCTGCCAGGGAAAAATCTTAATTAATTAGATTTTCAACAATCCCATGCCAACTTATCCAGATGGTTATTAATTGTATTTTATTTTCAAATTCATTATTGAAGGGTACCACAAAGTTTCTCAATATTAAATAGAACATTCATGACTGACGATCACTTTCCATATTTAAAAAAAAAAAAATTTCCTCTTCCACATCAACATGCCACTCAATTCCAGTAATTACCAAAAAAAAAAGAAAATAAAAACAAAAAAATTCAGAAATGCCGTGAAACCCTAGGCCCGTCAAACACCTCACATACACAATCGCCGCGACCTTCCTTTTTTCACAGATTCCATCTATTGACACCAAAGCTTGAAAACCCCTAAAACTCTTTCCCACACATTTCTGCCACCGTCAGCCCCTGGAATTGCCGGAAACCAGCCGCTAAACTCTGCACACAATGCTCTTCGATTCACCATATTCTACCGCAAATTACCAACAACCGCTACTACGTCCTCATCATTCACTCTATCTTTTTGGACCATAACCGATGACAGACAACACGCTGTTCACCGAATTCGAAGCAAACCTCCAACCGCTTCTTTCTTTAAAATTTTCCGATCAATCCACTACGATCCGTGTCAAGCGACCACCACCGTCTCACTCACTGATCTCAAATCTTTCGGATTCACCTATGCTGCCTAATTTCCAATCATCATCGTCATCGGAAACCGACTCTTTTATCATATTACTGTTTTGCCCATTAGTTTTACTTAGAGATCGTCAATGGGTCACGTGACACGGTACGTGTCCATACAACCGACTCTTTTATCATATTACTGTCCATACAACACGTCACAGCACGTGAGTTGGATTAGGCTTCGAATGAGTTGGATTAGGCTTCGAATTTTAGGCACACGGAAATTAAAATTACAGCACCATAAAAATGACTGCAATAAATATGTTTTATTTTTTTAATAAAAATAAATTAAAATTTTATAAATTTATAAATAATTTAAAATTAAATTTGTTAAACTTATTTAATTCTTAATTTAAAAAAATTATAATTGATTTATATTTATAATTTATTAAATAAATAATTGATATTATAATTTTAATGAATCAATTTATAGATATCATAATTTTATAAATATACATTGATATTATTGTAAACTATGATTCATGACTCTATGTAAGTTTATTATTATTATTGTTTCTAAGTATAAAAAAAATTCTAACACTATAAAGTCAAACTTAGTAACTGATATTACATTTTCTTACTATTATTAGTTTATTATTATTAAATATGAATTTAAGTTTTGAATTTTCGATTCTATTAAATTTAAATAAAAGTATAGAGTTTAGAAAAGTACATAAACTTAAAAAAAGTACGCAAACAACTTAGCATGCGTTCTTAAAAAATTTAAAAAAAAAGTATACTAAATTTTTTTTCTACGGCATTGCACAACACGTATTGGCATGGCACGAATGGGCGCGACGCGTGTACTGGTCGAGGCGTACAAAAAAAAAAAAATTTAGGCACGAACACAAACACGTATAGGCCTTTCTTGCCGGCCCGACTCATTGGCCATCTATAGTTTTACTCAAGTAACAATTTCACCACTTTTGTTTTTGTTTTTTTCGTTATTTCTTTTGCTCATTTAAAGAAAAAAGGTACAAATCCTTGAAAAAGGAAAATGATTTGTGGAGAAAGTTTCTAACCGCATATGAAAAAGTATTTTGCATGAGGGAAAAGGAAACCTTATTTAAGAAAATAATCATAAAGACTTTCAATTTTTTTAATAAAAGACATCAAAATATTTTTTAACCACGATACCCTTTGACCATATAAATCTTAAAAATTTTTTAAAATTTTATAATAAATAGAAATATGATATTAAAATAAATGTAATAACATATTAGTCCTATTTTACTATATTAAGTAATTTTTAATAATAAATATAAAATTAATATTAAAATAAATAAATTAAAATTATTTTGAATATCATGTAAAATTTAATTTTAATATTATTAATAGGGAGATTTTTTTAATTGTAAAATCTATTTAACGCACAATTTTTTTTAAATCTTTATAATATTACAAATATATTATTAAAAACAATATAATAATTTAAAATTTTAATATTATTTTAAATGTCAAAAATAATTTAATATTGTTAGTCTAGTAGAGAGATTATATTATTTATATTAAAATTGTGTTAATTAAAAATCTTTAAATTCAATTTTTTAATTACTATAGTCAAAAGAAATTATGAGCCAAAAAGGATTTTAGTGTCCTCTTTTTTAAAAAACTGGGAGATATTTTTATCATTTTCCTAAATCTTAAGAGTACATGTGTCTTTTTCTCTTTGAATGATTATCTAAGGTATTATAAGATTCAATGAAAGCACTGCAATTAATGCAATGCATGTTTAATAGTCATTGAGAAATTCATCGAGAGAATCTCAAGAATCATTATTGGAGCTTTGAATTAGAAACACACCTACAATCAAGAGAAAATAATTGGGAACATGCTCAAAATTATACATGAATAGGTAACTTCCGATATTAATTTGAGCATTGAGTCAAATAATATAGTCGAAAGTATTCAAGCAACCCACATTGATGATAAGCCTATTGTTCATGGAGATGGTAAAATTGAAATGATTTTACCAATTCGAAGTTAAAAGATTCCAAAATTAAGATATAATTGATATGATTGTGCCTATTTACATCAAAGACAAGAATTTTTTTTTTCTTGACAATAAAAGTTGCTTTATTACACAGAAACATTACAAAAGAATTGCAATTTCAGGAGGCACAACTTGCAGCCATGTATAAGACTCTGATTGACCAAGAGCCATTTTAGCTCTTTTGTGAGCTACTGAGTTACAAGAGCTTGGAATATGTTTCACAACAAACACACTACTGTTACAAATAAAAGCTCTAATGTCAGATATAACCTAGTCAACCTCCAGACTGCTACCAATTCTCCCTAATATGAGAATAATGACATTAACTGAATCAGACTTGATCATTAGTGGAGTAAATTCCAAATCCACTGCTAATTTGATGCTTCCAATATCGCACTAGTTTTCGCAAATTCAATATCACTGAAGAGGCATCTTTTACAAATTGAAGTAGCCATGAATTCTCCCTTCGAATTTTCTATTACAACTAAAAGAAGGTGTGTTTGGGATTGAGGTCTTGGGCTTTTTTTTCTTTGTGGAAAAAAAGCTATAATTATGAAACAAAAGCTAGTAATACATAGTAAATATAAAATTTAAATAATAATTTTAACAAAATTATTAAAGATATAAAATATTTTTTATGATATAAGTGAAAAATCACATTAACATAGCTTCCAAGCTACAGTAGTTAGTGTTTACCAAACACTTTAGTGCTGTAGCTTAGAAGCTACAGCTGCCCAACCTCAATCCCAAACATACCTTAAACCTTCAGTCTCATTGACTGTTGCATCTAAATTCAACTTAAACCAATTTTTATTAGGAAAACCATCTTTCTTCTTTACTCACGAGAGAGGCTTCAAAAGGTTTAACATAGGCAGCTTGAGCATCCTTGTAAGCTTGAATTATACTATCAACTCTTACCAAAATACTCAAAGTATCATTTCCTCCCTTTTGAAATAGAGCAAAATTCCTTGATCGCTAAATTAGCCCAGCAAGACCTATAAAACCTTCAAATTTTTCTGTAGATAAAAAAAGTGCAAATACAGAAAACCACTATAGAAGTCATTAAAAGATTGCTTATTTAAAACATCTACTAAAGTTAAAACCTTCCATACCTTTTTGGTTATCTTACAAGTCAACAAGGCATGGAAAGTGTCTTCCTGAGCTATATTACATCTTTGGCAATAAAGAGAACCAAGTATTTTCCTCCCGGATAAGTTATCTGCTGTAAGAAGAATATTCAACAAAGCTCGTCACATGAAAATTTTAATTTTGCTGAAGAGAGATAAGGACCTTATATGCTTCAACTAGCCTAAGGTAGAAGAAGAATAGGAAGGGAATTTTGAGTAATTAAGTCTTACGACCACCTGATAACTGCTTTTAACAGTATAAAACCCTCACTTGTCATAAGACCAAACCTATTGGTCCGACCTTGGCCCGTTAGGTAGCGGGATTCTAAGAATAACTTTGATATTCATTAGTAGAAAATGTGATAACTTTATGAAATGAGAGTTATCATGGCACTTTTAGACTTAAATCAAGATTACTTAGAGAGTAAATGATGTGTTTTCATTGCATTTTAAAGATATTTTGCATGAACATCCATTTTAGTTTATTATTAGTGCATTTTGTTTGATATAGAATAATTTGTGCGCTCAATCCTATGCATAATTGTAAGTGACCGAAAGCTCAAATTTCAAGGAAAGAATGCTGATGCAATAGGCTTACAAAAGATGAAAAAGAACTTAGCTACAAAAGAATTAAAACAAATCTAGAACAGTGCAGTTGCTGTAGCAATCATTTCTGTAGCATAACATCCGTTGCTATTACAATTCTGGAACAATGACAGAGAACATTCTGCAGAATATTGCAATCTGCAGTTTCGTAATCTGACTTATACACAACCTACGCTTTCGTTTACCTTGATTTTCAACTATAGAGCACACATCATAAGGAAAAGAGGGAGCCGTCACCCAAGGAGAAAAAACACAAAGAAACAAAAGAAAAACATGATTCAAGCGGGAACTCAATTCTTCTATTCTTCTCTTATTTTCATATTTTATATTTATTCATGGGGATGAGTTTGATGGCTGAAACTTTGTTTTTTAGTTTTCTTTTGCAAACCATGAATTGAATTTATTTGTAGTTGAATGATAAATAATCTTGATGGTTTATTGACTGCAAATATGAATTGCTGCATGTTTGTTGTATCGGTTTATTTTGATAGTATTTATTTTTATTCATTATTTCAACTAATCACCCATTTAATGATACTAGCAAAGGAATAAGCACAAAATGGCCTATCTTACTAGAACATATCAGAGCAATACTTGATTTTAGATTGGGTTTACTAGATGAGTTTAACTTGATCCCAAAGGGGCCATGCTTAATCTAAAATTAGTGATGAATTACATATAAGGATTTACCTTGTAGGGTAAATAAAACCTAATTGTGTAATACTATAGCTTATGTTTGCATAACAACTGATTACTGTTAGGTTATATATAGATATAAGATATCCAACATGCTACAACTAAGAATACATAAGGATTCTGCCCAGTGCTGTAGCAGATACTGCGGCAATAAAGCCAAATATTAGAAAATAGTCAAGACTATTAAGAGAGTTTATTCACTCAACTACTTTATATTCCTATTAGTTTTATCCTTAAGTTTGACGTGATAATTTACTTTGTTGCATTTTGTTTATTGCGCTTTTATTTTAATTGATATAATAGTTTCATTAATTGTTTTATTTCTTTATAACAAAATCTGCACTGTCACAATTGTTGTAGCAAATCTGATAATATCAATCCCTGTAGAGACGATCTTGAATGTTTATCACTTCATTACTTATTGTGTACACTTGCACATTGATACCAATAGCGTAAGAAAATGAACAACAAGTTTTTGACACCGTTGCCAAAGATTGATTGATCATTGTAATCTGTGAAATTATTTTAACGGTGCTAATTTTTAATTTTATTTTAATTTGTTTACTTTGTTGACATAGGTAATCTAGCAGCCCTTGCATGCGCAAATATAAATATGTTGAATTCCAATTTGATCCAGAAATTAAAGGAACCATAAGGAGATGGAGAAGAGAGCATCTAGAATTACAAGCTGCTGTAACAATGGATGATCGGCAAGATACGAGAAACTTGAACCCTAGAGAGGAGATACAACTAGTCAATATACATGAAGGTTTGAATAGGCAAAATATTTATGGGTAACTAGGCCTCAACAATATTATTTACATGGCAGATGATAAAGATAGAGCCATCCGAGACTATGCAGTATTGACTGCTCAAGCCATACATCCAGGAATAGTTAGATCCGACGTTCAAGCTGATAATTTTGAGCTCAAATCTGTGATGTTTCAGATGCTTCAAACAGTAGGGTAATTTAATGGGCTGCCATCTGAAGATCCTCATTTACATCTTTAGCTATCTTTGGAAGTGAGTGATGCTTTCAAGATTGCTGAAATATCGTAGGAAGCATTGAGACTCAGACTTTTCTCGTTTTCTTGAAAAGATCGAGCAAGAGCATGGTTGAATTCTTTACCACATGATTCCATCACTATATGTAATGACTTGGCTGATAAGTTTTTCATGAAATACTTTCCACCAACCAAGAATGTAAAATTGAGGAACGAGATCACATCTTTCCATCAACTTGAAGATGAGAGCTTGTATGATAAATGGGAAAGATTTAAGAAGTTACTCAAAAGATGTCCTCATCATGGTATTGCTTGCTGTATACAGTTGGAAACTTTCTATAATGGTCCCAACCCAAATACTAGATTGATGGTGGACGCTTCAACAAATGGGGCCTTATTATTTAAGTGTTACAATAAGACTTATGAAATTTTAGAGAGGATTGCTAACAATAATTATCAGTGGCCAGCAACTAGAAAAGCTACAGTAAGATGAATAGCAGGAGTCCATAACGTAGATGCCTTGAGAGCATTGTTAACCCAAGTAACCTTATTAATAAATACAGTGAAAGTTATGATCACTGCTCCGGTAATTGTCAACCAAGTTACTAAAGTATCTTGTATTTACTGTGGAGAGAGGCACTTATTTGACAATTGTCCTGAAAATCTAGTTTTAGTCAATTATGTGGGCAGTTTCAATAGATAGAACTAGAACAATCCATATTCAAGGATTTACAATCCCGGATGGAGACAGCACCCGAACTTTTCATAGAGTTATCAGAACTAGACTGCTGTAGCACCCAGTGAATAGAACAGACCTGCTCAACCACCTGGATTTTATTAGCAAAATCCAGGGCAAAGAAGCATCAACAATGGTCAACTCAGTTCCCTTGAAGCTTTGACTAAGGATTATATTATGAAGAATGAAGTAGTTGTCTAAAGCCATGTTGCATCTTTGAGAAACTTAGAAAACCAAATTGGATAACTTGGTATAGTATTAAGCAAAAGACCTTAGGGTAATTTACTCAATAACACAGAGAACCCAAAAAAAGAAATGAAAGAACACTGCAAAGTGATTAACTTGAGATTCGAAAGGATGTTTATATTTCAGTTGGTATACCAAAAAGATGAGTTAAGTCCACTTTAATCCAGAGAGAAACTCAAATTGAAGAAGAGCCACAATCCTCCACTTCACAGTACACTGGCGAGAACAGTCAAGCTACAATATCTGTCGAAAATAATGATCCAACACCTGTGGATAATGAGGCTGTAGCATCAACCCAGAATATGACAAAAGTGAAGCAGTCTACACAACCTGCTGTAGCACAATAGTTTAGGCACCCATCACCATTTCCTCAAAGATTTCAGAAGCAAAAACAAGATAAATAGTTCAGTACAATCTTGGGAGTGCTGAAATAATTACATATCAATATCCATTTTGTGGAAGCTCTAGAGCAAATGTCAAATTATATGAAATTTTTTAAGGATATTTTGACAAAAAAAAGAAGGCTTGGAGAATTTGAAACAGTTGCTCTAACACAAAAGTTTACCAGAATGCTTTAGAGTAAGATACTACAGAAGATGAAGGATCGAGGAAGCTTTACAATCTAATGCTCCATAGGCACTAAATACAGTGGCAAAGCAATTTCTGATCTAGGGGTAGCATCAATCTCATGTCTCTATCAGTGTTTAAGCAATTAAGAGCTGGTGAATATAGAAAACAACAATGATTCTATAATTTGCTGACAGATCTCATGCCTATTCAGAAGGAAAGATTGAAGATGTGTTGGTGAAGGTGGATAAATTTATTTTTCCAATGTATTTCATTGGGCTAGATTTTGAGGCAGACAAAGAAGTGCCAATCATTCTAGAAATATCTTTCTCAGCCACGGGAAAGACTCTCATTGATGTTAAAAAAAGAAAGTTGACCATATGAGTGAATGACCAGCAAGTTACATTCTGTTGATTGATTTTCGGATATAGACACCAAGAACAAAGAAGATTTCTTAGGATTTGAGACGTGTTTGCTCACTTTCCTTTAAGATTTTATTTGCCCTCTCCACACTTGGTTTGCTATAGAGTTTTAATGGCAAATTACCCCCAAGATATAACAAATCCTGAATACAATCTCTAGCAAATAAGATTGTAATTCCTGATCATGTATGAAATCTGTAAAATTTGGTATTTTCTTGATCAAATTGTGTGTGTCTTTTGCTCAATGAAGAATAATTCTTTTCTATGAAAGATGACAACCTTTTTAAAAATTGTTCTTCTTCAAAAGACACTCTTTGGTTTGAATTCGCATCTTTTTCAAACTTGCTAGCGGTTTTTTCTTTTCAGTTGACACGAAATATGCTTTCTGGAAGAAAATGGTTAGCAGTTTTCTGAATAACGGCGAGCCGTTTTATTACAGAATGTCAAATAAGTTACTCTCTGGAAATAAACGGTTAACCTTTTTATCCAAACGGTTAGCCGTTTTCTGTAGAACAACAAACATGCTCTCTGGAAACAAAAGGTTAACTGTTTTAATCCAAACGGTTAGCCGTTTTCTGTTGAATAGAAAACATGCTCTCTGGAAACAAACGGTTAGTTGTTTTTCTCCAAACGGTTAGCCGTTTTTTTGTAGAATAGAAAACATACTCTCTGAAAATAAACGGTTAGCCGTTTTTCTGTAGAACGGAAAACATGCTCTCTGGAAACAAACGGTTAACTGTTTTCCTTTCGAATTTCAAACTATAAAAATGTTACAATCTCACTTACAATCCCCCATTAGATTGTAATATTTTTTTCAGATTTATCAATGATATACTTATACGTACAAAAAGGTATCTTTCGATTTTAACCTTTAATTAGTGAACGTATCTCAAAGCATTTACAAGACAATAGTGTGCTAAGCATTAAACTTTGTCTCTTAAGTAAATACCGGAGACACATCACATATAAGCTATCCCAGATTTCAAAATTATGTTTCAATATATAGTACTATTCCGGCCTTGTGCTCCATCTTGGATTCATGAACATTTACAAGATTAAACCACGATCTTGCTAGAAACGGCACCATTTCTTATGTTCACTTAGGTGAAGCTTCAAATCATGTTTTTAGCTACTATAAGACTTGAACTTCATTAAGAGTAAATACTCAACCTCAACCTTGCAGCTATTTGCACTGAATATCTCGAATGAGATTATATATTTTCGGTGCCAAACCAGTCACATAACAACAACTTGTTATTACCCATTTAACTATGGAATAGCAGTATAACTATTATATAGTTGGGTTACCATTGTTGGTGACTTTATCAAAAAGAGGTTTCAATCCCATTCTAAAATATGTATCCTTAACTAGATCTCTTAAAAGACCTTTAGTTAAAGGATGTGCTAGGTTCTTATTAGTCGTAACATAAACAATATTAATAACACCATTTGTTATTAATTGTTTCACATATTCATATCTCAAGCTAATATGTCTAAACTTTCCATTATACACTTTATTATAAGCTCGAGACAATGTAGCTTCACTATCACAATACAAAGAAATATATGGCATCGGTTGTGGCCATAACTTTATCTCAAACAATAAATTTCTCAGCCATTCTGCTTCCTTACCTGCAGTATGTTTACTATAAACTCACTTTCCATTATTGACTGAGTTATGCATGTTTGTTTATTTGAAGCCCAAGAAATAGCTCCTCTAGCAATTGTAAAAATCCAACCAGAAGTGGATTTATTATCAGTTGTATTGGTTATTCAACTAGCATCTGAATATCCTTACAGTGCTTCTGGATAATCATTATAATATAAACCCAAATTAATAGTTCTTTTAAGATAACCAAGCACCCTACCAACTGCTTTTCAGTGTTCAACACTAGGATTACTCGTAAATCTTGACATCTTGCAAACCGCAAAAGCTATATCCTACCTCGTACAATGCATAGCATACATCAAGCTACCAATAGCACTTGCATAATCGAGTTGTGCTATTGCTCGGTCTGAATTCTCTAGTAATTTAATACTAGAATCATACGGGGTATTAGCTTCTTTAAATTTCAAATAATTGAATTTTAGAAGCACTTTCTCTATATAATGAGATTAACACAACGAGTAACCTCCACTATGTTTATTCACTCTTACACCTAAGATAGTATCTACTTCACCAAGATCTTTCATCTTAAACTGTGAAGTTAAATACTTCTTTGTATCGTTTACTCTTTGCATATTTGTTCCAAAGATAAACATGTCATCAACATACAAACATATAATCACACCAAAATCATTTGTAAACTTAGAGTATATACATTTGTTAGCATTATTATGCTTAAACCCATGCGATAAGATTACCGAATCAAATTTCTCATGCTATTGTTTTGGTGCTTGCTTTAAACCATAAAACGACTTGACTAACTTGCATACCTTTTTCTCTTTTTCAAGCAAAACAAATCCCTCGGGTTGTTCCATATAGATTTCTTCATCAAGATCACCATTAAGAAAAGCGGTCACCATCATTATTATACTTTCTTCTAAACACCCATTTGTTGCTAATTGGTTTAGATCATGGAGGAAGATCAACCAAGATCTAAGTTTGATTCGATATAATTGAATCCATTTAATCATTTATCGCCTCTTTCCAAAAGGAAGGGTCTCTAGAAGACATAGCTTCGTTGAATGTCTTTGGATCCTCTTTAACATTTAACAATAATAGTACTTTGTTAAGTACATTCTTTTATCCTCTTCAACTAAGAAGAGTAATGCTTGTGCTGATATAAAATCTGGAGCTAAGCTCTTTTATTTCTTTTCACGTTAACTCCTCCTTGGTTCGAAAAATGTCATAGACTCTTTCCTTTTATTGTTATTGGTGGAGGTACCAGAAGTATTAGCATATGGTTGACCAATAAAAGATTCTAATTCAATACTAGAATTAGTTGAAATTTATTCTCAATAAATTCAACATTTCTGGATTCCACAATCACATTAAAATCTAAATTTAACAATCTATAAGCCTTGGAATTTTTAGCATATCCTACGAAAACACTTTTTATACCTCTAGCACCTAACTTAGATGATTTAGGATCATGTACTTTATAAAAAGCTAAACAGCCCCAGACCCTTAAATACATCAAGTTTGGTTTTCTTCCTTTCCAAATTTTATAAGGAGATGCGTGTGTTTTCAAAAAAGTGATTCTATTATGAATATGAGATGCAGTGAGTAATGCTTCCCCCCCACAGATTATTTGGTAGATTTGCATTAAGGATCATGGAATTTATCATATCCGTAAAGATCCTATTTTTCCTTTCAGCCAAACCATTTTATTGAGGAGTAAACGGAGCTGATCTTTGGTGAATAATTCTAAATTTTTTACAATAATTATCAAACTCAATTGAGAAATATTCACCACCTCTATCACTTCGAACTATTTTGATTTTTTTTATCTTTTTGGTTCTCAACTTTAGCTTTGAAAATTTTAAATTTATCAAAAGTTTCATCTTTTGTTCTAGGTAAATACACATAGGTGTAATGAGAGCAATCATCAATAAAAGTGATAAAGTATCTCTTACCTCTTCTTGTTAAAATGTCATTATACTCACAAATATCGGTATGTATTAAGTCCAATATTTGAGTATTTCGTTCGGCTTTAGGAAAAAGTTTCTTAGTTAATTTGGTTTGGATACAGATTTCACACTTATGAATTTTAACACCATTGCAGTTGATCAAATCATGCTTAGATATGTATTTCAAAGATTTAAAATTCAAATGTACTAGTCTAGCATGCCAAACATCACAAGACTTAACAATATAAGCTAAATTGATATCATTATTATTAATGCTGAGTTTGTACATTCTATTACAAGAATACCCTTTCCCAACAAACATACCATTCTTTGAAATAATACAAGCATTACCCTCAAGCACAATCTTAATCCCATGCTTACATATACAACTTGCAGAAACAAGATTCTTCTTAATGGAAGGTACATGAAAGACATTATACAATGTAACTTTCTTTCCAGAAGTAAAGTTGATCTCAACTATTCCTTTCCCTGCTATTATGGCTGCATCATTGTTCCCCATGAGAACCTTTTTTCCTTCTATTTCTTTTTTGTATAATAAGAAAAATTTCTTATCATTATAAATATGAATGGTTGCACCCGAATTGAGCCACCAATCAAAAGACTTAGTTTCAGCCATATTGGTTTCAGTAATCATGCCAATTTGCATCTCAAAAACCATAGCACAAATCTCTTCATATTTGTCTTCAACAATATTAGCTTTATGGGAATTCACTTCTTCCTTTTTCTTCTTGAATCTGCAATCACTTTAGCGATGGCCTTTCTTGCCACAACAGAAACAATTTCCAGAAAAATTTTGTGTGCTAGACTTCTTGAATTTCTTGTCATTCTTGACTTTGAAATTTTTTGAAAATTTACTAGTTTCAACAACATTAACCTTAGTAGAATCATACTTGTTCTTGACTTCTCGAGACCTTGTCTCTTCTTCAATTACCAAGTGTTTTTGTAATTCTTCTAAGGTTATGTTCTCTCTACTATGAAGAAGTTTCTTTTTATAATCATTCCAACTTTCAGGCAATTTAGCAATAATAGCCCCAACTTGAAATGATTCAGAAATTTCAACTTTCAAATCACAAAGCTTAGTAACTATAATTTGTAATTCATGTATTTGATCAAGAATGGATTTTGTGTCTACTATAATAAATTTAAAATTTTTTGAGATAAGGAATTTTTCAGTACCTTCTTTCTCCGTTTTGTATTTGTATTCAAGAGCATTCTAAATTTTCACCGGATAAGTCATAGAATTTTAGAGATCGTATAACCTGTCAGAAAGTGTATTGAGTATGTGACATCGACACATCAATTCATCATCTTCATCATATGCCACTTTAAGAACAGTAAAGAGAAATAACAATTTTCCCTTCCAACGAGGAAAATTAGTGCCATCAAAATGATCGAGATGAACACTAGGATTAAAAAATGATGTCAAACTGTTCTCAGTCTCCATTTGCAAAGTCAAATAAAACCTTAAAAATTGTTGATTGCTTTTCGGATATGGAGACCAAGAACAAAGAAGATTTTTTAGGATTTGAGACGTGTTTGCACACTTTCCTTTAAGGTTTTATTTGTCCTCTCCACACTTGGTTTGCTATAGAGTTTTAACGGACAATTACCCGAAGATATGACAAATCTTGAATACAGTCTCTAGCAAATAAGATTGTAATTCCTGAACATATATGAAATCTGTAAAATCTGGTATCTTCTTAATTAAATTATGTGTGTCTATTGTTCAATGAATAATAATTCTTTTCTATGAAAGATGACAACCTTTTTAAAAAATTTTCTTCTTCAAAAGACACTCTTTGGCTTGAATTCGCATCTTTTCCAAACTTGCTATCCGTTTTTCTTTTCAGTTGACACAAAATATGCTTTCTGGAAGAGAACGGTTAACCGTTTTCTGAATAACGGTGAGCCATTTTATTACAGAATATCAAATATGTTACTCTCTAGAAATAAATAGTTAACCTTTTTATCCAAACGGTTAGCCGTTTTCTGTAGAACAACAAACATGCTTTCTGAAAACAAAAGGTTAGTCGTTTTAATCCAAATGGTTAGCCGTTTTTTTAGAATAGAAAACATGCTCTCTGGAAACAAACGGTTAGCCGTTCTTCTGTAGAACAAAAAACATGCTCTCTAGGAACACACAGTTAGCCATTTTTTTCCAAACGGTTAGCCATTTTTCTGTAGAACAGAAAATATGCTCTCTGGAAATAAACAGTTACCCATTTTTCCCAAAACGGTTAGCCGTTTTTCTTCCGAATTTCAAACTATAAAAGTGTTATAATCTCACTTACACATTCAATGTGCTCGATGCCATGAAGAGTTCCGATGAGGTTGAAGACTGTAATTTTATCAGTGTTATAGACGTTGTTGTAGCAGAGAGATTACACAGTTGCTGTAGTAAGGAAGAAATCAATGCTCTAACATTTGAAGAACTTGATGATGAAGATCGTGAAGCAGCTAACGTAGCATGGTCAGGGGAGAAACAACACTTCAGACTTGACGAGAAAATCCAGTAAAGGGAACTCACTCCAAACCAACAAGAATTCAAGGTTAATGGGCTGAGAGTGGAGCATTACATGGGAGCTGATGTGAATAGCCTATAGAAGGATTGGTTCTTGAAGGATTCAAGTTGAGCAAATAAGAAAGGTCAGGCTGAAGGACCTAAAATCAAGTGCTAATTGGGAGGCAACCCAATAAGGGAAGTTGTTTCAAGTTTTTAAGGCATTGAATTTAGTTTTTAAATTATTTAATTTGTCTTTTTGTTATTTTAAGTGTGCATCTAATTTTTTTATGTCTTTATGTTAAATTGTAGTGTTTTTATGTTAAATTATAGCAAGTAAAAAAAAATATGTGGGTAAAAAGAGCATGAAGGAATTGCTGCAGTATCATTTACTGCATGACATATAACAGAAGATTTTCAAACAACAGAGGCATTTCTTGATTTTATAGCAACAATGGATTGATAAGATTTTACAATAAGGAGAGTTTGAAAAGTGGATCAAAGAAGAAGTGACCCTTTACAGCCTGTGCTACAAGAGTGCTTACAGCAACAGGGGAGTACCCCTGCTTGCTAGTTTATTTTACTTATTTCTGCAAAAAAATTTTCTTTTATTTAGTTTAAATTTTCTGATTCATTCTGCATATCTTTTTATTTAATGTATGCATGTGTGGTTTGTGTTATTTTACTTTGTGTGCTTGTGAGGATATAACACCTCTCAAGTTTATAGGCGAGTTATCTAGTATTGTGTTATTACGTATTGTGTTTATGAGTGCATGTGCTTGCATTGTGTGTTGTGTAAAGCTCTGTTATCTAGTATTTATGTATGGATTTGAGAATCTAATGAAGATAAATTGAGTGTTATTTAGTATGTGTTACTGCCAAGTAGGGATAGTTAATAAATGGAGGTTGAAATTCGGTCCCAATACTTAAGCTTTGGTTGAGTTTTATGAAAATATTACAGCAGAGCTAGGAAAACCAAAAAAGGATAGAAAATATCTCAAGTTTGGGGGAGGGGGGATTTTTGTTGAACTGTACTTGTTATGAAATAAATTCTACTCCAATGGCTTAAGTTGCTAAGTAATCAGGGCTGAGTATGCACCCCATATGCAAACTTGAGTCCAAAGGCAACAAGAGTAATGAGCATTGCTGTAGCAATAAAAAAAAAAAGATCCTCTGTCTAGGATATTGAGTGGCCCGGTTTGTTCACGAGCCTCATATTCAATCTTAAGTTAAAGTTATCTTTAGATAAGATTATATTATGAGCATTGCTGCAGTAACTCTGATTTGTGCATTGGTTGAGTAATTGGGTGTCATCATTACAAGTGATAGACATTCACATGAAAATTCAATGATACATTAAAGAGAAATAGACTTAAAAAAAAAATTCGATGTAGCATAGTTTGAGTTTATTTATGACTTCTGCTCCCCTGTATGTGAATGTATTTGTGTTCTACCTCGGAATTATATGTAATTTATGTGTAATGCTATAGCACCTCTGAAATTTGATCAAAGTGGCACACACACACACTCTGGACAGAATGAGGCCTAAGTCTAGAACTTGAACTGCTACGATAATTTTGTATAATTAAGAGTGTGATCTCTGAGAGTTGAAGAATCCTTGCAAATTTAATGACAAAGCTAAGTTAATTGTTGCATGGTTGTGTGATTGAAGTGTAGTGTTGTTATAATTACTTGAGGACAAGTAATGGTCTAAGCTTAGGGGTGTGGTAACTCTATGAAATAAGAGTTATCATGACACTTTTAGACTTAAATCAAGATTACTTATAAAGTAAATGATGTGTTTTCATTGCATTTTAAAGATATTTTACATGAACATCCATTTTAGTTTATTATTAGTGTATTTTCTTTAATATAGAATAATTTGTGTACTTAATCTTATGCATAATTGTAGGTGATCGGAAGCTCAAATTTTAAGGAAAGAATTCTGATACAATAGACTTACAAAATATAAAAAAGAAATTGGCTACAAAAGAATTGAAATAAATCTAGAATAGTGCAGTTGCTGTAGCAATTGTTGCTACAACAGAGCATCCGTTGATGTAGCAATTCTAAAACAATGACAGAGAAAATTCTGCAGCATATTGTGATATGCAATTTTTTAATCTGACTTATGAGCGACCTAGGGTTTCGTTTACCCTAATTTTCAACTATAAAAGGAGCACACATCATAAGGAAAAGAGAGAGTCGTTACTGAAGGAGAAAAAACACAAAGAAACAAAAGAAAAACATGATTTAAGAGAGAGATTGAGGGCTACACAAGAGGAAAATCTACATAAATCAAATGGGAACTCAGTCCTTCTTATTTTTCTCTTGTTTTCTTATTTTATATTTATTTATGGGGATGAGTTTGATGGCTGAAACTTTGTTCTTAATTTTTCTTTTAGAAACCATGAACTGAATTTATTTGTAGTTCAATGATAAACAATCTTAATGGTTTATTAACTAAAAATATGAGTTGTTGCATGTTTGCTGTAACAGTTTGTTTTGATAGTATTTATTTTTATTCATTATTTCAGCTGATCACCTATTTAATGATGTTAGCTAAAGAAGAGTCACAAAAGAGCATATCTTAGTGGAACATATCAGAACAATACTTAATTTTAGATTGGGTTTCCTGGATGAGTTTAACTTGATTCCAAAGGAACCATACTTAATCTAGAATTAGTGATGAACTAGACATAAGGATTCACCTTGTAAGGTAAATAGAACCTAAGCGTGTAATGCTATATCTTATATTCGCATAATAACTAATCACTGTTAGGTTGCATATAGATATAAGATATCCAACATGCGACAGCTGAGGATACATAAGGATTCTACCCAGTGTTGTAGCAAATACTGCAGCAACCGAGCCAAATATTAGAAAATAGTCAAGACCATTAAGAGAGTTTATTCGCTTAACTACTTTATATTCTCATTGGTTTTATCATTGAGTTTTACGTGATAATTTACTTTGTTGCATTTTGTTTATTGCGCTTTTATTTTAATTGACATAATAGTTTCATTAATAGTTTTATTTTACTTTAGAACAAAATCTGCACTATTACAATTGTTGTAGCAAATTTGAAAACATCAATCCCCGTGGAGACGATCTCGAATATTCATCACTTTATTACTTATTGTGTACATTTGCACATTGACACCAATAGTAAAAGAAAATGCTCAACAAAAAGACTTCGAATTAGTGACTCATCCATGATTGATCTGAATTCATTAACTCTGCCATCGAATTTGTTGGTAGTTAGAAATTAAAGGCCTGAAAGTTTTCAGCCTCAGTAGCCAATTATCCCTGCTTATCTACGCTGATTGCTGTCATCGATCCTCCATCTAGAACCCACTTTACTTACTTCTTGACTCCAGATTATGCTTCTTCACACGTAAGAGGAATTACTGGCCAAATTATAGTGAAGAAAATTGCCAAGCTGAAAGTATCGAGCCTTTAAAACTTTCGCTAGTAAAGTCTCAAGGTGCTACATAATTCTCCATCTTATCTTCCCAAGTAATGCCTAATTAAAAGAAATTAAATCCCTAAAGCCCATACCACCGTCCTTTTTCAATTTGTACCAAACTTTCTAAGAAATCCAATAGATCCCTTAAGACAGATTAGAGATACCCTGCCAATAGCTTGTAAGCTATCTTTGTGTGTCATCACACAGTCCCTTTGGTTTTGAGAAATTGAGGGGTTAAGTAGATACACAAATAAAGTAAAATTAAAAAATAATAAGACATAGAATCACACAGGGACACCGAAATTACGTGGTTCGGCTTTTATCCTACATATACAGGTAAAAATAAAAGAAAGATATTTCACTAGTGAAAATAAATTACAAGTATTGTAGTAATTTATCTCACTACTCAAAACCCCAATATATTCACTTAAACTCTCAAAACACTAAAACAAAAACTTTATTATTTAAGTTCTTCAAAACTCTATGCTCTCTTAAATGCAAGAATTACTTCTCACAATAGAATACATTTGCTCCTTCTCTCCATTTCCATTTACGAATAAAATTTGGGCACTATTAATCAATTATATATTATTTTTATTATTTTATTATTTTTTTCTTTTCCTTTTTCAATGCAACACCACACTTTTTCTCCTTTTTTTTATTCTTTCCTTTCTTTCTTATTTTCAAAGATGAGGCATAGCTTCTAGAAAAGCGGTGCCTATCATTTCTTTTTTCAACAATTCTTCCACTTAGAAATTTGATTGGAAATCAATCAATCTCCGTATCATCCTTTCTACTTCGCCATTGTTATGTTGATTACGTCTCTGCTAGGCCACAAGAATATCTACTTTAGACAAACTTGCCAGAATTGATCAGCTTGGTCAAAACATATGTTAGGTTCTCCTTGGTATGGATTTTCTGAAAATCCACACTTACATCTTCCACTACTTCTCGAATAAAGTGATACTCCTATGTGCTTTGAGGATAACTTGAAATTAATAGGAAGTGGGGTAGAAATTAGCTTACAATCGTGCATATTGAAGCATCGTAAGATTTTCTTTAAGTAGTTCTTCTGAGAAAGCCAAATCTTTCTATTATTTCTGTCTCGGTGAATTTGCTTTCCTAGAATTTTGTTTGCTGGTCCCAAGTCGTTCATTCCAAACTTCCTAGCCAACTGTGCCTTTAATTCTTAGAGTTAATCTTTGTTGGGGCCGGCAACAACCTGTCATCTATGTACAACAGTAAAATGATAAAACCATTATCTTCAAACCTCTTATAATATGCACAATAGTCTGAACTGAGTCTGTTATATTTAAGGCTCATGATAAAGGAATTAAATCTCTTATACCAACACCTTGGCACCTCTTTGAGACCGTATAGAGATTTATTCATCCTGCAAACTAAGTTCTCATTTTCTTTTTCAACAAAACCTTCTGGTTGGAGCATATAAATTTTTTCTTCAAGTTCTTTATGAAGAAATGTAGTTTTCACATCTAACTACTCTAGATGTAGGCCAAATATAGCACACATCGCTAAGAATGCTCTGAATGTTGTGAGTTGAACTACTGGAGAAAATATTTCGTAGAAGTCAGTACATTCTTTCTGATTATGTCTTTTCACCACCAATCTTACACAATACTGCTCCTCTTAGTCATTGCTCTCACGCTTAATCTTGTAGACCCATTTGTTACTAATGGTTTTTCTTTCATGTGATAATGGTACAAGTTCTCATGTCTCATTCTTGTGTGAAGTCTCAATTTCTTCTTGCATTGTTGTCGTCCACAAAGCAACATCTGAGTGTTTAAAGTTTCATGAAAAGTTGATGGCTCTCTATCGTATGTTAGAAGACAGTATGCAACATTGATCTTTATGATATAATCTTAGTACTACACTGACGATCGTCTCTCACAAGTTGGCCGAAGAACTTCTAGAGCCTCGGACTGGACTAGTTCTTGTTCCTCGTGCTCTGGTGCCGCTTCCGAAGAATCTGAATCTTATGAATTATTTTCCACATATATTAGCACAGTGCTATCATTCTTATCTCTCCTTTGCAATTGATCTTCTACAAAGATAACATTTCTGCTGATGATGATCTTATAGGCAGTGGGGTCCTACAGATGATAACCCTTCACTCCATCAATATATGCATAATTATAGTTTACGTAAGCAACGTCTAATTCCAATTGCATGTTGCGCTTTATATAGTTTTATTCGGCTAGAAAATGCAAGTGATAGGTTATTTGGAGACTTTGATGTACAAGATTTGGTTACTAACGAAGAAGAAGATACTAGCAGACCACTTATTAATATTGATTTATCTCCCGCAAGTGTCGTAACGATGAATGCTACAAGAGATAGAATTGCAGCTTCTATGTGGCATGATTACATACGTAATGCATAATTTCTATCATGTAATTTTTTAATAATTATTTTGTTTAAATCATGTGTTGTAATATATATATTAGTTATGGTGTAAAAACAATGATAATGTAAAATTTTTTTTAATTAATATTAATTTTAAAATTTTATTATCATGTAATTTTTTTATAATAATTTTATTTAAATTATTATGTTGTATTTGTGTATGTATTAGCTAAACAATTATTTTATAACTATAAATATGAAGTAAATGCTTAGTAAAAACTGTTTTTAAAAAAAGTATTACCAAACACATATTTTCTATTTTTATCATTTTCAACTGTTCTAAACGACATTCTTGTTTTCGGTTTTAAAAAGCAGGATCTGAAAACGATACTGCATTTATCTTAAATTCGAAATACAACAACTGCAAAACACCATTTTCATTTACATTTTTATTCTCAGAAAATACATATCCAAAAACAACACCAAACGGGCCCTAAAGAAACTCTCTCTCCGTATTTAATAAGAAACAAAGAGCGTAACAAGCAGCAAGTATATGTGGAGTTGGGTTAGCTAAGTGAGCTTTTGAGATCCAACTATTTTCCCACTCCAATGCCTTTGCCTTATCGCAATAACATTTAACTAATCTTGAGGTCCAATAAAATATTTTCCCACAACTCACAGCATCTTTTATCAAAATTAACAAGAGGAAACACGATTAGTCCAAAAAAGCTAATAACATTTGCAAAGAAATGGCAGAAAATGGCTGATAGGAAACTAAAAAAAATCTCCGTACAAAGAACCTCTGCTAGGGTGGCTGATACAGAGAGTTGGGGCACATCATTATTGGTTGAAAAGGGTCAATAGATTCACTGGTTGATACATCGGCTTCAAATTTGTACATAAAAAAAATGTAATAAACTGCTTAATTAAAAATTGTAAGAATTAGCAATCTTCCCCAAGCTAAAGACAAACAGAAAGTGACGCAAAATTTGTTCTGTTTTGATGTATGCCTCAACTTTAGTACCACTAACTTTCGGATTCATTTTGCCCTGATGAATTGTAACTTTGCCGTCGATTGCCTACATGTGAGAGGCCATTCTCATGTAATAATGACCGGAAATTTTTAATTCTCGCCCAATTTGTGATCCTCTACTCTCAATTTTAGTCTTAATTGCTGCCTCCGGATCAATGTAGGGTTTTACACTGAAATTACTAATACAAAATTTCTAGAGGCCATGCTCAGTTGGCAACTCTTAGGTCAATACACAACCAGATATAGGGGTTGCTAGCCACTGACTAAATTATCCCCTAAAATAATTTCAGCTGTTAGATTGAATAAGGAAGTATCCAATCCAACGACCCGGAGAAATAAGGATAAAAAGTGTGGTAAAGTACAATTGTGGCAACGCAGCGGAACCAGAGTCACTTATGCCCCAATCTAATTGGATCTGTGTCGACTCGTCTTCTTCACCTGGTATTTACGTTTGAATTGTCTGATTTGTAGAGTTTGGAGCATCACTTTGGGCATGGAATTATGTGCATCGTTTGCTCATCTCCGCATTGCACTCAATGTTGGCAAAAAAGCGGCCCCGCATGAGTTTGGCTAAATATGAGCCAAAAAATATAAAATCCGTATAAATTTTTGTTAGAATAAGAATTCAGGAAAAAAATCTGAGCTTATTTATAAATAAAAAATTAAATTAAATTTAAATAAAAGACTCAAAATATTAAGTCAATATGATTTTTTATATACTAATTGTAATTTATGATATTGTATTATTAATATTTTATGTATTAAATTATTATTTTATTATATATTAGATGATTATTTTTTTTATTTTTTAAAAAATTATTTCATAATTAATGAAAAAATTCAAGTCCGGCCCGTCCAAATTTATACGAACTTTTAAATTTCTTAGGCCTAAAAAAACTCGGTCAAGCCCACAATTTACCGTTCAATCTTTCTGGGTTAGTAACTGCCATGAGCCGAAGTCCATGAGCCAACAACTTTTGACCAGCAATTTGCCTTGATGCTAATGTCCGATTGTTACATTTCAAATACAGTAATGTCCGATAAATTAATAATTTTAATTAAAAAATAAAATTGTTCGATCCTAATTTGAGTAAAGGCAAAAAATTAATAATTTCTTTAAATTCATAAGATAATTATTTTTAATCCCTTATACCTTAATGAAAATTTAAAATTAATAATTAATCAAATATAAAATTAATGATAAATAAAATACAAAATTTATAAATACTTTCATACAACTTTAATTATTCGATTTCAATTCTCTGTAAAAATTGTACTTTTCTGGACACTAGCAATAATTCCAAACCTATTGCCAATTTCCTGCACGTCTCAATCCACCTGGGCCATTGGGAGGGGGCTATTTTTTGTTAACTCGACAGCCTGGCCTAATTTATTTATTTCATTTTCCTGCAACGTTTTTCCTTCCAAAAATTATCTCCATTTATTTCATTGCCTGAGCAGTTGCAAATATTTTCAATGTCTTTTTTTTTTTTTAACTACATTTCTCGTTCCTTCAAAAATCATTTTTTTTAGTTATATATGTCTACTTTACCCAACTACTATTCCTGAGTCCTTACAATTAATATCAAACCTATTATCAATTTCTTCCACATATGACTCCGCTTGGATCAGTGTTTTTGCATCATTTTTCCTTCTAATATTTATCCACATTTATTACATCGGCCGAACACTCACAAATATTTTCAATATCTTTTTCCAGAGTACCTGTCACATTTATCAAAAACTATTTATTTTATCAATGGTATGTGTCTACCTATGCATCTACCATCGGACGAACAATTTTAATTTGATGGACCCTTTCATTAATTTCAAACGTATTGCCTATTTTCTCTACATCCAAATCCACTTGGGTCATTTAGCGCGAGTGGGGGCAGCTGTTATATGTGAGTAGACATTAATCAGCGCATGAAATTCAAATTTTCTTTCTGGACCCTTGTATTAATTGATCGCCAACGACTATCGTCTCATTACTACTTGAATTTGAAGCGGCCACGTCTACGTTGCAGCAGTGGTCAGGTACCACACTTTTGTCTTTCTTCTAGGTAACCATTGTCTTTATTCTACGAAGATGGGCGCGTTTTTTGTTAGTAAACCGGTAAAATAACACGATAGTAACAAACAAAACAACTTTGTCCAAGATATTAGTGAGTTAGAAGGCAATGGAACTGCAAATTAGTGATTAGTAGAAAATCAGTGAAATGATTTTCAGAGAAATATTGAAGTTCCTTGAGGAGGAATTTGGATTTCAGGTCGATGAATTGGCATTTGATGCATCCGGGAGAGAAGTGGATCCACTCGTTGACCAAAACCTTTTTTCTCTTTTGGTTCAATCTTACAAAATTTTTTTACAAGATCCAAAGACTAAGTATAAACCGCCGCCCTCTTCCGCAGCTATATACCATATAGTGGTAGCAGAAGCTATAGTAGCAGCAGCTGAAGAAGGAACCATCAATTGCTTTGCTGCATTCTCATCAGTTGTCTCACTCAGTACTGCCTAGCTGCCGGGCAGGGTTAGTTTTAGAGTATTTGGGGCACTGGGCGAATTTTTTTTCACGAGATCTCTATTTATCTTGCAATTTCCATACTCAAAGAAATATTAAAAAAAAAACTTAAAATTCATTTCATCTTTAATTTTTGAGGTTCAACAGTAATAAAAAAGATTTAAAAATTTCAAAAATAAAACCTAAAAAATTTCCAAGAAGATATCTTTTTTATTTCATTAAAAAATTATTAAAAAATAAACAAATAAATAAACAAGAATAATATTATTTTCAAATAAAATATTTAGAATGATAGAACATAAAAAGTTGAGATGATAAGTTAGATGATTAGATCATAGAAATTAAGTTTGTATTTGAAGAAATTAATTTTTTTTAAATGAACCAATGAATATAATAATTTTCTTTAAAGAGAAGAGAGAGAAATTTTTTTCATCTATTATTTTTTAGATTATAAGTTTTTTAATAGAAGTTAAAAGAAATACTCAAACTCAAATGTTTTAACGTTAAATAATTAAATTCTTTTAGACAATTGGAAAGGTAAATAATTTATTTTTTTTTAAATGATAATAATGAATGAATTAATGGTTTAATAGTATAATTAACTATACCAATTTAACATTAAGATTACCAAATATAAATTTTTTATAAAAAAATGCTTAATTATAGGATATTAATAATTAGAGAAATTTCTAATAAGCTTTCTGATTTCTTAAAATATATAATTTTAAAAAATATTTTTATTAATTAAAAATTATTAAAAATATTTAAAAAATAAAATCTTCTAAAATATCATACTTTAAGCAACTGCCTTAAACTTTACTTAAAGTCACGGTAGCCACCTCTGCTCCTGGGTCTGAGCAAAAGTTGGTTGTGGACACGCAGTCAGTGAAAGCTTTAGAAACGCTCTCTCCCTCGAATTTATTAAGAAACGACGACGGGTAACAGTGGCAGCAAGTGTGCGTGGAGTTGGGTTAGCTAACTGACGCTTGAGATCCGATAACTATTTTCCCAATCCAATGCCTTTGCCTTATCCGAATAACATTTAACTAATGTTGAGGTACAAGAAATATGTTCCCACAATTCACAGCATCTTTTATCAAAATTAACAAGAGGAAACGTGATCAGTCCAAAAGCTAATAACATGGGCAAAGAAATGGCAGAAAATGGCTGATAGGAAACTAAAAAGAATCTCGGCACCAAGAACCACTGCTAGGGTGGTTGATAAAGAGAGTTAGGGCACATCATTATTGGTTGAAAAGGGTTAATAGATACACTGTTTGATACATCGACCTCAAATTTGTACATAACAAAGATGCATAAATTGCTTAATTAACGGTTGTAAGAATCAGCAATCTTTCCTCAAGGTAAAGACAAACAAAAAGTGATGCAAAATTTGCTCTGTTTTAATATATGCCTCAACTTTAGTACCGCTAGCTTACGGATACACTTTGCCCTGATCAATTGTAATTTTGCCGTCGATTGCCTACATGTGAGAGGCCATTTTCATGTAATAGGGATTGGAAATTTTTAATTCTCACCCAATTTGTGATTCTCTACAATGAATTTTAGTCTTAATCGTTGCCTCAAGATTAGTGTAGGATTTTTCGCTGAAATTACTAATTTAAAATTTCTGAAGCCCACGCTCAGTTATCAGCTCTTAAGTCAAGACACAACCAGATACAGCGGCTGCTGGTCGGTGACTAAATTATCCCCTAAATAATTTCAGCTGTTAGATTAAACAAAGAAGTATCCAACGACCATGAGGAGTAAAGACAAAATGTGCAGTAAGGTACAACTGTCGCAAGAGAGCTGGACCCATTTAAAGAATCACCCATACCTGAATTTAATTAGATCCCCTCCTCGATAGGGATGGCACTTCGATACGGGCCAGTTTTTCAGTTTCAGACCTGTGCCCCACATCATCTCACTGCCGTCTGCGGCCTCAAAGTTCATCCAAATTCCACCGACGCCACGCTTTTAGATTAATTATAAAATATTTTTTTAATTAAGAAAAAAATATTTAAATTAAAGATAATCATCTAATATATAATAAAATAATAGTCAAATACATAAACTATTAGTAATATAACCTAATAAATAACAAATACTAACATAAAAAATTAAACTAATTTGGTATTTTGAGTTTTTTTTTTTTTTAAATTAAATTTATTTTTTATTTATAAATTAATAAAAGTCTGATTTTTTCATGTGCCATTATGATTTTCTGATTTATAATACTAGTACATCATATGAAACTGGTTTGTGGGCTGGGCTTTACCGGCTTTTACCTACCTCGACCTGTCTTCTTCACCAGCTATTATTTTTCAAATACTGAATGTCTGATAAATAAATAATTTTAATTAAATAATAAAATTATTCGATCCTAATTTGAGTGAATGTGATAAATTAATAATTTCATTCAATACATAGGATAATAATTTGTTAATCCTTTAAAATCCAATGAAAATTTAAAATTAATAATTAATCAAACGCAAAATTAATCATGAATAAAATATGAAATTTATAACATAATTTTTTTGCTGAAGGGCACCTATACCCCAAAATTTGAAAAATTGATCACAAAGACCTTAAGTTTTTAATAAAAGACACTAAGATCCCTTTTTAACTATGATACCTTTTTACTCTATAAACAAAGAAAAAAATGAGCCGAAAATTTTGTAACAAATAGAAATATTGCATTAAAATAAAGGTAATAATATATTAATTTTAAAATAATTTTAATATTTCAAAAATATTTTAATATTTTACAATCTATTAGACTTATTTTATTATATTAAAATAATTTTTAAAATAAATAAGAACATAATATTAAAATAAATAAATTAAAATTATTTTGAGTATTATGTAAAAAATAATTTTAATATTATTAATAGGAAGATATCTTGGTAATTGTAAAATCTATTTAACCTAAAGATTTGTTTCAAATCTTTATAATAAATACAACTATATTATTAAAATAAATATAATAATTTAAAATTTTAATATTATTTTAAATGTGAAATTAATTTAATATTATTAGTCTACTAGATGGATTATATTATTTATATTAAATTTGTATTAATTAAAAAACTTTAAGGTTAATTTTTTAATTATTATATTCGAATGGGTACTATGGTTAAAACAATGGTCTTAAAGTCCTTTTTTAAAATTTGGGGTTTTTGTGATCATTTTTCAAACCTTACGGGTACATGTATTCTTTTCTCTTTTTCTTATAACTTTAATTATCTGAATTCAACTTTTTGTAACATATGTATCTAAAATAGTCATGTGATGAGATATTATTGACTTGAGGAAGCATAATTTGTGCTGTTTTATAAGTAAATATATACATATATTAACAAAACCATTCTTAAAATAAAAAATTTTCTCTAAATTAATAAATATTTATTTATGAATAAAATTTATAAAGTGTTCATTTCCTAATAAATAATAAAACTCAGTTATTTTTCTCATTCACTATTATCGTGCTTTAGATTTAATATAAATATAGTTTAATGGCTTAGTTGGATTTCTTTAATTATTGACTCTATTGTCCTTCGCTCGCATCCATATTAGAAAGTAACAAAGTTTTAATATTTTGACACATAAATCTAAATTATTATAGATTTTTGAGTGATATCTTGTGTGATATTATAGGGTTATTTGTGCAAATTGGACATAAACCACATCCAGTCCACAATTTTACTAATAATAAAATTGTTTACTCTAACCCAATGCATTGAAATCCAACATTATTCAGTATGCGCTTGTTAGGATGCAGGATTAGGGTTGGCAAAATCCGGATCCAGATCCGGATCCGCATGTACATTTATGCCTCCGGATCCGCATTCGGATCTGTAAAAAAATATACGGATTCGGATGCAGATAATATTCACAGCGGATGCGGGCGGATATTTCAGATATCTGGATCTGCAAAATCAAAATTTCACAATTCAATATATAATTTAAAAATTCAATCATAATGCCATAATTTACAATTTAACAAGAAAACTAATGCATTTGATTAAAGCAATTAAAGTAGAGTGAGTTAACATATGTGGAAAAAAAAAAGAGATTAAGCATTTTACCAAATTCTTAACCAGAGAAGGGAAAAACCCATGTAATTAATAAAAACAAAAGAAAATTAACAGAAGCAAAGAACAAATTACAGGCATGAATGATCTAATCAGGCGAAGGTTGGAAGTTGGAAGCCTTTGACGACCACCGCAAGGCTTGACGGCGACGCTTCAGTGAGGGGCGAGCCGGCAGATCCGGCGTGGGCCACGTGGCCACGAGCTAGAGGAAGATGCGTCCATGAGTTAGCTGGTTGGAAGCAAGACTTACTACGGTGAAGTGTGTGAGAAAGTTGAAGAGCGAGCTTGGCAGATCCGCTGGCGTCAAGGTGGGCCGAATGGGAGGAAGACGCCACACGAGTCACCCACCGGCTCAAGCAAGACTTACGGCTACTGGTGAAGTGCAGGTGTGAGAAAGATGAAGAGAGGCAGCACGCCGCAAGAGGCAAGACCCAAGAGAGACAGAGAAACGAAAACAATTAAGTTTAAGCCTTTAGGATTAGACTTTTTTTTTTTTAATTTTATTGAAGGTATACATATATTGATTTTTAAAAAAACTAGATCCGGATATCCGGTTTTCCGGATATAAGTGCATCCGGATCTGCATTCGAATCCGTATGAATTTAAATTTTTCAAATCCAAATCTAAATTTTTTAAATCTTTACGGATGCGGGCCAGACCTAAATTTTCCTGCCATCTCTATGCAGGATTGCATAAAGTCTGTGAGTATAACATTAATTCTTTAAACTATTGCCTTATATTAGATTTTTTTTCACATCTTTACCTCAATTTTTTGTATTATTAACATGTGTTATTGTTTTAATGACTGAGTAGTCATGTCAGAGGCTGTTTGTTATATGCAGAAAGTATAAGTTAGCTGGCCCCTCTCTTCACATCGCTTGTATCGGCAGAACGGTTTCAAAATTTTCCAATTTCTTCTTCTAGGCTTACCTATCTCGTCTACCCAGTAATGTTTAGGGAGCTCCTAGGTTAACTTACACCACTTACAGTAATATTAGTGTGAGAGGCCGGCATAAATGATGTTTAGAGAGCCCTTACATTTAATTGTAACTTACACTACTTACGAAAATATCAGTATAGGACCTATATAATATGTGTGAGTATTGAGTGGGATAAATTTGAGTTAAATATAACTTAGCATTTTCCTAATCTTTATCCTCCCAATTGTTTACATCTACTTTACACATCAACTATTCGATGATTATTACTTTCGTGGGCCCACAAATTAACTTCGGGAGCCCAGGTACGTTACCCTAGTTTCAGGCAGATTGTTAATTTTTCCCTGGTCTAAATTTGGTGCGTTTAGTATATTATATTATATTATGATATATTATATTATATTAATATTGTATTATAATAATATTATATAATATTTAATATTAAATTATATTATATTAATTTTTTATGATTAATTTAAATTAAATATTATATTATATTAATATTTTATATTATATTAATATATTTAAATCGTATTAATATTTTATATTATTATTTATACTATTATTAATTTTAAATTAATTTTATTGAAATTTATTCATATTTAAATATTTATTATTAGTTATAATAAATTATAAATTTATTAATAAATTATACTGTAAAAATAAAAATATAATATAATAATATTGAATAATAAATTACATACTTATTAATTTATATTAATAATTATAATGTAAAAATAAAAAAATAAAAAATATTATATTAAAAAATTAAATTTATTTATTATTATATTATTATAAAGCAAAATAAAAGTTAAAACAAAAGCAAAAGTCAAAGCAAAACCAAATGCAAACGCCAAATTGAAAAAAAAAAAAAAAAAAAGGAAGTGGCAGTTGCCGCCAGTGGCAGAATTAAAAAAATAATTTATGGGACTTGATTACATAATAGTAAAATTTTAAAATTAAAACTTTGAATGTATAAAATATTTGTTAATATATTTATAATTATTCTTAATATATTTTTACGAATAAAAAAATATTTTTGACGATAATTTATTATTATTATTAATTATAATATAGGTTTTTATAATTCTAAAAATTTAAATTTAAATTTTGTGAGTTTATAAATTTATAGGATCAATTTTAATAGATTTAATAAAAGATAATTAAAAATCTTAAATATTTTTTTATTCTTAATTTTTTTTTTGTCAGCAGGGCTATATCCCCCACTAGTCACGTAGGGCTTATTTGGTTGCAGCATTAAAGCCCCTCATTGTATTAATTTTATACAAACTTATATTTGATAAACAAAAAATCATAATAATACCACATTAAAGGCCCAAGTTAATGCGGCTATGCTGCATTAACTAAACCCGACTCACAGTCGGATTTAAGTTAATGCCGCTTGTTGCTTTTTTTTTCTCCTCTCCCTTTTTGCTTTTCAAACGGCGCTTGATTTTTTTTTTTTTTTTTGCTTTTTAACTTTCGCTTTTTGCTTTTGGCTTGTAATAATAATAATAATAATAAATAAATATAACTTTTAATTTAATATAATATTATATAATTTTTTATTTTTTATTTTTACATTATAATTATTAATATAAATTAATAAATCTATAATTCTTTATTCAATATTATTATATTATATTTTTTATTTTTACATTATAATTTATTAATAAATTTATGATTTATTATCACTAATAGTAAATAGTTAAATATGAATAAATTTGAATAATATTAATTTAAAATTAATAATAATATAAATAATAATATAATATATTAATGGACTCGCCTATGTTGCAACAGTTGCAACATACCACACTTTTTGTCCACATGCGTAATGGCTGTAGGATCTAGAGTACTTCTATCTAACGGCTCAAATGAGTCCTGCATATAAGTAAAGTAGTCGGTTGCCAACCGCGACTGTAGATAAATATAATAAAAAATTAAATAACTCAAAACCTTTAAAAATTAGGTGATTGAATCACTGTGAGAGGACATGGTAGAATTCATTGCGTAAACCCATTAATTCTTGAAATCTGTTTCAGACATAGTAAAATTGGATCATGAAATTGATTGCCAATTAAAGTGCGGTCGTATGAGGCTGAAGTAAATTTGAAATTGCGGCAAAGAAATTGAAGACGATTATATCGTTGTGGTAGCCAATAGCGGCCGACATTGGGTGGTGCCGAAACTTTTGGAATTAGGCAAATGTGATTATACAGAAAAAGGGTGGAAAGAAATCTGTTTGATCCATTGATCAGCCATTCGATTGGATGCAGCAGGTAACTACTGATAAGAAATTGTAAATTTTGAATGAAAGATTTAATTGTGGTAATTACGTTAGGATTTTCGATTATGTTTTTAATGGAAGAATTAGAGAAGGGGAGAATGCTTTCCAGGAAGCATTGTTTAATTTCTTTGTTTAATTATTGTTACTGGATTTGCGATGTATTTGAACTTGAAAATAAGAAAACAATAAGATTTTGAATTCGCTGTTGGAGCTTTGAGAATTTAGATGTGTTTGGTTAATACTTATCTCATATTCTCCAACTGCAACGCTTCCTTTTTGATTTTTTATTGTCAAAGGCTTTAGATTCTTCCAATTTCTTTTTTTTTCTTTTAATCACTGTTTTTCTCTTTCTAATCCTGCTGATTTTGGTTTTGCTCTTGTTTTGTTGTCTTAAAACTTTTCCAACCCATGTATTTGATTGTGTTTTCATGCTATTGGATTTTGCAGACAAAAAGAACCAAGAAGGCAGGAATTGTTGGAAAGAATGATATTTATTGAGGCTAGTTTATGCATTTTTCCGGTTTGTGCAGTGTCCTCAAGTATAGATGTTAGAGTAATATAGGTTTAGATTTTTTTTTTCTTTCTGTTGGGATATCTTTATATCAATAGCAGGTAGAAATATTATATCTCATTAAGCTTTGAGCATGAATTGTGGGTTATTGACATGTTTAGTCGAAAAGTTTGCTACTGGCATTATATAAATAGAAATTTATGATAGGAAGCATATCATGAAAAGCCTTGTGGTGGTTTTTCTCTAGCTTCTTGTTAACTCAACTTTGCTTTTTAGTTTTTTTTTTTTTTTTTGGTTGCATGTGTGGCTTTTGGATCTTGGAATTATAAGTATTATTCTTTTCTAGCTACTTGTTATGGTGCCAGTCTTAAGAAGGTGGAGGTTAGTCAACACAACAAGTACTTCTGTGAATTCTATAGAAGGTCATACTTTCCCCTCTTTCCTGCTCTTATCATTTTTCATTTCTTTTTATGCTCATGGTTCAATGACTGTTCGCTTTTGCCTATGGATGTATTAAATGTTTACATATTCCTTGCTGTTGGCAGTATGCTGAGAAGAGGAAGGTTGTGAGAATCTGGGGTTGCAAAGACTTTGGCAAAGGTGAAAGCTGGAGGTGCTTACACTTTGAAGTAACATTCTCATTGGCTGCCATGTTTACTTTTATAATTTTGAGGCCTCTTTGACAAAGAAAGGTGATGAAGATAGGATGATGACTCATTAATCATCATCGTCTAAAAGTTGTCTAGATAATTGTATTACTATATGAGATGCATTGAGGTATTTATCATACAATGGCGAGAGGGATGCTATCTTTGCTGTTGCTGTGATGCATTTGCTTTTATACGGCCTTAAATACAATAACTTTAGCTGCATTTACTGCCTTGTTAGCCACTGCTACAGCACTGTTAACTCTCTCATCTATCCTAGCCACATCATAAGCTTTTCAGCTGCTTGTCGTGGTTCCTGATTACAGGACAAAAACAATAAGAAAAAAAAAATCCCACTCGAACAACAATTAACTTGAAGAAAGTTATTATGACATTAATAAGTTCGTGTATAATAAGTTTGTGTATCTCAGTGTGGTTTTCTCACAGACAACGAAAATTTAAAAATAACTTCTGACTGTTATTCTAAATTTCATTCATCTTTCTAACATCAATAAAATGGTAAAAGTGAAGACGCGTGTTAATTATATTTTCAAAAGGAACATTAAAACATCTACAGTGAGACAATAAAACTGTAATAAATTTATGCATTAGCAGTCGTAGAGTGGTAAATGAATAAAAGTTTGGTTAAAAATGTTCAAATACCTGCACTGCATTGAGTACTTTGGAGGGGTAAACTGCAATAAGTGATACAGGATAAGTTGTATTCTGTTTGCTTGGAATGTAGATAATTCCATTTTGCCAGTGACCAGATTGGTTTCACCATTTTTCAATGTGTACATTTGAAGCCCTTGTCTTATACTCTCATGCCAGGCTCCCCCATACTAATGCCCATCGGTAAAATGATAGACGCTGAATCCATGCATCTTGTCTGCAAAATATTCTATAGCATATGTATCCCTGTTTTTGAGTAAGAAACTTGGATGTCAATATGGGAAGAAAAAGATTCATATTATGCATTAAAAAAAATACTAGAACAAACAATTACTACAACTACCGTTAAACTCACGATCTAATAAAATTTAGCAATATATCCAAACCAAAAAAATGAACACAAATTATCCTTATAAATGACATCTTCAAGATCACTATAACCTTTGTCCACTGATTAATAAAATTACCATCAAACCTAAGCTCACTTGCATTATCATCCAACAAATGTCAGTGAATCCACTAAGGCGTAATAATCTAGTATAATGAAAGAACACTAATTTGAAACCAGTAAAACACAATCACACGATCAATATCACTAGTAAACTCATGGCGATGAAATCAAATGATACAAAGAACAGATTTCATAAATCAAAACTACATGGCTCACGCTATAATCCTTATTAACCATATTCTAATAGCTAAATGCCTCATCTTTTCCCATCCATGCAAGCACCACTTCATTAATTCAATTCAATGCTATTAACAATGTCCTAAAAAATCGAAGTAAAAACAAAAAAAGTAGATCAATAACTATAGAAACAGATACAAATTCAAAGGTCACCAGTCCCCAACTCTAACAACAAATAGCACAATCCAATCACAAAAACTTTATAATTATTAACACGAGACACCCCAATTAATTAATAAAACTAAATCCATAGAGGGAAAAACATTACCTGAAATGGCGATGGCCAAGGCCGTGCTTGACCCCTCACTTAAATTCGCTAACATATCGGCTCCCATCCTCACAAGTATGAACTCCACATCCACGACTTTGCCCATTAGACCACTCATCTGCATAAACATTTGTGGTATAAAACCTATAAGCCCCAAATCCATGCCTAAGATCTTTGCCCATATTAGCCCCTCTATCAGCTCCCTCTGGCCCAAGTCTCACTCCATACCCATCATATTTGCCATCAACTCCAACCACCCTCATATCTGCCACTTAGATAATACACACCACTCCCAAAACATTTCCCCTTGTGATACCTACCTTCATAAACGTCGCCATTTCTGTAAACTTGCACTCAGCAACCCGAATTTCCCCTCTTTCCTAGCTTGGGCCTTGACCTAATTGACCAAAACACAGGCAGAGGCGGCCTCGAGATTTTGGAAGAATTAGCAAGCTTAATTGGGAAAGAACAGGCGAAGAACAAATGGATTGAAGGTAGGCGAGAAAGAGCGAGATTGAGAGAGAACAATAAAGCCGCGAAGAAGGCAAAACTCGATAAGAAATCTAGAAAAAATGGACTCAGATGAGAAACAAGAAAATAAAAAAGGGCAACGATAACAACAAAATTAGTTGCAAATGAACTCTCAAATGACCGAGGTATTTGCAGCAGCAGATTTGGCAGCAATCAAAACGGAAAATAGAGATTGGGGTTCGCGAATTCGGAGAATTGAATTGAGGGTTTAAATGATTCGATTGACACAAGAACTGCGACCGGCCACAACGGTTGTAAGTAGCTTGATCAATTATCTAATAATTAATTTGAGCCGTTAGATTAATGAGGAAGCATCCAACGGCTTCGTTGAATAAAAACAAAAACTGTGGTACGTTGCAACTGTTGCAACATAGGCGGACCCTATATTAATATAATCTAATATATAATTTAAATTAATTACAAAAAAATAATATAATATAATATAGCATTAAATATTGTATTGTATTATTATAATACAGTACTAATGTAATACAATATAATATAATATATCAGTATTAAAATAATATAATACAATATAATACAATACAGTGACCAAACTCACCCATAGTGAATCGGCCGTTGGTTGCCGCGTTAGATCGGGTCCATTCATGCAGTGTTACTGTGGTATTTTACCTACTAAACATGAATATTTATAAATTTAATGCAACGAAAAGTAATAAATCAATGCTTCGTTATTGTATAGTACGTCACAGATGAATTCAGATTTATATATTTTGTGTTATTTATAATTTATTCATAAGTATTATAAAATTTTTTGAATTGTAAAATTTCATTTTACTTCCTTACACTCAATTTTATTTTATTAAAATTCTAGAGTAAGAATTCGCCTCCTATAATTTTAAATTTCCAAAATAACATTCATTTAATTAAAAAATTTATTTACTTAAATTGCAGGAATTGTAATTAAAATGAACTATATTACCACTTATGTGTTTACTTTATCTTAGAATCAAAATTAGAATGAGTTAAATTATAATCAATTGCTATAAAATCATTCATTAATTCTTATCATAATTATTATTTTGTATTTTAATTTTTTTATTAAAATTATTTTTATTAATAAATTAATTAATAATAATAATAATTGTTTATGATTATTATTATTAACAATTTAATGAAAAACTTATTATTAATTATTGTTAATAGATTAATTAATTATAATAATTTTTATTCTTGTTATTAATAATAATAAAAATAATCTATTTAAAAAATAAAATTATATTTATGATTATAATAGAATAATCGTTATAACTATAATTCATTTGATAATAATTATGTTTTTTTATAAATGAATGTTATTTTAGAAATTTAAAATTACAGGAGACGAATTCGTACTCTAGAATTTTAATAAAATAAAATTGAGTATAAGGGAGTAAAATGAAATTTTATAATTTAAAAAATTTTATGATATTTATAAATAAATTATAAATAACACAGAATATAGAGATCTGGATGAAATTTTACATGCTGACCGTACGTTACATTACCTGTAACGTAGGCGGACCCATAAATCAAATATGCCCTTAGGCAATTGAGGAAGAGGGAGAGGTTGTTTTAGCGTGTGTCCTTGTTTTAAAGAGTGAGTGGTCATGTCATAGGCTGTTACATCTAGAAAATGCAAGCCAGCCGGACCCCACCCTACATCCATTGCATCAGCTGAAAGGTGGGAAAGTTGTCGATGTCTTTTTTCAGGGTTTGGCTACAATGCCGGGCATTGAAGCCCCGGCACCATGCCGGGCTCTCAAAAAGAGAGCCCCGCTATCTTTGGCTGCCATTTGGCAGCCAAAGACTTGGTGCAGCCGGTTAACAAACTGGTTGCACCAAGTTTTAAAAAGATAAATAAAAAAATATAATAAAAAAATGAAAAAATTATATAAAATGTAAAAAAATAATAAATTATAATATAATTAATGGCAAAAAAATAAAGAAATAAGTAAAGAAATGAAAAAAATAGCATTTCATGTTTAACGTTAGTTATTACATGTTGGACGTCACTATTTCATGTTTGACGTTACATGTTGTATGTTTTGAATAAATCCAAAATAAAGAATATTCTCGAATATTCTTAAAGTTTCATGTTTGACGTCCAAGTTGTAAAATTCACGTGATGAGTTGCATATTTACCGTGAAGGATTGGAAGTTGGATGTTTAAGGTCGGTGGTTGCAAGTCTGACGTAGTGATTACATGTTTGACGTTACATGTTGCATGTTTTGAATAAATCTAAAATAAAGAATATTCTCGAATATTCTCTTCCGTTTCATGTTTGACGTCGAAGTTGCAAAATTTACGTGATCAGTTGCATATTTACTGTGGAAGGTTGCAAGTTGTATGTTTAAGGTCTGTGGTTGCATGTCTGACGTAATGATTACATGTTTGACGTTTACATGTTGCATGTTTTGAATAAATCCAAAATAAAGAATATTCTCAAATATTCTCAAATATTCTCTTCTGTTTCATATTTGACGTCCAAGTTGCAAAATTTACGTGATCAGTTGCATATTTACCGTGGAAGGTTGCAAGTTGTATGTTTAAGGTCTGTGGTTGCATGTCTGACGTCTTAGTTTCATTTTTTACGATAAATTTTGCATGTTTTGAATAAAGACAAAATAAAGAATATTCTCGAATATTCTCTCCCGTTTCATGTTTGACGTCCAAGTTGTAAAATTTACGTGATCAGTTGCATATTTACCGTGAAGGGTTTGAAGTTGCATGTTTAAGGTCTGTGGTTGCAAGTCTGACGTAATCGTTACATGTTTGACGTTAGATGTTGCATGTTTTGAATAAAACCAAAATAAAAAATATTCCCGAATATTCTCTCCCGTTTCATATTTGACGTCCAAGTTGCAAAATTTACGTGATCAGTTGCATATTTTCCGTGAAGGGTTGGAAGTTGTATGTTTAAGGTCGTGGTTGGAAGTCTGACGTAATGGTTACATGTTTGACGTTAGATGTTGCATGTTTTGAATAAAACCAAAATAAAAAATATTCCCAAATATTCTCTCCCGTTTCATGTTTGACGTCCAAGTTACAAAATTCACGTGATGAGTTGCATATTTACCGTGAAGGATTGGAAGTTGGATGTTTAAGGTCGGTGGTTGCAAGTCTAACGTAGTGATTACAGGTTTGACGTTACATGTTGCATGTTTTGAATAAATCCAAAATAAAGAATATTCTTGAATATTCTCTTCTGTTTCATGTTTGACGTCCAAGTTGTAAAATTTACGTGATAAGTTGTATATTTACCATGGAAGATTGCAAGTTGTATGTTTAAGGTCTGTGGTTGCATATCTGACGTCTTAGTTTCATTTTTTACGTTAAATTTTGCATGTTTTGAATAAAGATAAAATAAAGAATATTTTTTAATATTCTCCCCCATTTCATGTTTGACGTCCAAGTTGCAAAATTTACGTGATCAGTTGCATATTTACCGTGAAGGGTTTGAAGTTGCATGTTTAAGGTCCGTGGTTGCACGTCTGACGTAATCGTTACATGTTTGACGTTAGATGTTGCATGTTTTGAATAAAACCAAAATAAAAAATATTCCCGAATATTCTCTCCCGTTTCATGTTTGACGTCCAAGTTGTAAAATTTACGTGATCAGTTGCATATTTATCGTGAAGGGTTGGAAGTTGCATGTTTAAGGTCCGTGGTTGCAAGTCTTACGTGATCACTTGCATACACCCAAGCAAAAGTGATGACCGGCTATTTGATAATAGTTTTTTTTTTTTTAATTGTCAATTTCTCCCTAATAAAATCAATGTATATCACTATCGTTCGAAAACCTAAAATTTTTTTTTAAAGCATTTCACATCCAATTTTACATTGATGGTTTAATTATGTCACAAGTGGAGAGTGGGTGCATGACCTGTAATGTAGTAGTCATTAATATTCTGGAGTCAATTTAGAGTAATTTTAAAAGTAACACATCCGGATTTCCGGTTTTATAACCAGCTACCCGATTAAATCCAGAATTTACCAAGAACGCATCCGGTTATCCGGATTCAATAACCGGATAACCGGTATGCTCCAGCAAAGACCAATAACACATCCGGATTTCCGGTTTTATAACCGGCTACCCAGTTAAATCCAAAATTTACCAAGAACGCATCCGGATTTCCGGTTTTATAACCGGCTACCCAGTTAAATCCAAAATTTACCAAGAACGCATCCGGTTATCCAGATTCAATAACCGGATAACCGGTTTGAATGCAGCAAAGAAAAATTACGAATCCGGTTGTTCGTTTTTATAACCGGATAACCGGTTTGAGCCAGAATTTACCAATAACGCTTCCAGATTTCCAGTTTTTATTACCGGATAACCGATTTGAATCCAGCAAAGAACAACCCCGCATCCGGTTTGCCAGATTTATTAACCGGATGACCGAATTCGTCCAGCAACCTTACAAAACCAATCCGGTATTCCGGATTTCTTGACCGGAATAAATGAGCGCGTTCCGGATTTTAAAATTTGGACGTTTGGTTGGTTAGGTTTGCAATAAATATGAGATATGAAAACTCACCTTCCAACCATTAATGAGGGATTATTCTAAGGGTTTAATCCTCGTTTATGCCAAGCCTTCTTCACAACAAACACACTCACCCCAAACGCGCAGTCCTGCAATGTCACTAGTTTGCCACTGTCCATGAGTCTAGTTTGTTTCCAACAAAGGTATGTGCTGTAATTTTAGTAGTTCATTTGTGATTCATCCATGCATGGGTTCATATTTGTTATTATATGAAATTATCAAGCTAAAGGGTGTCCAAGACTTATTAACAAAGTTTTGGTTGAACAGGGCTTAAATATGAGCATCCCACATAATAATAGCAACCTAGGAATATTCATTGCTCCAAAGGATGATTTGCAGGCATCGGACATACTTGGCAGTCATTTCGACTCAGTAGCGGATGCAGAACTGTGGTATAACAATTACGGCCGAATGATTGGTTTTGGTGTTAGGAAAAATGATATGCGGCGCGGAAAAAAGAGTGGACGAATCATAATTCGACGTTGGGTTTGTCATTTTAAAGGGTTAAGAGATGAAAGAGAATCTCAAAACTGTAATAAGGTGCGAGAACCACGACCTATAACACGAACCGGGTGTCGGGCCTCATTTCGAGTAAATTACGACGAATCAGTTGGTAAATACGTGGTCAAAGAATTCAGGCCTGAGCACAACCATCCGTTGGCTTCTGATAATGAAGTTCATCTCATTCGTTCACATCGAAAGGTTACTGATGCAGAGTTTGCGCAAGCAAAGGCATTAAGGCATGTTGGTGTGACTTGCCAATTTATAGATTATATGGCTGATCAGGTAGAGGGGCCTCAAAACCTCAGGTTCACATGCAAAGACATGCAAAACACGCTAGATGCTTCCACTCGTGCTGAAGTTGGAGATTCTGACTCAGACACAACTATAGCATACTTTGCGGCAAAATCTGAATATGACCCTGGCCTTTGCTTTGAGTACACACTAGATGATGAAAATAGGCTACGAAATTTATTTTAGACTGATTGTGTAGCTCGTTACGACTATCAGTGTTTTGGTGATGTGTTAGCCTTCGATGCCACGTATAAGACTAATGCATATTAGAAACCCCTTGTTACACTTGTCGGAATAAAGCATCACTTCAGAACAACGGTATTCGGTTTTGGTTTGCTTGCAGATGAGACAATTGACTCATACACGTGCCTGCTGCAAACTTTCATATCCACCATGGCCAACCGAAAGCCTGTATCTGTAATTACTGATGGTGACAAGGCAATGTCTAAGGCAATAAAGACAGTGTTGACCGGGTGCATCCATCGTCTTTGTTGTTGGCATCTCGAGCGCAATGCTCAGGCTAATGTGAAGAATGAAGAATTTACGAGAAAATTTCATGATTTGATGTTGACCCCTATGACGGTAGCTGAATTTAAAACCCAATGGTCAGCTGTAGTGGCTGATTTCGCACTTGAACAGCATGCATGGGTACAGAAAATGTATTCGAAGCGGTACAACTGGGCAGAAGCTTATCTTAGAGGAACATTCTTTGCTGGTATGAGGAGCACTCAACGATGTGAAAGTATGAATGCATATCCGATGAGTTCAAAACCAAATACAGTGCTCCTGTCTTAAGAACACACTTACATAGCCTCGAGAAACATGCTGCACAACTGTTCCCGTTGAGGATTTTTTCAAAGGTTAGAGATGAGATGCAGCGAGAAGGCGCGGTCATCGAAGTAAAAACTTTCAAAAGCGTAGATGCTGCATTGTACACAGTCACTGATTTGGGACACCTAACACATGGTGGAATGTCATCCATAATCAACAACAAAACCACATACAATGCTCTTGTCAAATGATGGAGTCCGTTGGGCTTCCTTGTAGGCATATGTTTCATGTATTGAAAGTGGAACAAATTGAAAAGATTCCTGACAATATGGTTCTTCGTAGATGGACAAAAAATGCCAAGGAACGCAATAGCTGTAGGGTGGCTAAACCAGAAGTTGACACCGATGTTTCAGAGGTAGCAAGATTCAGTGCATTATCTGCAGCTTGCAATAAAATGTGCTACAATGCGGCAAAAAATGTTGAAGCCTACGAAAATGCATTGGTGGAAATCAATCGGTTAAGTTTAACTTATGAACAACAATTGAAACGACACGGTTTGCCAAATAAAAAAGTACGGATGGGAACAAAACTTCGTAATCCTACAGTTGTAAAGACCAAAGGCGGTATGTCTAAGGCGAAAAGTGTAGCAGAAAGCTCTAGAAAGTGTGGAAAATGTCGTCAGGTTGGGCATACAGCACGAACTTGTCCTATTCAAGGGAATGATAGCACCCAACTAAAGTATGTCCCAACTTCTTTATCATGTGTTTAGTGTTTACAATAATAAACTTAATACATTCGGCATTGTAGTGTTGGACAAGTTATTGCAAATAACTTTGATGGTATTGATTTTAGGGTCGATGGAAACCAAGTTGACGCATTCGATTCATCAAGCACCCAGAATCCTGGAGCCTTTCCTGCTGTCAATCCAACATTCTTAGCTCATGCAGGCAACCAATTTTCTAATTTTTTCTATTGGTGGCCTCACTAAACAGTGGCATTATAATGAGTCAATATGTATAATCATTTCAATTCCACTTTCATGTACGAACATGACAACCAGTTCAATATGAAATTTTGAGATATGAATACTGTTAACATGTATATGTTCATTATAGTTCAATAATGTCTCAGCCAAGAAAACATAGTCATGTCATAAATTTAAAGATAATTCGGAATCAAAAATCATTTTCCAACCATCGTTACCAAGAAGACAAAATGAAGTCATGTTATGACCTGCCAACCAGTGAAGTTCAAACAATGTACAACAAAAAAAGGTATGCCATCACTTGCATAATGATTCCCAACTGTGGTTCGATATTTAAGCATGCGTTCTCGTGTTAATTTTCCTCTTCTTACGAATGTTACCGCTTTGTTGGTGGGGTGGCTTTTGCACTTGAGAGGATACAGGATTAGAGTGTTATCATTTTCATATTGTTCTATCAATATTATGTCTAAACGCTCATAAAGATCCAATAGGATCTAAATCTACAAATAAGTAAGAATGAAAATAACTAGTAGAAAATATAAATTATGAATATTTAATTAAAAAATAATAAACTTAAAGCTTGAGTAATTAATTGCATAATTTGGATTTCTGATCTTCACTCTTCACCTTAACTAAGAAAATTATTCACATTGGCAAGCAAAACACTCGTTTTATTTAATAAATCTATGAAATCCAATATACAAAAATTCAAAACAAAGAAGAAGAGAGGAGATTTTTATCTAAAATTCTCCTTAGTTTTGCGCCTAATTTCTCTGCAATGCTCACCTCTAGAATTTGACGCAAATTCTCTACGCTTTTTATCCACCTCTTTATAAAATCTTTTGTCTTTATATAGGTAAATCCTAAGTTAATCAAGTGTGGGCATTTACATGATATTTTTGGTGAGTTTGCAAGCAAAACCTTTAGATGAACTTAACTAATGCAATCAAAGGGTCTAAAATTGCAACCATTGTGAAATGTTGGATTACGTAATTAATGGCTATAAATGAGCCAAATCGGTTGGATTACATCATTAATGGCTAAAAATGAAGCCAAATCAGTACCGTCTATTGCACTTTTATCAAGGTAGTTGAACTACTGGATTAATAAGTTTTAAATCTAGTATGATAAAATGCAACGAGATAAAATGCAACGAGCTCAGACACGTGGCATGATATCAGTCGTGCAAAATTGATTTTAGGTTGAAGAGCTAGCAATCCTTCTAAAGGTTTCTAGGTCTCTGGAATCCAAATTTTATGTCTTTTTTTTTTCAATCGAAAAATCATACTTAAGAATTAATAAAAATAGAAAATTCATAAAATGGTTAGAGATTTGTAAATTTGATGAAATTGTAAGCGTTATCAAGACTGTAAGTGAAAAATGATAATTTTAACATTTATTAAATGTGTACTTTTTAGTGTTAATTAAACAATTTGATAATGTTTTAGCTTTTAAAATAGTTGTTGTTAACTATGTTTTAGAATAATCTGCTGTAAAAAAAATTAAACATTTAATAAATTTTATTTTTAAAAGTGTTGTGAATTTTAAAATAAGTTATATTTAATTTATTTGGTAAATCTTAATATTAAACTGTTGTAAAAATATAAATAATTGAGTTAGATATAATGTTAAATAAAATTTATTTACATTTTTATAAGCATATATACAAATTTTTTTGTTATTTATATGTAATAATTATACTAAAATAAATATTTCATGAAGTTAGTGATTTTTATTTCCTAATTAATAAGAACAATTTTAAATTTTTATAATATAAACTTATGAAATTATATTAAATATAAAATTAATTTTTAAAATCAAATTATATAAATCTATTCTTTTCTTATTTGCAAAATAGACAATAAGATGTGGTGATTTTATTAAAAATAATTTTTTTAAAAATTATGAAATATTAAAATTAATTTTTAATTTTTAAAAATTATTTTTGAACCTATAAAAAGCGATCCCAAATAAATTCATGGTGAAGTTGAAGAACAGACAGGCAAGTGAAGTCGACTTCTCCCTTGTTATTTAACATACCACGTGGATAGAAGAAAAAGAGAAGGGTCTGGACTCACTGTTTAAAGATACAAGTGATGATTAAGATTACCTCCTTACTTTATCTCTCTTGGTCTTTTTAATTTACTTAAACATATTAACCTCATTATAAATAAAATAAAAAAGCTTAATATTTAATATTAAAGTATAAAATTCAATGTTAGTCGTATCCCAAGAGAAAAGTACTTTAGCATTAATTTCTTAGCCAACTGTGGTGGTTGAAAATATTTTACATGCGCAGCGTGGCTCGGGATACTGGAAACACGTTTTTTATTAAGAGTCTCGTCAAGTGTTCCCCACGTTAGAGTTGATTATATATGACGAATCACGTGAATCATTTTCTTTCCGATTGAAAGAAAACACACCTCCGAATAAATAACTCACTCATGCGGTCATGCCCCCCAAGCCACAGCTTGAATCTCGCTCCCATTTAATGGTAACCTAAATTTCACAGGTCGGAAGAAAAGCTAACTTTACTGCACGTGGCATGGGACCGTGTCTGCAATTATGGAGCCTTCTTTGGATGAAACCAATTTAAAACTCTTAAGAAAATCTCATTTCAGTTCCCTCCTAAGGCATTACCAAATGAATTTTTAAATAAAAGTTTATTATTTTTTTAAAGAATTATATTAATATTTAAATTTTTAAAATAAGTATTTTAATTAATATTTTTAAATAAAAATATTTCTATCTCTTTAATAAAATACTTTCTTTTTTTAATTTAATTTTTTTATTTTTTATTAAATATATTTTAATTACTATTTATATTTCTTTAAAAAAATAATTATTTGATTAAGATAATATTAATTTATTTTTATTTAAAAAATTATTTAAAGAATAACATTTTTTTTCTATTTATTATATAATTAAAGAATTAAATATTTAAAGAATAAAATTAGTAAAATCTTTTAATAATGCTCTAATACTTCAATTCTCATAGTTTCAAACATAGGCGTCTGTGACCTCAACTTATAACTTATAAGAGATGAAGTTGGTGGCCTCTATTTTTTTTTTTTTTAAAGAAAGTAAACATTTCATAAATCACAACACATCAATTAAAACTTAAATCTTGATTGGAATAGTTCCTAGCCAGATAGAAGAAGAGTTTCTTCACAAAGCTAACTTAGCTAAAGAATAGACATAAGCATTACATTGTCTTGGAATATGATAGACTACAACTTTCTGAATCTCCTTCATCTGATTTCAGATCTCCATAATTGTCTAAAAAATTTCTGTTATGCTGCCCTTAGTGTTGTTAACTGGACCACCTCTAAACAATCTGACTCAATAATCAAGGAGGTTAAATGCGGTTCTCTCGCCAACTGAATTCCCCACAACACAGTCTCAGCCTCTGCAAAGCTGACGGTTCCCTTCAGAGGAGATTGGTTAATGCCAGCTGCAATTACCTTACTATTTGAATATCTGATTGATTGATTCCTACTCCCACGCCTATAGTTCGATCCTTGGTGTTGATGGCAGCATCTACATTAACTTTAAAGACATTTTTAGGGGGAGGAATCCACATCTGCAGCTTCTCTCCACTGGAATATGGATAGAATAAATTAGAAATTTTATATTTTGAGCTAATTTATTTTTCATATGGCATTAAAGTTTATTTGCCTCATATTTATAATTCTAATTTTATTTTATTTTTACTTAAAAAGAATTAGTAAAAAGAATTAGCGTTTAATAATTATTAATATAAGGAATTCTATTATTGAAAATTTAGCACAGTACTTTATAATACCGTTTATTAATTGTATTTTATTTTCATGTTTATGTTTTTAGGGTATCACAACTTTTCTCTCTGTTAAACAGAACAATCTTTTTACTTAATTATATTATACACAGATTGTTACTAAATGTTACGTTAGATATTATAATTAATATTTATAATCATATTAAACAACTGGAATCATCCTTATACATTAATCCACTAAAACATTTGCCCAAATATTTTAAATATACTGTCATATATTAACCCATTGAAGTACTTGTTCAAATATTTTAAACTCTCGTTAATTCTTGAGCGATGCCTACTTCATTCACATTTCATAAGAGAATTAATATTTATAATCATACTAAACAATTGAGACTATTACCATATATTAACCTACTGAAATACTTATCTAGATAATTTAAATCTTCTCTAATATCTACCGTCATATATTAATCCACTGAAGTATTTGTCCAAATCTCTCTAATATTTAAGGAATACTTACTTCACTCGCAATTTATAAGAGAAAAACTATCTTTATTTAATTAAGGGAAAAGGACACAGAGACCCCTATTGTTTAATAAAGGGACACAAACCCCCTTATTATTTTAAAAAAGACACATAGAACCCCATTGGTTAACGAAAACCGTTAGTTTTAACAGAATTTATAAGTTTTATGTATAATTACCGTTATATCCTTTTAACATTAAAAAAAATTATCTATTATCTATTTTGTCCATATATTATTAATAAAATTACAAATATACCCCATTATCTTATTTTTTATTTAATATTTTAATAAATTCTCTTTAAGCCAAATAAATTTAATCTATTACTCAAAAATAAAAATAAATAAAATTAATTATTAAGAATTCTCTATATATCAATCATTTAAACTTGTATAATCAAAATAATTTAAAAAAATTAATTAACAAAATTTTAATTGTACAAAATAACATATCAAATAGAATAAAAATCACTAATAAACATAAAAAATAATTCTTATATCATAGTATTGTATCAAATTGGTACTTGTAAATATTACAACAATAACGATAACATTTTTTGAAAAAAATAATCTGTTCACAAATTTACCTAGAAACATTCAGCTTTCTCCTCACGACTGGAGGCAGCTTGCCAATCCATTTTCTTGCATCAGAAAATATAAATGCCTATAAAGACGCACATGACGAAAGCGCAATGAACGGCAACGAACGACGAAACGCAAAACGACCAGCACGACGCCAAAAATCCAAAAAAGCGCGGCGCGTACGCAAAGAAGAACGACGCGATTGAACGATCAAAGAACCAGCAGCGGCAGTAGCATTCCCATGCGCACTGATCGACGCAGCAAGAACGCTGAAAGGATCCAGGCGGGCAGTCTGCAGCCTCCGACTTCCCAAACAATCAGCCCGGGCCCGACAAACCGTGTGTGTGCGTTAAGGATTTGTCAAGATCTGGTTAAGGGTGTGTGTGCGCATTTTGTTCATGTGGTAAAGGGTGTGTTTGTGCGTTTTGTTCGTCTGTGTTTTCAATTTTGTTCGTGAGTGTGGGGGGTTTTTGGGTCAATTCATTGATTATGAATATGTAATTACAATTTTAACCTTTGACTAACTTAACGAAAATATTTCTGTTAACCAACGGGGTCTATGTGTCTTTTTTTAAATAATAAGGGAGTTTATGTCCCTTTACTAAATAATAAGAATCTCCGTGTCTTTTTCCCTTTAATTAATTAATAACAAGTACTCCGCAGAACCCTTCCCTCACAAAGGTGAGGGAAAGGGTTCGAGCCTCCGCAGAAGCATTGCGGGGGTTTAATTTATAATTCCTTCCTTGGAGTCTCAGAGTTCGAGTGAAAGCAGTCTTTCTCCCAATATGGGAGTTTGACGTCCCTCGAATATTTGAGAGGGTTTAAAATCGGCAGATTTATATCGTAATTAATGTAAATGGATCTCAAGATTCTGTATCAGAAATATCACAGAATAGCTCCTAAAAAAATTAATAACGAGTACTGAAACTGTATTCTATAAAATCTTCACTAACATTTTCACTAACATTATAAGTGTAAAACTTCTCATTATACCAAATACTATTGATTTAAAAAGAACATTCTTCGCTTAAAATCACTCAATCACTTTCTATATAAAATAAAATAAAAAAAATCTTTCTTCTTCCACATCAACAAACTACTCAATTCCATCAATTACAAAAAATCCAAAAAAACAAAAAATAGAAAATAAAGACAAAAAATTCAGGAGTCCCGTGAAATCCTAGGCCCGTCAACCACCTCACAGCCACTGTCCACAGCCGCCGTGGCCCTCCTTTTTTCACCGATGCCGTCTATTGACACCAAAGCTTGAAAACCCCTAAAAACTCTTTCCAACGTATATCCGCCACCGTCAACGGCCGGAACGCCCGAAACCAGCCACTAACTCCGCAGACAATTCACCATATTCTGGCACAAATTACCAGCAACCGCTACTACCGAACTCTTCCTCATCATCGACTCTATCTTTCTGGACCATCACCGATGACAGCCAACACGCTGTTCGCCGGAATCGAAGCAAAGACCGCTTCTTTCTTTAAAATTTTCCGATCAATCCACAACGATCCGTGTCAAGCGACCACCACCATCTCACTCATTGACCTCAAATCTTTCAGATTCACCTATCCCTGCCCAATTTCCGATCACCATTACCGGAAACCTACTCTTTTGCTTGATTACTGTTTTACCCGTTAGTTTTACTCAATTAACAATTTCACCCTTTTTTTTGTTTTTTCATTATTTCTTTTGCTCATTAACCTCAAAAAAAAAAAAAAAAGGTAGAGATCCTTGAAAAAAAAATGATTCTAGAGAAAGCTTCGAACCTCATGTGAAAAAGTATTTTGGATGATTATCAAAAGCATTACAAGATTCAACGAAAGCATTGCAATTAATGCAATGTTTAATAGAATAATTGATAAGTTCAATGAGAGAATCTCAAGACTTATTACTCGAGCTTCATTACTCAGCTTTGAATTAAAGACACACATGTGATCGAGAAAATAATTGAGAAAATATTTAAAATTACACATGAATAGGTAACTTTGGATATTAATTTGAGTATTGAACCGAATAATATAATCGAAAATATTCAAGAAACTCACCTTGATGATAAGCCCATTGTTCATGAAGATGGTAGAATTGATATGATTTTACCAATTCAAGTTAAAAAGCTTCCAAAATTAAGATATAATTGATATCGCCATGTCTATTTACATAAAGACAAGAAAGTTATTATCGGAGAAAGTCTTATTAATAAGAAGGTAGACTTTGGAGCCCCTTAATTTTTATTTGTACTTTTATTTTTCTTCTCTATTTTCTTCTTTGTTTTAATAAATTCCCTCACTTTGTCGCCGTTTACTTAAAAAAAAAAAATCTCTATGCCATGATATTGTTAATCTCATCTGTCCAATTAGTAAATATTACATTAACTTCATTGAAGAAGTTTATGATAACTTTCCGAAATAAACAATAAGTTGCCTTAACTAAAACAATCAGCTGGCATGGATAACGTCATGCATCACTATGCATGCTAGGTCATTGATTTGTCTTTTTTAATAATAAACCACAATATAGCATTAGCATAATGTTTTGAAAAATATCGATAGAAGTACAAAAATTAGTATAAATCATCACCATATGATAAATTTTTTTCGCTACAAGACAAATTTTGTATGATCTCTTACAAATTTATACTAATTTTTATCCTTTTTTTTTTGCACTTTTATCATTATTCTGTTTGAGGGAAGATAAAGCACAATATAGAATTGTCCCGCCCAGTTAAATATTGGGAAATTTACATAATTAACCAAAAAAATTTCTTAACTTTCACAACTAACCACCCAACAAATTTTCTATCAACATTAGCCTAATTACCCCCTCTTACCGAAACTACCCCTCCCATTTCTCCTCCCCCTCCTCCCTCTCCTTCCTCTCCTTCCTCTCTTCCTCTCTCTCTCGGTTTCTCTCACCGGTGAAATCCGTCCCATAACTCGATGCCGGCAACTTCCCGGAGTCATTTTTAGCAGCAAACTTCACCAAATTTCCAATCAAGCGCTCAAATTAAAGGTTAGGGTAAAAACCCTTAGACTTTGATTGTGATGATGTGCATTGGTGTTGAAAATTTGTGAATGTTTTGGGGCCCCGCCTCAGGTGCCTCGCGCTAGCCTCGAGCGTGGCAAGGCCTCAGCGGCGACAGGCTGAGCGCCTGTCGACCAAATTTGCGCATTAAGCGTCGCATACTATTACAGTGTAATAGTATACTATAATTTTAATTTTTTTTTCCTGTTATACATGAATATTAACGAGTAGTAATAACGTAAAAAATAATGTAGAAATATGGCGGAATCAGAAGAATCGGATAATGGACCGGGGAAGATGATGTTAGCTTATTCGGATCACTTTTCGGGACGAATATCGAGCATGTGTAATTTATCTACAGTTATAAAAGCCATTGAGAGAAAATTAACAAAAAGGTAGCTGAATCTGTTTAAGAAAAATATATTTAGACATTTTTTAGATTGTCGAAGCTTTCCATTCAGTGGTGTACTGTTGCATAATATTTTGCGTAGGCAAGTGGACCATGGACAATACAGAGAAGATGATCATTTATGGTTTAAAATTGGTGAGCATTTGACACGTTTGTCAATAGGAGAATGGTGCTTAGTTACTGGACTTTCGTACGGCAAAGATACTCCAGCCTCAAATACGAAAGCGGTGCATAGGTTGCTGAAAACATATTTTTCAGGTGCATTTCGGGATATTAATCTGAATCAATTTGATGCATTATTTGAGGAGTTGGACTTCAAGGCTATGGATGATATTGATGCATTAAAGATTGCGCTCTTTTATTTTGCGGATAGAGTTCTAAATGCAAGAAAGGGCTACTGTCAAATTAATTTCTCATGGCTTAACGAAGTTGATGATATTAATTATTTCAAAAATCGTCCATGGGGTCTTATATCATGGGAAACGATATCTGATAGTCTTGATAATGTACTGTACGAGAAATGTGAGAAATTTAAGAAGACGCGGTTGAAAAATCCAAATCACAGCATAGAGAAGTACAATATTTATGGTTTTACGCCTGAGGTTCAGGTGCGTTAGTTTATTTATTAATAAGTTTTGTAACATTAAATATTTAATCATAGTTTTAATATTTTTCTTACATTGATTGTTGTAGGCTTGGATTTGCGAAGTGATCGGAGGTCTGCCACCAGCATGGGTCGTGAAAATGAAGAGGAAGATTCCCCGTATCCTGCAATAGAAGCCCATGGCTTCTTCTAAGATAAACTTTGCTGAGGTTTATTCATTTTTTAATGAGGAATCTTGTCTTGTAAGTAATATATATTGGTAGATGTATAATATTATTTTTTACATTACTAAATTCGAGTTCTTTATTCCTTTTGATCAATTTTGGGTTGCATTCATGGCAGGGAAACGTTTTACAAACTCTTGAGCCCGATAGAAAAGAGAGTCAGAAAGATTATTGGCTCAGTGTGAAAGATTACGTACCAGATATTCCAATTTGGGTTCATAAGGTCGGTATTAGTAATTTTATTTATTTAAGCAAAAAACTTAAGATTTTTTTTTTACTTATTTTAAATCTTATTTGTTTCAGCACCAACCTTCAATCAACGCGCCACCGCCCATTACAACGCAATCAGACGACCATGATGATATACCAAACCCTATACCAGAGCAATGCCACGATACATTTGAGGAGGATGAGGTGCCTGTGGATGATCATGAGGAGCATACTGACAAGTCTGATGACGCACAGAATTCTGAGGTTATAAATAATTTATATTTCGTATATATAAGGGCGTCATTATAATAATGTGTTATTATAAATAATTTTTTTTTTATAGACGAGGACAAAGCAGTTTAATGATTTTGTTCTAAGATGGTTGGACAAAATTGACCGTAATGTTTATGACCTGAAGTCAGAGCTTAAAGATTTTAAAGAAACCGTGGTAGGATTTATCGATTCAATGTCTAAACGTCCAAATAAAGATTCTCCGACTACACGGTCGCATGCGGTGAGTAAAATAATATTTTAACAATTATATTTGTTTAGTTTTGAGTTTTGATAGTGTTTAATATGTTTATCTTGCCGAATTGATAGGCTCAAGATGACTATGGAGTGTATACTGACGTGGGTGTTCAAAATTTTTCTACACCCACTTCATTATATAGTTTCCATGGGGATGTTAGTAGTGAGAGCATGCATGTATTCACTGAGGTGCCTCCGGGCATTAGTAAGTTCGGCAGAGCATACAAACCGTCATATATTTTTAACAGTCAGTACATGATACCTCCATTTAGACGGGGGCAGAACGTCCGGCCTCTACCTCTACCCCAAATCATGCACCATGCAATTGACATGAGTACGAGTGTGGATATAAATCCACTTAGAGGATTGGAGGATCACAGTTTGTATGCTGAGTTTGACCGATGGTTCGCTGGTGATACGACTATCGATTGGAGAGTCCAACACCCATGGTCATTCTTTCAAGTTATTTTGGGTCATGTTTCGATGGGATGGCTAGGCGATGAGGTAATTTTTTTTTCCTAATTTCTTTAACTGTAGGTTTATAATTCGACATGTATAATTTTATCCTTATAATTCAACATGTTTCTGTTTCTCTACAGCATATTCACGAGTATTTTCGGTTGATTAGTGAAAAACAACGGCAGTACCCGAACGCTTTAGTTCAACGTGTTGCACATACTGACACATTTTTTTGGGTAACGTGCATATATCACTTATAATGACGATATTATATTTATTAGTTATGGACATGATGGAATGAGTTATTTATACATTTTTTGGTTATTTATGTACTAGGTGTTCTTGAATCAGTTATGGAATAATGGGGTTTGTGCGGTTGATTCATTAGTATATAGCGACAGCTTGAATAACTATCTCGGTGGGCGACAGCACACTATGTCCAAACCAATGACGGATGTTGATATGGTGTGTATTTTATGCAAAAGTTCAGCAAGTCAAATATCGATGTGCTCTTTTTGTTGCTTGTTTATTAATTTCATACATGAAATAAATAATAAATTTCATTATGCAGCTATTTATCCCTGTTAACCTGGACCGTGAGCATTAGGTACTAGCTCGAGTTGACTTCCGCAAGAACGAAATCTGAATTTACGACTCATTACTGACATTTCGAGGCGATAAAAAATACAAGTTAAAATTCAAGCCACTTGAAGTGATATTTCCTCGATGGTTAGAATACATTGGATTTTACAACATCCAACCTGAGTTGCGGAGTGACAGCCCCTGGAAAGTTACTGCAGTTAAGAGTGTGCCACAACAAGAGCCCGGAACTGGTGATTGTGGTGTTTTTTTATTGATGTTTACGATGTATTTAATGTTTGGTCTTAAATTAGAGTTTAACGGTAGTCATGGGGACTATTTTAGAGAAAAGATTGCTGTTGACATATTTATTAATGATATTATATTGTAAGCTATTGTAGGCATGAGATTATTGAAACATGGATTAATGATCTTATTTTACGTACTTAAGTTTATATTAGTTTCGGTGTTAACATTTGAATATTATAAGTACTTAAATTAAATGAAATATCAATTTCTATAAGAAAATGCTAATATTTGAATATTGTACATATCAATTGCGATGAACTATCAGATGAAATATCAATTTCGAAATATCAATTTTGATGCTAATATTGGCCTCGCTGCCTCGCCTCGCCAAGACAGATTCTCAGCAGCGCCGAGCCTGTCGACGCCTGTCAAGATTACAGCTGGCCTGTGCTCGCACCAATTACAGTGTAATATCATATCAAATTTTAGATACTTAAATAAAATACAATATGAAGCATTCAATACATAATGATCATATAATGGTTTTAACTAATATATCAGTCAAATAATACAATTAATTTCGACTCGCGGCAATGGGATTCTTACATCGCTTACAGTTATGTCCCGGTTCATTACATCGTCCGCACCTAACAGTCCTCCGGTTAATGTCCTCACCAACCAAGGGTATTCTGAGCTCTTTACGGCGACCAGGTGGGGGTGCCTCAACTGGGGGAAACACCACCATCTCTTGAATTTCAGTGGGAACTTCCCAATCGTACACATTACCAACTGGCTCCACTGGTTGTGCATAAGCCATTGCTAACAATTCCTTAATGTAAAAATTCGAACAAAGGTTTATGAAATCCACTCTAACAGTTAGACAAGTTGCAATTGCATGAGCACATACAAGCTGATCAAGCTGAGATACTCTACATGAGCAAGTTTTCTTCTGCAGGTCAACTAAGCCTTCCTTAATCCCACCTCCTACAACTTGGAATCGATACGGAGCCACTGGACGAACGATCATTCTTTCAGCTATAGTTTTCCTTTCAGTGACTATTTCATCCGCCCATGTTGTTAGCCGAGTACTCATTGATTCGGCCGCAAATTTTCTATCATAAAAACATTGCTGCAATGTTCTTCTGAAGTAATCAACAAGATGAGTTACGGGAAATTTTCGCGGTTCTCTCATAAAAGAATTCACACTCTCCGCGATATTGGTAGTAAATATACTATACCTCCTTCCTTCAGACTGGGACCTTGCCCAATTACACGTACCCACATTATTTTCTAAATAATCAGCAGCACTCGAGTGGAGCATCAACAATCCTTCAAGCTGTCTTTTAAATTCTTCATGTCCGTATGCTTTTGCTGCATTAATAAAGGCAGGCTCAAATTCATCCCAAATAGCTTTGGACATCTTAAACTTGGCCTTAATATTACCTTTCACATGGTAAAAACAAATGCCATGAGTTGTATTGTTAAATACTTTCAGAACAGCTCTCCTAATGGCAGTGCATCGATCAGAGATAATTACTAACTCCGATAGATTGCCAATCACTCTGTGTAACTTCATCATAAACCATTCCCAAGCATCATTATTTTCTGAATCCATGACCCCAATGGCTAATGGATACAATTGATTGTTACCATCCAGACATGTTGCAACGAACATACTTCCACGATATAGCCCTTTTAGATGAGTACCATCTACAGCAATAACAGGCCGAATGTACTGCATCAAACCCTTGATAGAAGATCCAAGTGCTACAAAGTAGTACAAGAAATGACCATCTCCATCCAAATGGCGAGTCACTGCACTTTCATTCGCTTGGTGAGTACATGAGAGTATTTAAGTAAGTTGTACGACTCATAGGTTACCTCGAACTATTTCAAGACCAACTTCTCTAGCCCGATATGCTTGCTGGTATGTTAATTGAACACCGTACTCCTGCTGCATATCCGCTCTGATGTCATTTAGAGTGTAAATTCTTTTATCTTGAATATATTTATCTGCTATAATATGACCGACAACTAGACTCCTTACTTGATGACGGCCATCAGAAAATACCTCATTATGGCAACTATATACATTGTCTATTCTCTTCACCACCCAAGGTACATTATGCTCGTTAGAACTTCTAATTGCGCGAAGGCGCCATTTACATAATTCCGAACTACAGTGAGCTTCAGAACGTGTGGTTGTTGACCGTTGAATCTTGAAATCAAACTTATCTCTAAGAGCAACCTTGCGCAGTTGTAATATTAACTCATTCTTCTCAGTAAATAGTCTACCCACACTGATATCATCTCAGCCAAAACTGCTATGCAAGCTTGGAGCAACCATGTTTGAAGGTAAAATTGGAGCAAGGTTTATCAGGGGGTCAATCCTCCTTCTCGATCCAGATATTATAGGAATAGATCGAGTGTCTCTATTATTCACAGGAATGTCATCTTCACACTCATCCTCATGCTGAAACGATGGAATGTTGGAAGGACCGGCTCCGCCATCATCACCAGCATTATTGAAATAAGTGCCTCCCACAGTATCAAAAGGTTCTGTACAAACATTATCTCTCTTTGTGTTATCAACATGATCATCATTCTCACGAAAATCATTATTGTGATACGGAGAATATTGTCGCTCCAACGATGTCGTTAGTGGTAATATATCTTCTCCAACATCCTGTAACGTAATGCCGTTATCATCAATGTTGTCATTATTATCGTTGAAGGAAGAATAATATTGGTGCAACGATGCCCTTGGCAACACCTCCTCTTCATTATCGGGGCCAGACATATTTGCTTTAAAAGAAGTTTCTGTTTCAACAGGTGGCTCAACATCTTCAGCCAGAACTCGAGGTGTTGTGGTAACAAATATAGGAATAAGCTCATAGTTGCCCATATTGGATGCCACGTGCAACACAACCTTCACCATTTCATCAACAGATATATCCATGGGCAATGTACATATATGATACAATGTGTTTGCCGACCTCAAAGTTGTCTTCATTATAATACTATATTCATGAGGATTTATTTGTAATACCTCACATACTCTTGTAAAAAATTGATCAAATGTATAATTTTTCTCAACTAAAAGGCTCTATTTTTACCATTCACATACTGACACGCCTGCCTTCCAATGTCTCGCCACCAACCATCATAACACAATCAAGCACAACCGAATCCATACCGAAATAAAAAATTAATTACGGATTACAAAAATCAATTTCAATGAACTCGCATGTCGCACAAAATTTAGTACGTCAGGCAGCCTGTCGCACAAATTTTGTGTGATAGGTGGTGCGACGGGCAGCCCGTCGCACCTAGGCTTGGTACGACACCAACCCGTCGCACCAACACTGTCTCTGACTTTTGGTGCGACAGGCTGCCTGTCGCATCTGGGCTTGGTGCCACGGGCTGCCCGTCGCACCAATTTTTCCTCCCGTGGCATTTTCGTGCAGTGCAGTGAATGATAAAATAATTTTTCCTCCCGTGGCATTACCACTAATGCAGTAATGCAGATGCTGTTAGATCTGGATGGATAGATGGATTATGCTCGAAGTTTATTTTTTCCGTCAGTATTTGCCGTCACCAGTGATTAAGAGTGCATGCTTACTTTGATTTGTCTCAAAAAAAGGGGAGAATGAAACTTTCGAGGGTAATTTAAGAAAAAAACATTGATTTTGGCTAATGTTGATCGAAAAAAGTTAAAGAGGTTAATTGTGAAAATTGGTAAAATTTTTTGGTTAATAGTGTAAATTTCCCTTAAATATTAACCAAACTATTTATAATCTTATAAAATGAGCAAGTTTTATTAGTTTATAGAACTGTCAGGCTTTAGTCAGCGTTTTGTACATATACAAGTGATCTTAAACTTCAATGTGGCGGCAATGAGGAGATAGAATAGGCATTCGGCGTGTAAATTAACACAAATTAAAAAAATTACTACTAGTAGTATAAATTAGAACAATTATTTAATAATCTTGGAGATCAATATTAGATCCTCCAATATCATCAAAATATTGACCAATATTATTATGAATTTAGAAATTCGAATAACTCGAGTATTATTATTGTTATTATATTTTTCTATATCAATGTAATATTTAATTTTCATAATGTACTAATTTAGTTAATTAAATACAAATTTAATAATTTTCTATTTTTTTTGCTAATCGATATAAAATTACTTATTACTTAATTATCTATATTAATAGTAATATTTATTGTGTTAATTGAATTAATTCTTGAGGATTAAAAGAATAAAAAAAATTCTTTTTAGTGTAAAATTTGGTGTAAATGAGTTGGAGATGAAATAATAATTTAATGTAAAAAACATACACTTTTAGTGTTAGTGTTACACTAAAATAATATTACCCATTGGAGATGACCTAGTTACTTTCGGAGTTTGGCCTGCAACTCTTCGCTTTCTATTAAGATTAGATTTTGGCATATAACCATTCCCCAGTCATGAAGGAGAAACTCCACATGTAGAGAGCAGAGTAGTTGGTGCCGACTCCCCTCAAAGTCTTTGGCGCAAACGACATATATCACAGTTGATAGAGGCAGCGAACATCAAAGGTTAGTGGTGCTGATCTAAAAAGTTTAGGCGCGGTTTCATATAAAGGTTGGATAGTTATATTTTAAAAATTATAATATTAAAGTGTATGATAAATATTAACTGTTGTTATTTAAAAATTAAGTTGATTTGATTTTATACCTGCATAATAAAAAACATATAATATTTTTACTAATTTTATCAAAATTATTACTAAAAATTTGTTTTTACAATAGATCATTATTTATTATTTTATAATCACATCAGTTTCTTTCACTGCAACTGTAACTTAAAAGTTACAACACCTCAATACTAAGTAAGGCCTTAATAAATTTAATGTCATCAAGGTGGTGATAATTTTAAGAGAGATTATTAAATTATTTAACTCCAATAAATTGTGACCTTCTTTACTTAGTGAATTATTCAATTTCTGGGAATGGCTCCAATAAATTCTAAATTACATAGAAATTCTGTCTCCTTTATTTTTATGTTCTATATTTTAATAATAAATTGAAGGATAGAATACGCTCACACTTCTAAAGTTTGCTCACATAGATTCCCCTGATTTCATAAATTACTAACATACCTTTTTCTTACTCTTCTACCATTTAATTACGATAATCTAAAAATTGAGTTTATAAAATAAAATAAAATAAAATAAGAAGTCCTTAGTTTCCGTACTAGCGATTAGCGAATCGCTCCTCAATCCAAGTAGGCTAATTCTTTTCCCTTTTATTTTTTACGCCTAAGTGGGCTCAGTTGGGGCTTCAATATTGATGTGGGGTTTATTGTTAGATGATCAATAAGATTTTTCTTTAAAATCACTCGGTATTTAACTGATTTAAAAAAGGATTCCAAGCGGTAACTTAACTGTTCATTTGCCCATCAATAAACATTATTTCTTCTGCTTTCTCTCAGATAGCAATTAGAAACTAAATTTCTTTGATCATCAAACGGAAAGGAGACTATGGTTAACCCTATCCCTGAAAGCGTCAAGAGTGTATGGGATAACTGGAATATTCGAGGCATAATCTTGTTTAGCCTCTTTCTGCAAACTATCTTGATTCTCTTTGCTCCGTTCAGAAAGTCTACGGCGAATAGATTGATGATCATGCTCATCTGGTCAGCTTACTTGCTAGCAGACTGGGCAGCCAATTTTGCAGTTGGACTCATCGCGGACAGCCATCGCGATAATCAAGCGTCCATGCCTGAGAAAAGTGATCTATTAGCATTTTGGGCTCCCTTTCTATTGCTCCACCTCGGTGGTCCAGACACCATAACTGCTTTTGCTCTCGAGGATAACGAGCTGTGGATCAGGCACTTTTTTGGGCTCGTATTTCGGACAATTGCAGCTGTTTATATCTTCCTCCTATCACTTCCCCGAAACAAGCTGTTTATCCCAACAATACTTACTTTTGCAGCTGGCCTTATCAAGTATTTTGAGCGAACATGTGCTCTTTATCTTGCAAGCTGGGACAGGTTCCGAGACTCCATGCTTCAAGAACCTGACCCTGGGCTCAACTATGTGAAGATCATGGAGGAATATGCTTCGAGGAAAGAAGCCAAAATTCCTATAAAAATCTTTACGCTACCAGAGCGTACGAGAAAACCTATCTTCAATGATACTGATATTCTAACAAAAGAGGGGGAGCTCGATGATCTTGATGTGGTTCACTGTGCTTGTTACTTCTTCAAAATTTTCAAGGGGCTAGTCGTCGATATCATCTTCAGCTTTCGTGAGCGTGACGAGAGCCGTCATTTCTTTTATGGTCGAAAATCAGAGGAAGCCTACAGAATAATTGAGGTTGAACTCAACTTGTTCTATGAGACTTTGTATACCAAGGTGGAGGTCATACGTTCTGTGGTAGGATATATCATGCGATTCTTATCCTTTGGTTCGGTGGTGGTAGCTTTTTCATTTTTCCATCTCAATGTTGAGAAGCACGGTTTTGACAACTTTGATGTCAGAGTTACATACATCTTGATCTTTGGTGCCATTTGCCTAGATACAATAGCTCTTTTCATGCTTGTTTTCTCTGATAGGACCTTTGCAGCCCTGAAGAAGACTGACCATGAATCAAAATCATCTAGAAGAAAAAAATCAGGCATGGCTACTGCCCTCGGGTGGTTTTTCGCTCTCAAGCGACCAAGGTGGCGCCGGTGTGAATGTCCGCATAAGCCGGATTGCAAGGTATTGGCAACACATTTCCTGCTCCGGAGATGGTCTGGATCTTTCTCAGGACAAAATTTGATAAGACATTGCCTGAAGGGCCGTCCAACCAGAGTCCACAAAGTCAAGAGTCCTTTGCATCTTGTCATTGAGAAAGTTATTCATTACGCTCACAATGATACATTCGTTTCTAGTATAGCAAACATCACAGGCAAGATCATTGGTTTTCTTCACATTCGTGAAGTCATTACAATATTGGGTTTAATTGTGAGAAAAGTCATTGAATTTCTTTTCTCTAAATTTAACACAGTCATTCATTTCTTACACATTCGTAAAGTCTTTTCTGTTCTGGGCATTGTTAAAATCATTTATTTCTTACGCTTGAAAATTAACAGATTCATTAATAGCTCAGGCATAATTGATTTTGTGAATGAGATATTATACGTGTCCCGCGAGCCACTCAGTCAAGATCTATGGAGTTTTATATTTGATGAGCTGAAAAAGAAATCAAAATACGAGATTGACACAGAGCCTGCCAGGGGGATATCTTTAGCGAGAGGTGATTGGATTTTTGAAGAGGATTTAAAAAGTTTCCGCGACCAATTAGGGCCTTATATTGCTGAGAATGCTTTTGATAAACGCCTCCTGCTTTGGCACATTGCCACCGAGCTCCTTTACCAGACTGATGGTGATTCAAACTACAATGAAAAAGAATTCAGCCGGCTTCTCTCAGACTACATGCTGTATCTTTTGATTATGCAGTCTAGTATGATGTCTGCTGTGGCAGGTATTGGGAAAATAAGATTTCGAGATACATGTGCCGAGGCGAAGAGATTCTTTGAAAGTGAAAATGTAGCATCGGATAAAGAAATCGAGAAGGCCTGCGATGAAATTCTACGCGTGAATACGTTTGCTGAACCTGCTGAGGTGAAGGGAGATAGAAGCAAATCCTTACTGTTTGAGGCAACTATGTTGGCCAAGCAGCTTAACAAATTAGACCAGAAGTCTAAGTGGAAGCTAATAAGCAAAATGTGGGTGGAATTGTCGTCATACGCGGCAAGTCACTGTGATGCAAGGTCCCATGCCCAACAACTTAGTAAAGGCGGAGAGCTTATTACTTTCATTTGGCTGTTGATGTCTCATTTTGGTCTCGGAGAGCAGTTCCAAATCAACAATGACCAAGGAAGAGCTACGCTGATTGTTGGGAAGTAGTAGCTGGACCCTAGCTGGATTGACTTGTTAGGGATCATTGTAGCGGGATTGACTTGTTAGGGATCGTTATGTTGTCCGGAAGACTCTCTGGTTTTTATTGTTATTGTCTATTGTCCTTTTTGTAAATGTAATAAAAACGCCTTGGTATTGTGTAAAAGTTTTTTTTCCCATAAAAAATAATATATGGTACACATAATTTCTCAAGTCATCCGTATATTTTTTATGAGCAATATATCCTTACTTTAAATATTTAATTTGGATATTTAATAATATAATATTTTATCTATCATCTATTCAATACATTATAAAAATAATAGATTAGTAATTAGTAATAAAATTAATTAATATCATATACATAAAATTAAATAAAATGATCCATAACACATCAATCAATATTTTAACTAAGTATTCAAATCTACTAAATATAACATTATTATATTTTTATTGAAGAAAGTGCTACCATACATTCATTTCTTTCCCTTTCCTTATCTTCTTAAGGTAGCTGGTAGGTGCAAAATGATTGATGGTTTTTAAGTAATTGACAGTTTCATTTAACTATAATAATTATCCAAGTACCTAACTTTTGGTTTCATTTTTCAGGCAGCTATATAGTAACAGCAATCCAAAAGTAGTTACTTATTATTAAAAAATAGTAACAAGTGAAATAAGTGGGAGGTCACGGTTAAGTGCTCTTGGTTTACTGTCAGTTACATAAGAACTTAACAAGACTCCATATATAATCAACTAACAACTATATTACATTTCAAAAGTCAGTATTTAACTACAAGAACTTCTAAAGTACATCACTAAACTAAAATTTCTCCATTATAACTTTTAGAAAGGAAAGAAAAATTTAAATATTAGATAATAATCATCGTAATTTAAAGAAAACTAATTAATCATCCACCTTAAATTTACCTTGTTATAAAAAATATTACAAAAATTTTAATTTGTTTAATTTTGTAACTTAAGTTTGCAATTTGTATCAACCATCCTCTAAAAAGACGTAAGTACCTTTATAAAATACCAAAACAAAAGTAAACACAAATTATAGTATTGATTGTTTTGTAAGAGTAATTCCATTTTTGTGAAGATTTGATACAAAACGCATAACTTGGGCTAGAAAATTGAATAAATTAAAATTTTATAATTTTTTTTTTATAATAGTGCAAGCTTAAAGTGGACGGCTGACAATTTTCCTAATTTAGAAGTGTTAGATTATGAATTATCATTTTTAATGTTATTTGTACTAAGGATGAGGATCCTGATCCCTATATTATTTGTTAATTTAATTTGAATTTTATAATTTTATTAAAGGTTTGTTATGATATTTATTTATGAATTATTTCTACATTGCGGTTGAAATCATATACTTCTTATGCTCATAACAAGTTGAAATAAGATGGAATTATGAATTTCTTTCAGATTACGGGCCTATTTGGGATTGAGGCTAAAGTGTTTGATAAACACTAGTTATTGATAGCCTGAAAACTATGTTGACTTGATTTTACACATACGTCAAAAAATCTGTTAGACCTTTATTAATTTTGTCAAAATTATTATTAAAAAATTATATTTATTATATAATATTAATTTTTGTGTTATAATTATAATTTTTTTCCCACAATAGCCTCAATCTAAATTAGGGCCTACATGATTGTGGAGAGAAATTGTTGATAGTATAATAATAATAATAATAATAATATTATTATTATTATTATTATTATTAGCAGTAGTAGTAGTTTGTTTCTTATTCTTTGAGTGTGGGGAAGTTTTTTCAAGGAGAAAAATAAGATGACATTCTGTTTGTTTTGTAAAATTTTATGTGCAAATTTGAGCGCGAATAACATTTTTCAGAAAAATTAATATCCAAATATCAGCATCACTGTCATTACTGGATATTTTTATTCTTATTTCTGCATATTTTGAGCAGAAATAGTTGACTGAGAAGTTTTATCCTTTTAAGTGTGTTCCGTTGCGTCCTTACCAGTGATCTCCTCAATCATGGCTTCATCTAGTCCCTCTCCACAGCCAAACGACAGCGATAGTTCTAAAATTCAGGGACTCGTTAAAACTATTAATGATTTTCATGCCGATCTCTCTTTGGAAGTGCCCTCCATTTCTTCAATTAAAGAGTACATCAATTCTCAAAAGAGTGGCAGCGACAGCTGTGAGAACAAAGGAGACAGCAAGAAAGATGGAGGCAAACCTAACAAAACTATCCGACGATTACTCTCCGGAATTACAACTGGAAAAGAAAAGAGCAGCAGCAAAGAGAAAAATGAAGAGAAACACAGGAGCAGAGGGGAGGTCAACACCAAGATCAACAGCAAGAACAACAATGATCTCAAGCAGAAAGATAATTTATTCAAAAAATATCTGGATAAGATTACAGAAGAGTCCACCGAAAACCTTGGAAACTTCGGTGAAGTAATAAAAAACTACAAACGCAGTTTTGAAGACATCCTGGAAAAACTCACCAGTGGCATCGTACAGGAGGACGAATGTCTTCATCAAATCAGGGAAGAAGTATGGAATTTCAAGAGTGAGGTTCAGGAGGTAAATAAATGTTTTTCCACCACGTCCGAGTGGGTTAAGCATTACAAGATTGGCGATTCTAAGAACAAGTTCATCGATTTTCAGACAAAATTTAAGAAGCTCGAGTATGAATGGAAGTTCTGCTTGTTGTGCTTTGCTGCGTTCCCCGAAAATGCAATAGTAAGGAAGAGACTGGTGGAGAATTGGTTGAGCACAGAGGACAAGAACAAAGCAGCGGCAAACGAAGCAGGGGATAACAGAGAGGAGGATAACAAATCCGGGGAGAAAAAAATAGGTGAAATTCTTGACAAATTGGTGTTTGAGAAATTTATTGATCCGGTGTACAAGAAACGCAGGGAGGATAATGTGATCAGATTCAAGATGAATCCACTTGCCCGTCTTGCGGTTATTAAGGTTGCCGGAGAAATTAATGATTCCGGGCACAATCCATGGTGTCACTGGGCACGGATGGAAGGTTCAGAGAAGGGATCCATACAGCTGTTCACCGTGAGTGGTACTCGTTGTAGGGATTACGAGAACTTGCTAGCACTGGTCAATGTCAGGGAGCAGTTTCCCGACTTCCATTCCAAGTGGTTTTCAAATTTGAAGAAAGTCAAAGTTCTCTATCTAGGAAGATGGACGAATTCAGCAGAACATTTTGTTGAAGTACAGGGCAGCAAGTTCCTAAAGGAGTTGAAGAATATGAGTGATTTACGGCTTCTTAGCCTTCAAGGAGTCTATGGGATTCGGGAGATTCCTAGTTCAATTGCAAACCTCCCCGACTTGACGGTCTTGGATCTCAGATGCTGTTACTATCTAACTAAACTTCCCAAAGGGTTGGGCTCACTCAAGAAGCTGATCTATTTGGACATATCTGAGTGCTACTTGATAGAATACATGCCCAAGGAGTTGTCGTTGCTGTCTGAACTCCAAGTTCTCAAGGGATTTGTTGTCACCAAATCTAATGATGAGATCTGTACTCTTGACGAGCTGGGAAGATCATTAACAAAGCTAACGAAACTGAGCATCTACATAAACAAAAACGCCATCCCAATAGGAAAATTATCGGAGAGTCTCAAAAACTTCAAAAACCTTCTAAAGCTGAAAATAGCATGGGGAGCGGGATATGCAAAGGGCAGTAATCAAGAGGGAAATAATGGAGATAATAAAAAACAGGAAGATGAGGCAGAGACACAAGGGAAAGCTGGCTTAGTCTGCACTTTCGGGCAAAAAGAGGGGCTGCCAGAGAAACTTGAGAAACTTGATCTACATTGTTTTCCTCTAGAATCCCTACCCAATTGGCTTACTGGTCTGAATCTACGGAAACTGTATATCAGAGGAGGAAAACTCAGAAGCCTGCAGGGCGACACTCACAGAAAGTACTCTACAGTTAAGGTTTTACGTTTGAGGTACTTGAATGAGTTGAATATAAACTGGAGAGAATTACAGGCACTGTTTCCAGATTTGGTGTATTTGGAGAAGTTCAATTGTCCCATGATCTCTTTCTTTCCATGTGATGCTAATGGAGTGTGGAAAAGAGTCTTCACCTGAAGGATCAAAATAATTTCGAGCATCATTTAATCATTTCTTTATTGTTATGCTTCTCTTTTGTATTTCACCTGTCAAAGCTTTGTGATTTTCTTGAGCTAATGTTTTCAATTTGATGAGTATTTCTCAGGTTGTACTTCAATGGATTTCGAGTTTTTTTCCCCTTTGTAACAGCATTTCTTGTCATTTTGAATCTTTGATAATAATAACACCTTTATTATCATTGCTTTGATGCACCAGATTATGTTGTCAAAAAGTGAACTTGAATTTCAAGGTAAAGCGAAATTGAAATTTTCCAAAGTAAAGCTTTTATGTCTCTCTTCGACCACTTAATGAGCAATCAAAAGAGTGACTGAAAATTCGGTCATAAACGAGGCTCTTCTAAATGAAGATCCATTCGTCGTTACAATATTTAATGAATCTCACCCTCATGAACGAGGCTCTTCTAATGAACATTGGCTGGAGCATGGTGGTGTCGCCTCAAAGCCTCTGAGTCTAAGTCCTGTCGACTAAGTATGGTTTGAACACGACAAATTTACCGCCTACTTTGAACATTAGGACCGGCTCTTACTTGTGGAAAGCCATTGGCAATATCTGGAAGCATGTTCTGGATGGTATTCGCTGGGCAATAGGCAACGGGAAGCAAGTTGGCTTTTAGAAGTATTTTTGGGCTGATGACAATATTTTCTTGGGGAATCACTCTATTCAACCTGTTTTTAGTTCAGATATAGTCTAAGTATGTGGCTGAGCTTGTTACACCAGATGGTTCATGGGAATGGCATTCTTTTGAGCATTTCTTCCTAATAATCTGCTCCTACTGATTGCTGGCAGAAAGCCTCCTAGTGAGATCATTAATGGGGATGATCAAATCTTTTGGGCCCACTTGAATTTGGGTAAATTTACAGCAAAATATGCCTATTGTTCTGTAAGCAACCGAATCTTTAACGGTGGGGATGCTGTATGGAATTGTGTTTGGAAATGGATGTTAAAGAAGCTCATTATACAGAAAAGAAGGAAATACTTAAGCTGAAGAAGATCAGCAAGATGGTGACGTCAGGAGATTGCAAACAGAGCAACGGTTCAAGTTGCCACCTCAGCTTAAGTAGTTAAAGTTTGTTACACTCTGTATATTGAGCTGTTGCTAAGCATGTTTAGCATGTTCTGATTTAGTTAGCTGATTAGTTACTGTAAAGCTTAAGCATCGAGTATAAATAATTCTGTAACTGCAATATTATTCATTAAGTGAAATAAAGCAGAAATTACAGAAAAGTTCTCTGAAAATTTCTGAGATATTTTCTCAGTAACCAAACAGCATTAAGTTTGATTTCTTTCATGGTATCAGAGCCATAATGGCTAGTTCTAGTAACACAACGTCAATATCAAACACAACAAATGCAAATCAATCTTCACAAATCTCTTTCGCATTTAGTACTCCAGTAAAGTTAGATCGATCCAACTTTCTAATCTGGAGAAAACAAGTTCTTACCTCAATCAGAGGAAATCGACTTGAAGGCTTCATTTCTGAAGATCAGATCGTACCAGAACAACATATCATTCAAACAGGAGCTGATGGATCAGTATAGAAAATTGAAAATCCAACTTATACAAATTGGAGAGCTCAAGATCAAACTCTACTTGGCTGGCTTCTGTCATCAATCAATGAAGGTATTCTTAGTTCTGTTCTTAACTATGATAATTCTCGTGATGTTTGGAGATCTATCGAAAAACAATTTGGAGCTCAATCTGAAGCAAAAATAATGCAACTACGATATGAGTTGAATGTGCTTAGGAAGGAATCCATGACTGTTGAAAAATATTGTGTGAAAGTAAAAATACTTGCTGATAAACTAGCTTGTGCTAGTAGTCCTATGTCCGAGAGGGATTTGTAATGCAAGTTTTGAATGGATTAGGACCTAGTTATCTGGATCTTGCATATATTATTACTGCCAATAAGATGTCCTATGATGATGCTTATGCCTTATTATTAACTCATGAAGCAAGATTAGAACAAAATCAGAATGCTAAAGTAATGTTCCATGCTAACTATGGGATGATGAATTCTAACTATTCTCAAGTTAGAGGCAACAATAAAAGAGGATGTTTTGGTTATGGAGGATTTCGTGGACATGTTTACAATGGAAATAGAAATGCTGGAAGAGGAATGTTATTTCAAACATATCCTAGAGGCTTTAGTCATAATTTTGGCAGAGGTGGCTCAATACCAATACAAGCTCACAAATCTATGCCATATTCTAAGTCTCATAGTCAAGGCTTTATAGCTACTGGAGCTGAATCAGATGATAATCCTGTATGTCAGATCTGTCATAAATCAGGACATACAGCTGATGCTTGTTGGCATAGGTATATTGAAAATTATGTGCCACAACCAAGGAATTTTGGCAGAGGAAGAGGATCTAAGTCAGCATATATAACTACATTTGAACCACATGCAGAATTTGCACCATATTTTGATGATTCCTATGCTATGAATTACTCAAACTATCAGACCTACAATGTGGATCCAATGACATATTCATCTGTACCTCATTATTCAACTGAAAACTCTTCTGCATCTGGAGCTGCTTATCTTGCCAATCTTGAAGGACCTACTGATGGAGACTGGTATCTTGATAGTGGGGCAACTCACCACTTAACAAATAACATGGCAAATATGCAGATCAGAGAGGAGTTCAATGGTTCTGATCAGCTGATCATCGGAAATGGACAAGGTTTGCCCATAACTCATATTGGTGATGCATATGTTGTCTTTAATACCTCATCCATACAACACAACCACCCACAAATAGCACTTAAAAATATTCTTCTTGTTCCTTCAATTACCAAAAACTTATTGAGTGTTTCTAAACTCACATCTGATAATAATTTGTCTGTTGAATTTCTTGGAAATATTTGTTATGTGAAGGATGCTCTGAAGGGGGAAGTACTTCTGCAGGGTATTGCTGAAAAAGGATTATACCGGCTGTTATTCAAACCTCTCTCAGTTTCTAAATCATCATCATTGTCTTTTCTGTCTCAGATGAGTTCAAATAAACCAGTGTCTATGTTGTCTTGTTTTCAGTTCAATCCTATAACTGATGTGAATAATGCAGATTGTAAATACTTGAAATCTTGTTATTCATCTACTGCATTACCTTGTAAAACATCAGTGAATAAAATTGTCTTGTTTCATAATCGATTTGGTCATCCTAATCAAAATATCTTGACTCATGTTCTCAAAAACATCAAGTCTGTAAACTTTTCTGATAGTCAAATAAAACAAGCACTGTAGTACACCTGTGAAGCCTGTCAAATGGGCAAAGTTCATAAACTACATTTTCCTTCAACCACAACTAAAACATCTAAAGTTCTAGAGCTCATACACACAGATCTCTGGGGTCCTGCACCTGTCTATTCTAGAGATGGTTTTCACTACTATATTAGCTTTGTGGATGATTTTAGTAGATATACTTGGATCTATCCTCTAAAGCTTAAATCTGAAGCTCTAGATGTCTTTAAACTCTTTAAGGCACAAGTTGAAAATCAATTTCAAACAACCATCAAGAAGTTGCAATCTGATTGGGGGGGTGAGTATAGGTCTTTTACTGAGTTTTTGAACCAGTCTGGTATCATTTTTAGACATTCATGTCCATATACTCACCATCAAAATGGTTTGGTTGAGAGGAAACATAGGCATATTATTGAAATGGGGCTTACATTGTTAGCTCAATCACAATTATCTTTTAAATTCTGGTAGGAAGCCTTTCATACAGCCGTTTATACTATCAATAGATTGCCTTCTGTTGTTCTCAATCTCTTATCTCCTTATGAGAAACTCTTTAAACATCAACCCAACTATGACATGCTCAAGTGTTTTGGTTGTGCATGTTATCCTTATTTGAGAGACTACAATAGACATAAATTTGACTATCATTCCAGCAAATGCATTTTTCTAGGTTATAGTTCATCCCACAAAGGATATAAATGTTTGCATCCTTCTGGTCAGCTCTACATAGCAAGACATGTCATTTTTTATGAACTTACATTCCCTTATTCTACTGATTCTAGATTTCATAACTCCATTAAATCATCATCATCTCTTTTCTTTTCTTCTACATTCTCTCATCAGCAAATCTACAACCTTTCTACTTTACCAGTTGTACAATCCTTTACTGAAAACAGCATTGGTTGTTCCATACCTGCAAACTCTAACAGCAGTAATTCAACGCAATCAGATCATCCTGCACAATTAACAGATGATCAGAATTCACAGCAAATACCTTCTCATACCCATTCACCTAACAACACTCAACAATTCTTAACCACTTCTACTTCTGATAATATCATGCCAGTAACAGCTCATGGCAATACTGTATCCGTAACTCTTCCTGCTATCTCACCTCATATGCAATCCAATATTCACCCTATGACCACCAGAAGCAAATCAGGTATCTTTAAACCAAAGGTTTACACAGCTGTTCTCACTCATAAAGAACCTGATTCAGTACAAGAAGCTTTAAATGATTCCAGATGGATGAAAGCTATGCAAGATGAGTATGATGCATTGGTCCAAAATGGCACTTGGTCATTGGTTCCTAGAAAAACTAATCAACAAGTTGTGGACAACAAATGGGCATATAGAGTGAAATATAATACCGATGGCAGTGTGGCTAAGTTCAAAGCTAGGCTTGTGGCAAAAGGATTTCAACAAATTGCAGGCGTAAATTACTTTGAAACCTTTAGTCCAGTAATTAAACCAGCCAATGTTAGAGTAATATTGAGCTTAGCAGTCATGAACAAATGGCAAATCAGGCAAGTTAATGTTAATAATGCCTTTTTGAATGGAGAGTTGACAGAAGAAGTATATATGGCACAACCGGAAGGCTTCATTGATAGGGTAAGACCTGATTATGTTTGTAAACTGCACAAGTCTCTATATGGACTTAAACAAGCTCCCCGAGCTTGGTATGATAAGCTTAAAGGTTGCTTACTGCAATGGGGATTCACCAATACTGCTTCTAATACATCTTTGTTTTTAAAAAGGAGTGACACTTCTATGATCCTTGTTCTGATATATGTAGATGACATCTTGATTACAGGTCCTACTAGTGCTGAATTAGAAAATTTCATTACTACATTTAGCACAATCTTTGCTCTGAAAGATCTTGGTACTCTATCTTATTTTCTTGGGGTTGAAGTTTTGTATGATAAAGACTGCATCTTTCTGTCCCAGAGAAAATATATCAGAGATCTATTGACTAAGGTTGATATGATTGATTGTAAAGGCATTGATACTCCTTTAAGTACAGGTTTGAAATTACAGAAATGTGTTCAAGGACAATTGGGTTATTTTCTTGAGGACCCTTCACCTTATAGAAGCATTGTTGGAAGCATGCAGTATCTGGTTTTGACAAGACCTGAAATTGCTTTTGCAGTTAACAAACTCAGCCAATATGTATCTGCTCCTACATTACAGCACCTTATAGCTTGTAAGAGGGTGTTGAGATATCTAAAAGCCACTCAAGATTATGGCTTGAAGTTTATCAGAGAAGGTAATATGGAGCTTACTGGATTTACAGATGCTGATTGGGCATGTGATTTGGATGATAGGAAATCAGTGAGTGCTTATTGTATCTACTTGGGTCATAATCTAATATCATGGTCATCTTAAAAGTAATGTATTATAGCCAGGTCAAGTGCTGAAAGTGAGTACAGGGCTTTAGCATCAGCTTGTGCAGAATTAACTTGGTTGCAGTCTCTATTTACTGAAATTGGAGTATGCTGCACAAATAAGCCTATCATATGGTGTGATAATATCAGTGCAACTGAGTTGGCTAAGAATCCAGTGTTTCACTCCAGAACAAAACACATTGAAATTGATTTACATTTTGTCCGCAACAAGGTTCTTAATGGTGAGCTCAGTATTCAATATATATCAAGTGCAGATCAAGTAGCAGACATTATGACCAAGCCTTTTTCATTCATACAGTTCAATTACTTGAGAGCCAAACTCAATATCCATCCATGTCCTTTGAGTTTGAGGGGGGCTGTTAAAGAAGCTCATTATACAGAAAAGAAGGAAATGCTTAAGCTGAAGAAGATCGGCAAGATGGTGACGTCAGGAGATTGCAAACAGAGCAACGGTTCAAGTTGCCACCTCAGCTTAAGTAGTTAAAGTTTGTTACACTCTGTATATTGAGCTGTTGCTAAGCATGTTTAGCATGTTCTGATTTAGTTAGCTGATTAGTTACTGTAAAGCTTAAGCATCGAGTATAAATAATTCTGTAACTGCAATATTATTCATTAAGTGAAATAAAGCAGGAATTACAGAAAAGTTCTCTGAAAATTTTCTGAGATATTTTCTCAGTAACCAAACAGCATTAAGTTTGATTTCTTTCAGCCCTCATCATGTAAGTGTATTCTTGTGGATGATTATGCACGGAAGACTCAAGATCAAGAAGGAATTCTGCAGAAGTCACATTCAAAGCAATGATATCGTTGTGGGTGTGCTATAGAGGATATTATTCATGCTCTTAGAGTTTGTGCCTACGCTAAATGAATCTGGAATTTTTTTTTCCTAATGGGTTCAGAGATGAGTTTTTGGCATCGAATTTACGGCATTGAATGATATGCAATTTAAGAAGTTAGCGGTAGAATAATTATGGAACCGATTGGACCTGACCTTTTGGTGTTGCAGCTTGGAAAATTGGGTAATGGAGGAACCGTTGCCTTTTTGCTAACGCTGTGGCTAGTAGCACATAGATCATAGAGAAGATCAAAGTTTAGGGGGAGGAAATAAAGAGGGTTAACATGCCTTTTCTGAATGTGAGCTCGAGTAAGGTGGAGAGATGGATTGGTTGTAAAGCTCTGTCAAGGCCCTATTTCAAACTAAACACTGATGGATCGCACATTAACACTGGATTAGCAAGTGTTGGGGGACTGCTAAGGGACTACGCAGGAAGGTGGGCTGGTGGCTTTGGTATGAACGTTGGCTCGTGCTTCACAAGTGCTGAGCTCTGGGGCTTTTACAATGGTCTTCTTCTTGCCTGGAATTATGGTGTTCAGTTTTTTTAGGTGGAAGTGCATAGCCGCTGTGTAACACATCTCATTACTTCTCAAAGTGTTTCCTCCTAATGCCCTTTCTCCACTGATAAATGCCACGAAGGAGCATATTAATTGGGATTGGCAGATTTCGCTCAACCATATTTATCGCGAGGCTTACTTTGCGGCTGACATCATGGCCAAGATTTCAAAACCCTTCGCGTTCATAGATATCATGATCCCCGTGAAGATCTTGATGTTTGGATTAGATATGACATGTATGGGTCTACAAATCCCCGTTCTGTTTTGCCTTTTATCTTTGCTTTTTCTTGCTGAGTGCTTTATGTATAAAAAAAGAAAATTTGGTTATAAGTTTTAGGGTTAGTTTGAGATTGCAATAGCTGATAAAGAAGTTGTTTTTATTTTGTGGATAAAGTAAGTTGATGATTAAAAAAATATCTTAATGTTTGGTAATTTTTAATACAAAAACTGTTGTTTTATTATATAATGATCACAATAGATATAAATTTAAATTGTCTTTTATTTATATTAGAATTTATGAAAAATTAATATATAATTATTTTTGTTAAAATATTAAGTTTATATTAAAATTTTTGAAATGGTGCGATGTTTTATTTAATAAGCAACTTAATAAAAAATAAACCCTACCCACTTTAAAAAATTACTGTTAAAATAAAAAAAATTTCAAATAAGTAGTTTTTTAAAAATTAATCGAACACTATTTTTATCAAAATTTATTAAATAAATAATATACAAAATTTCAACATCAATTTCAAACCGGACCTTTTATTCAGGATTAGTATTTAAAATGCAAAACTAAATGGTCACCACGGTCTAGAGACTTAGTGGAAAAAAGAAAAAAACTCTAATTGATTAATTATTTAAACTTTTTTTAAATAATCCTACTTTGTAAAGGGTACATTACTCTTTAGTCCCTAAAGTTTGAAGTAATTATTCAATTAGTTAGTTTTTATATTCTAAAAAATTACTTAAAAAGCCTTCTTCATTAATTACTTCTATAGCTATTGAATTTGATTTTTCAATGATAAAATAGTATTTATGTCTACCATAAATTTAATTTTAAAAAATTCTACTATGCAATTGATGAAAAATCTAAAATAATTACTTAGATTTAATATGAAGAGTACAACAACAATATTTTGGATAACTTTTAAAAATAAATAGACCAATTAGGTGATCGACTCAAAATTACCCTCTGAAAAATTACAAAATAATCGTGCTTACAGTGGTGATTTTTAAGGGTTTTCTATTTTCATATTGTTATTATCTGAAATACAAGTGTGCAACCCAAGAGGGGGGGTGAATTGGTGTTTTAAAAATTATCCTAATCAAATCACACAACAATCCACAACAATCAAAATCTAATGCCTTAATAAAATTGAAAACAATAAATTCAATAAAAGCACAATAATAAATGAGTAAGAGAGGAGAAAGCAAACTCAAGGATTTTACGTGCTCGCCATCCCCGCCACGCCCACGCCCAAGCACACCGGCTTGAGGATTTCACTATCCAAGCCTTCCAAGGCTTCAAATGTTTACAATTGACTTCAAGGTGTCAATGAACCTTACAACAAGAGATTATTCCTCTTCACCCAAGTGTATCACACTTGGGAACACTTAACCCGTTAGAGTCCCAACACGAAGAATCACCCGTCAAAGAGACACAAGACTTTTCTCTACACAACTTTGCGACAGCGAAATATAATAAAACAAGGCAAAAGAGCGGCCGCCGCTAAGATGTTGTACGTGTTGATTCAAGGCAATTTAAATAGAACATTTGCCAGTTACCGTAATGACGTACGGAGTAATGGTTTCAAATTAGCTGCTATAGCCGTCTTCAGAACGGGTGCGCCAACTGCCAACGCTAGCCGTAACAAAGGGTTCAGCCGCTTGCTGGTCCAAAGTTGCGTTATCATGATTTCAACACTAAACGGGCTCAACAACGCTGCCGCCCAAACGCCCAGTTGAAGGGTACCTGCAGACCCCAGAAAACTAATGCACAACTTGCCTTACCAACTAAGCCTGTTCAAAGTTACCAACTGGAAGAAACGCAACCGCTTCCATAACGCAAGTGAAGGGGTAATTTCAGAGACGCGCAAAATAATTCTGGCTTAACCGCTCTTCAACTAACCATTCAAGGAGATTAACAAAATACCGAAATAGCGATAGAAGCGCTTGCCGTGAACGCGGGCCAGTGGTAATTTGCAGACTTTCTGCAGAAACAATTGCTTAACCGTTTTTACTAAACGCCGGTTCAAACAATTGGAATCATAAACGGTGAACTGCTTTCCTAAAACGGTGAAGGGTAGGTTCCAGGCCTTTGCACAGTGAACCATTTGCCATAAAATTGCAAGTAGCTATTCAAACTTTATATACTGTACCTACACCAAAAGCGTTGTAAAACTTTATAAAAAAGGTCCAAATTCAGAACTCTAAATAATACTTTGTGAATCTCAAAACTTTCTGAAATTATGAAATGGTCCAAAATACTATAATACTTTTTAAATAAGTCCTTCTCCATAATTTCAAACAATACTTATTGATTTTCAAGTTTTCAAAACACTTTCAATTAAACCATAAACTTGAAAAACAATCAATTTCATAAAATCATTTTTCCATTAAATATAAAACATTTAAAATGTGAAAATAATGATTTATCTAAAATGTATAAAAAATAATTTAAGCTTTTTAAAACTTAATCATTCTTAATCTTATTTGTTATCATCAAAATCAACAATATGTAAACATATATGTTAACAATCTCCCTTTTGATGATGACAAATCTTTCATGGTTTTAAAGAATGATTCAAAATTAATCTTGTTTGTTATCATCAAAATCAATATTATGAAAACATATAACATTCTCCCCCTTTTTGATGATGACAAACATTTCATGTATTTAAAGAATGATTGCATAAATTACTCCCCCTAAATGTAAGCTCCTCTTACAATTTAGGTAAATTAACAAATTTAAATACATGTATTCTTCTCCCCCTTCATCATCAAAAAGAAAACTTAATGGAAAATTGAAGAAAAATAGCAAAATTTTGAATAAGTTTAAAACAAGTATTTTTCTCCCCTTTCATCATAAAAAAAAACCTTAAAGGGATAGAATAAAAGGAGTAAATTTATTACCCATGTTGTCCAAGTAGAAATTTTGATAGAATCTCCCCCTAACAACAAGCATCACCTCAAATACAAGATTTAGTAATATCACTCTCAAATTATTATAAATCATTATACAAGCCAACTCCATATACAAAGCATCACACAATTTATCAACCATAAAATAATCATGAATCATGATTCCATCAATTATGAAATCAACAACTCAAAACATAAAATCACCATATAAAACACCCATGTAATCAAATAATCAAAATATCTCAAAATCATCAAAATCATTACCATAATCATATATCAACCAAAAGAATACTCAAAGCGCATATTATTCTCCCCCTTTTGATATCATCAAAATGGTATATTACTATGTCTCCCCCTTTGGATAACAAAAATATTCAAAATGCATATTATCCAAAATAGAACAAGTAATAAGCTAAGCAAGGAATGCAAGAGTCATAAGAGCATAATGTCAACAATCCAAGCTCTATAAATAATAACAAGACAACTAAACTCATCAAAGATTTAATGTGACATTTCAATAAAATTTAAAAATCTCATATGCTTAAGATTTCAAAGTAAATGTATTTCTCCCTTACAAATAATATCTCCTCTTTATCATCAAAGAGAATAAAACTCCCCTATCAATCATCAAAAGCTCAAGATAGGCATATTAGCTCAAAATTATCCAAAACATAAGTAAAGACATAACCAACAATCATATGTTATCTAAAATAGACACATAATCCAAAGATATGAAAAGATGCATAAGCATCCATATAATAGAAATATAAAATGAAAAATCATAAAGTGGGAATTGTTGGTGTGTCTACATACAAGCATAAGAGACTACTTGTGAGTTTGGTGATGAAAATGGATTTTGAAGATGACTTTGAAAACAAGAAATCATGAGGAATGATTTTTGAATCGATTTGAATAGAAAACAAATGGAAATGATGAATTTTGGAGTGAAAAAGAATGAAGGAAGAAATAGTTTTTAGAGAGGGAAACACATCCGGTTTACCGAAAAACGCAAGAAGATGAACAACATTCTATCTTTCACGAATCCGGCTAACTGATTGTGCCAACCGCTAATCGGTTGAAGGCAAAGAAGCATCTATCTTGACCTTACCGGTTATCATAACCGGTTATCCGCTTTTGCCCGAAAATTCAAACACACAAAATTATCATAAAAATGGATCAATTAAAAAACATTTTGTGATTCAAAACTTTTCAATAAGCCAATTAGTGCATGAACCATAAATGCATACATAAGAGATGGACAATGATGATAGACAATTAAGAAGATGAAATCAAAAACCATACAATCATCAAAATCAAACAAAGGCATCATGATACATTACTCAATGTTATACACAATAATAATTCCATCATGTAAACATACAAGCATGCATTCACAAATTCAAGCTATTATCCATCTATCATGATCCATTCAACAAAATAAATATGGCAAGAATTGTTACCAAAATAATTAAGTCATCTTGCCTCATCTTTTTCTCCTAGATCATGATCAAGTGATTGTCCTCACAAGCTTCATCAAGGAACTCTCCACCATTCCTTGATTGTGGTACCTACAAAGAAAACATTCACGTTGTGCCCTTTGGTACCCAAATACTCTTGGGTCCTTGAGTGTTAGCAATGGTTCCTTTGGAACCCAAACACATTTTACACCATAATATGTTTTTCTTTTCACTGACATCTATATTTCATATGACCATTTTGATTGCAAAAATGACAAACAATTTTATGATCATTTGTGGAGGTAGCCTTAACAAAATAATGCTTATAATATTTTTGTTTCAAATTAGGCTTATACCCAATACCTCCTTTGTCAAACACACATTTTTGTGTATTAAGCAAATTATCCAACATCTTTTGTCCATTTGTAAATTTTAACACAATTTGATTTAGGTCATTGCTCTTCTTTAGCACTTCATTTTCTTTCATTAATTCATCAACATGTGATTTCTCAAGCTCATGTGAAGTACTTTGTTTACATGTAAATGATGCAATCCTATCATGTAACATTTCATTATCTAATTCCAATTCTTTGATCTTTTCATTTAATGAAACATTGGATTTTTGTAAAGCATCATTTTCATTTTTCAAGTCATCTACATGTGATTCTAGATGCTTGTATAAAGTGCTAGATTTCTCATTTGATAAGGCAACTCTATCATGCAATGTTTTATTGTCTAATTCTAGGCATGCAATCTTTACACTTAAAGATTCATTTTCATTTGTGAGCTCTACCATTTTCTTTTTAAGGCATACATTCTTTTACCAATTTTCATAAACTCATCATGCAATTCTTTAAAAGCATCATGCAATTCATCATAAGTAGGAAGATCATTTACCTCATCAAGCTCATCATCCGATTCATCTCCAATTGCCATAAGTGCCACATTTGACACTTCATGAGATTCCTCCTCATTTGTTGTCTCCTCATACATAAGTTCAAATTTTCCATATTTCATAAGCATTAGAACAATTTGAAACTTTATGAAATTCCTTTTTATCTAAGGCACAAAATAAAGCATTCATAGCTTTGGAATTTAAAGACATCATTTTCCTATCCGACTCACTTAAAGCATTATTCCTAGGAATGAATGAACCATCACAAACTATTTTCCATATTTCATAATCTAACGCTTGTAAAAATACTCTCATCCTAGCTTTCCAATATGGGTAATCGTTTCCATCAAAATATGGAGGTCTAATGGTGGATTGGCCTTCCATGAATGTTGAGCTAATTTGGGTTGCTATTGATCTTTAACTCTAGACGGTTAAGTCTACACAAGAGCACCTTGCTCTGATACCAAATGAAATACAAGTGTGCAACCCAAGAGGGGGGGGTGAATTGGTGTTTTAAAAATTATCCTAATCAAATCACACAACAATCCACAACAATCAAAATCTAATGCCTTAATAAAATTGAAAACAATAAATTCAATAAAAGCACAATAATAAATGAGTAAGAGAGGAGAAAGCAAACTCAAGGATTTTTACGTGGTTCGGCTATCCCCGCCTACGTCCACGCCTCCAAGCACACCGGCCTTGAGGATTTCACTATCCAAGCCTTTCCAAGGCTTCAAATGTTTACAATTGACTTCAAGGTGTCAATGAACCTTTACAACAAGAGATTATTCCAACTTTAACCCAAGTGTATCCCAACACTTACAATCACTCAAAGAAAAGATTACAATTAATTTTTCTCTCTCACAATCATTAAGATTACAAATGAAAGCTTGATGTGAATAAAATGAAGCAAGAAAGTGTTTAAGGCTCATGAAGATTGTATAAACGTGTATAAGCTCAATGGTAGTGTTGTGATCAACCTTTGAAATGATTTAAATGAGCTTATTTATAGTTGAGCCAAAACCACCGTTATAAATTTAATTCTTGAAAACGGATCGCCGTTAACCGTTAACGGTTAGCCGTTTGTGCTGGTCAAAGTTACCGTTATGCTGAATTTCAAATAAACGGTTCGCCGTTTTCCGTAAACGGTTAGAGGGTAATTTCCAGAGACCTGAAAAATAAATTTGGCTTAACCGTTCTTACTAAACGGTTCAAGGTTAACAATCTAGAAATAAACGGTGAACCGTTTTCCATAAACGGTGAAGGGGTAATTTCCAGAGACCTGCAAAATAAATTTGGCTTAACCGTTCTTACTAAACGGTTCAAGGTTAACAATCTGGAAATAAACGGTGAACCGTTTTCCGTAAACGGTGAAGGGGTAATTTCCAGAAACTTGCAAAATAAATTTGGCTTAACCGTGTTTACTAAACGGTTCAAGGTTAACAATCTGGAAATAAACGGTGAAGGGGTAATTTCCAGAGACTGCTATAGTGAACTATTTACCAAAAATTGCAGCTTTGCCCCAAAACTTTATATAATTGTACTATGACCCAAAACGTTATAAAACTTTACAAAAAGGTCCAAATTCAGAATTTCTAAATAATACTTTGTGAATCTCAAAACTTTCTGAAATTATGAAATGGTCCAAAATACTATAATACTTTTTAAATAAGTCCTTCTCCATAATTTCAAACAATACTTATTGATTTTCAAGTTTTCAAAACACTTTCAATTAAACCATAAACTTGAAAAACAATCAATTTCATAAAATCATTTTTCCATTAAATATAAAACATTTAAAATGTGAAAATAATGATTTATCTAAAATGTATAAAAAATAATTTAAGCTTTTTAAAACTTAATCATTCTTAATCTTATTTGTTATCATCAAAATCAACAATATGTAAACATATATGTTAACATTATCATTATGGTTATTTTCGAGACATAAAAATTTGATTTCACTCTAAGGGATTACTTGAGTTCATTAAAACAAATAAATAAATATATGGTTGATAACAATTTAAGAGTAATGATATATTTACAAATTTCGTCATTTATTTATTAGTGCCATAAAATTATCTCATTAATGATAGTATAAGTTTTGTTTAAAAAAAAAAAGATAGTATAGTAAACTCTTACATAAAGAAATCCTTAATTAGAAGTTTTGGTTTCCAAATTTCTCAATTTGTTTATTTGAATTTTAATGAAAATTAAACGCCAAATTTTCAATGTGTTATGAGCAACGGAACAATGGCAAGGGAAAGCAGTTTGCATTCCTTTCCCCCCCTCAATTCACCACCGCCAATGACACATAGCCTTAAACAGAGCTCATAGACAACCATTGCCCATAAGATATCTTTAACAACACAGTAATTTCCAACTTTCCACAACTTCCACTCCCTGTGACTGAGCTTTGGGACAAAAATAAAATAAAACAATTGTTTCTTCAACAAACTACAAGAAGAAATAATTACTTTTCCACAGAATTGACATTGAGAAAACGTCCATATTTCTTCTTTTAGTATGGAGGCTAGCACCAATTCTCCTATAAAATTCAAATACCAAAAGCAATAATATTTTGTCATATTTGAAGGATCCCCAAGAAAATATCCCTAATGGAAAACTCAGTTATCATCAGGAAAAGTGTCACGTTTCGAAACAGAAGTTAAGTTGGCAAAAAAGGTTTGCGCGGCCTGGCTTTTAAAGAATTTGGCCATTTAAGTATGACTTGGATAAGGGTTTAAGGAAAAAAAAATTTGAGTCAGGTTTGGTCGTTTAATTTTTTTTAAAATTATACATTAAAATAATAAATTAAAATTTAAAATGTAATAGAAAAAGGAAAAAAAATTTTAAATCCCTCATTTATAAATTAATGATTATTCAAAAAATCAAAAATTATAATATTAAATTCTCTCTTAAGTCTTAATTAAATAAGGGGGTGATTGAATTGGAGAATCTAATACTAAAGTATTAAAATTTGTAAGTTTTTTATTGTTTTATTTTCTTTATTTATTATTTTATTTTAAAATAGTTATTTTTTTATTTTAAAATAGTTATTTTTTTATTCATTATTGATTATACGAAACTTGTTAATTATTAACTTATTATAAGTTTACAATAGTTTTAAGAAAATTAAAAATAGGAAATAAGTCACCTACACCCTAGGTTTGCCTAAATGATCATAAAGACTCTCTTAATTTCATAAATGAATATTATACCCTTTTTTTATAACAACTAAAAAATATAAATAAAATAATAAATAAATATATATGATATGTTACAAAAAGGTATTAAAATAAGTATGATTAATAAAATAACATATATAATAAAATTTATTTTTAATAATAAGTTATTATTAGTCTATCTCAACGAAATTTATTAATCCAAAAATTAACTTTAAGATTTATACTAACATAGACAAAATTAAAAAAGATATTGTAAATAAAACAATATAAATTTTGTAAATGACTCTGAATGTAATTATTTTAATATTATTAATATGTCAAATATATTTATCATTATTAAAAGAATATGACAAATTAATAATGTTAAAATAAGTTTTATAATATTCAAAATAATTTATAAATTTCGTCTTATTTTATATATTTTCTTATTTTAATTTTTATTTATTATAAAAATTTATTTAAGGTCAATCATTGGGTTATTGTAATCATAGACATAATAGTTAAATGTATGATCATTTATAAAATTAAGGGAATTTATGTGACCATTTAATAAATTTTAAGGTGTGGATAGCTTTTTCTTAAAAAAAAATACGTGAAAGGCCAAACCTAACCGTACCCTCACACTCCCCTTAATATAAACTTAAAAAAAGTCCGACTCGGGCCCGATGATTTGCTAATCCCTAAACAAAACTGAACTTCTATAGAAAATTAATTGAAAATTGGATGATATGTACGGCAAGCGTGCATTTACAACTAAAAGCCCACTTGCATAACATCACTGATTTAGATCCAATTTTCAATTTGCAAGAGAGGGGAAATATTTAATATCCCTTTTATAAATAAGCAAGATAGTTGTATAACCCTCGCAGTGCTCTTATTCTACCTCTGTTTTTCTCTCCTGTGCTGCTGTTGATTTTCATCGATCGGTCTCTCGCAAGTCTTTATCTCTCTTCCTTCAACTAATCTTTTAAGCTTTTCTTCCTTAAAGTTTATACAGACATATGTCAAATTGTTTTTCTTCTTTTAATTGGTGTTTTTTTAATTATTTTATTTTAATTTTTATAACGATCTCTCTCTTTCTGTGCAGTTTACAGCTCTCATTTGCTCCATCTTTCCTGGAAAAGCAAACTGTTGTCCAGATTAACTGCAATAAATAGGTACCTTGTCTCTTTGCCCACCAAGTTACTTCCACTCTTCCTTTGGTTCAATCTTACCTTTTTATTTATTTATTTTTTCAAAAATAAAAGGAAAGGGTATTGTTTTATTAGTAATACAATCATCAATCTTTCAAGGATTAACTTTTATGTGAAGAATATCCTTTTTTTTTTTTTTTTTACTATGTGAAGAAGATCAATTTTTACTATGCTTCTTTGGCTTTTTTTTGGTTATTATTATTATTTTTATCTGATTTAGTAAAGATATATTACATATTTGTTAACTGGAAGATCCAAAATCTTTAACGATGTTAGAAATGGAAGACGCAACGCATACGTTTCTTCAAAGTTTGTTACTTGATTTGATATATGTCAAATGCCGGGTAATTGGGTGATGATTTTTCAATTACCAGTAAATTTGAACATGTTTAATTAGCCTGCAAATATCTTAATAATGATAAAATGTAGTAGTGTTACACGTCTCAAAATTTTTTTTATGCCAAATAATGTAACACTCGTTTCATGAATATTTTAAATTACAACTTAATCCGAAATAGCTTTAACGGACAGATCTAATTTGAAAATCAATAATATTAAGCTCTACCATAGCTTTATGTAAAAAAAAAAGTATAAATAATTTTAATAATTATGAATATTCCCTTCATCAATATAGAATTTAATTAAAAAACTTTAATAAATTTGGAAGAAAGAAAAATATTAAGAATAATTTAATGTTTAATGAATTATATTTTCATTTATTTTCTTATTGTAAAAATTTTGTTATATTTATTCATTAATGATTTACGTTGCTTTCTATATTGGATGTGACATGTAAATACATTGAATCCCAGAAAAATTCTACGGTCAAAACAAAGATTAGTTTTAAAATTGAAGTGCATTTTCTCTATCTCTCTCTATGCAGTATCGCAACATTAAGTTGGTTAGTCTCAATTCACTAGCTAGTCATATTAAGCGCATATATCATTTAAAATAATGTTAGAGCAACAAAATATTCATACCAAAAGTGCAAACTTAAATATTTATATCAAGAGGTAGAACAAGAGTTTTCTTATTACAAAACAATGTAAAACAATTTGGGACCACACATTAAATAAAAAAAAAAAACTGGAACCTTGCTAAGTCCCTTTTTGTACCCCTTCACATATGAAATCAACTTGTAATGGTTTTACAAATTTACATATTTTTTTTCAGCAAAACTTAAAATCCGTAAGGTTTAGTGAATTAAAATCCGTAAGGTTTAGGAAATTCACTATTATTAAATGGATTTTGAACTATTTTTAGCTGGTGAAGCTATTGAGATATTGTGAACTTTTAACAATGATATGTAGATTGCTTTTCAGAAACTCACGATTGTAGGAAAACAAAATTATTCTTGGAGGTTAATTTTAATAATTTTTTAAAACAAAATCTTCAAATAGAAAACGTTTTTGATAATGTTTTTGAAATAAAAATTTGAGAAACACAAACTATGCAAAAGTTTTAAATAATAACGCATTGTATTATTTGGAAAACATTTTTTGTTTTACTAACATGAAAGGTAAAATTGAGAAAGCACTCAAGAATTTCTTTCTCTTAGGTAAATTAATGTGAGCAATCCTACGTATTTAAATTTATCCCAAAAGATTGTTCCTAAATAAGGTATCATTCATTATGTCCATTAAAAAATAATACAATAAATTATTTTAGAAATTGTGAAAATTGATCCACCACTTAATGAGCATGTCTTCTCATTTAGGACGGACTTTTAGCTGAAATTTTTTTTGGAGATCAATCATTAATTGAAATAAAATTAATGAATTTATTGACAACCACTCCCCAGCTGCATGGTTGTCACACTTGCGTTATGGTTGAAGTATTTTAGAAAGTGTAACAAAATTTTTAATCACAAATATGAGGATGTAAATGCCGTATTGACATGTACAAAAGTGAGACGATCATGAGTTGTTGGGAGAAAACTATGAATTGGCATATTTGATTTGTTGTTTATTCAAATGTAGCTTTAAAAAGTCCATTTTGATGAGTCCTCACTTGGCTGGGCTACTTCATCCATATGTATATATGCGCGCGCGTGTGTATGCATCATTTGACTTATTTTGACTTCTTAATTAGTTTGTTCAAAAAATAAATTTGATTGTGTCTTCAAGTTCATAGTTGTTATAACCTAGCTAGATATTTACTAGATTATCTAGAAATTTGCATTATGTTTGAGCACTTTTTTGAAATTCTGAAGGTTGTGATCTGTCGTAATCTTGTATACGTTAATAACTTGAAAAATTGCAGTAGCAATGGACTTGGAGACAGTAGCAAGTAGTCAGAAGGAAAAAATATCAGAACTGCTGAAAGAGGATGGTCGTTCAACAATTATTCTTGTTGGAGATCCCGGACTGTGGAAAACATGGCTGGAAAGAGAGATAAGTAAATATGCAGTTTCTCCCAACAGCTCATGCTATACCACTCTCTGGATTAATAAGGCTGAAAAGTATTGCACCAACCTGCTTAAGGAGGCAATTGCTCGGCAAATATTGTGTGAAAGTTCCATTACTAAGGAGTGGGAAGAGGAAGAGGAGGAAGAAGATGAAGACAAAAAGAACGCAGAAGCGGAGATGGCCCAGCACCAGGAAGAGAACGAGGAGGACAAAAAGAACTATCATCTGGTTCTGGATGGGGAGGGAATTAACGAGATGGATGAAAATGAATTGCTGAAAGAAGCATCATCTGATTTTAAAAATCTGCTTCCTTCTGTCCAGCCTGATCATTTGAAGATAATAATGACAAGACGAACAACTGAGCAGAGTGGAAAAGTGATCAATTTTACGTCCATGTCTGCTGAAGAGTTGTCAAATTTATTGAAAAATGAATTTTCTGACAATCAAGATTATGAAAAACTCTCTTCTGAAGTTATAGCCGAAAAGGGCAAGCGTTCGCCTGCTGCTATCGCTATGATAGCAAAAGCCTTGAAAAAAGTTGTGCAGCATGATTCTGGGGATCAGGCATTTGAGATTGCTATGGAACAAGCAGCTTACTACAAGAAACCAGATAGAGGTGTTAATGAGCTAATTTCGTGTGCCTATGACATGCTGCCAAGTGATGTTCTTAAAGATTGCTTTTGGCATAGCGTTCAATTCTTTCGCAAATACAGGAGCATTCATTATAATGTGTTGATCACTCATTGGATAATGGAAGGCTACTTTGAAAAGGATAAGGAGGTGTTTCGTCTTGAGAAGGCCTATCATGAAGCCCATGGTGCTCTAATGGATCTTATAGATCGTGGCATATTGAAGGCACAAGATGTCAATATTGTTGTCATGGAAGGAGCTGTTCTAAATATGATTGATTCTCGCCGTAAGGGATGTGGCGGGATAGATGGGCTGCGGTTGGCCAGTGTGTTTGAAAAGGACGGAGGGACAGTTCTTTGGAGAGTCTCACCTTTGGATAGTATGATAAGAACAGTATGCAGTCCAAAAAAATTGCGGGAAGTCCTTACACTACTTATTGATGGAAGTCGACTCTGCGAAGAAGACCACAGGACATTCTTTAATCTCATGCCGGAACTTCAGGTTCTTGCTATTTTCAAGCCTACGTTCAAATCATTGATGCCTTCCTCTTTTGAAATGGAGAAGCTGCTTAAAAGGTTAACTGTTCTTGTACTCAGGAACTGTGACAAGTTAGAGGATATCACTGAGATCAAGGAACTCAAAACATTAGCTGTCCTTGAGATATCTGATGCTAGCTCCTTAAAGTCAAATCCGGACGAGCTGTTCGATGGAATGACTCAACTTCAGAGCCTTAACCTCTCTGGGTGCCAGATGAAATCACTGCCTTCGCTTCCAAAACTAACCAAACTTCGTTTCCTTATTCTTCGGCAGTGTTCTGGCTTGGAATATATGCCCAGTCTAAAAGAACTTCATGACCTTGAGATAATTGATCTTTCTGGCGCTACCTCTTTGTCCAGCTTTCAACAGCTGGATTTTTCAAGCCATACAAATCTTCAAATGATTGACCTTTCTTATACACAAATTCCATGGTTACCTAAATTCACTGACCTTAAACACCTGTCGCGGATCTTATTGAGAGGCTGTCGTAAGTTGCATATACTGCCCAGCTTTCAGATGCTGCGCAGCCTCAAAATTCTTGATCTCTCTGAGGTTGGGTTCTCTAATTTTACCGAAATAAAATTAAAAGATCCAAGTACCCAACAGTTGCCTTTTCTACCTTGCAGTCTCTCTGAACTCTATCTGAGGAAGTGCTCTGCACTCGAACATCTGCCGCCCACTACAGCGCTCAAAAACCTTGAACTACTTGATCTATCGGGTTGCATTAACTTGACTGAGTTGCCGAATTTGAATGATTTTCCAAAACTTGAGCTTCTTGATATATCAAATACTGGAATCAGAGAAATTCCTGATGAGATATTAGAATTGTCGAGGCCGAAGATTATTAGAGAGGTTCATGAGGAGACAAATCAAGCAGAGGACGTAAACAGGGGTCGCGGTGGTATGTTTATGACTGCTGAAATTCAAGCAAGTACGTAAATTTTATTAAATTCAAGCAAGTACGTAGATCATACATCTACTGTATGCATATTAAATTTTTATCTAAAATTTTATATCAAATGATGTGGTATTCATCAATTGAATAATAAAAACAACAACAACAACAATTATTATTGTATCAATAGAAATAACATTAGTAATAATTATGATGATGATGATGATGATAATGATGATAATGATGATGATGATGATTATTATTCTTATTATTATTATTGCTATTAATATTATTTATTATAATTATTATAATAAATAAAATAACTATAATATTACTATTACTAATACTACTAATTTTATTATTATTATTATTATAATAATAATAATAATTATTATTATTATTATAATTATAATTATAATTAATGTAATGAGAATAATAACGTTAATGATATTTATACTAAAATTATTTACTTTTTATTTTGTTAGTGAACAAGTACGTCTGTACGTGAACAAATACATAATTATAATTAAGAATTTTTTAATGACTCATAATAGTTCATTCTAATTATAAAACAAAGTAAATACATCAATATAAATATAATTTATTTTGATTTTAATAACTACAGTTTAAGTTAATAATTTATTTTAATTTTAATTTTTTACATTTATTCCAGTCAATTATGATACTGGAGAAGAAAAGGCACCTTTAATCTTTTAGGTTTCATATAGATACATTGACACCAAATCCATGGCATCAATAACATGATAGAGGATGACAGCAGAGGAAAAAAACTTCTATTATTTAAGTACCTGAAAAAAACGTGGCCTGTAAACTCTGGTGCTTGTTTATTAATGGCGTGGGGCTGTTTGCCTCAAAAACGTAAACTGCACAATCATATTTTAATAATATATTTTGTACCTAAAAAACGCACAGCTTAATTTATTACAATATTATGTTTTATTTATCATAGAATTTGATTTAAATTAATTTTTGGGTTGTTATAATTAAAGGGATAGTCATAACAAAAAAAAAAAAAAAGAATTTGTGTGATTATTTATAAAATCAAAAGAATCTATATGACCATTTAAGAAAACTTTAGGAACGTGAGTGTTTTTTGCCCTTTTGAAATTAATTGTTTTGTATGCTTATATATTAATGAACACTAATCCTAACAGAAAAAATATTTTAAATATTTTTTAATTTAATTTGGAAAAATTTTAGATAATTAAATAATTAACGGTAATGCTCTGATCAAAACTTATTTTCCATTAATATGTCTTCAAACTCCTTTTTTTTTTTTTTTCAGAAAAGGACAATTACTCTACTATTATTTAAGAAAATTTGAGAATAGACTGCAATGTGCTCGTATGCGCGATATTCAAGAATATGCAAAATCAAAAACATCATCTCCAAAACTCAAAATAGGACTCTAAAAAAGGTAAAGTTCATTATACCGACTACGAAAACTTTCAAATTTTCAATAGGAAAAGTTAGGATTTGATTTTCAAGGTCCGTTTTCAAGTTAGAAACATGCGCATCCCGGCAGAATGGAATGAGAAGCACGTGAGCATGCTTGTATCTTGATCAACAACTAGATAACTAGATTAACTTTAGAACTGAAAATTGCTGGCTGCGTGTTCTTCTGTGAATGTGTTAGCCCTTGCTACAGGAAGCAAGTGCAGGAGCATGGGGGAATTTCAACCTCCTTCTCGCCCCAAAAGTGGGAGTGGAATCCACGTCGTCTTGACTGCGGTTCTTGATCAATATTAAAAGTTATGTCTCCCACTATCAAAAGTGAGTGAGGTCATTATTAAAGTTATAAATTGTGTCATGCATGTGACCCTTTTTCTCCGCGGTGGGAGACATCTTTTGTAGCATTGGCTGCGGTTCTTGACTGCTGGACAAGTAGGCCTAAACTTAAGTATATATAAATAAGCTTGTATATGTCATTATTTGAAGTCTTAGTCATTGGAACGTAACCCATGACATCCATAGCATGATCGCGGATGATGACATCAGTGTTAAAAAATGATAGAGGATGACATTAGTGGAAAAATGTTCGATCAATTTAAGTTCTTGAAAATAACATGACATGCCAACCCTCTCGACGGATTTATTAATGGTGGTGCTATTTGCCTCTATAGTATATAATCTAAACGATCGTATTTTAATAAAACTTTATATTCCAAAAATGCCCGCAACTTAATTCGTTGTTAAGGATGAGTTTATCTAGCTAATTAAATGTATTTCTCTTAACACCCGTATCTTAAACTCTAATTTCTTCAATTTACATATTGAATTCTTGTGCTTACAATTATTTTGTTTAACAAAGCGAGTTAACATAACTCTCGTTTCGCTATGCCTCCTCTATTTTGTTGCCCTTTTTCAGCATAAATAATACAATTTTGCCATTATGTATGTTCTCTTCAATTGTTCATCTATCTAGCAAGTTAATAGTACTTAAAGTCTTTAATTTTATTGAAGTCTCTTCGCAAAAATTTGTTACAAAATTCTCAAATTTATGAAAAATTGCGCGAATCGCTTATTGGTATTTATCGTGATGTAAGCTTCTTCTTTTTTTTTTTTTTAATTTTCTTTGTTGAAAAAATATGGTGTTACAAGTACACTCTATGGGGAAGGGGACAAAAAGATGCTAAACTTGCTACAGAAAATCTTTTGCAATACGGTGGTGAGAGAAAAACAGTGGCGAGGATAGCAATTAGGAGGAGGAGGAGATTCAGAGACCAAATACTCTATTGAGTGTAGGGGGAAACAAATATGTATAATGCAATTAAGCCAGTTAAGGGTTGTTCGGGAATTTTAAGAATGCGGTCAGTAGAAATTAATTTCTAAACTTTGAGAGCCAACCTTTGTGCAGCTCTACATAACACTTGTACGAATCCCAAAATACTGAATTTTGTTATATTAAGTCGATAAATACTCTTTACACCCCTTTCCACCCATCCACCTCAACACATCCCTTTCTCTCAATGTTTTGCTCAATTTGACAATTTTATCCTTGATGAGCTTGGATAATTCAAATAAATCAATTCCATGCTACCTACATGAAGGGGTGCTCCCGTTTCAACTTGTTCGTATTTGCAAGCACTGGTTTTGGCTTGATAAATTGCACCGGGAATGTCTTCATCCTCCTTTTTGGATTTATTGCTTTGTCTTAATTTGCCAGAGCCCACTCGTCTACCATTCCACACAAATTATTGCTTGCTTTTTCTTTGTTGGGGTAACGTTTCACGTGTTTTTGCTTTTATATTTGAACTTAAAAGAAAACAGGCTTTTATCAAAATATTGTAAGACCTTTTTGTCAAAGTCGTGTTACTACTACTCTACATATAGCGGTTCCGCTTTCAGCTGCCAGTACACCCAACTCTCTGTTTGACAACTCTAGCTCTTCTTCCTTATTAGCGCAAATGGAAGGTAAAAAGGGCAATGGAAACGACAACGCCGTGATACAGATTAACCCAGACACCGAAGAAACTCGTGTAGCAGAGAAAGCAAAGACCTTGAATTCAGCTGCTTCTAGAGAAGATGAAGACGAGAAGGAAGAGGAAGAGGAAGAGGAAGAGGAGGAGGAGAAGGAGGATCAAGATATAATAATAGGTAAAATAAAGGAAGTTTCACTCATGCTTGAGTTGATTATGTTTGTGTCCATGATGTGGTTGCTAATAGCTAGCTTAACTTTGAAAAGGCTGCAAAACCATGTCATATGGGATCTAGAGCTGTGGAAATGGTGTCTGTTAGCATTGGTGATACTCTCTGGTCCTCTGCTTAGTCGATGCTTCATCGGTGTTATTGTTTTCCTCATTGAAAAAAAATTCATGCTTAAGCATTTGGTTCTGTATTTTGTTTATGGGTTGAGGACTAGTGTGAGCGTTTTTATTTGGTTGACTTGCGTTCTTTTAGTCTGGATCTTTTTGTTTGACGACGGTTACGGGGTTAAGGGATCAAAAGAAACTAGTAAAATTTTCCAGCACGTTACAAGGACTCTTGCATCTTTTGTTGCTGGGGCTGCTCTTTGGATCGTGAAGACTCTCTCAGTTAAGTTAATAAGTGTTTCTTTCCAAAGCAAGCGATTCTTTCATCGGATTCATGAAGCCATCTTTCATCAGCATGTTCTTCATGTTCTTTCAGCTGCACAAGAGAATAAGGTTAAAAAATTGAGGACCGCAAATACAGCGATGCAGTTTATTTCTAGGATTAGCAAGGAGAAAAAGTCTAAGAGAAAAATGACAATAGAGAATATTTCTGCTTGTATCTCGAAAGGATTATTCAGTTGCTGGATCAGCGACGTAAAGTCGTCAAAGTCGAATGAGATTGATGAGTCTAATGAGATTAAAAGCGAATCAGAAGCTAAGAGTCTTGCTAATAAGATTATCAAGAATCTGGATACGCCTCAAAGCGAGTGAGTCTAATGACTTTAATTAAATTAAACTCTAGTTTCATACGATTTCGTTCTGATTCAATTCTTCTCCTTGTTTTCATTTTGTTATTGTTAACAACGACTAGGTTTATCGAGAAGGAGCAGCTTCAGCGGTTGTTGGAGGATGAGCAGCATGTGAAAAAAATGCTGAAATTATTTGGAGCGGTCAAGAGCGGAAAAATCGATAAGACAGATTTTAAGAAATGGGTGGTAAGATTCTTTGGATTTAGATTCAATATTGAATTGAGTTGTACTGATTTTTATTATTATCTTGAGTCACGTCGAGGCGATGCAATTGAATCAAATTAAAAAGTTGAACCATTTCAGGTAATTCCAAAATTTTCAAACCAAAGGGTTCAATATTCTCTTCAATTTTTGCAAGAATCAAACTGAAAAGAGTAGGATGATGAACAAAACTAAATATAAATCAAGTCCAACCAAATTGAATTAAAATTTGGTTCCAATTTCTGAAAAATTGTGATTGGTAATTATTAAATAAGAATATACTGTTATTTATTAATGCACGCAAGCAAAAAGAACTTCAAAAAAAATTAGAGTACAAAAAAAATTAGCACTAATCCAAACTCATTTTATGTAGCCCAAAACACTTCATTGTCATATATTACCTACAATTTCTACTTGACTTGTCATGCGTCATCAAATCATCTTGTGATGAAGTTCTTGTCATTGCAGACAAAAGTTTATAATGACCGCGAAACTCTGAAGCGTTCCTTAAATGATGCCAAGACTGCCATAGAAGAGTTGAACAGGATTCTTTCAGCAATTGTGATTGTCCTGATCATCATAGTGTGGTTGCTAGTGATGGGTCTTTTGACTTACAAAGTGTTTGCCGTCGTTACATCCCAGCTTTTACTTCTAGCATTCATGTTTGGAAACACAGCCAGGACTTGTTTTGAAGCCATCATATTTGTATTTGTGACGCACCCATTTGATGTAGGTGATAGATGCTTAATTGACGGAGTACAGGTAAATTAATTAAATTGATTTTCATCCTAGAATATGCCTACTTTATACAATCGGGCTCTGTTTGCATGACGCACACATTTTGTGTTGCAGATGGTTGTTGATGAGATGAACATTTTGACAACAATATTTCTGAGATATGACAGTGAGAGGATATATTATCCAAATTCAGTTCTAGCTACCAAACCCATCAGCAACTTTTACAGGAGCCCGAAAGAGATGGGTGATACTGTGGAGTTTGCAATTGATGTTTTCACATCAGTTGAGATCATTGAAAAACTAAAATCTAGAATAAAAGAGTAAGTCAGTTCTTTTGAGATAATAACAACTGTATGTTAAAGGGTTAGGATTGTTGAGACTTGTCTTTGATACCTATTTTCGGTTGGTAGTTATAACGTACTGTTGACGCTTATTTTTGTCACTTCTTTTTGTGCATATTTTTTGTCAACGTTATTTTACTGCAGCTACTTGAAGAGGAAGCACAAGCATTGGAGCGAAGATCACAGTGTGGTGGTGAAGGATATTCAGGATGTGAATAAGATGAAAATGGTTCTTTATGTTACTCATACCATGAACTTTCAGGAATACATGAAGAAACTTAAACGGAGATCCAAATTAGTCTTGGAGCTAAAGAAAATATTTGAAGAACTTGGTATCAGATACAATCTATGTGCTGAATATTTGACCTGATGTGCAGAGAGACCAATTAGGCCCAGTTTTCAAAGTCACTGAGTCAGTTAACTTTTAAATGTGTTATATGGTTTAAATTGCGGTATGTTTAGTAGGCAAAATTTGTGGTGTGTTTAGATTGGTAGGTAAAATGTATGGTGATTGATGAGTTTGGGTAGTTGATATGTGGTGACTGATGAGTTTGGGTGGTGAAATATATGGTTCTGAATGGTTGAAGTTATACCCCTTTACGGCAGGGTTGGTAACATGTATTAAAGGGTCTGTATTGTAATAACAGCACGTACTCATGTTTGGTAGTGAGAGGATATATTATGCAAATTCAGTGTCTAATTGCACATCAAATTCCAAAAAAAAAACCCCCAGATTATTGAGACTCGCAGTCACCGGGTTTGATACTGTAGTTTGCACATTTTTATTTTTTTATTAAAATATTTTTATATCTATTTAATAAAAGAGTAAGTCAGTTCTTTTTAATTATCTACAGTAATAATATGTTTAATATTATTTGAGACTCGTCTATAGTAATATTTTCGGTATAGCTAATTTATAGTAACGTATGTTATTTTTATTTTGTCACATATAAATATTTTTTTGTTTTTTTTGTCAACGTTATTTTACTGCAGCTACTATATTATAATATTATTAGAATCGACAGTGTGGTGGTGAAGGATATTCAGGATGTGAATAAGATGAAAATGGTTCTTTATGTTACTCATACCATGAACTTTCAGGAAAAAATTAATAATGAAGAATATTAAACGGAAATCCAAATTAGTCTTGGAGCTAAAGAAAATATACTTGAAGAACTTGGTATCAGATACAATCTTCTGCCCCAAGAAGTTCGTGTTAGCTATGCAGTCCGCTAACTAGTAGCCCTCATGTGCTGAATATTAGACCCGATTTTTTAAAAATATGAGAGACCAATTAGGCCCAATTTATTCATAAAGTCACTGAGTCAGTTAACTTGAATATACACAGTAAATGTGTTATATGGTCGTCGCTAAATTTGGGGTCATTGAATTTTTAGAAGTCGAATTTGTGGTGTTAGATCTAGATTGGTATAAAATAATCATTGGTGACTGATGAGTTTGGAAAAGAAAGTTGATAATAATCGGTTTTGATAACTGATGAGTTTGGGTGGTGAAATATATGGTTCTGAAAAGGTTGCAGAAGATGCTTAACCCGATGGTGGTGGTGGTAACATGAATCGGGTCTGTATTCTAATAACATAGCACGTACTCATGTTTGGCAGTTCTAAAGATGCGACCGTTTCTGTTTGTTAATCTTGGTACAGTCAAATTCAAAAAAAAAACCCCAGATTATTGAGTTTCATGCAGTCACCGCCGTTTGCACGTATCTGCACATTTCTTTTTTTTATTATTAAAATATTTTTATATTATTTAATTTATAGTAATTGTCTACAGTAATTACTTATTTAATTATCTACAGTAATAATATTTTAGAAATTATTACAATAATTACTATAGTAATTTATAAAAAACTTTATTTTTTATTTCAAAAACATATAAACTTTTTTTTTTTACAAAACTGGATGCTCAAACTAAAGTTAACCTGCTTTTATAGCCAATTATAATATTATTAAACTATTATTATTTTTTCCACCGCCATTATCTTCTTCAACTCTTCCTTGTTAAAGTTGTTTGCTTCGTTCAAGTTTTGCTGCAGCCAAAGTTTCTTCATTCTTCTAGATTGATTGCTGTCAAAGCCATTTTGAATTTAGTTTTCAAGCTTCTAGATTTTCAGCAGCCCCTTTCTTTGACAACAAAGAGGATTCTAACGGTATGAATATTCATTTGAACTATCTCTAGTGGGGCGGTTGTGGAATTGGCGATTGGATGGCGGTATACATGATTCTTGACAATTAACATTCTTATTTTTAAATAATATTAAAATTAATTAATTTTATAATAAAATAATAATATAAAATATTAAAACACGTAATGCAAACCATATCTACACGGCTACACCAAACCAAACGTGAGTTCTTGTATTATTTAATACATTACAATATAATACAATCCACGTGAGTTCTTGTATTATTTAATACATTACAATATAATACAATCCGTTATAATAGAGTACACTTTAACTAGGGCTGGGCAAAATCGGGTTAGGGTCGGGTTCGGATCAACCCGATTGGGTTTCGGGTTGGTCGGGTTGAATAAAAATTCATCCGAATTCAACCCGAATTTATAACCCGACCTGATCCGATCCGAATATATTCGGATCGGATCGGATCGGGTTGAAAAATCGGGTTGAATTCGGATTGGTTTGGGTTCGGGTTCGGGTTCGAGACGGGTCGGATTAGGAAAATGCTTATTAACCATTCACTTTCACAAATATCACCGTCAAGTTTCAAAGCTCAAACTCAAAGCTTCCAAAACTCGATTCACAGCCAAAATTGTTCGGGGTTAATGGAGCTTGAATCGATCGGGTGATGGTGGAGGAATGGAGGCTTGGAGGTGGCGCAATGCATCCGAGATCGGCCGATCGAATCGATCAAGATCCTCGCCGAGGCTCGGTGGTTGCATGGTGGTACGGCTTCGATAAGGCGATAACTTTGTATGTGTGTATGTGTGTGTTTTGTTTGTTCGAGGAAGAGCGTGGTTGTCGGTGGTTGTGCGGAAGTGATTGGTTGCGGGCACGCGAGTGTGTGACCCGACGGCGGGTGGGTTCCAAGTCGCAGCGACGGTTGTGTGGGTGGTGGGTTCCAAGTTGCAAGAGGGAGGCCGCCGCGGGTGGATGACGACGGACGGCGGATCGCAGTTCACCGCCGCTGAGTGCTTGTGCGCTGTCCATATGAAGTTAGGCTTTTGTTCGCAAGGTCGTGGATCGTGATTCGTGAGTGTTGAGATGAGAGGTGTGTGTGAGTGTGTGACAGTGAGTGTTTATGATTTTTAGTTTTGTATTTTTTTTTTTTAATTTGTGTCAACCCGATCGAGTTTTCGGATCGGTTCGGGTTTCATCCGATCCGAACACGACCCGATCGGGTTGACACAATTACACCCGATCGGGTTCTATTCACAACCCGATCCGATCCGAACCCAAAATTTTTCGGATCGGGTCGGGTCGGATCAGATCGGATCGGATATTTTGCCCACCCCTAACTTTAACACACTACGGCACATCAAACATACCCTTAGTTCACGCACCAAGAAGTGTGCGGGAGCTTCTAAGTTGAGTTCGAGAGATTTTAAATTATTTATGTTGTACTAAAATATATACATACGTACATATATATATATATATATATGAATAAATATAATTATTAATTATATAATAATTTTTAAAATAAATATTTATATGTCACGCACGTATGACACGAATGTAATATAATAAAAATACTTTAGAATCTTTTGTTGTATAGTGTGAAGAAATAAAAGTTGTAGTAATTGATGAAATAATGACGTTGTTTGATTTTTCTAATCCTCTAACACCATCGTGATGATCGTGGCTGTCTATATCATAGTTATTGCTTATAGAACTCCGAACAATCTTGTTGATGGGAATGATGATTGGGCAATTAAAAATGATAATTTTAATAATATTAATATAGAGCAAAATCTTTGCAAAAGTAATATCATTTCAGTGACGTTATTTATTCATCAACAAATAAATAATTTACTTAATTTATCAATAAATGAAAGTTAATAATTTAAGAAAATTTATATTTTAATTATTTACGTCATCTTACTATATATATTATTTTTTTAATTAAGATTCATGTATGAATTTCCAAGTTATTATGTATATACAAAAAATATTAACAGATATAAATTATACCTTTGATCAATTAATGTAAGTATATTGTAAGTGCATAGAACATAAATTGGTGTCAGTGCATTGTATTATGTTTTGTATGAATTAATGTAAGTACACTGTACATAGATACATGCTTCACGAATTTAATACTTTGGAAGATAAAGTATTTCAAATGCTTAGAATACATTAAAAAAATAAATTCTATAAATATATCAATGATTTGTTTTATTTTTAATCTCAAATCATTAGATGCATATTTTGAAAAAGAGTTGATTTGAAAAAAATTAAACTTGTAAAAAAAAACTCGTCGATACTATAAATTTTATATGTTATTTATTATTAACATTAGTTTTATTTCACTTATTATTAGTTTATATTTTGATTAAATCCTAAAAGATTCGGAAAAGAACCATTAGCTTATCTTATATATTTAATAAGATTATTAATTAATTTAGTACGTACATCTAAGTCAAGACTGAAAAGTTTTATTATTTAATAAGATTATTAATTTATTGAACAGGAGAGTCAATTCATTTTCGCTTGGTCATCGTATAAAAATGACATGACGGTCTCCACCGCCTAGCTGACCGGATGCCGGCTTAGATTCGCTGAATGATTGTTTGTCTTTTGGTCACTTAGATTGATTGAAAATTGGCAGCATTTCATGGCTCCATTTCGTGCAAACCAGTGGCGGATGCTAGGTATAGAAACCAAAAAACAAAAAAAAAAAAATCAAATGTGTTAGTTAATTTTACAAATATGCCACTAACAGTTAATTACAAGAGTGCCATTCAAATAAAAAGCTTTACGTAATTCACTTTCACCGACATCAATACAGAAGCCAAAAATTAAAAAAGATCAGTGGCACCCTTCACGATTCCTCATATTCACGATCTTTCAATTTGGTTGGCTTTATATTTTTTTGTCCTGTTATGCTTTCAGAACTTATATAAATTACTTTTAGTACTTATAAATTTCTTATTGGCTTTATGACTTTTTGTATTAGTGATATTTTATTTTGATTCATTATTTTAAATTTTTTATTGGCTATTTATCTTTTGTGATTGGTTTTGCTGATTTGTTCTGTGATTTGTTTTGATTCATTATTTTGTAAAGTATCAATTTTGATTCTAAATCAATGTTGTGTCTATAATTCTATTTATGCAACCCAAGAGGGGGGTGAATTGGATTTCTAAATATTATTCAATTCTAAAGCAAAACTTAATGTAAATAAAAAAGAAATTTAAAAGTAATAACTAATAAAACAATCACAATATAAAAAGATAAGGAAAGAGAGATTCAAACACGAAGATTTTTACGTTGTTTGGCTAACCTCGCCTACGTCCACGCCTCCAAGATTTTCGGGCTTGAAGATTTCACTAAGCAAGCTTCCAATACTTCAAATGCTTACAATTGACTTCCAAGGTGTCAATAAACCTTTACAATAAGAGATTATCCTCAATCTCTTAACCCAAGTGTATCCCAACACTTATAATCACTCAAAAATAAAAGATTATTATGAAATGTTTTTCTCTCACACAATATTTAAGATTACAACACAATACCCAATGCGTGAATAAAATGAAGCAAGAATATGTTTTAAAGCTTTATGAAGATTGTATGCTCAAATATAAGCTCAATGAAAGTGTTGTGATCAACTTTTGTTTGAATTCAAATGAGCTTATCTATAGTTGGAGCCGAAAACTATCCGTTACAAACTGTCTGCTCACTGTTGGATCGTCGTTAGGTAGATGTCGGATTGCCGTTAGCTTTGTCAATATGACCGTTGAGCTTAATTTCAAAAATGTCGGATTACCGTTTTCCAGATGTCGGATCGCCGTTAGTGTCCAGAGTAGGGATGGCAAAATAACCCGGACCCGGACGAACCCGGATAATCCGGTCCGGGTTGAACCCGTACCGGATTGAAAAAAAATCCGGATCCGGAATGAATTTTCATAACCCGGATGAAATGCGGGTCGGGTCCGGGTTTGGGATAACCCGTGTATCCGAAACCCGGACCCGGACCTTTATTCGTTAATATAAATACAAACGTTAAAAAAAAAACCCTAATTCTATTTCATCTTTCGTTCTTTCTAGTTTCTTCTCACGAGTTGGTGCTTCATGCTTCACGATTCACGATCCAGCAACCAGCATCCACGAATCGCGATTTGCGACAATAACACTTGTCTTGCGCCGCTTTTCATCGTCCCGCAAGCAAGTCAAACAACCATCTACCGACTGGTTCGCCATCGACAAAGCTTGGGTTCCTCACCGCCGCAGCTCGTTTGGTTCACCGCCGTCGCATCCTTACAGCACGACAGTTCCTCCATTCATCATCATCGGCAGTCTTTTTGGAGCCGCGATGTCGACAAAGACGGCAGCCTCTATTCGCTTCGATTCAACGGCGTGAATTGTGAGTTTTCGGCCTTCGATTTGATGTTATACTTATTTTTATGTGATTTGTGCTATGTTTCGAATAATCGTCTGATATTGATTGTTGTTGTGTTATGCTTGATTTGTGATTTGTGTTGTGCTATGTGATTTCTGCCATGAACACCACTGATTTATGCTTGAAATGTTGTTGATTGTTGGTGTTAATAGGTTCGAAATTGTATATTTCAAATGTTAGAAAGCTGTTACAGTTAAAAATAAATTGTTGTTGTTAATAGATTTGTTGCTGTTAATAGATTTGAAAATGTATTTTTTAAATGTTAGAACTTAGAACATTATTACAGTAAAAAAAAAACATATAAAATGGAAGAAATTGGAGGAATGATGGGTTAGTTTAATTTGTTTTGACATAATTCTTGTAGGGTGTTAAATTCGTAATGGAAAATGAACAAAGAGTTGATTTAGATGTTTCCGAAACTGATGAAAGTGTGGGTGTGAGGGTTGGCATGGATATGGCAGTAGCTGTTATAGTATCAATTTATTACTAACTAGCTGTTTTGTTTGTTATAGTATCAATTTATTACTAACTAGTTGTTTTGTTTCATATTTTTATGATTTATGCATGTTTTTTAGATGGAATTCCAGAGGAAGCAATACTTTCTGCAGAACAGCTTATTGATGAAAGTTTGATGGGTGAGTTGTGATAGTGAGTCAAGTGAAGAAGAATAGAAAAGGATGGAGAAAAGTTTAAACTTTGGATTTGTGGTTTTTAATTTGAACTTTGATATGTAGACTTGTGTAATTGTGTTATGGATTTATATTTATGGCTATTTTATTACTTGAAACAGCTGTTTGAATTGTGGAATGTGGACTTTGCAAACCAGTCGTTTGAATTGCAAGTAAGTTCTGAGAGTTGATTAATTGTGATTTGTGAGCACTGTACTATTATGCCATTAATTGTGATTTGTTGTTTTAAGTCTTAATTACTAAGTGCTAGGATGGCCTTTGAAACATTGAGAATTTGAGATATTGTGATTTCTGTATATAGAGATATTGTGGAATGAGTAAATTGAGATATTGCTTTCTGGAATTGGTTTCTGGAATCTGGAGTTGGTTTTTGGCAAACAATGATAGTTGGTTTTTGGCTTTTTGCCTTAAGGCTGTCCTCTCGTGCAAGAGAAAAAGAATGCTACAAAGCTAGCAGCTGCTGCAGCCCAGCCCAGCAACTAGAATATAATTGATCCGGGTTCAAAACCTGGATTATTCCGGGTTTAACCCGGTCCGGACCCGGATGAAAAAATCCGGGTTTTAATCCGGGTCCGGGAATAAGAAAATAACATACGGGTCCGGAACTGGAAAGGCTAAACCCGGACCCGGACCCGGATTTTGCCATCCCTAGTCCAGAGGCTAGTTTTTCAATTCTGTTCAATGTCGGCGAGCCGTTATCAGGATGTTGGATCACCGTTAGTGTCCAGAGGCTAATTTTCAATTTTGCTCGATGTCGGCTAACCGTTATCCGAGAAGTCAGTTAGTCGTTAGTGTCCAGAAGCTAATCTCTGATTTTGCTTGATGTCGGCTAGCCATTATCCGAGATGTCGATTAGCCATTTGCTACAGTGAACTATTTTGTAAAATAACAGTTTGGCTCTAAAACCTTATAAAACTTGTCAAATAAGTCCATTTCCAGACTTTCAAAATTCTAAAAACTTTTCAATTTAAAACATTTACAAGAAAATAATTAAATATCATAAACTTATTTCATTTGAAAGATTAATCACACTTAATCAAGTTTGTTATCATCAAAATCAAAATTAAAGAAATATTTATGTTAATAGTGTCCTGGAAGTTAGTTGGTGAAACTCAAGCAAATTGAATTAAATAACTATGCAATAGTACAATGTGTTGGTCAAAAATTGTGTATATATATATGTATGTTATAATAATAATAATAATAGTAATAATTGTATATATTATTGTTAGAACAATTACAAGAGAGCATTTTAAGTAAATACTTATTGTCGTTATTTTTTTGTTAATAATATTTTTTAAATTGAAAAGATGAACAAGTTTTTTTGTTTATTTTATTTGAGTATGCTAATTAAGCTTGTAATTATTACTTAATTTATCAATCCTCATTTAATTTCATGTTATTATATGTTATAATGTCCCACAATCCTAGCCAAGGAAAACTCTCCTTTTATTTTTTGCCAAATTAGATGGTGGCCAATCATTAAATGAGGTAAGTTCTCACTACAAGAAATTTGACTTTTTAAGACGATTTTTTTTAGAACGCTTTGACATTTGGTCACGAAATGATATTTATTATGACGAATTTTTGAAATCGTCTCTAATAATTTTGTCCTGACTTGTGTTATATTTCGTGACCAATAATTTTATTTTGGAACACAATATTTGGTATCCGATTTAACCTTTTTGTGACAAATATTATTTTAGTCGCTGAAAAACTTATTATTTTAGCACAAAAATTTCCCTCCAAATTTGAAACATTTTGGGACAATATTTCATCATTTATGACAAAAAAATGGTTGCAAAATATAAGTATAGGTGACGATACTATTTCGTAACTAAAAAATAAGTGCAAATTTATCCAAACTATCCGCGACACATATATTAGTCTCTAAATCTATTTTTATTTCTTATAATTTTAAGACCCCATTTTTTGGTCCTGGATGAGTAGTTATGGTGACAAAACTAAATTAGTAGTTGAAGGTTTTGTCTTGAATAATATTTTATTTTTGTGACCAAGTTATTTCTTTCATTGGACGCATTATTTGGTATCTGATTCAATATTTTTGTGACGAATATTATTGTAGTTGAAAAAAATAATTTTTTTGGGAATGAGAGGGAAGATGATGAGGATTGGAAGTGATTTTGAGAGACGATTTGGGTTAAAAACGGCTTAGTGAAGAAAGTTCTAGAGAGAGAAAAACCTAGGTTTGATTTTCGGATCTAAGGATTTTGAGGTTGAAAAAGAGTTTTAGAGATGATTTTAGAAACAAGTTTGGATGAGGAACAATTTGAATGGAACAATTTGCATCAAAAACAAGTGGGAATGATGGATTTTTGAAGTGAAATCGAGAGAGGAAGGAAACGGTTTGGAGAGAGAGTAGAACCGGTTTGCCGAAAGAGAAAGAAGATGAACAGCATTTTATTAGTCAGGAAACCGGTCTTCCGGATGGAGCAAACCGCCTAACCGGTTTGAGGCAGTATCTAGTATTTGACCATTCGGCTTACTGGTTAGATAACCGGTTAACCGGTTTTTGACAGCAACAAAATAACATGCATTCGGCTTACCGGTTTGGCGAAATCGGTTCTCCGGTTTTAGGCAGTAACTAAGTAATGACTTCCTCTTGAATTCGGCTTTCCGGATTTACTAACCGGTTATCCGGTTATTGACAGCAACCAAAAATCAAGAATTCGGCTTACATATTTGCGTTACCGGTTATCCGTTTTTGGGCAGCAAGCAACCAACATTTTATTAGCTTACTTTCGAAAACGGCTTTCCGGATATCCTAACCGGTGATCCGGTTCGGGGCAGCATGTATCTAACACTGAATTCGGCTTACCGGTTAGATAACCGGTTAACCGGATTTTGACAGCAACAAAATAACATGCATTCGGCTTACCGGTTTGGCGAAATCGGTTCTCCGGTTTTAGGCAGTAACGAAGTAATGACTTCCTCTTGAATTCGGCGTTCCGGATTTACTAACCGGTTAATGTAAGCAGAATGTGGTATAAGAATGATCCTTTTGTGTTAGCAATTCAAGCCCAGCAAGTATTCTATGTTGATGACTATAAGCTAGGATCAAATTGGAAAGTGGTAAACAAGATCCAACACCGACATGTGTGGAATGTTCCAGAAATAGATGAGATAGAAGAAAGCTTTGAAAGTGTAGATAATATTTACCAAGAGAATGAATCATCCAATATTCAAATGGCCGTTGAAGAAGAAGATTTAGATGGTAGACAATTCCATCGGCATGATGTGAGTCCTGAAGAAGTTGGTAATGATGGAATACCTAATGAAGGACTAATGCTCGAAGAAGAGGTTTCTGATGTTGGGGAAGAGGATGACACAATTGAAAATTATTGTAGTGATAATGAAAATATTTCGTTAGATAATGACAATGATGTCGATTAATCATTCACACAATACAATTTGGTAATCTTTTTTCTTAATTTTATTATGTATTATTTATTTTAAGTTGTTTATTTATGATATTATATATCAATTGTATATATTTAAAATAATTATTTTGGTTGATTTAATTATGTTTTGTGAAATTGTAGGATATTGGATCATGGCTCCTGGAGGTTCTCGCCGATCACGTGTAGTAGCAGCGGCACAAGCACGTGGTGGATTAGCTGCACCAACTAATTCATTGTCTATTGATAGCTCTAATGCCACTCTTGGTATTTTATCTAGCCATTTTTAATTTTTTTTACTTCTCTCATGTCATTTAAAATTATTGATTTTTTTAGCTGCTAATATTATTGATATTATCATCATCATCATCATCATCATTTTTTTTTTTTGTAGCTGCTAACACTAAGAAAAACAAGAGATCTAAGTCAAGAGGCTTAAAACTTGACAAGCTCATTCATCAATCACAAGCACCATTGCCAATTGAATTTTGTGATACAATGAATGTGCCTATTGGTGCTAATGCAGCGGCGCTAGCTTCTGATATTGGTGTTGTTCTAAGGAAAATTGCTCTATTAGGAGCTAAGAAATGGAAAGATGTGCCAGAAGCTTAAAGGATATTGATGATAGATGATATTGCCGTACTACTTTTTTTTTTTTCATTACATGTTTAATAGTTAATGGATTAGTGTTGTCTTTTGTTTTCTGTACAAATTGAATGTTGGTAACGTTTGTTGTATCTTTTCATTGTTTATATTAGCAAAATTTGTCATTGATGTCCACAATCCAATCATTAGAAATTACTTGTCGGATAAATCACGAGGTTCAAGAATTTTCGCCACCAATCAAGAAAGAATTCGAACAATATCCTACAGTTGAAGAGGCAAAACGAAATCCACCGAAGGATCTTCGTCACAAGCAAGCAGAATGGGAGAGTCTTTGTGATTATTTCTCAAGTGAGGCATTTAAGGTACAATTTCAATATATTAATAGCTTATTACCCTTCTTTGTGGTTTCTATTTGTTGGCACTGTTTTTCTACACTATTTTCTACAACTTGTTTATATTGTTCTACAATTTTTGCACCAGATTTTATTATCATAGATTGTTGGTTTCTTTACAATTTTTGCACTAGAGTTTAGGTTACATGTCTGGAGATTGATTTCCATTATCCAGTTTGTAGTAGCATAGCCTTAGAGAAAACAATACACAACTCATACGCCACCTTTCGAGAGAAAAAGTTTAAAAAAATTAATTGTTGTTAGAAATAATCTTAATTTAGTCTCTGTTTTGAAATTTCACTTTGAATCATATGGATGATATATAAAATTAATTAAACTAGTGTGGACATTCTGCTCAAGTGTTTTTTTTTTTTTTTTTGCTCTGGAGGATTATCAATGCCTTGAAAGATGGTAAGTGACAGTAGCTGTTGAAAAGAAAAATTCATGGAGAATGTGCTAACCCAATTCACATTTACTTGAGTACTATGGTTCTATTTCTTAAGACTATCTTATTCTTTTGTCTATATATATTATGTGGTCAGTTTGTTTGATCAATTATATGTGGCGCCACAGTGCTGTATCAGTAAGTTACTACTTGGTAGTTTGAAGAAATGACTTATATCTATGCTCATTTAGTATACAGACTAGTTTTAATCCATTTGCAATGTGATTCCCAATTATTTTATCCAAATTATTAACACAATATGCAAACACCTTTTTCTTTTTCTCCTAGTGACATGCCATGCACCTTTAAATTTTTTCTTATATAGATTAATCTATTATAAATTTTTTTACTACTGTAGAAACTGTGCAATTATATATATAGCTGGAAAATGTAAATTCATTTATTTGCTGGACTTGTTGGTTGGCATCTCACATAAAATGGCATGTGGGTGAATCTTTAATATCTTTTAGTGACTTATTAGAACCAAGGTCAGCTTACCTACTTTACATGATGACATTACTTTCATGTAATGGTTGACAAGTTTGTTAAGTAATTTAATGTTTAATAACATGTTCTAACAAATCAATTACAGAAACGATCAGAAAAGAACAAACAGAATCGTAGTAAGGTGACTTCTGTGCATCCTGGTGGATCGAAGTCTCACGCACAACATCTAAACGAGATGGTACTTGAAATGATGGGGACTTAGTTTTAACTTTTTCTATTAAGTGCTCGTATCATGTTTATAAATATTAAAATGCTTTTCTTCTTTTGTATTGGGAAGACGGAAACGCATGGAGAGTCACCTGGGTTGATTGCTTTGTTCCAAAAAATGTTCTGGAGTGAGGCCAAAGGATGGAGTAGTATAGAAGCAAAAGCAAAATACGTAAGTTATTCCAATTTATTTAATTTTACTTGCAAAAATTAAAATTTATGTATTTATTTTGAACTAAAGGTATATTTGAGATTAAGAACATGTTTGCTTGAAAAATTTAGTTAATGTTTCAATTCCTGCTTTGTGTTATCATTTTACTCATATTTTTATAGGTGTTATTGGTCTGGCTATTTACAATTTGTTTATTCTTAGTCAATTGGACTTATTATTTAATAAGTTTGTATGATTGACTTTCTTCTGTAGATGTGTCTAGTATTATTTTTAAAGCTTTATTAATTATTCAACTTTTAATTTTACAGGACCAAATGATAGAAATGAAGGAAAATGCCAATACCGATGAAAATGTTGAGCAATTAACTGATAATCAAATTTGTGAAATCGTTTTGGGAAAGAAATCCAATTTTGTGAAGAAAATGATAGGTCCTTCAAAATTAGCATCCAATGTGGCATTGTCCCAACAAAATCAGGAGATGGCGAAGACAATTAAAGAGCAAGCAAAAAAAATTGAGGAACAAGATAACAGACTACAGATAGTTGAAGATTTCATAAAATTCATGAAAGAGCAACCATCATTTACACTTACACCTTCTTCTAATCCAATATTATTTGATTCTCAATCCCAATAAAGCTTTTTCAAGTACACATACTGTAAAATCTTGTTTTTAAGTTCTTACTTTTAGGTCGATAGTGATATGTGACTTATGTTTACATTTCTTTGGCATGAACCATGTCTATTTGGATTTCAATGTTATGCTTTGTGTTCGAATCTTTTGGATTATGGATAAATATTTTGAAGTATTTTTTATGTTAGTCTTATTGTTGTTGGTTTGTTTATTAAGGATGACACTTATATTTAATACTCACACCAACTTTTCTAGTACAATGTAACTAGTTGCAACATATTGTCCTTAAAAATAATATGAGACAATACTGCTTGTCACTTGAAATGAAAGTAATTGTCGTGGAAGAACTTTCTTTGAATCGAAATTTTTTAGTCACTAAATATCAATTTATGTGACTATAATATGCCGTCATGAATGCTTTTTTTCAATGACAATTTAGAATAGTTATTTTAACTTTTTTGATACGATTTAAATAGTCGCTAAATAATAAAATATATTGTGGTTAAAATAATGTGAAATCATATTACTTATCATTTGTAACGAAAGTAATTGTCGTAGAATAACATTTTTTGTATCAAAATCTTTTAGTCACTGGATATTATTTTATGTAACTGCAATATGTCGTCGTGAATACTTTCTTTTAATGACGATTGAAAGTAGTCATTTCAAATTTTAGGATATGATATAAATAGTCATCAAATAATAAATTATATTGTAATTAAAAATAATTTTAGACTATATTACATATGTTTAACGACGAAAGAATACGTCACAAGATGTTAATTTTTCTGACTAAATATTTTAGTTGCAAATTCTTACGTTTTATGACAAGAGATAATGGTCACTTAAAATCTTTTGATACAATTTAATTAGTCATGAAATAGTAAAATAAATTGTCTTTAAAACAAATTTGAGACTAAATTATTTACAGAAATTGTCACAAATGACAACTACTTGGGACGATTGTGTAACGTCGTGATATGTAAACTTCAACAACCAAAATATAGTGTTGCTAATTATATCTTTTAACCTGTAAATGACGATTTTTAATAATTGTTGTGACTATATTTACATACTCTCGAGACAAATAATATAGTCACTATAAATCGCATATTGTGACAAATATAAAGTGTCATTGATTGCATTTTTTAATATCTAATTTGACCATTTTGAATACCATTTGTGATAAGTTTAACTTAATTGTAAGACAATTATTTTTGTCACAAAAACATACTTTTAACGTGACGAAAATAATTTTCGTCGTTAGAACCTTTTAAGACGGTCTTTCTACGACTAACACATGACGATGTATTTTTTGTCATAAAAAATATAAAGTGACTAATTTATTATTTTTAGTGACTAATGTTTTTGTAGTAAAATATCATTTTTCTTGTAGTGTCTCCATGCAATATTGATGCCTCAAATTCTCCTACGTCTCAAAAAGTTGAATTGAGAAAGTCGATATTTTATCCACTATTAACACCCCTTATTTAGAATGTGATCCCGGATTGAGCATTTTAATCAAAACTTATCTTATTGACAAACGAGAAGATGTGCGGATAGCATACATAAATATGAGACTATTTCAATATGAGTTACAAAAGTATCCATCGACTAAACATGGTATGCAAAATTGGCGATTTCAATTTTCTTGGTTCTCAAAATTTCCTTGGCTTAAGTATTCTATATCAAAAGATAAAGCATTTTGTTTTTATGCTTTTTTTTTTATGATACGTCAACTAAGTATGATGCATTTATTGTTAATGGTTGTCAAAATTGGAAGTATGTTTCTTGTGACAAAAAAAGTCCTTTTGCACTACATGAAGAGAGCCGTGGTTCTTTTCACAATGCCGCTCATGGTACAGTGGAGCGATTTAAAAGATCCATCTAGACATATTGATAAAAGAATGAATGCACAATCTTCACAGCAAGTTTTAGAGAATAGACTGTGGCTAAAAATCTCAATAGTAGCCACTAAGTAGTTAACAAAACAAGCTTGTGCTTTTAGAGATCATGATGAGTCAGTTGATTTTCTTAATCGTGGAAAATGTATTGAATTAATCAAGTTTTTAGCAACAATGAAAGAGGAGATTAATAAAGTTTATATTAGAAAATGCTCGTAAAAATGCCCAATAAATAGCGCCTAAGATTCAAAAGGAGTTATTGAATATTCTTGCTAATAAAGTGCAATACAAAATTCAAGAGGAAATTGGGGATGCTCAATTTTGCATTTTTGTTTATGAAGCACTTGATGAATCTCACAAAGAACAAATGGCTATTATTTTGAGATATATTGATTATGATGGGTTTATTAGAAAGCATTCCTTTGAAGTTGTGAACGTTGATGACACAAAAGCTTCAACTCTAAAAAATAAGATACATAATGTTCTTGCTCAGTACAATCTTTTAATTGAAAATTTATGAGGTCAAGGGTATGATGGTGCTGGCAATATGGCAGGAAAGTGGAATGGATTACAATCTTTATTTCTTAATGATTGTCTATATACCTATTATGTATATTGCTTTGCTTATCCGCTACAACTTGTATTAGTTGCAGTATCTAAAGAAATGCCTGACGCATGATTATTTTTTTTTCCAAGTTGAGCTCTATTGTCAACTTTGTTAATGCTTCTTTCAAACTTTATGTTGTGCTAAAAGCTGTTAAAGAGTGCAATATCTAAAGAAATGCATGAAGTATGGTTATTTTTTTTCCCACGTTGAGCTTTATTGTCAACTTTGCTAATGATTCTTTCAAACGTTATGCTAAGTTAAAAGATGCTAAAGAAAAAGAAATTATAAAATTAATGGCTTCAGAAGAGTTTGAAAACTAGTACAGGTGCTAATCAAGTCTGAACTTTACAAAGGGCCGAAAATACTTGTTGGAGCTCACATTTTATTTCAGTTTGAAATAAAAGTGTGCAATCCAAGAGGGGGGTGAATTGATGTTTAAAAAATATATCCTAATCAAATCATACAACCCGCCTACCAAGCCTTCCAAGGCTTCAAGTTCTTTACAATTGACTTCGAAGGTGTCAATGAACCTTTACAACAAGAGATTATCCCCAATCTGTTAACCCAAGTGTATCCCAATACTTACAACCTCTCAAGGATAAATATTACAAATAATTTTTCTCTCACACAATGTGTTTGATTACAAATGAAAGCTCAATGTGTGAATGAATGAGATGAATATAAGAATTTAAAGCTCAATGAAAATTTGTATGCTCAATGATAATCGTTGGAAATCTTCTTGTTTGAACTTGATTAAGCTTATTTATAGTTAGAGCTGAAAAACTAGCCGTTATTGACTTTCTGCCAAAAAATGGATTGTCGTTAACCGTTAACAGTTAACTGTTTATGCTGGTCAAAGTTACCGTTGGGCTGAATTTCAAATAAACGGTTGACCGTTAGTCACTATCGGTTCACCGTTAATTTCCAGAGACCTGTAAAATAAATTTGGCTTAACCGTTCTTACTAAACGGTTCAAGGTTAGCAAACTGGAAATAATCGGTTCATCATTTTCCGTAAACGTTTTACCATTAATTTTTAGAGACTTGCAGAACAAATTTGGCTTAACCATTCTTACTAAACGGTTCAAGGTTAGCAATTTGAAAATAATCGATTCATCATTTTCTGTAAATGGTTTACCGTTATTTTATAGAAACATCATTTTAACAATCCTTTGTAGAACATGCTTTCTGAAAATATCTGTTAGTCGTTTTCACTAAACTGTTAGCCGTTTGCTACAGTGACTACTACAGTGAACTGTTTTCCAAAAATCATAATTTTTTTCCAAAACTTTCTATAACTGTATTATGGCCCAAGACGTTATAAAACTTTACAAATAGGTCCAATTTCATAATTTTCAAATAACACTAGTTAATCCCAAACTTTCTAAAATTATGAAATGACCCAAAATGTTATGACACTTTTCAAATAAGTCATTCTGCAGAATTTTAAACAATACTTATTAAAATTAAAGATTGTAAAATTCTTTCATTTTAGTTCACAACTTGAAAAACAACTTAATTCTATAAAATCATTTTTTCATTAAATATAAAACATTTATAATATGAAAATAATGATTTATTTAAAATGTTTAAAAATAATTTAAGCTTTTAAAAACTTAATCATTCTTAATCTTGTTTGTTATCATCAAAATCAATATTATGGATACATATATGCTAACACAGTTAGTAGGCTCATTGAGATGTTTAGTATAACTCTTGAAGTTCTAAGAAAGATGATTAATGATGGACCTACTCGAGATATGTGTGGAGAAGTTAAAAGTGTGTATAGAGAGATGACATCCTTCGAGTTTGTGTTTATTTTACTTTTGTTGGATATAATTCTTGGAATCTCTGATATTTTTTGGTGAGCACTACGGACAAAATCTTTAGACATCTCGAATGCTTTGAATTATGTCACAAGTACTAAAACGCTTTTGCAAGAATTTTGAGATAATGGTTGAGATGATTTTATTAGAAGTGTGTTATCATTTTGTGGAAAACATGCATTATTATGCCTGATATAAAGGTTTGTTATATCGAAGGTACATGACGTTCTTGTCAACAAAAAGATTACGTTACAATTAAGCATCATTATCACTTTGATATATTTAATGTTATAATAGATTTTCAATTAACCGAGATAAATAGCAGGTTCCTAGAGCAAATTATAGAACTTCTTACTCTAAGCTCGACTTTGGACCAATCAATAGATTTAAATCATTTGATATAGATCGTATTTGTTGTCTTGTTAAGAAATATTATTCTTATGATTTCATTGCAAATGAGATTTTTGCTTTGAGACGAAGTTAGAATATTGTAAGTTTGATGTGCTTTCTCATCCATTTTTTAAAAAAGTTACTTAACTTTTTGAGTTATGTCAACGATTAATTGAAACAAAAAAGTCACAACACTATTTCTTGATTGATAGACTAATTCATCTAGTGTTGACTCTTCCAGTTTCTAGAACTATAACCGAGAGTCCATTTTCAGCCATGAGCCTTATAAAGACATCATTTCTTAGTAAGAGTTTATTTCAAATTGTATGGTTGTCTATAATAAAAAAGAACTTGCAACTACTATTGATTTAGATTCTATAATTGATGAATTCCATTATTTGAAGTCACGAAAAGTACAATTTAAGTAGTATTCTTTTGAATTAAATTTTTATTTTCAAATTTTTTTATATAATTACTTAGTTTACAAGTAAATATTATTTGAGATAAAGCTTTTAATGTCCCTCTCTTATTAGGTGTATTTTATTTTTTTACCAACAAAATTTTTTGTTCACTTTACAATATATATTTTTAAAAATAATTTAATCTGAGGTATTTTAAAGTCTTTGGCCCGCCTCTACTTATGTTAGACAAGACAATCTAGGAATAACATACCAGTTGGTAAGCTAGATAGGTTTTATAATTAGATTAAACCCATAAATTTTTTATTTTGTAGTGATAAGTCCCAATAATTTTAAAGCAGCAGTTACATTAGAGTATCTCTAACGTATAGCAGTCCCAGAACCGTCGGATACATGTGGCTGAATTTAAAACAATTGCAACAATGTATTTGAACCTTAGTTTTAAATTGGTGGATCCTACCAAAGGAACAACAGACGTATTAAATGAAAGGAATGCGCTTATCCCATAAAACTTTTTCTCGAGAGAATGAAGGAGATCCCCTTTTCGATATCATTTTTGCTTTGATTTTTTTTTATTCAATATAATTATTATTAGGTTCCTTTCTGCGTCTCTGAAATTCAAATTTAACGTGAGGGATCAATTGAGACTTGTTTTCAGTACTAATGTTGGGTTGTTATTGTCTTACTATTACAACAACTTAATTTTTTTTTTTCATTTTTTTTAAATTTCCCCAAAATCTAAGATATGTTTTACCTTATATGATATATATATAGTCACGGTGATGCTTATTTTTTGTCCACTTTATTTTACGACAACTATTTGGTGGACAACTGTAAGCGTTAGAGTAGAGATCATAGTGTGGTGGTGAAGGGAATTGAGGATGTAAACAAGATGAAAATGGCATAAACTTTTAGGACTATGGGAAATATTTGATATCCAAATCTCATTTCACTGCCTTGGCCTCAAATAAGTCCTCAAGCTCTCAACACGAGAAATTGTGGAGCAGCCTCACAGCAATATGGGGACTTAATTCATTTCTCAAAAAATTTGAGTGGAGGTTGATCTTCTCTCTTGTGAAACATGAGTGTAGTGGACATCCCTCGATTATTAGTGATGATTAAAAATCCTGGACAGGCCCATATGAATATCAATGTAATAATAACAGTAAATATCAAATATATATACCATATAATATGAGTTGTACTCTTGAGTAATAGTCTAATGTAATAAAAAAAATCAAATATAAACTTCCACCTCAAGAGGTACGTGTCATTCTTGTCCCACAAGCTGCATGGTGATTGTCTGGCGTCTTTGTGCAAATTAAATAATCCGCGCTTGATGTAATGGTTAAAATGTATTGGAGTAATGTTTTAAAACTATCCACGCAGTACTCTCATAAGCTAATCAAAATGTAATGGTGTAATGGGCCTGATGAAGTTATGTTTGGGCTTTCATTTGTGAATCATGGTGTGAAAAGAATGATTGAGCTCGAGTGAAGTCCAAAAGACTTAACCTGAACATGATTTTAGGCTACTCTAACAAGTGAAGAGATATTTAAAATATATTTCTGGTTCAATTTTGGAAAATTAAATAATTAACAGCACTATTCCTAATCGACATTTGTTTTCCATTAATATGTATTGAAATATTTTTCCTCATAAAAAATAGGAAAAATGACAGCTATATAGAAAAATGGTCACTAAAACCCTAAATTTTCAATTAAAAAAATTAAATTAGATTAAAAATGTTAAAATTAACTGTTTAGTCTTCAAGCTCCGTTTCCAAATTAGAAACATGCCCAACCCGCGGAATGGGAGCATGCTTGAATCTTGATCAACCGGAGCTGGAGAAGCATCGTAACTTACCACGATGTTAACACAAGAATTAGAGGGACCCGCTTCAAACTTTGATAAATCCACAACTTTAGAATTGAAAATTACTGAAGGCGCGTTCTTCTATGAACGTGTTAGTAAAAAGTTCTCTAGTTTAAACATACACATAAGAAAGAATGAATGAAAAATAGAGCGCTCCAAGAGCTGTTAAAAATTTTCAGTTAACAAAAATTCCTCGCCGCAGGAAGCGAATGCAGGAGCATGGAGTTTCAACTTCTTTCTCAACCTAGAAGTGGGAGTAGAATCCAGGTAGTCATTTTTGTGAGTGAGATCATTATTAAAATTAGATTAAAATTCAGTACTAAATTTAATTTTTGTTAAATATTAAATTATTATTTATAATTTAATTTTTATTCATATTTTAACTTTTTATCTAATAATTATTAATTTAATACTTAATAAAAACTAAACGCAGCTCAAGATACTAAATTTTTGTACATTAAAATTATGTCTGCCAATATCAAATGATAATAGGGAAACAACTGTTATTATTTATTGTGCAGCGCATGTGAGCATTATTTGTGGTGGGATCCTGCCTGGTGGGGAACAGATTTTGTAGCATTGGCTGCGGTTCTTAACTGTTGGGCAAGTAGGCATAAAACAAAGTGTAACTGTATGAATTTTATATGTCATCATTTGAGGTCTTGGACTCTTACAGATGGACTGGTACGTAGCCCATGACACCAACAACATGATTTAGGATGACAGTCAGTTGAAAAAACTTCTATTAATTTATGGTGCCTTTACTTACAGGATTAGGGAATTAGAATCCAAAATCAGAATGATTGACGTGTTTACTTTACAAAAATAAAATGAAAATCGGAATCGGAATGACAGAACCCACAAGCATTTGGGAATGAGGAATGGGAACTTGATTTCCATGAGGAGGTGGGAATCAAGTTCCCATTTCTAGAACTACCCAATTTACCCTCCCCAAAACAAAAAATATTCATTTTGTCTTAAATTATAATTAATTAATATATTATTGTTATAATTAATTAATTAATATATTAATGTATTATTAACTATAATTATTAATAATTATAGTTCTTGAATAAATAATCACAATAATTAATATATTATTATTATTATAGTTTATTAATTAATATGCTATTATAGTAATTATTACTATTATTACTATAATTAATTCATATATTATTATTAATTAATTAATATAATTATTACTTTTAATTAATATATTAACATATTATTAACAATAATTATTAATAATTATAATTTTTGAATAAATAATCACAATAATTAATTTATTGTTATTGTTATTATAATTAATTAATTAATATCGTTATAATAATTACTAATATAATTATAATAATTAATTCATATATTATAATTAATTAAATAATATAATTATTACTATTAATAATATAATAATTATAATATATTATTTAACAACAATATATTAATAATTATAGTTCTAGTAAATAATCACAATAATTAATATATTATTATTTTAATTAATTAATATATTATTATTATTATTATTATAATTAATTCATATATTATTAATTAATTAATTAATTAATATAATTATTACTACTAATTAATTTATTAATATATTTTTAACAATAATTATTAATAATTATAATTTTTGAATGAATAATCACAATAATTAATATATTACTATAATTAATTAATTAATATTAATATTATTAGTTAATATATTTTTATAATAATTTTAATATAATTATAATAATTAATTAATAAAATTTTACAATCAATTAATATATTAGTTAATAATAATTATTATGACAATAATCCATTAAGTACTTTTTAGTAATTTGTTATAATCTAACTCATTCCGATTCCAATTCAAGATAAAGTAAACACATTAAAGGCAATCCAACTCATTCCGATTTCGATTCCTACAATTCAAGTAAACAACTTTATTTGATTCCCATTCCCTATTCCGATTCCAGCTCATTCCTATTCCAGCCCATTCCAATTCCAGCCTATTCCGATTCCAGTTTAGTAAACGCAGCATTAAGTTCTTGAAAAAACCAGAGCTTGCTAGATCTCCCGACTGATTTACTAATGGTGGCGTAATCTGAACATTTTTATTTTCATAAAATATTTTATTTTGAAAATACGCACAACTTAACTTAATTTATTTTTTAGGACAAGTTTACCTAACTAATTTAATATGTTTCTGAACCATTAATTAATCTCTAGTCTCTTTGATTCTAATTTCATATCTTCATCTAGAATTCTCATGCTGCAAGTCTGCAACTATTTTCTTTAGCAAAGTTGAGTGAACATAACTCTCGTTTCGCTATACTTTGTTACCACTTTTTCGGAAAGACAACGTGGTTTGCATAATAATAAAATTTTATTATTATGTTCTCTTCGATTATTAATATATCTAGCAAGTTAATAACTTTTATTTAAATTTCTTCACAAAAATTTGTTAGAAAAATCTTATATTAATTTAGGAAAATTTGCAAGAATAGCTTATATTGCTATCTATCGTATCCCTTTTTTTCTTTCTTGAAACAATACCATGGTCTATGTTACATAGACTACTATAAAAAATATAAATTATATTTTTGTTGATTAAGTGAGATTTCTTAACCCAAAAAATAAAATAAGATTAAAGAAATTAAAATATCTTATTCTTTCCAAATGATGTTTGTAGGCTCCATGGGAAAGGGTACAAAAAGATTCTAAACATTTAACAAAAAAACTTATACAATAAAGTGGTGAGAGAGAAGTGGTAGTGAGGAGAGCTATTAGAACGAGGTGGAGATTCAAAAAATCTTAATATGATTATGATAACCTCATGATCAGATTCTTAAACAAAAATAATATGTGGTGATTAAGAGTTAATAAATAAAAAAAATAAAAAAATTAAATCATGTTTATATACTATAGTTAAAAAAAACATGACATATAATTTTTAAAATTTTAAAAGAGTTCAAATTAATAGAGAATCGTAATTTGAGATACTGAATACTTTATTGAGTGTAGTAGGAAACAATTATGTTATAATATAATTAAACCACTTAAGGGTTGTTTGAAAATTTTAAGAGTGCGCTTGAGTAGAAATTAATTTTCAGACTTTAAGGGTTTGTTTGCTTGACAGGAGAGGTGGTGGGAAAGGAAGTGAAATTAAAATCTTGAATAATTTCTTTTGTTTGGTTGGAATAAATTAAAAGGAATTTAATTTTAACAGAAATTAAATATCTGGTGTAATAAGGAATTTAGATTCTTCTTTGAAAGGTAAGAATTCTAATTCCCTGACTTAAAAATAATTAAATTATCATTTGTAACCTTGTAATATTTTTAAATTTCCAATTTTACCCTTAACTAAAATCAAAGGATATGAAAACCTAAATCACTTTTCATCTCAACGATTTCTCTCTATCTAGCAGCCCCCTCTTTGATTTTCGTCATTTTCCAGCCACTGCATCGATTCAGCCATTGCATCGATTTCTCTCACTGCATCGATTCAGCCACTGCATCGATTTCTCTCTATCTAGTTGCATCGATTTCATCTTTAATTGATCGATTTCTCTCTATCCAGCCGCTGCATCCATTTTATCTCACAAAAATCGAGGTAAAATAAGAAGAACAAGACGAAAATCGAGGTAATCTTTATGAGTTTATAGATTTATTAAGTTGATGATATGTTAATTTTTTTGATTTGTTGAGTTTATGATTATGTTTGGTTGCTGAGAAAATTATAAAACCCATGAGGAATTCTCATATGATTATGTTTATAGGAACACAATGATTTGTTGAGTTTATTACACATCTCATATCGTCAACTATACGCTTCTTAATCATTCTCAATATCGGGCCCTCCCGAAAGAGGAATTCTCAGAGCAATACTACTAGTAATACAGTAGAGTTCCTATCAGTAATTCATTATTATTTATTGATAATTATCCTCGATGATTCAATGAAGGTAGGCAATATTTTTTATGCCCTTTTGCTTAATTCTTACACTTGATAAAATGTTGAAACTGATATATTGTTAATTAGGTTCCACTTCGACATATCATTGATACTAAATTTGTGCGCTCTGTTAATTTCCAGCAGAGACAATTGAGTTCTTCATCCTCGTCCTTGATTATTTTACAATTGATTTCAAAACACAACTAATGATATTATCTTATACATTAAATAAATATAGCTAATTTATTTTTGTTTTGTTTGTTTATTGAACCAGACTTGATTGTTTTCCTTGATTCATTAATTATGGTTGAGTTTATTGAATTAGTCTTGACTTGTTTGTTTAGTGGGTTTACGATTCCGTTTGGTCCCTAAGAAAATTATGGATGGGTTATTTTTGTTTCATTTGTTTATTTGACTAGCTTTGATTAATTAATTATTGCTGAGAATATTAAGAAAATAGAAATTATTATAGTTGAATTATGGTGCAATGTAATTAAAGGCTGTCGACTGGCTTTGATTAATTATTAATTGAGTTTTGAAATGGCAACACTGGAATGTTAAGATTTTGTCTCCGATTAAGCGTTCCAGGTTCTCACTTTTATCTCCAAACAAGGTATGTTCTTCATTTCTTTTTCTTTACTTGTTAGATAATTTATTAATTTGCTTAATCTTTTGCATTATTACTTCATTCTTTTTCTTGTCTAGACGATGATCATATAGTGAGTGTCGGATACAGTAATTGACTAAATTATTGTTGCTACAAGGAGTAAAGTGAATTTAAACAAATATAAGAAAGCACAAAACCGCACTACTCAAACAACTTTTAATTGAGCACATGAACCTGGCCAAGTTTTTACTCCTGTATATCCCATTATGCGTGCCATGCCAATCATGTCATCACTTTGTTAGCAGTAGAAGATATTTGTCTTTATCATGAACCACCTGCACCCTCTCCACATATTTCTCTATTAACTTTATGTAGGCCAGGAAAAATATAACCAACACGAAAAAGCAAGTACAATCCTAGCCTTTCTCATCTCCAAATTAAGTTAGATTTGTTTTGCTGCCACTTTGAGTAAGTATCTTCACATGTGCGTTATTTTTCAATTCAAAATCCAAATTCTGCATGTGCTTTAAGCCTTTGAGCAAATCTGAAATTCCGTTACAGATTGCATGTAACAGAGTACTGCCAAGCTCAAATCCATTTATTTACATATTCTCAGCAAAGCAGCACCGTGCTCTGGTTTTAATTTAAGCATATTGATTCCCAATAGATGCTTTGATTTGTTGTTTGATTTGGCATAAGCTGTAAAAAAACATTTGCAGTTTGATAGCAAATGTTTTATTGGAAAGGTATAAATTATTTTATTCGAAATTCATTAGTTTATAGCAAGTTCCTTTTGGTGATTGATTAAGTGAAACCCATCTTGGGCATTGAATTGTTGCTCTGTATGCTAGATCGTTGGTTTTTTTCATCAGTTTTATTTCTATCTACTATTGCTGGACTGATATCACTAGTATGTTCCCAGATCATTTCTTTTCCTGTGTAGAACTTTGACTTTGTTCAGTTTCTCTGTTTACTCTCACTTCCAACTAATTTCTGAATGGAAATTGTGATTGAGCTTGTATATGCAACTTTAAAATTTTAGATATATATTTCCTCTCACTTGTATATTCTAAATGGACTGTTTTTTAACCCGTCTATATCTATATGCTCTATCCTGATATCTCTGATTATAAAAAAAAAAAACATAAATAAAAAATCTAATTTGTGACAGGTGATTCTTGGAATGTGGATATCTTAATGTATATGCATAACCCAAGTGGTCGTAACTCATTACTTTGGCATGCTATGGTTTGGTACTTTGGTGTAACTAGTGTGCCTTACTATTTTGTTGTCCAAAAAATATATATATATTCCAAACCAGCAAGCTTTGGTGATTCTAAATGGACTTGTTTTTAACCTGTGACAGCATCCACAAGTGACAGCATCCACGTTTGGACAAAATTGGCACTGTTCCTGTGCTTTTTTAATTGTTTTGCCCCTGTTCAAGTAAGCTTTTGTAATTATTATGCATATCCTGCATCTTTTAATCTTATTAGTCTTGTTGAGTACATATGTATATATTTTTTTTATTTACGACATGGATAATTCTTTGTGCAGTCATGGATGACTTAGGCTTAGCTAAAACAGATAATATGAGAAAGAAGACATTGGTTGGGCTCTTTATCCGTTGCTCTTAGAGCCGCCACTTTAATCGCTCGTGACAATGCCGCACTCAACGTTTTTTATAGTCTTTGTGATGAGGAACGAGAAGCGTGGGTCAAACTTTTTCTTAGCGGTGAATTTAAGTAATTTTAGACTTATTAATGTTTTGATGACTTATGTTAGATCTATTATTATTTTGATGGACTCATTTTAGACTTACTATTGTTTTGATGAACTCATGTTAAGCTAACTATTGTTTATGGAACTTATAACTCATTTAGACTTATTATTATTTTGATATACTCATTTTATGTATATTGTTATTTTGATTTTTTTTTAATTTATTGTCAAAATTTAGAAGCATTTAAATGTTATAATAATTGTGTTTGGGTATTATTATAATAATAATCATCATGAATTTTATTTAACTATGAGAAAATTTATGTTCCAGCACATAACCATATAGGGGTGTGTGTGTGCATAATAATAATAAAAATAATCATAATAAATAATCATAAATTTTTTTTAAGACATCCTAACATTTAAAAAAAATATTTGTAAGTTGATAAAAGTTTAATATTGACATTAAATCATATTTAATTATTAATATTTATAGTGTAGTATTTACAATAAAGGGTAAATTTGTCTAAAAATAAAAATTGTAATTCCTTTCCCCATGAAATTCTATGTTAAATCAAACACTTCAATTTAATTTCCTTATTCCACTCCTCTCCTTTCTTCTCCCTTCCTTTTCATTTCTCTCCTCTCCTCTACTCCCCTTTCTTCAAACCAAACATGGCCTAAGTGCCAACCCATGTGTACTTATCTCAAAATACTGAATTGTGTTTATTAGTTCGGTAAATGCCTTATGTATCTCATTCCATCCACACTTTGTGAAATGCCTCCACACATCTACCTCTCTCAATTTTTTGCCCAATTTAACAGCTTTATCCTTGAAGAATTTGAATGGGGGAGATTGTAAATTTACCCTTAATGAAATCATACATGTTGCTTATCCCTTATTATTTTTATAATATCTAAAAACTCCTCTAATATCAAAAAATTTAAAGGAAAAGAAAGATAAATGAGTTAATTTATTTAATAATTTATTTTAATTATATTAAAATATATATTTATTGTAAGAAAATGTTTAAAAATAAAAACGTACAAGAAAATATCTTATTATGAATTTTTTATTTATACTGAAGCATATATTTCTCATTTTTAATACTTAAAATTTTTTATTTTTATTTTTATTTTTATTTATATGATTTATTTAATTTATAATAAATATAAATAAAAATATATTTAAAAAAAAAAATAATTACTAAAAAATTATACTACTCTTATGAATAAAATAAGTAATATGTATCACTTTAATTAGGAGAAACTGACAAACGTCCTGTTTTAACTCAAATAAATCCATTCGATGCCACGGGAAGTTCCCGTTTCAACTTGCTCATATTTCCAGGCACTGGGTTTGGCTTGACTAATTGCGGTTGAGATAATAATTTGCGGTTGTTTGTTATATCGTACTACTTTTTTTACGCTTATTTTTTGTCAATATTATTTAAATGCAGCTACTTGAAGAGGAAGCGTCAGCATTGGAGTGGAGATCACAGTGTGGTGGTGAAGGATATTGAGGGCGTGAATAAGATGAAAATGGCTCTTTATGCTACTAATAAAATGAACTTTCAGGATTATATGAAGAAAATTAAACGGAGATCCAAATTAGTCTTAGAGCTAAAGAAAATATTTGAAGAACTTGGTATCAGATACAATCTTCTACCTCAGGAAGTTCGTGTTAGTTACGCAGGGCGCAAATCGCCATGTGCTGAATATCAAACTCGGGATAAATAGGAGACCAATTGGCCCAAATTTTAGAAGTTTCTGAGTTAAGTAAGCTTATGTGAAATGAGTTAGTTTAGATTTGTGGGGGGTAATTTTAGTAGGTAAAATTTGTGGAGTGTTTGGATTGGTAGACAAAATGTATGGTGAGTGGTGAGTCTGTGTAGTTGACATGTGTGGTGGCTGATGAGTTTAGGTAGTTGAAATATATGGTTATGATTTGTTTGCTTCAGGTACGACTAAATACACCAGCTCTCCTCTGCTTTACTTCACGCACCAACAAGTGCGCAGGAGTTTCTCAGCGGAGTTGCCGAGATCTAAAAGTATTTCACTTGTTTTACATTTACTTGATATATGTGATTAATAATTTGGTTTACGCATCAATAATTATTATACATTTATTTATTATCTTTATTATCTCAAAAAATTTAACTCCAATATTTTATAATAAATAAAAATATAATATTAAAATAAATGTCAAAATATATATATTTTAAAATAATTTCAATATTTAAAAAAAAGTGTAATGTTTTACAATTTATTAGATATATTTTATTATATTAAGGTAAATTTTATAATATATAGAATTATAATATTAAAATAAATGTATTAAAATATAAATTATTTTGAATATTATGTAAAATAATAGTTTTAACATTATTAGTTTGTGAGAATTTTTTTTTAATTGTAGAACGCATTTAATGCAAATATTTATTTAAAATCTCTACAACAATTAAATATATATCATTAAAATAAATATAATATTATAGTCTACTGCATATATTATGTTATTTATAAAATATTTGTATTTATAAAAAATTTTAAAGTTTATTTTTTTAGGATAATAGAGATAAAATGTATAATGGTAAAAAACGAGTCTTGGTGTACTTTTTTGAGAACTTGGGGTAGTGTTGACTATTTTTCTAGATCTTGGGGGTATAAATATCTTTTTCCTTAATTATATGATAATTATTTAAAATGAATACATAAATGTATATATGTATGCATGAAAATCATTCTCTTTTAAAATAAGAATGCTACTAATAAATAAAAAAATATAAATTTTAATACCCTAACAAATAAAAAATATAATTTTTAATGTATCAAAATTTATGCTTTTTGTATGTTAGTGATATTTTTATTTTAATAAAGTGAGAATATCTTCGCTAAAGAACTATATATATATAAAATGGCAATAGAACTACTCTAATGAGATAATAATGGATGAAATTTCTCATTGTATAGAGTGAAGAAATAAAAGTTATAATAATGGATGAAATAAAGAAGTTTGATTGTTAAAATTCTCCAACACCATCATGCTAACCTTGGCTGTCTATGCCGTGGTTATAGAACCGGGAATAATCTTGTGACTAGGAAATGGGAATGATAACCCGGCAATTAAAAAAATAATTTTAATAATAATAACATACAATAAAATCTTCATAAAATAATATTGTTAGAACTATGAAAAAAATATTGTTTTAGCGATAATATTTATTTATCAATAAATAAATAATTTATTAATTTAATATTAAATGAATATTTATTAATCTAAAAAGTGTTTATATTTTAATTATTTGTGTCATTTTAGTATGTGTACTATTTTTCTTACGTAAGATCTATGTATAAATTTCAAAAGATATTACGTATATACAAAATATATTACCAAATGTTGTGAATAAATGCAGACAAGCACAAAAATTAATTAAGTATATCGTACAAAGATATAAAATTGATTTATGCAATTCTCAAATTTAATATCCTGAAAGATAAAATGCTTCATACGCTTAAAATACATAGAATATAAATTTCGTAAATACACCAATTATTAACTTTATTTTTAGTCTCAAATCATTAAATGCATATTTTGGAAAATAGTTGAATTGAGGAAATTGATGTTATCAAGAAAAATTGTTAATTAATATTATGAATTTTATATGTTATTTATTATTAATTATTTTTGTACTTGACTGATTATTAATTTATTATTTCATTAGGCTTTAAAGGATTCGAGGAAAAATATATATTATCTTATGCATTTAAGGAGATTATTAATTTAGTATATAAGATCAAATTAGAACGAACAAATTTTATTATTTAGTCAAGATTACTAATTCATCGAATAATTATTTATCAAGTAGAGTCTTTCATATGAGAATTATTTCCCACTCAAAAAACAATCGCATAGAGACAAATACCCTTATTCTTATTTTTTTATACTTGAGGAAGCGGGGAAATTTTATTCAAATAAGAGAAAATTACAGCAAAGCTATGGAAGGACTTAATTAAACTTTATACCTTATGAACTTCCATTTTTGTACTTTACATCAAGCGAACCTAAACTAAATCAGCTCTTCACAGGCATACGATCGCCAAACAATCTAAACTGCATACGGTACATTAAGGGTGCGTTTGAGAGTGAGATATTGTAACTTTTAAGCTGTAACTACTGTAGAGTAAAAGTTATAGCTATAAAGTAAAAGTTAATAAAAATAAAACTGTTAAACTGTTAAAACTTAATAATAAATTTTAGGGAAAAGGACATAGACAGCACGATGTTTGTGAAAGGGCTAAAACTCGCAATGTTTGAAAAACGTCTACTTATGATTTTAACGTACGATTACCATTATAACCTAATAATTTGTTGATTGTGTAATTTGTCATATATTGTTATTATTAATAAAATTAAGAAAATATTTTATTCTTAATTCATACTATTTAAATTTTTGTCAAATTTTTTTTTAACTTAAATAAATTTAATCAATTCTTAAAAATAAAATAAATAAAATTAATTATTAATATCATAAGAATAAAATTACTTGTGATTATTTAAGCATGATTTTTTTATTTTGTTGATTATATAAGTTTAAATGATTGATATGTAGAATTGTTATTTAAAAAAATAATTATCTTAAATAATGACGATTGTTATTAACATGGTATTAATAATTAATTTTATTTATTTATATTCTTAAGTAATTGATTAAATTTATTTAGTTTGAAGAAAAAATTTGACAAAAATTAAATGAAGGAATTGGGTAATGAGGGTATTTTAATTTTATTAACGATATATAAATTACATGTCAACAAATTGCTAAAAGGGTATAATAGTAAAATTATAAAATTTAAGGATGTAAATGTCTTTTTTGAAAGATTAGGGGTTTGTGTCACTATCAACGTTAACATGTCTGAAATATCAACAACTTTAATAATTAGACTTTGACATTCCACCTACCTCACTCTGCTTTCAAAAGGACTATAAGATATTTATGCTGACACTTGGGCCTCCATGCTTCGATGGGGACACTGCACAAGGTGACGGTCTCAACTGTTTATATTTGTAATATCCTGTCTCGACGACCTACCTGCTCGGATAAGAATTGTTTGAATTATTGCCAACACCAGCTGTGCTTTCTTTGTGTTTTGGTCCCTCAAATTGATTGAAAATTGGCAGCATTATATCTGTCCCTATCGGGTCAACACTGATATCAAACTCTTAATGCTAGCCAGTAGAAAAGTTGAAAAGGCAGCAAGCTAGCTGCGATTCCAAGTCAAAGATGCGATCAATTAAAATTTGGTTAGTTATGAGGTGGCCAATTTTTTTACGGATAAAATATTTTATAAAAATAGGTATTTAAGTTTGTCGTTAACTTTATTAAAAATAATAAATTAATTATTAAATAATATTTTTATTTTTAAAATTAATTAAAAAACAATGTTTTTACCTGTATAACAGTTATAAAATAATATTTTTATCCTTAAAATTAGTTATAAAATATATTTTACCCATACTCAATTATTTTTATTTTTAAATAAAAAAATTGTAAAAAATACATCTAAGTACGGTTTTTTTTTGGTTAAATCATATAATTTATTTTTAAAAAATTCTCTAAGAATCAAACAAAATTTTCTTATTAATTTTGGCGGCAAAGTTTGATTCAACAAGAAAAGTTTTTTAAAAAGATTTTTTTGATTTAACAAAAAAAAGCCTATTATTTGTACTTAGATGTAATTTTTTATAATTTTTTTATTTAAAAAATAAAAAAATTGAGTTGGGGTAAAATATATTTCGTAACTAATTTTAGAAATAGAAATATTATTTTGTAGCTATTATAATTTATAGGGGTAGTCGGAACATCATTTTTTAATTATTTTTAGAGTAAAAAATGTTATTTTATAATTAATTTATTGTTCCCATTAAAGTTAATAGTAAACTCAACGGTTTATCACCCTATCGGCTATTTTCAAAAAATATTTCACTTTTTTAAAATTTGTCAAAAAATATATCACCCAAATATAATTTTTTGGAATAATATGCTCTTTTAAAGCATATTAATTTATTTTCTAATTAATGAAATATTTGAGATATTTTAATTGCATAAATATATTGAATAAGGTCCGTTTAATCATATTATATATATTTATGTGATCATCATATGGATTCACAGAAGACATAAATACAAGTTATCTTATGATTAAATAAATTAAGTTCAGGATTGATAAATAGAGTTGGTACTATTTATGTTTAGGTAGTAAATTCATTAAATGATTATGTCTTACCATGTATGAATTTCAATGTAAGTTATTCGTTGAATGGATCACATGAGATTTAATTAACCTTGAAATAGTGACTTATTAAATCTCATAGGCATTGATTTTACTGTAATCTTAAACTTGAGTTAATTATGATTTCATGATTGTAATTGTTATTCCATTTGAATTACCAATGGGCACGACACACATTTGTGGTCGAGATTACCCGGTATTTTGGTGGGAGCAATTATGAGTATTGGAATTATAGATTAACAATATAGAATTTGTACGACACGTCTCGATGGGTTTTGGCACTGATCATGTAATTCTGCAGTAGGAGTGTGTCAACATATTTAGTATGTTGAAAATGATTATTAGAGAAAACCAGGTAAGTATCAAGGTACAAGATGTGATTAAATCGATTGTGATTGAGATATCGATTTAATTAACGATGTGAAAGGATTGAGCGATAAAGAAATCGATATAGCAGGACGAATTATTATTCGAACATACAATTATGGAGATCAGTTCCAATCTTATAGTGGAGTAGAATTAGAATTAAATGATTAGGCTTGTTTAATTACATGCTTAATTGTTGTAGCCACTATTGTATGTTCCCAAATGATCCTCGGGTTAGCTCATTTAATTGACTGCACCACTACTGGATTAATAAGCAAGATAACTAGTAATTTGGGTAAAAAACATAATTATATCTTTTAGTAGGAGGCTCCATTAATATGCTTATGTATAAGGGGCCTTATATTATTTTACAAGGTGGGCCCCTATGACAAAGAAAAAGCAACCTGAATCACAATTCTAGGAGCTTTAGGATTCCCACTATGAAAGAGATATAAAAGGGCTTATTCTATCCTAAACAGAAGATGAAAAAGTCACTATATATATCAGAGAAAAAGGTTTTTTTCTAGACTATAAGAATTTTTAGAGAAAAATTTTTTTTCTACTACTTTACTTATAGTGGTGAAAAAAGCGCCCACACGTCAAGTGCATATCAATCCTGAGTCATAACCTGGAAGATCGTTTGGTGACGGATCGTGATCTAACAACGTGGTGGTGACGGATCGTGATCTAAGAGCCTAAATCACTTCAGCGAAAAAATCCAAATTGGATTTTCAAGGTACGATTTCTAGATTACAAATTCATATATATTTTATGAGATCGGTTATTAAAGTTTTTTTTTAAAACTGTATTTTCACCAACATAATTAACCCTAAATTAAATCATTTTGGACATCATTTCCCAATCCAAAAAGCAATTATACTGAGATAATCAGATAAATATCTTTTCCCCCCTCCAATCTTCATATGATACTCGACAAAGCTGAAATTAGAAAAACATTACAGTAAAACTATAGAACCTGAAAAAGTATAAACCAGGAAGCTTGAAATCAATAAATCGTGAGCTACCTTTTACTAAAGAAATATTTGATATAATATATATATATATATACAAGATTGTACCTAGAGTTTAGGCCGAGATTCTAGCTAACAAAAAAGGAAAAACGAATATCTAATGGCTTGTCAATTCAGGGCTATTATTCTTGCTTGTAAAGAGGATTTTAAGCATTGATATCAATATTTGATTGTGTTGATTGATCCTTCGATATAACTTCACTTGACTGAGTTTCCTTGGATATTGTATTACATGTTGTTCGGAGATTTTCTTCAGAGCCTTACCCCTATGAAGGTCCATTATTCTCTTGTCATGAAAAATCCTCAACTAAACCAGCTCTTCGCAGGCATATGATCACCAAAAATCTGAAAATGCATACAGCACATGCAGTTACTTATATTGATTGTTGACACTTGGGCCTTCAAGCTTGGATGGGAGACTGTGCAACTTGACGGTCTCAACTGTGACCCACACGCCGAGTTGATCGATAATTGATAACTGATTGATATTTGATTAGATTTGTTTGAATGATTGCTAATGTTAGCTGTGCTTTCTTTAGTCTTCTGGTCTCGAGTACAATATTGCTTCTTACAATAGCGAGCAGCCTGGAAGGGAATTAGCTAAAGACCCATTGTGTATTTCTTTAATATTGCTTTCTTACCTGCACTACGTACTGAGAGTTTTCTTCTAAAAATAAAGGCAAAATTAAAGAGTTATATGATGATCGCACAAATAATTTTCTGGATGGTCTTTCGGTTAAAAAATAATTTGAAAAATTGTAAATTAATTTTGATATTTATTATTTTTAAAATTCAGTTTTGGTAAGACCTTCCGACTTTAAAAAAGATTTAAAAAAAAAAAAGAATTATTCGAACTCACTAAAATGTTCAATATACCCACTTTTTAATGAAAAATGTTTATTACTAGATTACTCATTGTGTTTTTTATTGTTAATTACAACATAACAAAGTTAAATAAAATTTTTACTTTGCTATGTTGTAATTAACAATAAATAATTTTGAAAAATTATAAATTAATTTTGATGTTTATTATTTTTTAAAATTCAGTTTTGGTAAAATCATGTAACTCTACAAAAGATTTTAGGGAAATTATCATTCATAAACCCTAAGATTGCACCGTTATCAAAATTACTACAAAACTTTAAGGGTACATCACTCGTCCACCCTTAGATGACAAAATATATCACCCAACCACCATTCCGTCAACAGAAGTTTACAACTTAACAGAATTGAAGTAAAATGACGTTATTGCCCTTAAACATGAAATTAATGTTAAAAAGACAAGATTGCCCCAAAAAATGAAACAAAACCCAATATAGCCGTTGGACATAATAACGGTAACATTTTGGCTATATAATGAGCAGAAAACAGCAGCAGACCTCATTGAAAGAAAGCCAAATTAGCTGCTCCTCAACAACAACAAATCAGCACACACCCATTCAAGGAAACAACCATTTGGACGCTGCTCCTCAACAACAACAAATCAGTATCAACAACAACAAATCAGCACACACTCATTCAAGGAAACAACAAATCAGCTGCTCCTCAACAACAACAAATCAGCATCAACAACAACAAATCAGCACACACCCATTCAAGGAAACAAAAAATTAGCTGTTCCTCAACAACAACAAATCAGCACACACCCATTCAAGGAAACAAAGAAATTGCTACTCCTTAACAACAATAAATCAGCAGCGCATTTCCTTGAAAATGGCCTCCAGTGAAGCATCAAGTTCTAGTGCCAGTGGATATAGAAGATATAAAAAAGTGAAATGCCAGCCAAAATATTGCAAGTGTGGTGTGCAAGCAGTGGCCATGGTGTCAACTACATTGCAAAATCCTAATGCAGTGTTTTGGTCAGGCAGGTGGAAGCATTGTGATTTTTGGGAATGGTTCACTCTGAGAATCTACGATATGTCATTTGCTAATGATGGCGACCATATGAGCAAAACTGGAAGGAAAATGATGATGTGGTGAAAATAAAAAAAAGGCTGAAACTCATTGAAGGAAGGCTTAAATATATCTTAATTTTGCTGGTGTGTGTATTTGTAACTGTACTTATGAGAAAGTAATATGGTTTGTAATGAATTTTCAACAGTAATATTTAGCTCATGCAATGTTCCTAGCAAAGCATTTCCTTAAAAATAATGGCTGTCAATAATCAATTGAAACAGTGATAGTGTAATCAATTAACATCCCAGCCATGTAAATAACATATCTCCTTCAGATAACTGTTTAATAAAAATCCAAAACATGGTTTAGCTCATGCAAGAGCATAATTAAGTTTACGAAACTGAAATTGACAAAATGAAATAACATAACCAACATAAGAGTTTAGGAAACTAAAATTGATAACATATTCCCAACAAATTGAGCATCAAACTCATTTCAAATCACCTGTTACAGTCGACGACTGTGATGGATTCTGGGATTTGTTAGCTTGGGATGGGTTGACAGTCGTTTTCCTTCCTGAATTACAAAAGAAAAAATTAATCAAACTCTTATTTATTGCATTATGAACTGTGAATTATATAAAAAAAAAAATTAATGAAACTCAACCTCTTTTTCTGGTTGTTCCAACAACTGCAGTAGTACTTCTATTTTTTCTTTTCTTTGATCCAACATTGGAGCCCTCGCCTGGACCACTTGTTTGTATTTTCTGCTGAGATGGCTGGCTTGAAAAACTTGCTGGCTGGCTTGAAAAACTTGCTGGCTGGCTTGAAAGACTTGTTGGGTGGCTTGGAAAACTCGCTGGCTGGTTATCAGCATACTTAATTAGCGTGACATATAGAAAAATCAGTTATACGGTAATGACTATTATGTGTAAATAATAATAAAGACAGTATAAACGAGATTAACATCTAACATAATTGATGGACTAAGCACATACTTGAGAACTTGTGCTTCTTGCTCGAGCTGCCCCTGCAACAGAAGGCCTCAATGGACAAGATCTTACATTGTGGTTGGAGCCACCACAAACTGAACAATTGACAAAAACAAAAAGCCTTTGCGTTTTGAGGTTCGATTCTTCTTCGCTCGCATTTCTTTGGCCTCCCAATCTTTTTCTTCACAATTGGGGGATCAATTAGTGGCTTTTCCCCACGCTCCCATGTACGCTCATCAGGAATTGGACTAAACATTACTGAGTACGTATTAATGTAAGCTTGCTTGGTGAAGTAAAATGGTATGTATTCCTCAATTTCGTGTCTTGCATAACCTATGCAAGCCATAGCGTGAGAGCAAGGTAAACCGGCAATTTCCCAATACCCACGATCCACGCGTTTGTCCTCTAATTTCACAACAAACTTCCTAATTTGGATAGTAAGATTTATCCATGACTTGAAAATTTAAGTCTCGAGAAGGGTGCCTGATCATTTCTCTCCTTTCTTGTAAGTTTTATCCGACTCTTTATAGATCCTCGAACGATTTTGTCAGCGTTAGCTTCATTTTTTCTCTTTGTAAATCTTTTCATAAGCCTACACCTAATCTCCTCAAGCATTGACAGCACTGGCCTATCTCTATAAGCTAAAATCCAACTGTTGAAGCACTCGGATGCATTATTGTCAGTTCTATCTACTTTACAGTTTCTGTCATATGCATGCATGGACCAAGTGTACCCGTGCAATTCTCTTTCCAGCCAATTATAAGCTTCTTTATTTTCTTCTTTAATCAATCCCATTACCTCATCAAAATCGTGCTTGTTACTGCTCTTAGCTGCCCTCCAAAAAAGATTCCGCAACTTCGCACCAGCATGCTCTTTGGCAAAGTTAGCATACACATGCCTACAACAAGCCCTATGATAGGCATTAGGCCATGTGTTTGGTATTGCATTCAACAATCCCTTTTGCCTATCACTAATTAATATGATATGCCTTCCATCATCTAAATAGCTGTGCAAATGTTCAAGAAACCAAGTCCAGGTTTCAGTATTTTCGATTTCACACACACACATAGCCAATGGGACAATCCCTTTATTAGCGTCTGCAGCAACAGCAGCCAATAGTACTCCTCCATATTTCCCCTTTAAGTGGCAACCATCAATTCCGATGAAGGGTCTGCAGCCATTGAGGAAAGCATTTTTTTGTGCAGGAAATGCAACAAAAAATCTCTGAAATAAACATTTCTCGGGATAGCTGACTGCATCGCATAACACCTTGCAAATAGCTCCAGGATCAGCCTGATGGATCACTGCAGCATACTGAAAGAGCTTCTCATAGCCCTTAGAATGATCACCATAAACCAAAACCCTTGCTTTTTCTCTAGCTCTATACATTTTCAGCTTTTCAATCTTCAATCTAAATTTTTCCTGCATGTAAGTTCTGAGAAGAGATATCTTCACATTTGCATCAATAGCAACATGTTCTTTTATCATTTCAGCAATCCATGTAGAAGTCACCTTTACAGATTTCTTAGTAAGTCTGCACTCATGCTTCTTGTGGTATCCTCGCAACCAAAAACCATTTCTATCATTCAGTTTTCCACCATTAACAAACCATGGACAACCAGGCTCTTTACATGTTGCATAATATCTCCTCGGTTCACTGTATTTGATGTTAATATTGAACCCTTTCCTAATCATCACCTCATGCAGCACTTCTCTAAAATGACCTACATCTCTGAACACATCACCCACTCTGAGTCTATGTACCCCATCAGCATCTAATTTGTACTCATGCTTCTCTAAATAATTTCTAAATTGTACACTGCCTAAATTTATATCTTCATCTGAAGAATTAACAACCATTTGGACCTCCCTAGTATCATCATCTAGTACAAAATCAGCATCGCTATCACTGTCATCTTGGTCTCCCTCATTGCCATCACTGTCATCACTATCTTACTGCAGTGCGGTGTATCAGCAGACAAAGAAGGTGGTGATTGCAAAGCAAGCTCTTCACCATTATCATCATCACTGCCAATCTCCTTATCTGACCATTCTGATAACAGATCATCTTCAATAGGCACAGCAGGTTCTTTACCCTTATCATCATCCTCATCATCATCACTGGCTAATCTCTTGCCTGACCAATTTGACAACAGGTCATCTTCATCTTCAACTGGATGCCTAACTGTTGAAGTACTTTGATGCTCTGCTCCATTAAACTGATTATCATTCAATGTAGTTACAACTTCTGGAGGCAGATGTATTCCTAAGTTAAACAACAGCGATTGCAGTAATGGAGAATCTGGATATTGAGGGTATAACACTGGCACCACTTCAACTTCAAATGTGGTTAAACCCATGGAGTTATGTATCCCAAATAAGCGTTCTAACCCAAAATCAGAATCTAACACTACCTTGACTTTGTTATCTGGATTCATAACAGTTAACAAGATTTTTCCAACTTCGTTTAACCCATGTACTCCTGTTATCTTCAATGTTTCAGCCCTTATTGTATCAACAGAACATCTATCGGGGTAAATTAAACCTACATTGTGTTTTTCTCCTTTGAAATGAATCACTAACTCCATTGGAAACGTGTGCTGTCATACCAAATACAACAAAGCATAGCCTAATTAAATCTAAACTCAAGCTTTTTCAAAAAAAGAAAGGAAATTAATGAGATTTTATAGCAAAAAAGACTTCAATTAACATACAATCCCTTTTTCTAACCATTTCTTTAGTTTCTATATTCTAGGGTTTCTGTCATTAATTAAATTAACACAAATTCAAATAATTTCTTACAAGTTCTGACATCTATTAATTAAATAATAGATATATTGCAAGAAATAAGCATGATATATGAACATACCCAACAATCCGATTCTTCACTTGCTATCTTCAAGTGTTATCAGCTTGCGCTTTGATTCAAACTCCGATTCCAGCTCCAGTTTATGTCAGCTACACTTGTTCGATGGTTAAATATTGAACGTATTTGGTGAAAAGTTAACAGAAATAGATTGGAGTATGCGGTTGTGGTATATGAACAAACTTTCTCTCGCTGAAGGAGCAGATTGGGTGAATAGTGGCTGTGATGAAGCTTTTTGATGTGTCTAAGTGAAACGTGACTGTTCATTTTTGCTTAAAACGACGTCGTTTTGCATAAATTAGACGACGCGTCATCCAGTGAAACGACATGTCATCCAATGAATCATTCAGTCTCCTGGTAAATGGCTGACATGTCATTTTTTTTTCAACTTCTTCTATTTTAAAAGACCATATTAACCTTATGACGTCAGCCCGACGTCAGCCCTTCTAAACGGTTGTTGACGGAATGGTGGTTGGGTGATATATTTTGTCATCTAAGGGTGGACGAGTGATGTACCCTCAAAGTTTTGTAGTAATTTTGATAACGGTGCAATCTTAAGGTGTATGAATGATAATTTCCCAAGATTTTTAAAAAAAGGGATTATTTGAACTCATTAAAATATTTAATATACCCACTTTTTAATGAAAAAAATTTATTATTGGATTACTCATTGTGTTATTTATTGTTAATTACAACATAGCAAAGTAAAATATTTTGTAGAGTCAGATGATTTTACCATAGTAAAATATTTTACTTAACTTCGGTATGTTGTAATTAACAATAAATAATTTTGAAAAATTATAAATTAATTTTCATATTTATTATTTTTTAAAATTCAGTTTTGGTCACAAAGATTTTTTTTTAAAAAATAAGATTATTTGAACTCACTAAAATATTCAATATACCCACTTTTTAATGAAAAATATTTATCAATCCTTTCTGTGTGTGGGGGGGGGGGGGGGAGGGAGCGGGGGCCATGGAAATTGGGATTTATAATAGATATGTTATCCTTTTTCAATCAAAATTTATCTAAAAAATAAACAGAAAATGAATCGCAGTCAGCATATCTGAACTTGACCGATCAATATCTATATACTATGATTTTCTTTTTCTTTTTTCTTTTATAATTTGAATGGTGAAAATTAAAACTTTGAGAGAGAAAGTTTTACATAGATAGAGTTTTTGAAGAAGAAAAATGTTGGAGAGAGAAAATATTATTCCCATTTCTCTAACTTCTATAATTTAATGTAATTTTTCCGTTTGAATCCATATTTATTGTTCTCACCAAATTTTGCTAGTATTTGATTTGAACCAAATGAGTGGGTTTCATTAGATTTAGCTCAAATTTGATTCAAACAAATAAATTTATATTTGAGGGGAACTTGTAATAAGTTTAGGTTTAGGTGCAGATAGAAATGGCTAATAGGTCTGGCGGCACGTGACATGGCATGGCACGAGCACGTTTCTATAGGGACGCGGTGCGGCACGACATAGACATAGGCCGGGCCAGGCTTTGAATTTTAGGCATGCGGGCCCTTAAAGGCACGACACAATTAGAAATGAGGTAAAGCACGACACGCGAAAAAACATATAATAAGCACGCTTCATTAGTGGGTTAGTGCGCTGCCCGTGGGCCATCAATAGCACATAGGCCAAAGTATATCAAAGTAAAAGTTTTTAATGAAAAGTAAATATAAAATGTTATGATTTTATAAATATCTTGAAATTAAAATTTTTAATATATTATTTTAGCATAGACTTTTAAAAATTAATTTAAGTCCTAGTTTAAATAAATATCATGTTTTTAATAAATAAAATTATAAATATCATGATTTTATAGATGATAAATAAAAAAGTTTACGCCATTAATATTTCATTTATAAAATCATAACTTAGTTAGTACTTAATGGAAATATTTTTCATTTGTGAATGAAATATTTTTCATATTCGTACACAAAAAAATTGATATCTTGTAGTTGCGACTTTTTGTAATTGTTATTCTAGGATTGTAATTTTAATTTTAATTAATCATTATTATGATCTATGAAATTAAATTTATGCATTGTTGTGTTATGATTGGTTATTGTAAAATTAAATATATAATTGTGAAATTATGATAAAGTGATAATAAAATGTTAATTGTTCTCTTAATAAAAAGTATTATTATTATTATTATTATTATTATTAGGCTGATGGACTTAAAAAGCACGTTAGGCATGTGGAATTTTTTAAGGCACGCTGGGCATGTCGGCTTAAAGGAAAAAAAAAATTGATGGGCCTTTTTCGGGCATGGCCCTGCTCATCCGTGGGCCGTACTGGGACCTTAAAAAAACAATTGGGCATGGCACGACCCACCAAATTGGTCGTGCCCAAAAATTTTTACGTGAAAGAGAGATTCAAACACTGAGATTTTTACGTGGTTCGGCCAACCTCGCCTACGTCCACGCCTCCAAGCTCACCGAACTTGAGGATTTTACTAAGTAAGCCTCCAAGACTTTAAACACTTACAATTGACTTCTAAGGTATCAATGGACATTTATAACAAGAGATTATCTCCAATCTCTTAACCTAAGTGTATCCCAACACTTACAATCACTCATGACAAAAATTCTGAATTTGGTTTTCTTTCACACAATATCTAAGATTACAAATTAATGTCCAATGTGTGAATAAATGAAGAAAGAATGTATTTAAAGCTCTATGAAGGTTGTATCCTCGATTATAAGCTCAAAAATAGTGTTGTGATCAATCTTTGTTTGAATTTGAATGGGCTTATTTATAGTTGGGCGAAAAAATAGCCGTTATTATTTGTCGCGTAAACAGATCGTCGTTAATCGTTAACGGTTAATCGTTTGGTTTGGTCAAAATTACCATTGAGCCAAATTTTAAATAAACTATTTACCGTTTGTCACTATCCTTTTACTGTTAAATTCCAGAGACCTGCAAAATAAATTTATGCTATTCGTTCTTACTCAAGGTTAAGGATTAGCATGGAATGACATTTTAGAATTTATCAGTTAGCTGTTTGACGTTAATAGTTCGCCGGTTATTTCCAGTAACCTGCAAAACAAAATAGACTTATCTGTTTCTGTTAAAAGGTGCAAGATTAATACAAGCTTCCATTCTGAATTTTATTGGTTAACCGTTTGTTATAAACGATTCGCCCGTTTAATTCCAATCACCTTCATTTTAACATAACATGTTTAAAGGTAATGATTATTCAAATTTCATGAAAACATTTAAAAATATTTTTCGGCTTTTAAGAAAATGTTTATTAATGAAGACTCTAATTTTTTAATCAAGAGCATTTAAGATTTGTTATCATTAAAATCAATTTAGTAAACATATACATGTTAACATTCTCCTCCTTTTTTATGATGACAAATTCTTTGAACATTTTACTCCCCTAAATGTATGACCGATTAAATTTTTAATCAAAAACAAATTTTTAGCCAATATGAAATGTTTTCTTTGAAAACAAAGTATTCAAAAACTATTTGAAAATATCAATATAATTATTATCTCATTATCTCCCATTTCATCGTCAAAAAGAAAAAAAAATAGAAAAGAACAATTGAAACGTGATGTTGCAAGATGAAAATATTACCCATATTAGGTGAGCAAAAATTTTTGCAGAGTCTCCCCTTAAAATGAACAAATCCTCAAATACAAAGTAAGAAGAAAACACTTTCAAATATATTTAAACAAGTTTCCATATACCAACAACTCCATCAAATAATCAATCAATTTTTAATAGACTTCATATCATGAGTGGAGATATTAATACGAAAATTTCATCATCTCAAGTTCATACCGAATTTTTGAAAATTGATCTTCCCCAAGAGGTTTTGTAAAAATATCAGCAAGTTGTTTTTTTCTAGAAATGAACTCTAATGCAATATCAACCTTATGGACATGATCTCTCAAGAAATGATGTCTAATTTTTATATGTTTAGTTTTAGAGTACTGAATGAGATTCTTTGAAAGATTTATAGCACTAGTGCATGTTATCATACTTAATAGGGATTTAATCAAGATTAATGTCATATTCTCTAAGTGTTTGTTTCACCCAAAGAGCTTGTGCACAATAATTCTCTGCGGCAATATATTCAGCTTTAGTGGTTGAAAATACAACCAAATTTTATTTCTTACTAAACTATGAAATAAGTGAATAATCTAGTAAATGACAAGTTCTACTAGTACTTTTCTTATCAACTTTGTAATCCACAAAATCTGCATCCGAATAACAAGTTAAATCTATGTGAGTTCCTCTAGGATACCGAAGTCCAAGATCTATGGTTCCACTCAAATAACGAAAAATTCTTTTTACAGCAAGCAAATGAGATTCCTTGGGACATGATTGAAATCTTGCACATAAATATACACTAAACATGATATCAGGTCTACTTGTAGTTAAGTAAAGTAAAGATCCGATCATATCTCGATACATTTTGATATCCACTTTTTTACCTTTTTCATCTTTGTCAAACTTGGTTGTTGTGCTAATTGGAGTACTTTTGGTGTTTGAGTCATCAATGCCAAATCTCTTAAGTAAATCTTTCATATACTTGGGTCCTTTATCATTTTATTTTATTTGCAGCCCAATGAAGTACTTCAACTCACACATCATACTTATTTCAAATTCCTTACTCATACAAGATGAAAACAACTTGCACAAATACTCATTAGTAGAACAAAAAATAATATCATCAACATAAATTTGTATAACAAGTATATCTTGATTCTTATGTTTTACAACGAGAGTAGTATCTTCTTTTCCTATTAAAAAACCATTATCTAGTAAGAAATTTCTAAGTCTATCATGTTATGCTCTAGGTATTTGCTTTAATCCATACAATACTTTTGACAATTTATAAATATGATTTTGAATTTTTTCATTTTCAAAACCAGGGGGTTGTTTCACACATACTTATTCCATAATATAACTATTTAAAAAAACACTTTTGACATTCATTTGAAATAAAATGAAATCTTTATGACATGCAAATGCTAAGAATATTATAATGGATTCTAGTCTAGCTACATATGCAAATGTTTTATCAAAATCAATTCCCTCTTCTTAGTTGTAATCTTGAGCCACTAATCTAACTTTATTCCTTACAATCACATCGGATTCATCCATTTTATTTCTAAAAACCCATTTAGTGTCTATAATGGATTGATGTTCTTGTTTAGAGACTAATTCCCATACATTGTTTCTCTCAAATTGATTTTAACTCCTCTTGCATTGTTATGATCCAAGATTCATCATTTTCCGTATCTGCAAAGGATTTTGGTTTAATTTGAGATATGAATGCAGCATGCTCACAAGTATTTCTAAATGATGATCTAGTTGCTATGACATGTGAGGGATCTCTTAAAATTGTATCCTCAGGGTGAAAAGAAACATACCTCCACTCCTTGGGGAATGTTTTAGAAGTACCTTCATTTTGCTCTATATTTGTTTCTTCATGTTGCTTCTCTTAATTTCCATGTGGTGCATCCTTTTGGTTATCCTTTGATGACTCTTCTTGTCGTTCTTCATTTACATCATTATCAACAACAACTTTCTCCATAGAGGAGGGGTTAGATTCATCAAAAGTAACATGCATAGATTCTTCCATAATTAGAGTTCTTTTGTTATAAACTCTATAAGTTTTGCTTGAGTTTGAATACCCAAGAAAGATGCCAACATTAGATTTTGGATCAAACTTATCAAGATTATTCTTTGTGTTTAAAATAAAATATTTGCACCAAAAATTTTTGGAAGAACCAATGTTGGGTTTTCTATCTTTCCAAATGTCATATGAAGTGTTATTGAGATTAGGTCTAATCAACACACGATTTAAAACATAGCAAGAGGTATTGATGGCCTCGACAAAAAAATACTTAGGCAAAAAGTTTTCATTCAACATGGTCTTAGTCATTTCTTGAATTGACTTATTTTTTTCTCAACAACTCTATTTTATTGTAGAGTTTTAGGTGATGAAAACTGATACACAATGCCTAAATTATTGCAAAAGGTTTCAAATGCTTAGTTCTCAAATTCTCCTCCATGATCACTTCTAATGCATGCAATACCATATTCTTTTTCATTTTGAACTTTCTTACAAAACATTTTAAAAGCATCAAAAGCATCATCCTTATTAGATAAAAATAATAGCCATGTGAATATAGAAAAATCATCAACAATTAAAAAAACATAATACTTCCCACTCAACCTAGCATACCTTGAAGGTCCAAATAAATCTATGTGAAGTAATTGAAGTGATTTTAAAGTGGAAATATGGTTTTTGGTTTTAACAGAAGTTTTGATTTGTTTACCAAATTGGCATGCTTTATAAATTCTATCTTTTTGAAATCCGATTTTTGGAAGTCCTTTAACTAAATCTTTGAAATTAAATCCATGCTAACATAGTTGCATGTCCTAATCTTCTATGCCATAACCAACCATCTTCCTGCAATACCGAAAAATATTTATCATGTGTAAATGCACAATCTATATCAATGGTGTAAATATTAACACATCTATTTGTTACAAACAATATCTTGCCATCATATGCATTCTTAATAACACATCTATTCTTATAAAAAATAACTTTGTAACCCTTATCACACAATTGACTAATACTAAGTAAATTATGTTTCAAGTTTTCAACCAAAATCACATTTTCAATAAGAGTATAGGATACATTACCGACATTTTCGATATCGATGATTTTTCTTTTTGAGTTATCTCCAAATGATATGTTTCCACTATTCTCGATCTTGGTAAAACTTGAAAACCAAGAGTAATTTCATGTCATGTGTCTTGAATATCAATTGTCCAAGTACCAATTATTTTTCTTTTTTCTTTGATCCCCATAGAAAAAGTTTCTCAGTTTTAGGTACCAAAAAATTCTTGGGTCCTTGAGTGTTAATAGTGATTCTTTTTAGAACCCAAACACATTTCACACCATAATATGTATTTCTTTTCACTGGACATTTATTTTTCATGTGGCCATTTCGATACAATAATGATATATAACTTGATTCTTAATGGAGGTACTCCTCACAAAATAGTTCTTATAATATTTTTGTTTCAAATTTGGCTTATAACCAATACCTCATTTGGCAAACATACATTTTTGTGAATTAAGCATGTTATCTAACATCTTTTGCCCATTTATGAATTTTATCATAATTTCATTTAGTTCATTATTATTCTTCTTAAGCACTTTATTCTCTTTTATCAATTCATCAATATGTGATTTTTCATGCTCACATAAAGAACTTTGTTTACCTTTAAAAGATGCAATCCTATCATGCAATATTGTATTCTCTAATTTCAATTCTTTTATCTTCTCATTCAAAGAAACATTACATTTTTGCATGACATCCTTTTTATTTGTAAATTATAATATTTTCTTTTTAAGACATACATTCTTTTTATTAATTTTCATCCACTCATTATGCAATTCTTTAAAAGCATCATATGTAATTCATCATATGTAGAAAGATCACTTACCTCATCAAGTTCATCTAATGATTTTTTCCCAAGTACCATGAGAGCTGAATTTGTCATCTCTTGATGCTCTTCATCATCACTAGTTTCCTCATTGCTATCATCCCATATAACTACCATTGCTTTCTTTTTGAACTTGTTGAGAAGAGGATATTCAGACTGTATGTGTTCAGGCTTTTTACATTTATAGCAAGTGATTGGCTCCTTCGTCTCTTTTTGGTTTTTCAAGTTTTTGAACTTTCTTTGCTTACTAGTTTTCTTGTAGAATTTTCTGAATCCCTAGTCAATATAGCCATCTCCTCATCATCCGTCTCGCTTCCCCATCACTCTCACGTTTTGAAACTTTGAGAGCAATGTTTTTCTTCTTCTCCTCATGCCCTTTCTCTATTGCCAAGTCTTCTTCATATGAAATGAGAGAGCCAATTAAATCATCAATAGATAAAGTATTTAAATCTTTGACTTCTTCAATGATTGTCCTCTTAGGTCTCCATTCTTTTAAAAGTGACCTAATGGTTTTCTTTACTTTTTCGCTATTCAAAAAAGTTTTTCCTAGGGCTCTTAGGGTATTTACTATGTCCGTGAATCATGTATACATAGAATATGCACTTTCATTTTGTTCCATTTGGAACAATTAATATTGACGAGTGTATCTACTAATTTTAGACTTTTTAACTTAATTTGTGCTTTCATAAACAACTTTAAGTTTATTCTAAATTTCCTGAGAATTTTCACAACCAGATACAGTATGAAACTCTTTCTTGTTAAGTGCATAAAACAAAGCATTCATAACTTTGGAATTTAGAGAAGCTTTTCTCTTTTCCAATTCATTCCATTCTCGTGATGGTTTTGAAATATCTTCTCCTACTTCATTCTTAGTCAAAGCCATTAATGGACCATCACACGCAATTTCCCAAATTTTGTAATCTAAGGCTTGCAGATAAATTCTCATCATAGTTTTCAATAAGGGTAATAATTACCGTTAAAGAACAGTGGTCTAGTTGTGGACTGTCCTTCCCTAAAAGTTGAGTCATTTTGGGTTGTCATGGATCTTTTACTCTAGATAGTTAAGTCCTAACAAGAGAACAAGGTTATGATACCAAATGAAATTCTAGTTATGCAACCCAAGAGGGGGGTGAATTGGGTCTCTAAAAATTATTCAATTCTAAAACAAAATTCAATGCAAATCTAAAACGATTTTAAAGCAATAACAAATAAATCAATCACAATATGAAAAGATAAGGGAAGATAGATTCAAACACAGAGATTTTTAGGTAGTTCGGCCAACCTCACCTACGTCCACGCATCCAAGATCACCGAGCTTGAGGATTTCACTAAGCAAGTCTCCAAGATTTCAAACGCTTACAATTGACTTCCAAGGTGTCAATAGACCTTTACAACAAGAGATTATCCTCAATCTCTTAACCCAAGTGTACCCAATACTTACAATTACTCAACACAAAAATTATAAATTTGGTTTTCTCTCACACAATATCTAAGATTACAAATCAATGCCCAATGTTTGAATAAACAAATTTCTGCTATCCGTTCTTGCTAAAGGTTAAGGATTAGCATGGAATGACATTATGAAATTTATCGATTAGCCGTTTGACATTAACGGTTCGCTAGTTATTTTTAGTAACTTGCAAAACAAAATAGGCTTATCAGTTTCTGTTAAACATGAAATACTAACTAGGCAACTCAAGAGGGGGGATGAATTGAGTTTTTAAAAAATAACTAAGCAATGCACAACAAATTAATCTAACACCTTAATGGAATCGAAAACAATAAATTCAAACAAGCATAATAATAAAAGAGTAAGAGAAGAGAAAATAAACACACGAATTTTTACGTGGTTCGATAATCCCCGCCTACGTCCACCCCTCCAAGCAAACTAAGCTTGAGAATTTTACTATTCAAGCCTCCTAAGGCTTCAAGTTCTTACAATACAATCAAGAGATTATCTCCCCAATTTTTTCATCCCAAGTGTTTCTCACACTTGTACACTCACAATTTGATAAGAAATGAAAATTTGCAACAAAAGCTCTCTTTAAGAGTGGATTTACAAATAATAGCACAATAATGATTCAATAAATGATGATTTACGAAATTGAAGCTCAATATATGTTGTGTGTACTTGTTTATGCTTACAAAAATTACTAAAAATGAATTGGATTTGAGTTTATATAGTTTGAGCTCAAAAACTAGTCGTTATGTAAATTTTAGTGATAACCGGCATGCCGCTTTTGTGTATCCGGTTAGCCGCTTTATGTTATCGTTACATCAAATATTTGAATTTTTTAACATTCAGTATGCCGCTTTTAGAATCCAGTTAGCCATTTTTCTTTGAGTAAGTTACTGTCCAACTCCGGATAGCCGCTTGTCACATCTGGTTAGCCACTTGTTACAGTGCCGGCTATAGTGAACTATTTTCTAAAATTACAGTTTTATCCTAAAACGTTCTATAACTATATTATAGCCTAAAATATTATGAAACTTTACAAATAAGTCCAATTTTAAAATTTTTGATAAATACTTATTTATCCCAAAACTTTATGAAATTATGATAAAGCCCAAACTTATAGAAATTATAGTATAGCCCCAAATGATTTAAATATTTATAAATTGATCCAAATTCGGAACTCAAAACAATTCTTATTAAAATCAATCTTTTTCATTTTAGTCTATATCTTGAAAAATAACTAATTTTACAAAATCATTTTTTTTATAAAAGAATAATGTGTAAATATTTGTTTATCCAAAATATATGGTTTGTTATTATCAAAATCAACATTTATAGCCATATAGACTAACAAAACGGTGCAAGATTAATACAAGCTTCCATTTTGGAATTTATTGGTTAACCGTTTGTTATAAACGATTCACCGTTAAATTTCAATAACCTTCATTTTAACAGAACAGGTTTAAAGATAATGATTATTCAAATTTCATGAACACATTTAGAAATATTTTTCGGCTTTTAAGAAAGTGTTTATTATTGAAAGCTCCAACAGTTTAATCAAGGGCATTTAAGGTTTGTTATCATCAAAATCAATGTAATAAACATATACATGACAGTGTTCAAGACAACTGTTGGGCACCTTTAGGTGTAGGTGGTTTAGTTGAGGTATACTAGGTCGTGAGTTACAGTAATATACAAAGTGAGCTAAGGTGGTCATATGGGAAATAATAAGGGAAGTAGAAGCTCAATGAAGCCCCATAGGGGTTAGAGTGTGTTTGTGATTGAGGTTGAACAACTATAGCTTAAAAGGTACATGACTAAAGTATTTGGTAATACTAACTGCTATACCTTGGAAGCTATGTTTATTAAAATTATTATTTAACATTTACATTTCCTATATGTTACTAACTCTTGTTTCATAATTACAGTTTTTTTTTCCACAACAGCTGTAGTTTAAAAGTTATAGCACCTCAATCTCAAATGCATCCTTAGTTTAGGGAGTTGATATAGGGGCTAATGCGTGCTTAAAAGTAGCTCCAATATACTCAGGGATAGCTTATCTGGTCAAATAGAATAATTGGCTTAACTAGGATAGCTCAAATAAGGTCATAAGTAAAATGCAATCTTGATTTCAAATTGAAAATATAGTAAAATAAACATAAATTTAAAAAACACTGAATGTTTACATAGTTCGATTTTTGGCTTACGTCCACGGAAGCTAGTTATTACAAATCCACTAAATAAATAAGAGATTGCATGAAATTTTACATTATCGAAGATAAATAACACAAGCTGAATAGTCATATAGAGATGTATGGTGTTAACGAAGATGAAGATAGTGAATAAAAATATAGAGGGTGATAATATGGTAGAGAAAATGACGAAGGTGAATAATAGAAAATGGCCTTTGAAAAATGGAGAAATGAGTGCTGATCTAATAGATGGAGGGGGGGGGGGGAGAGAGAATGCGTATGGGTGAATAAAAAATTTATATAATGGAGGCTAACGGTAAGGAAAATACATAAAATTTAAGATTAAATGTCATGCTCAGGTCAAAAGGAGAGAATATTTTTAGGGCGATGTGTCATATTTAAAAAAATTGATAAGAATATTCTTTTTACACTAGGTTTATTATTTCACATAAAGATAGTAAAGTGTCCAACCTTGACCATTGAATTCCAAGCCCATTGAATATAGTAAATTATTCCAAATGACATCCTTATACTGCTTCACGTATTATTTTCATTTTGTCCTTGTAATTTTCCACACGTCTTTTAGTTATTGGTCCAAAAATATCCATCTAAATTTACCCCCAAGCATTTATGTGCACATTTAAATCAATTTTTGTTTGATTGCTAAAACAATAATCACACAAATCAAGCAAGTTTGTTCAATGAATCATAAATAAAATCTCAATTTTATGTTCTTGATCAATGAATTGTAAAGTACCGTAATGATTTTGTTTAGAAATCATTATTAACATAGAAATTGGTTTCAAAAGTTTAGTTTTAGTATTTAGGTGGGTATGTAGAGTATTAACTTAGTTTGTAAATTTTAATAGTGGATAAAATAAGTAAAGGGGTTTAAAGAGTATTTTGGTGGATTTAAATAGTCCCATCCTTTTAAAAAAGATTATATGATTTTGAGAATTAATTTTATATCTAATATAATTTCATATATATCCTCAAATATATTATATAAATCCAAAATTATCCTTATTCAATTAGGAAATAAAATTAATAAAGTTGAGGACATCATTATTATTATAATTTTTTTTATTCATACATTCTCCTTTACAATAAATCTTCTTCACCTTATCAATTGTTTTAATATAAAAACGTAAAAGAAATCAAACTAATAAACACAAATAATATTTTTAGTAATTATTTTATGTTCAAAACCTATTACTAAGCAAAGATCAGTTCTATACTCACCCGTTCTTTTACACTTTTTTACTTGTAGGAGGTAGTAGCTAAACCTATCAATCCAGTGAGACTGAAAATTTTGAGTTTTGGCAATAAAATAGTGTTAGGATATTATTATTATTATTGTTGTTGTTGTTGTTGTTATTATTATTTGTCAACTAGATGTCTCTTCGGAGTTGTATTCTGTATGTTATTAACTATTCTTTAATCCTGAAAGTTTATCGTAGACTGAACCCAATTTTATAGAAGTAGTTATGATTAACTTTGATGATAATGGGAAGAAAGTTAAACAGAGATCCAAATTAGTCTTTAATAGCATTAGCTACGGCCTGTAGCAAAGCAAATGGTTGAAGATCCTAAATTCCTAATTAAGGTCAAATATAAACTTCTACCTCAAATGTTCGTGTCAGCTGCTAAGACCCACCACCTGGAAAATGTTTGTGCAAATTAAATGTACTCGGGAATCATGGTTATTCCTTCAAATTAAATGCACTCGAGAATCATACTTACTAGACCAATGCGCATTTTCAGGGAAAAATAATTAAATAAAAACCAAATGGGCCTAAATAGCCCAAAAATGATACGGCAGCCCTACAAGTTGCGTAAACTCCATTTGTAAGTAAACCTCATAAATAATTTTATAAATTGAACTACTTCTAAGAAACCGCATAATAATATTAGCATAATTATGGAGGTACAAACTCTTGTACAAATTTAATTTATATAAATTGATATAGCATAAGTTATTGGTTGGGTGAATATATAAAATAAAAAAATAAATTATGTAGGTCAAGAATACACCTATTAAATTATATCCCATTAATTTATATAAAATAATTTTGTATAAAATTTTGTAACTCTATCTTTACTTTAATTTTAATATTACCCTCATCACTCATCTTGAAATAAACATTCATTTTTAATAGCTCTCTCCTGCCCTCCCCTTCTCAATTATAATTGTTTTGGGAAAATTAAAAAGAGAGAGACAGGCTTGACACACATAATCGAAATCATTCAAGAGGGAGAAAAAAAAAATATTTAACCTTAGATTGTCTTCTTCTTAATTTACTTGGTTTGACGACCCTCTACCTTGGATTCAGACATTACTATTTAGAGATCATTGAGGTTTTTCTAATTACAGATTCATGTAATCTTTAATTTTTTTTTAATGGAACTCTTTATTTTGCTATATTTTTCCAATAAAAATCTTGATTTTGATTGAAGAAAGGGGAAAAATAATTGTTTTTCGATTTCAAGCTTCATTAAATAAAATATATAAAAGTTGTAGAAAGAAGTTTTAGTTGTAGAAGAAGGAATGAGGCTAATTTTGAAACCATATTGGGGTTTAAATTAATATGTAACTGTAAAATGTTCTCCACGGGGTGCAGCTGGTAAAGGATTGAGGCCAATAGTTGTGCTTATTCTACCATTGAGCCCAAATCCAAAGCCCACCACAACTGTTAGAAAGTAATAAACAAAAGGGGAACAAAAGAGTAAATCTGGAAGTAGAAAACAAGACGAAAAGAAGAAAAAGCTTATTATGAATGGCACGATATTCTTTATTTTCCTTTTATAAATAAAAAAATCTTTTGCACTCTATGCATGTTCATGACTCTTTACTTCAGAAAAGAAAGCAATGTTTAGTTGGTAAATAATTAATTTTTAACAGTAAGATCCACTTTATTGAGGAATAAGCAGATCTAAAAATGGCCCTAAAATGCAATTTGCATAACGTTTATGCCATAACTTACAGCTTCTCCACTCTCAAGAGGCAGAAATTTCCAGGGAAGCAAAAAATCACAAATTTCTGCCAAAAGATTTTCCATTTCAGCCCTCAACTACAATCAGTATGCCTATACATATTATATACAGCAGACCCCCTAGTTTGCAGACTCACCATTGCCCATACTGCTTCCTGGAATTTTGCTCAGCAAAATTAGGTTACAATGGATTATCTTCAGTATAATATACTGGGTTTATCTTTCATTTCCATCTCTTTGCATTCTTCGAGCCTTTTGATTTTTGTTTCGCTGCCTGGAAGGCCTGCATTTTCTGTTTCTTCCGAGCTTCCTTCTCAGCCTGTTTTTAAGAAGAAAGTGAGATGGCACTTACGACTGTGAAATCATCTGTATCATGATGTAACCAAAGAGAGAAACTTACCTTTGACATCTTGGATTTGGCCTTGACTTTTGGAGCCCTTTGTTCGAGCTCTGCCTCACGTTCAAGCTCCTTTTCCCGAGCATCAAGGTTTTTCTCTAGGTAATACTGTTAATTTTTGAAACTTCAAAGAGTCAGGAACCACAAAGGCTGCACTTGCTTTTGAAAATTCAGATTGGCTAAAAGCTCCAGCTTAAGTTAATTCTACTATTTAAAAGAAAATAAGTGTTTAAAAAAATATGAACGTAGAGGAACTAATGGAAATGGAGAGAAAGAAGTGAAACATACATTGTAATCGCCAGCATAGTCCTGTAAATTGCTGTCTTTAACCTCCACTACTCTATTAACTATTTGCTTTACGAAGTATCGGTCATGAGAAACTGTGATTACTGTGCCCTTGTACTCTGATATGGCCTCCTGATGGAAGAATTTTAGTGTGTGGAAGACATTGAGTTATATGATGAATTGTAAAAGATTAATTAAAATAAAATGTAATTATAAATAAGAAAAAAAAAATCAAACCTCGAGCATCTCTTTTGAAGGAATATCCAAGTGATTAGTTGGTTCATCCAAAACTAGAAGAGTTGATGGTTTTACCATGAATTTGCAAAATGCAAGACGTGCCTTGAAACAAGAAGACAACAGAGATTTCAACTTTAATCCAGAATTAATGTGCGAAAACAAAATGAAGTCGATCAACAAAAAGAAATGACGCACCAAAAAAAAAAAGATAAAGCAAAGAATGCATTGCAAGGTTGTCATCTTAAAGACAAGCATGAAAGGAAAAATAATAACAAAGAACTGGTTTACATAGACATTATACACATTATTTGAGCACCTGATTCAAATTACAATGAACCGATCCAAGACATGTCAATTAAGCACGAAAAACCTATATAAGGTTAAGTTATCATACGGCAAGATTGTAATGTAGTAAACCACATCAGCATAAGACATGTATATTAGTAAATCCTATATCCAACTGCATCTTTGTGTGGAACAGCAACAGAAGTAAATGTGTCATCTCCAAAGGAAAGTTGCTCCCCTCTTGAAATTATACTGGAATTGACGACTTTCTTGAAGCTAAACACACAGTAGCAGAAACAAATGCACAATGACAGAATTCTGGAATTGACAGCAAAGCAATGACACGAACTGCGATGATGGTTTATTTATCTCCATTCATCAAATAATCGATCAGGCCTCTCACCAAAGTTCCATAAGGGTTTCACCCAATAGCTTAGAAGGTATTATATGGAAACACTAATATAGTAAGATGATCTATTTATGAACCAAATGCCATCAGACGATGAAAGCACTTGTCAACATAAGCTTGAAAGTGCAACATTTTTAGTGAAATCCACAAAAGTTGAATGACTGTTCTCAAAAGTGAAAGAATTCCAAAAAGAGTATCAAACTAATGTCTGTTTTACCTTCTCACCACCACTCAAAAGGGAAACCTTTCTATCAAGCATGTCAGCTTTGAAATTACAACGACCAAGGAGGCCCTTTATATCATCAATTCTCCAGTCCTCTGCAGCTTCTGCTACTGTCTCAAGTACTGTTTTGTCCAAATCAAGTGCCTCAGCCTAAATGAAAAAGTCAATTACACTCAAATCAGAAATGGAAATTTGTTTAGCTCTGAAAGTAAAATTAAGGTCAAAAGAAATTATTGGCTTAAACTGAAAAGGGATAGCATTGATGAAAGCAACCCACCTGATTCTGCTCAAAATAGTTTGGTAGGACATTATGCTCACCAAGCAGAACTTCACCTCCTCTTGGCTTCTGTAAACCCATTATCAATTTCAGCAAAGTACTCTTACCACAACCATTTGGGCCAATGATGGCAGTTTTCTCTCCCCTTTCAATTGTGAGATTTGCTCGATTAAACAGAAGCTGCCACACAAAGCAAGCAATGTCAGAGCTAAAAATGTATTGGTACTAATACAGAAACAAAAAATTCAACTTCCACATCCTTATGTAATCAAGTAAGCCAACTCACTCTATCCTCATATCCAAATTCCAGGTTCTTAATTGTTACAACAGATCTACCACTTCTTCCACGCTCTGGGAACCTAATTTTCATTTGTTTCCGTTGGAATGGCTTCTCAATTTGTTCCTCTTCCTGAAGCCTATCCAGCTTCTGTTCTTACCCAGAGAAGAGATTGAAAAATCACTGAGTTAGGAACTGAGGTATCCATAAAATAAGAGAAATAGACTGCATCTCATAAATAGATCGTGCTAATCAAGGTTCAACATATGTCATTTTACCTTTTCAGCTGAAGAAGCACGCCCAGAATTTGCCCCTGCACCCAACCTGTTTATCAAGTCTTTTGTCTGCTCAATTTCCTTCTGCTGCTTCTCCCATGCAGCATACTGATATTCAATCCATGCTGCCTTTTCCAATACGTACTGAGAATAATTTCCCTCATACGTCCTGGACACACCCATTTCAGTTTCCACAATTTTAGTACACAGCTGATCAAGAAAAGCTCTGTCATGAGATATGATAACCATTGGCACATCTTGCTTGCCGAGATAACCTTCAAGCCATTCAATTGTGTCAAGATCAAGGTGATTTGTAGGCTCATCCAGAAGCAATAAATCTGGATCCTGCAAACGAAGATATATGTCAACAATCAACTATCCGTGCCACAATCATTAATACTTTCAATTAACAGCTAGTATTTATCAACCACTAAGTCCCTTATACTTGAGAACTAACGACTGTGATTCCATTCCACAACTTTGAATTAGAAGCCACAGCACCTCAATCCCAAATATTCCCCGAATCAAGTTTGTAGAATATCAATAGCAGAAACAGTAATCAAAGAGCTAAACAAACTTGAAAGATGCACCCTGCCATACCATTAACCAATATTAAAATTGAGGAAGTGACAACAAATCCCATTATCTTAGCAATTTCCTAATTAAAAAACACTGCTTTCACCTCTACTTCTAATCAAATTTTGCAAACCACTAATCGTCTTCTCAATCATTCACTGCGCACCAAATTATTGATAAGACACACATTACATTATACATCAACAAATACAAGTAATCATAAACAGACATTAATACAACATCTAAACCAAAAATATACCTGCAGCAAAATCTTTCCAAGCGAGATTCTCATCTGCCACCCACTGCTAAACGATGCCACCAACCTATCTCCATCGTCAGCCGTAAACCCCAGCTCCGGCATCAACTTGCTAACCTTAGCATCCAACGTATCCAAATTCACAGCCTGTGCTTTCCTCTGCAACAAATCAAACTCATCCAAGAGTCTCCCCATCAAATCCATATCATCAACAGCACTTTCCAAAGCCTTTTGCACTCTCTCCAATTTCCCAGCAATCTCCATTTCCTCTTTAAACGCACTCATAAACTCTTCCCTTACCGTTCTACTCATCGAAACCTCGAATTCTTGGCTCAAAAACGCAATTTTCATATTACTCTTCGCCTTTATCACATTCCCCGAATCGGGTTCCTCTTGCCCTGCGATAATTCTCAACTGGGTCGTTTTCCCCGCTCCATTAACGCCCACTAAGCCAACTTTCTCGCCCTTTTTCACTTCCCATGTCACGTCTTTCAATACAGTCACTCCTTTGTAGCTCTTGCTTATGTTTTCTAACTTTACCCCAGATGAAATACCCGAAGTCCCCGTGTTTGATTGCTTGTTTGAGTACTTCTTGTTCTCGAATTCATCGGCTGAACCCGAAAACAGTGATTCGACGTCGCTTTGTGCCTCGACGATTGATTTTTTTTCAACGGTGGCAGCTGATACTTGGCATGTGATTCGAGGTCGTTGTTTTTTGGTGAAATTGAGTGAGTTTGTGAAGGATTTTGCGGATGAAAATGGTGTGAAACGAGGCTGCAAAGTGCTGAAGAAGGAGGAGCGGAGTTTGGTGGTGGTGGTTGTTACGTCCATGTTTGGATAGCCGGAAACTCAAAGAAAGTGAAGGAAATTTTCTGGGCTCTGGACGGCCAAGTGTTAGTCTCTCAGAGAAACTCCTTCACTCTCAAGAGTCTCAACCTCATGAATTTTTTTAAGTGGATATTGGTGATTTTTACAAGGAAAAAAAATTTAAATAATAGGACAAAAAAATTTTTAATAATGATAAATTATAAATGGATTTTTTTTGTTTTTTTGTTTTTCCGTGAAATTAAATATATAAACGTGAAGCATTGTTAATCGATACAAAGATCATTCCATTTTTAATTTAAATAGTTTTCAAACTTTATTACTTATATTTAATTAAGAATGATTAAATATAATAGATAATTATCTTAAGAAAAGAGTAGGAGCCTATAACTTAATTGTAAATTTTATATGCATTAATGACATAGATGTTTAAATAAATAAAAGAAAATATTGAAGGAATTACAGTTTTTTTTTAATATTCGTAGCTCTTAAAATATATTTTAATTTTTGTGGCTTAGACAAAAAGAGATAAAATAAAGGTAGAGACTGGAGACCAGAGATAACGCGCGTACTAGTCTTGTGGTGTAATTCTATTGATGAGTGATACCCTCTTCTCATCAGGTGCCACGTGTAAGCTATTGTGAGATTATCGTCGACATGACTTGTGACAATTTTTTTTTTCAATTTTTAAATATTTTTAAAAAGTAAATTACTATATTATTTTCTTTCTTCTTTTATTTTTTGTTTTGTTACCAACAAATTTTTTTATTGAAATTGAGAGGCTCGACAATTACGTTGGAGCATCTTGACCCACAAATTTCTAAATATTCTCTATTCTTGCATATTATTATCTTTTAGTTTATGTGTTATTTTATTTACTTGAGTATCTTTCATAAAATTCTTTTTTATAATTTGCAAGTGATGTGTGTAACAGAATGAATGTTTAAATTTCTAAATCCAATATCTTTAAAACCCAGTATTAACAGTTTAACACTTTTTAGGTAGGATTGTACATTCTAAAAGTATTTTGGGTTGAACATTTTGATTTTTATCCGCTAAATTTATTTGATCCAATAATAAGCAAGTGAGGGTATAAATAAACTTTTAACTTTAAATTTTATTATTAAATTAAATAGATCTCATAAATAAAAATTTAAGTTATTTTTTTAAGTTATATTTAAAATTAGACTTGACAATTTAAGGATTTTGGGCAGACTTTGCTAAGCCTAAGCCCAAACTTATATACTTTGTAAAATGTTTAGGCCCACTCAAAACCCATTCATTATGAACAAGCTTGGGTTAGATGGGTCGGGCCTAGATTTTTATTAATTTTTAAATAATTTTTTTAATAAATATATAAATTTTAAAAACATAATTATCGAATAAATAATAATACAATAACTCATTCCCACAATTTGAGACAGTCCTTTATTTTCTGTTTTTATCACTCCTTATTTCTTCTTGAATATTTTCTGACTCCGCAGATGGATTTGAAGGCAAATTAATATTAGAAGATACAGAAGCATTTTTCATTATAAACCTATACAAAATTAACGGAGATAAGATATTAGAATAATTAATTATTTAATTAATTAAATATCATATAAAAAATTTTAATAACACTGAAAAATTTCTAAGAATACAGGACATCATAATAATTTTAAAATTCATAATCTTCATTTACAAATTACAAGCAAATTTGCAATGCTCAGAATTGATTAAAAACAAAACTCCCAAATTTGTTAACCAACAACACAGCTCAAAAATCAAAATCATTAACCAACAGCACAATAATCTTCAACATTTTCTATGTTAACCAACAACCATCCTATATTCTTCGTGACTTCACGGCTCAAAAACAAAAAATTCTTCACAATACTCTTCAACAAATTAACCAATTACATATATTTGGGCATGATATTATACAATAAAAAAAAATTGAATCTTAATTGAGGTGGAGTACCGGAGTTGGTGGTGGCTTGCTGGTTTGAATTGCATCGGCATTGGGTTGGGTCGCGTTGGAACAGATCGGTGCTGCTGCCTTGCGCGCGTTGGAGTGGTTGCTACTACAGCATCACGCAAGAGATGGTGGGTGGCTGGTTCATTGGATGCTCGCGGTTGGGACGCTTCACGCTCGCGGTTCACTGGACGCCTCACGCTCGCGGTTCTGGACTCTCGCAGCTCGCTGGTGGACGTTCGCTGGTCGCTGCTGTGCTACACTTGGTTGCCGGTGGCGTGAACAGTGAGAAATAAGGGAACCGAAAATAAGGGATTTAGTTTAGGAATTGATTTTGGTTCCGGATTCAATCACGATTTGAATATGTTTTGTTTTTTTTTTTTTTATTTCTCAGTATTTTTAATTTAAATTTTATAATATATATATATAGGCAAACACTAAGTTACAAGTGTTGTACCATACACCCACACACTATTCATGTGTGTGGGTGTAAGGTACAATACTTGTATCTTAAGCTCTCCCATATATATATATATATATCAAGTTTTGGATTAAAAAACTATATATATATATAATTCATTTAAGCCCAGACTTTTAAGTAAGCCCTTGACTGAACACATTAGACATGGGTTTTACAAATTACGAGCTCTTCACCATAACATCAAGCTGCGGGCTGGCTCAGGCTTTTCTGTCATTCCTATTTAGAATATTTTTTTTTTCTTTTTCCTTTCCTACCCCTATTGAAGTTGTTGTTGAAGAATGTTAGAATCCCTGGAAAAATACATTGTTTATGAATAGGTGGGAAAGAGTCACAAATTATTGGTGATGTTGTTCCTCTAAAAGTATATCACAGGTTAACGTACCGAATGAAATAACCAAAGAAGTTCAGAAGTTTTTTTTTTAATTCAGAGTCTTCTTTTTTTTTTTTTCCTCCGCTGCTCGTACATCTTTATCACAAAATACTTGACAAATAATGTTGAAATATTGGAAGAAATTAAATATAAAAAGTTATTCTGTAACGGGCCGATCAAGTGCTATTTTCATCCACGATCGAGATAAACACAACATCTTTGGGTATCATTTGTACTAAGAAGATAGTTAGAGAAGCAAATCTCAAGATCTTCTAGTGACAATTCTCTGTCAGCATCCTAGCTGACAGTAATGTACGAGGCTAACTTGACTGACATTAGAGGGATTTACGAGGGTAACTTGACCGACATCTTAATTCGAGGGCAGGGTATCATCTGTAGTCTAATCCGTATTTAGAGAATCAAAGCTCATGGATTGGTCTAAATGTACGAGCAATTGAGCCAAGGTATGTGTCACGGGCTACCCAAAGTCATAGCCCAAGTGCTCTAAGGATTGGGACTAAGAGGCCAATGTCCGAACACTCTTCCGTGACATGATACTTGCATTTATATGGGTTATTATTGTTGAGTTAGATGGTCGTACAAACTTGTCATTTGATGATAATTATTTTTCCTTTTAATCTCACTGGCTCTTTAAATTCAATATTTTTATGTATGGAATCAAGCTTAAATACTAATGGTAATCATTGATCAAAAGAAAAATTTACACATGTCACATTAGTTGAGGTGGCTTTTTTTTTTAAATAATAAATCTATGTAAAAATAATTTTTGTAAATTTATACAGGATTAAAGAATATGGACTAACTCAATATACTTTTCATATTTTACCGCCACCAAACTTCATGATGTAGAACATGATTTTTGTACTTTGAGTTATAACTTGAACTATGAAGCTTATGGAAAGACGAATATACGTATGTAAACCATGTTGTAAATGGTCAGCAAATTTTCTAAGAATTCTATTTTTTGGGTTTCAGATTGTAGTTTGAAGATCTTTTACCTAATTTTTAGGCTTTTTTCCAGATTTCAATTTTATTTCTAGACATCATAATTGCATGCCCTTTTTTTTTATTCTTGTTATTTCAATTATTATAATTTTATTAAACAATCTATTTTGTCTCTTTTGATAATTTCGCTTTCTATATATAAGAGAGAGTGAAACCCTAGTTTGTGGCAACTTTTAATTAAGAATCAATTAATCATTATCATTTCAAACTTTGTTCTTTATCGTTTTTGCTTCTTCATTTTAGTTCTTAAATTTTTTAATCAAAATATGGTTTCATGAGAATATGATCTCGATTCTTTAAAAATTGGAAAATCAATTTGATTTTCGTACTTCACAAAAAAATTATTTTGGGCTGTATAGTATAAAGATTAAAAGTTAATTACATACGCATTACACACAAACAAACACTATGTGTACGTGGAATAAAAGCTTCTGCATAACCATTTTGGGCTGTAGCAAAGGATTTTAGGCCCAAATGGTGGCCCACACTTACCTTAAAATTCATTAGCTATGAAGGCCCTGCCTCTATTCTGTTAAGTTTGTGTTATTTTTCAAATAATAATGTTTGTTTCAACATCATTTTTTCTTAAAATCTGGGGATGATTAGTTTTATACTTTCTTTACACATATATTTTAGGGTGTATTTTTCCAAATAATGTATATTTCAAATTTAATTTGAGAACTTGAGTTCGAGTTTAGGACTCTCCTTCTCTTTTTAGTTGTATCTTGTATGTATATAATTGGATGGAAGTTGATTTCTCTCCCGCTAATTTGTTAGTAGAGCTGTTATATTGTTCTAAATTTATGAGGACTGCAATCTAGACTGTATGGTAGTAGCATTCATCTAAGCAAGTTCTAATTGAATTTCAATTGTAAATGTATCAGTTGAATTTTGTTATATTAAAAAAAAAATAGAGTAATCAATTGGGCTAAAACAATCGACTGACTTTATTATTGTCTTTTAAAAAAAAAAATCTTGATTCACTAACGGTATGAAATTAAGTTGATACAAGCACAATAGAATCATCAAAAATTAAAATAAATTGATAAAAAAATATAGAGTATTGTTAAGTTTTAAATAATAAACAAATTTAACATACATATGTACTGGATTTAAATGCAAGAAATATCCTAGAAATGATCATTTTTGGTGTTGTCATTTTATCAAGACCCTCGAGAATATGTGATCGTTTAGTCTTCTTTTGAAGCTGCGTTTTCGTTTTCGTTTTCATAATATACATATAATACATGTTCGGTGAGTTAATTTCAAAAAATAAATTACAAAACAAAAAATCTGGATTCATTGTTATAACTTGTCAACTGAAAACAACTTAAACATGTTCTGCAAATATTACAAACTAAACCTAAAAATGAATTAAAAAACAAAAGAAAATCGTGACCCTCCTCCTCTTTCTCTCTTCATTGTCGTTCTCTCTTTCCCTTCACCTTTCTTGATCCAGTTGCAGCAAATCTGCACTCTCTCCCTCCCCTTATCTTCATTCACTGCCTAGCAAATCAGCACTCTCTCAGTTGCAACATCTTTCTCTCTCGTCTCAGCCACTGCCACTGCTCTTTCTCCGCCTTAACTGCTGTTGCTCCGACTCCGCCCAGCCACTACTGCTCCATCTCAACCCAGCTGCTGCCACTCCATCTTTGCTCTCCCGGATCTGTCACTTGCCCAGTCGTTGTTGCTTTCCCGGATCTGTCACTTGTCGGTATTTATTTTGTTTAAATAAATTTTTGAATTGTAAATTAATAGCATGTACCGAAACATATTTTATGTACTTGTTCTTTCGATATTGTAGTATTTCTTTTCACTGTTGAATGATGCATATTGAGGGTTATACTTGATGATCCGTTCATAATGATAGGTTACTCATCAGAGCTTAGGATTCTTCTTATATTGTGCTGATGAGTTCGAACTACAAAAATTGTATGTTTAATCTGAAATTTTTACTCAAAGTTAACAGAGCAATTTCAAAATTGATTTACTATGTAAAGATTGAAGCTCATTGACCACGGTTGTTGCAGTACCTATGCCTTTTAATTGGGCTTTTGTTATTAGAGAGAATTAGAAAATTTTCAAGTTTTGCCCTAAATAAAATTCAATTAAACAATCTGTAATTTCAATTTATTGCTTTGGATGGAATTCACAATTTGAATTTATTGCCTATCACTATAAAAATATTGCCTGAATAGAATTCACTCCAATATGCAACTTGTAGAAGTGAGAACAAAAATAAAAACTCATTTTTTTTATTGTGCCTTGAAGAAAAAAAATGAGTTAAAAAATTTTGATGAGAGCTCGGCCTTAATTTAAATTGGCTTGTGTAATTTATAATGTATGTATATGTAAGAGCAATGTTTTTAATTTGATTAATATTTTATATATGTTTTTTTTAAATTTTTTCGGGTAACATTAAGTTTTTAATGTATGACATGTTGCTTGGGGACTTTGATGTGCAAGATTTGGTTACCAATGAAGAAAGAGACACTAGTAGGCCACTTACTAATATTGATTTATCTTCAGCAAGTGTTGCAGAGAAGAATGCTACAAGAGATGTAATTACAGCTTTAATATGGCATGATTACACACGTAATGCATAGTGTCTATCATGTAATTTTTTAATAATTATTTTGTTTAAATCATGTATTGTAATATATATCTTAATTATGGTGTAAAAACAATGACAGTGTCAAATTCTTTTTTAATTAATGTTAATTCTAAAACTTTATCGTCATGTAATTTTTGATAATAAATTTGTTTAAATTATTTTGTTGTATTTGTGTATGTATTAGCTAAATAATTATTTTATAACTATAAATATAAGATAAATGCTTAGTAAAAACTATTTTTGAAAAAAGTATTACCAAATGCATATTACTATTTTTAGTTATAAGATACAGGATATAGAAATTGATACCAGATGCATATTTAAATTTGACATGCACCAACAACAAATTACTATTTTTATTTTTATTTTTGTTAACATATATGTTTACATATTGTTGATTTTGATGATAACAAATAAGATTAAGAATGATTAAGTTTTTTAAAAAGGTTAAATTATTTTTTATACTTTTTAAATAAATCATTATTTTCACATAATAAAGGTTTTATATTAAATGAAAAAATGATTTTATGACATTGGTTGTTTTTCAAGTTTATGGTTTAATTAAAAGTGTTTTGAAAACTTGAAAATCAACAAGTATTGTTTGAAATTATGGAGAAGGATTTATTTGAAAAGTGTTATATTATTTTGAGCCATCTCATAATTTCAAAAAGTTTTGGGATTCACAAATTATTATTTAGAAATTCTGAAATTGGACCTATTTGTAAAGTTTCATAACATTTTGGGCCATAGTACAGTTATAGAAAGTTTTGGGGCAAAACTGTAATTTTTGGTAAATAGTTTACTGGAAATTACCCATTCACCGTTAACAAGAAAACGGTGAACCGTTTATTTCCAGAATGTTAACCTTGAACCGTTTAGTAAAAAGGTTAAGCCAAATCCATTTTGCAGGTCTCTGGAAATTACCCCTTCTGACGGTGAACCGTTTATTTCGAATGTTAACCTTGAACCGTTTAGTAAGAACGGTTAAGCCAAATCTATTTTGCAGGTCTCTGAAATTACCCTTCACTGTTTACGGAAAGCGGTGAACCGTTTATTTCAGTTGCTAACTCGAACCGTTTAGTAAAACGGTTAAGCCAAATTTATTTTGCGGGTCTCGAAATTACCCTTCACCGTTTACAAAAAAGCGGCGAACCGCTTATTTGAAATTCAGCTCAACTTTGACCAGCTCAAACGGTTAACCGTTAGCGTTAACCTTGATCCGTTTTCGGCAAAAATGCGCGGCTGGTTTTGAGCTCCAACTATAAAACTCAAATCCAACTCATTTTCAAGCCTCTAGCACGCACCAACAAAAGGCATACAACATATCTTGAGCTCTCAATTGTGAATCATAAATCTGAGTGAGCTTTGTTTCAAATTTGTTCATCTACTCTTCAAGAGAGTTTTTATTGTAATTTTCAATTCTCATCAAATTTCATGAGTGATTAAGCGTGATACACTCGAGTGAAGAGATTGAGAGATAACTTTGTTGTAAAGGTTCATTGACACCTTGAAGTCAATTGTAAACATTTGAAGCCTTGGAAAGGCTTGATAGTGAAACTCTCAAGCCCGTGTGCTTGGAGGCGTGGACGTGTGGATACCAACCACGTAAAAACTTGAGTTTGCTTTCCTCTTACTCATTTATTATTGTGCTTTTATTGAATTTATTGTTTTCAATTTTATTAAGGCATTAGATTTTGATTGTTGTGGATTGTTGTGTGATTTGATTAGGATAATTTTTAAAACACCAATTCACCCCCCCTCTTGGGTTGCACACTTGTATTTCAATTTTTATTCTCAAAAAATATAAATTCAGAAACAATACCAAACATGCCTTAAATAACGTTGTGATCTATTGAAAATACCACACAAATATAGAATTAAAATTTGTGATATGACATTCCATATCACAGGTGTCTGCTCGCTGTTTTAACGAGCTTTCAATTATTATATTACTAGGCTTTGCAAAAAAGAATCACCATGATCCCGAGGCTTAACAGGTTAGATCAGACTGAATAGGCGTGGCAATATCATTAATAATAAGATCATTAGTAAAAATCAGAATGAGGCCACACTTGGCCAACTAAATCCACCTCATCATCTCGAGCATCAGAAACAGGATTCTAGCATACTGAAATGCACCTGCAGTCGGAACATGAGGCTGAACATGTATAACAGACATAGGATGCTTGCCTTTTTCTCTAGTATCTCTACCCTGAGGCTTATTAATAGGTTGCTAAGGCTCAAGCCCGTAATCATCGTAGCAACCATTTGCAGAATGACCAAAGTGCTTTATACAAAACACAATAAGAAACAACCTATTCCAAAATCCTACTAGAAACCAGAATCACCCTCACTAATCCAAAGGCGTGGTAAAAAATCTCATGAAGCACCATTTTCTATCAAAACCCCATGTAACATCGGTGGTAATAAAAAAAAGGGAAATTATCATTTGTGCACCCTATAGATGCACCTTTATCAAAAATACTATAACACTTTTAAGGTGTAGCAATTATCCACCCAAAAGTGTCAAAATGTATCTACTCACCACTATTCCGTCAGCCACCGTTTGTAAATTAACAGAATTGTTCTAAAATGACAAATATACCCTTAAAACTCAAAATACCGTAAAAAGACATAAATAGAAAGAAAGAAAAAACTTTAGAAAGAAAAAGAAATTGAACAATTGAGTTACAAATTTTTAAAACTAAAAATTTAAAATGTTATCAGGTTTTTTTTTAATATTTTAATCAAAATTTCTTTAAAGTATAAACTTTTTTCCTAATGTTCAATTTCTTTTAATAGGCCAAACAATAAAATTATCCATTTAATTCTCCCAATTCCAATTTTCGTTCAAATCTCTAGATGGCATTTTATCAACTTTTAACAATGGATTCAATGTCCACAAATTTTCTTGCACATCCCAATCAGAAATGAAAAACCCATTTCAAAGAACTAAAGATTCCTTTAGAAATGTAACAAAAATATAATCTGTTATCACAATTAGTTCTAAAAAAACAACCCAAATCAATCGACTCAAGCCCTAGCTCTCAAATTAAACCATGAATTAAAAAATAAAAAAAAAATAAAAAAAGAAAAGAAAAACAAAGGAAGAGCTTTTGCTGTTTAACTTGAAAAAAAAAACCTAGCCACCATGTCGTTACCAATTCCGTTTCCCACCACCGCAATTCCACCATCCTTTCCACCATTAGACAACTTGACAGCGATTGCTACCCAAAATCCCACCTTCTTCTGCCCTTGGTTCGCTATGAAAACATTGCGCAAATCCTCCAAATCACGAGCTTCGCCACCCGTTCGTTGTCACCAAGCTAGCCATCACTGCCGTCAATCCAACCCACCATTTGATTCATTCGATTCCAACGAGCACATTTGAGCAAACAACATTCCCAATCGCAGCCAAAACCTTGTGTTTAGAAGGAAGATTTTGGATAATTTTTTGTTGGGGTTGACGGACAAAAACATGTTTTATGAAAGAGGAGAAAAAAGATGGAAAAAAGAAATAAAGAAGAAGATGAACAGGGAAGGAAACAAAAGGGATGAAGAAGAAAGAAGAAGAGATAAACATGCTTGAATTTTGAGGCATTTATGTCTTTTTACGGTATTTTGAGTTTTAAGGGTATATTTGTCATTTTGGAACAATTCTGTTAATTTACAAACGGTGGCTGACGGAATAGTGGTGGGTAGATACATTTTGACACTTTTGGGTGGACAATTGCTACACCTTAAAAGTGTTGTAGTATTTTTGATACATGTGTATTTATAGGGTGCACAAATGATAATCTCCCTAAAAAAAATATAGATGAAGCGGTTAACAGAATGAATAAAACAAAAAGAGGTTAGAAAACAGGGGAAACATATACACGTGTGAGAGAGTGAGAGAGAAGGTATCAAAACCCCACCCGAAAACCCGACCTGTTTGACCCAAAAATTGACCCGACCAGTTCTTCAATTTCCAGCCACTACTTCGGCCAAGTAAGGTATCAATCGAAAGCCCAACAGATGTTGATCATACCCCAACCATCATCTTCGCTGAAAATCGACCGGAATGCCGCCATTTAAGGCTTGAAAAACCACGGCCAAAACCCATCACCATTGCTGTTGATTTCGCCGGTTTTGAGTGACAGCGCCGATTGGGATTTGTTCCCCATGACTTCCTCTTCGATTTTCGACCATCCGTAGCCACCGGGAGCCACTGATTCGCCGCCGATTAGTTGTTGGAGTTCACGGCTGCCGAGCTAGATTCCGGCGTTGTTGCCGCGCGTTGAAGCTCACCGCCGACGCCATTAGACTCAGCGTGATTGGAACTTTCAGATTTGAGCTTCCCGGCAAGTGTTGACTAATTCCGACCATCATTGACCGGCAAGGGCAAATTGATAATTTCACGTTTTGAGGGTGATTTTATAATTTCAAAGCCTGTGGATATTTTAGTAATTCCAAAAATTGAGAATTTGATATAATTACTATTCCGAGGATAATTCAGTGATTTACGATTTTAGAATGTTTTAATGATTTATGGACTCGAGGGTATTTTAGTAAATTTAATGACATGAGAGTTGTAGATTATGAATATATGTTCTTTTTCGAGTTTATTGTATAAATTTAGTCGTAATTCTAATTTATGGAAACTAATTATGTCGTTCTCTTAATTTAGGAGGATCCACCAGCGAGAACCAATCCGCGGACGTGAACGATAGCCAAGCGTGAACACTATCACTGTGAGTGGAATATACAAAATCTATTTTCATAGTTAATTATGATAGTAAAGCATGTTTACGAAATGAGTATGTTAAATGTTTGATTTAATGTTTCCTTAAAATGAATTTTATTCACATAATGATATTATATTAAAATGTTTGATTAATGGATTTCTGTATCAGTTTTGAATAAAATATCATAGTATTTTAAAGATGAAAAAAATGGATTTAGTTATGATGATTTGAAGTATGGTTAGAATGTATATGAATATGAGTATAGAGGTTGTTTTTAAAATCATTGGACAGTGCCCTCCACTCCAGATACAGTGATACAGATAAAATGAGATGAGATGAGATGAGAGGCCTTTGGGATCCGTCTGAACACACGTAGAGGCTTTGGGCCGTGTGTTTGGACACATTTACCTTTTGGGGGCATATGCATGCAGTATGATGATTACGGATGAGATATGATGATACAGATGTGATACATGCCTTTGGGGCCTGTCTGAGTACACATAGAGGCTTTGGGCCGTGTGTTTGGGCGCTTTTGTCTTTGGAAACTAGATTATACATATACAGATATGATGAGATATGGGATAATATTTTCTTGTTTATCCATGTAGCTATGGGGCATGACGGTACTCAGATAGTACGTCATTGCCCGTCCATTGAGGTCCAGATACGACGAGATTTTTCCCCTGGGTACTTATTTGGTGATGATTTTCAGATTTGAGTATTCTATAAGTTATTGTGATATGATTTCCATGGATTATTGGGTACGATATTATATATTTCTTTTTATGGTTAGTAATCTGATTTAAATGTTAAATGATTTATTATTGATTTATCGCATATAGTTTGATGAAATCGTGTTTGGAAATTGATATAATTATTTCTTTTAAAGTAAAATTAAATTAATTTATTTTCGAAAACTACTATCCATTCACTGATCTCGCTGAGTTTTATACTCACCCCGTTTTATTTATAGTTTCTCCTCCTCATGAGGAGGTTCTTGCAGTACCAGACCGTATCGTAGATATATTTTGAATCTTGACCACATGATGGTATTAGAGAATATAGATGATTTTTGATAGAATATCGTGATCATCTTGTTCTTTTAAAGATTGTAAAATTTTGTTATATTATCCTTTTGGGATTAAGAATAAACCGATGTATATTAATATTAGTTATAATATTATCTTTTCAGACTCTGGAAATATCTTAAGTAAAACTCAGCATTTTGGTACTGGAGTTTGTGATATATTATACTATTTTAGAAGTCAAATGATAGGAAGGCAACAAAGTCAATGGAAGCAGCTGTTGGTGATAAGACGCATACGGCTGGCTAGGGTTTGACGCATGCGTGTGTGAAAGAGGCACGATTAGTGGGATTTGGTAAGGGTGATGGCTGTGCGGCGGCTGTAGGGTGGCATGCAAGGGATTAAATCATCACTAAGGGTGGTGGGGAGGGGGCGGCGCCATGAGAAGGAAAGCGAGAAATGGTTGGTGACATTGCAAGGCCAAAAGCGGCAACCAAAAGGAATTGTGTGTGGCGAAGGGCCTTCCGGCCAGTTGTATGGTGGCCGGCGGTGAGAGGTGGTGCCAGCAGTGCCTTTTCACTACCACCGGCAGCCGGTGAGGCCATACCAGCAGCCAGAAAGTAAAAAGAGTGTGGCGGCTATAGGAATTAGGTTTCATCTTTTTATCTCTTACACTTCTGCTATGCATGCTTACCTGGGGAATGATTGATTGAGGCATTCAATTTGATATTTAAAAGTGTAACCCAATAGAATTTTGAGCTTGAGTTTTACCTTAATGAACTATTTCCATAGATTCATAGGTTTGTCCTTATTACATGCATATGAATCTTTTACTACAAGAGATAGGGAAATTAGAAAATCGATAGTTTGTTAGTATCAACATCCAAGTTTGTTCAACTAATTAGGTACAATATAATATGGAAAAAAATAATCTTATTCAAATAATTATACACTTAAGATTTTATATGAAAATAACTCAATTAATTTATTGATATCAGAAATTTTTATTTGTTACAAATAAAAAGTATGCTTTAAAAAGCATAGATCCATAATACAATTTATTTACTACTTTGGTTAATGCTTCCAATACTGGAGACCTCCCATTATAGATTTAAAAACCAGCACCGAGAACTTTAGCCAGCAGCTGTCTTCACTTGAAATGAACAAGAAGCTTACTCAAATGAGTAAACATGAAGAGAAAGCCGAGGTTTATTAGGGACAACGACAAGTGGGATTTTTCTAGGCATTGTGAGTCCAAATCTGTCCCCCATATCCAAATCCTCATTTTTCATATCACCTGGTAATTTCCATTCAAAACCATGCAAAAGATTCGCCAAAGTTGACTGAACAACCTTAAGCCCTAGACCATAACCAGGGCACATCCTCCTCCCAGATCCAAATGGCAGCAGTTGAAAATCATGGCCTTTAACATCAATATTTTTACCGATGAATCTGTCAGGCCTAAATTCATTAGGCTTTTCCCACATGGTTGGATCTCTTCCTATTGCCCATACATTAACAATCACACGAGTGTTTCTTGGAATGTCATAGCCAGCAACTCTGCAATATTCTCTAGCAACTCGAGGAACAAGCAATGGCGCCACAGGGTGGAGACGCATCGTTTCTTTAACAATCGCTTCTATATATGGAAGGTTAACGATGTCCTTTTCTTCTACCCATCTGTCTCTCCCAATCACTCTATCTAGTTCTTCAGTTGCCTTTTGAATAGCTTCGGGATTTTTCAAGAGCTCTGACATTGCCCATTCCACGCTGATTGCCGATGTGTCAGTTCCAGCAGTTAAAAGATCCTACTAATCAAAATGAAAAAAGAATTATGATGATACAGATTTTCAATACAGAAATCACTCTATCTAGTTCTTCAGTTGCCTTTTGAATAGCTTCGGGATTTTTCAAGAGCTCTGACATTGCCCATTCCACGCTGATTGCCGATGTGTCAGTTCCAGCAGTTAAAAGATCCTACGAATCAAAATGAAAAAAGAATTATGATGATACAGATTTTCAATACAGAAGACACCTTGATAGTTGCATTAATTATTTGGTGATGTTTAAATTACTTTGGGGGGAAACTATTGCCTCAATCATTTAAAAACTAAATTATTTTTTGTTTTATTGGACATATCAATTTAGTGCATTATACTTAAAAGAGTTATTTTCATTAATCACTGGATAAATTGTACATTATAATTTATCCCCAAACTATTAAAAACATCAACGTCGCCCTCATTTATCAATACACGAGAATGAAATTCCTCCTGGAAACTTTTGCTTCTCAATAGTAAAGCATGGGAAAGGGTTATTATTTTCTATAGATTTAGAAAATAAATTGAAATATGTCATACTTAAAAACTTACTATTTAGTTTTTAAAAAAATACACGAAGTAAATTCAAATTTATGAACACGTTACTACTTTAATTACGAGTTTTTACTAGTACAGCGAACTTCAAATTTACCTGGATTAGTGCCTTTATGTGTTCTCTTTCAAGCTTAACTTCAAGAGAAGGATCATCCGCAAGCTGCAGAAGAACATCAACCATATCATGAACCCCATAACCCTTTACCGATTTTCTCCTATCATGGTGCTCATCTAAAATACCCTCGTAAAATTTATCAAGCTTCTTGCTCACATCCTTCATTCTCTTAACATGCCCTTGTAAATCAAAAGAAGCAAGCCATGGAATTGAGTCCCCGATATCCAAAATACCAAGAAGCAACAACAATTCTTCAATCATTTCCGTGAACTCCTTTGGAGTCACAGTATTTTTTTCAGCTTCGTCCGTATACCTTTTCCCCAACACCATCCGACAAATCGAAGTGAGATTGAGTGTGTAGAGACGATCTTTCAGATGAACAGGTGTGGAAGCTGATTTGAACAACTCAGAGAGGAAAATATTTCTTTCTTCTACCCTCATGTCCTCAAACTGATCCAAGCGTTTTGCACTGAGAAGTTCCATTAAGCAGATTTTGCGAGCCTGGCGCCAATATGGACCGTACGGTGCGGTTGCCATTCCTGAGTAATTGTAAGTTGTGTACTTCCCAGCAAGAAGAGCTGGCTTTGAAGCAAAGCTAATGTCATGAGTCTTGAGCAGAAGCTTTGCCACTTCAGCTGATAAGCCTACAACAACAGATGAGAGGCCGAATTTTAGGTGCATAAGGGGGCCGTATTTTTGGGAGAGAGAGTGGATGGAGACGTGAGGGAGAGGGCCGATGAGGTTCAGGTTTCCAATCAATGGCCATGGCCTTGGACCCGGTGGCAAGTTTAGTTTACGGGAAAATTGGCGGCGAAACAAGAAGAGGACGACGGGGAGGAAGAAGAGGATGGAGCAAAATATAGCTGAGTTTGAAGGACTAGTTATAGGATTTTCCATTATTTTGGATAAACTGTAAACGGTGGTAACGATGATTTGATTATTGTGTCTGTGAAAATGGAAGTGAAAGAGGTATTTATAGATTTGAAAAGCATAAGAAAGGGATAGTGTGGTACTTTTTATTAAAGAATAATTTATTTTTTTAATTCTAACTTGAAAATGCATGATACATTTTTTTCAACTCTAACTTGAAAATGCATGATTCATCAATATCAATGTTTTTGCATGATACATTTTTTCAATTCTAAGTTGAAAATGCATGATACATCAATATCAATGTTTTTGCTTGGTAGTCGTCGGCTCATTATATATAGATCTATAAAATTTAAATGTCATAAACATGTTCTATAGAGGCATGCGCGTGTAGCACAACATTTGTTATTATTTATTAGACCTTAATCCAGATACTAAGCACTTCTATTTTAGCTTCTATTTTCGATTTTCATAAATACAAAATGTGAGGCTGTAGACAAATTTGAAATGCTCGTGGATTTGAATTCTTTGAAAAAATTTTGACCCCACACTCAATTTTTTTGTTATAATTCGGTTCGTTTACGAATTCGGGTTGGTTTGAAATAATATAACAAATAAGAACTGTGAAAGTTGTAATATAGTTGTTTGGTTGTTGAGAAAAACAGAGAGAAAACAGAGGGAAAAATGAAATTGAAAGAAAAGAGTTGTGTTATTGTTACACACAAATGTACACGAGTGAATTGTATTTATACTGTATCAGAGTAAATAAATTGCTAATAACAGATTTATTAGCTGACCAATAATAGAATGACAACTGTACAATCTTAGACAAACTTGCGCCATGCTGGCTGGGAAGCTGCTGAGCATTCAAAAGGTACACTGAAAAAAATCATGCTGAAACCTTTCGGAATATATATACTCCTAACAAGAACTTTTATTTCAACAAAAAATAATCACGAAAGAAATCCCAAAGAACTACAAAAGGTACACTGAAAAAAAATACAGATAATCACAGCTCAAAAGAAGATAAAAAAGTGTAAAAAATCAAGTTAACCAATTTATCAAAATGGAAGCTTGACTCCTCGAATTAGAACTAGAATTAGAAACAATGAGGCAGTGGTGATCATTCGCATTGCAACGGCGAGAGGGGGACAACAGAAGATAGCAGCCGTAGTGTGTATGTTTGTGTCACACCCTCATTGTTGTGGGCTGTGAACCTTCAACACAGCACCATAGTTTAGGGGCTATTTCGGGCTTTAGGTGTCCTAGCTCTCTATATGTAGTTTTGTACATATTTAGGAGGTAAAGATTTTCCTAATTAGACTAGGAGTGGACTTTCCCAAAGAGAATCTTGCACAAATTATGTTTTCCATTTCAAGCATAGGTTCTCTTTGTTAGATTAGGATATCTTATATAAGTAGTATTAGCTAGACTTGTATATAAAAAAAAAAAAAAAAAAAAAAAAAACTCTTTGTAGGCAAAAATGGAATACGCTCTAAGCCAAAATTAGTTTTATTTTTTTTTCCTTTATTTTTCTCTCTTCGTTGCGTGTGTGTTTCACTCTTCAGTTAGGATTTTAGGGTTTTAGACTAACTTAAAGCACTAAATTTGGTTAAATTTGGCATTTAAGGCCACACGCTACATTAAGATCATGACAATGTGTGACGAAGAAGAACAAGAAGAGAACGAGGATTAGGGAGCAGCTGCTTTGTGTGTGTTGGGTTATTTTAATTTTTTAACTTTTCTTTAATATTAACATTGAGGCTTGGTAAGAGAAAGATGCATTTGTGAAAATTGAAAAATGAGAGGTGAAGGACATCGAAAATTATCAAACTAGGTTTAGAAATTAGGATTTAATTTTTTTTTTTTAAATTTTAAGCAACTCAATTGAGTTTTAAATTCGGTTTGGTTCCAACCCAATCAAGTTACAAAGTTCAACCCAAAAAGATTCTGGGACTGGCCCTAAGTCAACATAAATTTTAGTTTCTATGCCCACCCCTAAAAAAATGGAAAATAATAAAGCGCACAAAAGGAAATAATTTTACATGGTTAGGCGTTGAAATTCCAACATTCACGGGGTTACACCTAAAATTTGAATAATATATTAAGATACCTATCCGTACAACCTTGCATACTTGCGCAATTTTTAGACTCCCTCTTAATATCTTGCCACCACCTTTTTGTAACCGTCCTAATGAATATTTAGCCAACGCCACCGGTCTTCTTGTTTGTTGTGTCGCTCTATAAAATCCATTCACCACCCCAAAAAGGTAAGGAACAATGAAGATTGAAAGACAACTCTGTTATAATACATAAGTGCCAAGCACAAATAATAAAGAGATATTTTAACGATTTGCACTGTAATCTCCAAACTCATGAACGCTTAGAATTTCTCCTTTTATAGATGACCTTCTATCAAATATGTGAGTAGATCTTCAATATTTCAAATATTAACTTTTTGATCTATGTTATTTTTAGGATTTTAGGATTTTATTATTTTACATCTTTTTGATATTTTATATTTTTAATTACAATCAATCATGGTATGAGTTTTAATCTTTTACTTCCAATATAATTATAGTTAATTTAGAAAAATGAGTTTATCTTATTATAAACTAGCAAATAAAATTGTGCTTCGCACGGCTGTGAAAAATAAATTTAATATTTTTAATTAATTTTTCTTGTGAATACATTAAATAATCTCTAAGGGATATACTCTTTTTTATTATACTTTTAATGGTTTTTCTTCAACAAATATTGGATGTATTCATTGAAAAAGAAATTTAAAAATTAGATAATAATAAATAAGATTAGTAAAGTCAAACCGTTGTTCAATTCTTATGATAAAACAATAACTAAAAAAATTATATAGCCATAGTTTTCTTAATTATATTCAACTTACTAATTTGTTTAAACTTTTATTTTTTTTTTCCCAACCAGCTCTAATGATCTCAATATCACCCACACCACATAGACTTCCGACAACATCTGTAATATCATGAAAAAATAACATAAACATATTAAAACATAAGGATCAATAATTTATAATATACACTTAAAGATTAACAAAAATTAATAATCAAAATAAATACCTGAGAGGATTGTGTTACCATTCACACATAAATCAATCAAATTCAGAGATACGAATTGGAATTCATTGATCAAAATTTTAACAATTCCTTCTACTAGCCATTGCATGAATTAGATTTTTCTATGAAAAAAAAAATGTTGTATTAAGTGTAAAACAATTGAGAAAAAAAAAAGATAATTAAAGAAAACAATGGGAGAAGGAATTTTTTATACAACCTTCCATTGATAAAATCATGTCCACACTAATTAATTCTTCATTTTTCTTGGTATTAATAGACTCTTATGTCCTACAAAATATAACTCTTATTGTCCAACTATCTCCATCATTGTTAACTCATGAAGAAAAGAGTACTTCATGAACCATACAATACTCAAAATTTAAAATTTTAAATAAGTCAAACAATAAAAACACAAGAATTTTTCTAAGAAGGATGCTGGTTAAATAATTAAAAAAAATTTAAACATAAAAAATCTTAAATACTTAGTGTTTAAAGAGTTTAAAGAAGCCAAAATGTACTAAATAAAAGTTGCATAATTAAATATAGGATTATGACATTAAAATTAGACCTTGGTAGTGGCATTGTTGAGGGAAGATAAAGAAGTTTTCTTTCCTATATTAATTAGGTCTTGGTAGTGGTATTGTCGAGGAAAGATGAAGGAGTATTCCTTCCTATATTAATTAATTGATTGATGTATTTTAAGCCACAAAATTTTAATTGATCGCATAATAAAAGAAATGAATGTTTCTAAGGTTTATAATGAATTATTTAAATGGTTACATATTGTTGAATATATTAGATAATAGAGAATATAAAAAGATGAGGAATAGTGATGCCACATAAAAACACAATACTAAAAAAAAAAAAGTCAAATAATAAAAATACAAGAATCTTTCTAAAGAGAATGTTGGTTAAATAATTAAAAAAATTCCAAACATAACAAATGTTAAATACTTAGTATTTAGAGAGTTTGAAGAAGTTAAAAGGTACTAAACAAAAAGGTTGTATAATTAAATATGAGATTGTGATATTAAAATTAAGCTTTGGTAGTGGCATTGTTGTGGGAAGATGAATGAATCTTCCTTTCTATATTAATTAGGCATTGTTGAAGGAAGATGAGGGAGTTTTCATTCCTATATTAATTAGGCATTATTGAGGGAAGATGAAGGAGTCTTCCTTCCTATATGAATTAGTTGATTGATATGTTTTAAGTCGCGAAGGTTTAATTGATGATATAATAAAAAAAAATAAATGTCCCTAAGACTTATAATGAATTATTTTAATGATTATATATTATTGAATATATTAGATAATAGAGAATATAAGAAGATGAGGCAGGAATAGTGATGCCACATGAAAACACAATACTAAAAAAAATAAGTCAAATAATAAAAACACAAGAACCTTTCTAAAGAGGATGTTGGTTAAATAATTAAAAAAATTCAAATATAACAAATCTTAAATACTTAGTGTTTAGAGAGTTTGAAGAAGTTAAAAGGTACTAAACAAAAGGTTGCTTAATTAAATATGGGATTATGATATTAAAATTAAGCCTTGGTAGTGGCATTGTTGAAGGAAGATGAAGGAATCTTCCTTCATATATTAATTAGGCATTGTTGAGGGAAGATGAAGGAGCATTCATTTCTATATTAATTAGTTGATTGATGTATTTTAAGTCATGAAAGTTTAATTGATGGCATAATAAAAGAAATGAATATTTCTAAGGCTTTTAATTAATTATTTTAATGGTTACATATTATTGAATATATTAGATAATAGAGAACATAAAAAGATGAGGAATAGTGATGCCAACATTTAGGAACAAATAACACAAATGGATGAGAAAGGAAAAATAAAAATAGAAAAACCACCTTCACTTGAGAACTCCAATCAGCCTCTAACAGTTCTTTAATGCTCATCCTATTGAGGAACATCTCTTCCTAAAAAAGTAATCTTATTCACATTCGAACTTTTAATAACTTGCACAATGTTGAAGATGGTAGAAAATCTTTCAATTAATGATGCTACATAATCTATTTGAAGATTTATATAGATTTTGCTTGCACTTGTGAAAGAGAAACTAACCTCATATGTTTAGAGTAAATATAAACTAAAACGAAACTTGAACAAAATCCAAATTTGTGTATACTAAAATAGCCACATTGCATTTGAAAATGTTAAGTAGTAGGATCTAAATAAAATAATCACCTTGGAATGTTTTAATAGTTGTAGAAGTTACTATCACAATATAAGGACCCTCATCTTTCTTGGACAAGTTTGGATCAAACATCTCCCCTAACTTTCCCCATAAAGTAATCTTTGTTGTTACTAAGCTATCCATAAAAATTAACAAAAGTTAATAATGTAAAGAGAATCAATAACTAAAAAATAACATAAACAACTAAAAAACTATATAGTCATAGTTTTCTTTATTATATTCAACTTACTAATTCGTTAAAACTTTTATATCTCTTTTTTTTTTCAATTAGCTCCAACGATTTCAATATCACCCACATCACATAAACTTTTGACAACATCTGTAATATTATGGAAAAATAACATAAACATCTTAAAACATAAGGATCAATAATTTATAATATACACTTAAAAATTAACAAACATTAATAATTAAAAAAATACCTGAGAGGATTATGTTAATGATAATTGTGTTAATGATAACACGTAAATCAATCAAATTCGGAGATACGAATTGGAATCCATTGATCGGAATCTTAACAGTTCCTTCCTTTAACCTCTTCAGAGAAGTTATAACTAAGAAATAATTTTATACTGATTTGAAAGTGGTTTATACTCGCCTGTACTTGAAACAACTTTCAAATTCTTGACACTGTACAAAGAATCCTCACTTAACATGTGCTTAAACCTTGTCACTAAATTTTTTCTGATTGTTCCATGGATTAGATTTTTCCTATGCCAAAAAAAAAAAAACACATGTTACATTAAGTGTAAAACAATTGGGAAAACAATTAGAGAAAACAATGGTAGAAGGAATTTTTTATACAACAATTTCATCAATAAAAATCATATCTATACTAATTACTTCTCCATTCTTCTTAGTATTAATAGAATTACACATCCTACAAAGCCTAACCCTTATCATCCAACTATCTTTATCATTGTTCAACTCATGAAGAAAAGAGTACTCTATGAAGCACACAATACTAAAAATTTAAATAAATTAAATAATAAAAATACAAGAATTTTTCTAAAGAGGATGTTAGTTAAATTAAAAAAAAACTCAAACATAATAAATCTTAAATATTTAGTGTTTAGAGAGTTTAAAGAAGTCAAAAGGCACTAAACAAAAGGTTGCATAATTAAATATTGGATTATGACATTAAAATTAGGATCTAGTGGCATTGTTGAGAGAAGATGAAAGAATCTCTCTTCCTATATTAATTAGTTGATATATTTTAAGCTACTAAAGTTTAATTACTTGTATAATAAAATAAATAAATGTTTCAAGACTTATAATTAATTATTATTAATGGTTATTGTTAACATATATGTTAACATTCTCCCCCTTTTTGATGATGACAAACATTTCATGTATTTAAAGAATGATTGCATAAATTACTCCCCCTAAATGTAAGCTCCTCTTACAATTTAGGTAAATTAACAAATTTAAATACATGTATTCTTCTCCCCCTTCATCATCAAAAAGAAAACTTAATGGAAAATTGAAGAAAAATAGCAAAATTTTGAATAAGTTTAAAACAAGTATTTTTCTCCCCTTTCATCATAAAAAAAACCTTAAAGGGATAGAATAAAAGGAGTAAATTTATTACCCATGTTGTCCAAGTAGAAATTTTGATAGAATCTCCCCCTAACAACAAGCATCACCTCAAATACAAGATTTAGTAATATCACTCTCAAATTATTATAAATCATTATACAAGCCAACTCCATATACAAAGCATCACACAATTTATCAACCATAAAATAATCATGAATCATGATTCCATCAATTATGAAATCAACAACTCAAAACATAAAATCACCATATAAAACACCCATGTAATCAAATAATCAAAATATCTCAAAATCATCAAAATCATTACCATAATCATATATCAACCAAAGAATACTCAAAGCGCATATTATTCTCCCCCTTTTGATATCATCAAAATGGTATATTACTATGTCTCCCCCTTTGGATAACAAAAATATTCAAAATGCATATTATCCAAAATAGAACAAGTAATAAGCTAAGCAAGGGAATGCAAGAGTCATAAGAGCATAATGTCAACAATCCAAGCTCTATAAATAATAACAAGACAACTAAACTCATCAAAGATTTAATGTGACATTTCAATAAAATTTAAAAAATCTCATATGCTTAAGATTTCAAAGTAAATGTATTTCTCCCTTACAAATAATATCTCCCTCTTTATCATCAAAGAGAATAAAAACTCCCCCTATCAATCATCAAAAGCTCAAGATAGGCATATTAGCTCAAAATTATCGTTGTACAAGCATAAGAGACTACTTGTGAGTTTGGTGATGAAAATGGATTTTGAAGATGACTTTGAAAACAAGAAATCATGAGGAATAATTTTTGTGAATCGATTTGAATAGAAAACAAATGGAAATGATGAATTTTGGAGTGAAAAGAATGAAGGAAGATAGTTTTAGAGAGAAACACATCAAGCATGAAGATGAACAACACTCTATCTTTCACGAATTTAACGGATTGTAACCGCTAATCTTGAAGGCAGCATCTATCTTGAATTCTTACCTTATCATAAGTTATGATTATAACAAAATAACATGCATATTACCGATTTTGAGAATGTTTATCTGGTTTTGGAAGCAACTAAGTAATGACTTTCAGAATTCGGTTATCATAATTGGTTATCCGTTATTAATGACAAAAAATTCAAGAATTCGGTTTTCCTATGTTATCCGTTTTGCCAAAAAATTCAAACACACAAATTATCATAAAAATGGATCAATTAAAAACATTTTGTGATTCAAAACTTTTCAATAAAATTAGTGCATGAACCATAAATTACATTCATCAATCATAGATTGCATATGATCAAACTTTATCAAATCCATGTAATCATAAAACATATCCTTTATCTCAAATCTTAAGCTCATCAAAATCAACATAGCTATTTAGAAAGCCACAATTACTGAACAAGTGATCAAATAAATTAAATAATAAAATACAAGAATTTTCTAAAGAGGCCAATTAATGAATGATGATATAACACAATTAATAGCACATGAATTCACATACATAAGAGATGGACAATGATGATAGACAATTAAGAAGATTATGAAATTAAAACCATACAATCATCAAAATCAAACAAAGGCATCCTATATTACATTAGTTGGTATATTTTAAGCCAATAATAATTCCATCATGTAAACATAAATAAATATTCACATAATTCAATTATTATCCATCTATATGATATTAACAAAATATTATTGATTTTGATTAACAAATAAGATTAAGAATGATTAAGTTTTGAAATGTTAAATTATTTTGAACATAAATGAAATCATTATTTTCACATTATAAGGTTTTATATTTAATGGAAAAAATAAATTTTGCTTAAGTGTTTACTAAGTTTACGGTTCAAGTGTTTTGAAAATCTGAAATAAACGGTGACTTATTTGAAAAGTGTGAAGGGTAATTTTAGAGTTATAGTAACTATTTACCAAAATTGCAGCTTTGGGATTAACGAGTTTTATTTTGGAATTTTCAAATTGGACATATTTGTAAAGTTATAACTTTACAAAAGGTCCATAATTATAAATTTCTAAATAATACTTTGTGAATCTAAAACTTTCTGAAATTATGAAATGGTCCAAAATACTATAATACTTTTAAATAAGTCATTCTCCATAATTTCAAACAATACTTATTGATTTTCAAGTTTCAAAACACTTTCAATTAAACCATAAACTTGAAAACAATTAATTCGGCAAGCTAGATAAAATTCAAATTTTCCATTAAATATAATTTAAAATGTGAAAATAATGATTTATCTAAAATGTATAAAAAATAATTTAAGTTTTTTAAAACTTAATCATTCAACTTATTTGTTATCATCAAAATCAACATATAATACATATTTGTTAACAATCTCAATTTTGATGATGACAAATCTTTTGTTTTAAAGAATGATTCAAAAGTTTTTGTTTGTTATCATCAATTGTGAGTGTTTAAGTGAAAACATATATGTTGAGATAAAATATATGTTGTAAAGGTTTATATGACATCTTCAAGTCAATTGATTCTTGATGATAACATAAGAATGATTAAGTTTTTAAAAGGTTAAATTATTTTATACATTAAATAAATTAGTTATTTTCACATTACTCATTTATTATTGTGCTTTTATTGAATTTATTATTTTCAAGTTTATGGTTTGATTAAGGCATTAGATTGAATTGTTTAAAATTATGTGTGGTTTGATTAGAATAATTTTAAAATATCCAATTCATAATTTTAGACATTGTATTTCAATATATTATTGGATTTAAATAGAAGATTCTCCATTATTTTTAGTATTTAGATTCCCACATCATTATAAAGTCTAACCTTGTAATCAACTACAATTATTGTTCAACTTATAAAGAAAAGAGTAATCTATGAAGCAGACAATACCAAAATTCAAATAAATCAAATAATAAAAATACAAAAAATTTTCTAAAGAGGATGTTGGTTAAGTAATTAAAAAAATCAAACACAACAAATCTTAAATATTTAGTATTTAGAGAGTTTGAAGAAGTCAAAAGGCACTAAAGAAAATGTTGCATAATTAAATAAGAGATTATGACCTCTATAATAAAATAAATGAATGTTTCAAAAGACATATAATTAATTATTATTAATGGTTATATATTGTTGGATTTAAATAAAAAGAGGAAGAGACATATACAAAGAATATCCACTAATATTTTATAAATTTTAGGTAATAGAGAATATAAAAAGATGAGGAAGGGAAGATGAAAGAACCTATCTTCTTATGTTAATTAATTGATGTATTTTAAGCTATTAAAGTTTAATTTCTAGCATAATAAAATAAATAAATATTTCAAAAGGCTTATAATTAATTATTATTAATGGTTATATATTGTTGGATTTAAATGGAAGGAGGAAGAGACATATACAAAAAACTCCACCAATATTTTAGATATTTTAGATAAAAGAGAATATAAGAAGATGAAGAATAGTGATGCAACATCACCTCTTATAGTCCCAACTTTATATACATATATATATAGATAAGCTGTTAAGAGATGGAATATGACAGATTAAATAATTGTGTGTAATAGCAGAAGTCAGAGAAGTGCTTCCAAAAAGCATGATTGAATCGACAACAATCATTTGTCTCTAAACTCACCACCTAGGTGCATGACCAAATTTACAAAATCCCAAATAAAATAATTATTACACATGTTGATTATAAAATTTAAATGAAGGAGTGACACGAAATGTTGGGATTCAAATACTAAAATTCTTAATATTATTGTTTAATGAAATTCATAATTGATTTTTAATTTTTTATTAAGACGTTATTTGATCTTTAAAATTACGATAATCATATCATCACTTGATTATCTTTTGTTAAATTTAATATGAGAGTCCCTGATGCAGCGGAAATTTAATGTTCAAAATATTCCTTTGATTCTAGAGAATGCTGGAATAAAGAACAACTAAATTCACGTTGATTCAAAAGAATGCCGCGAATTTAAGAGTTAAGACTCATTGATTACTCAGAATACCGAGAATTAACTATTTAAATACTCACAAGAGATTTGAAAACTGAAATATTATTGAACTCAAAAATCTATATCTACCTGTAAAAGCTACAAAAGATACTTATTTATACTAACTAAGATTTATCTTAATTTGATTAGAAAACCTATTTTAATAAGACTTAACAATAAGACTATGAGTAGGAAACCAAATTAAATTAGAATACAAATTAATTAAAATATTCCTAAATATTATAAATTTCAATCTAATTAGGATTTCTTCAATCTCTCGATCCGCATTATTCCTGCCAAGGTGGAGAAAATTCGTCCTCGAATTTTGCTTGTTGTAGTCTCCAAGATAATCTTTATTTGCCTTAAGCTTAATTTTTAAATTACAATGTCGATGCTGATGAATAACCCTGAACTTTCCAACCTTGGTGATTATATCCATCCAATCTGTTCAAAAACGCGAGATAAAATCTTCAATTAACAATTTTTTTTAAAGAATACTTTGTCGTAACATCCTTTGAAGCTCTTAGATAAAATCTTCCACTTGTTGAAAAATCTTATGATACCTCTCCCCATTTGAATCGAGTGAATAATATGAGACTATATCAATTGCTACCTCATCTTGTTCCACAAGATCAATATAGTCATCAAATTGTGGTGTTGATCCAAATCAATGTATTTGTGTTGAGAATTTGTTGCAGGCACGAATGGCTAATTAATACTCTCCTCGGAAGAAATAAAATTGTCGAGTGAATAAACTTATTATTTTCCTCATTATCCTCATGAAAAACATCATCACGAACAACTTCATCAGATCCATATGTCTGCTTCATGTCCAAAGATTTTCTATTTTGAAGTTTCTCTAAATCTTGAGCAATCGAACGCAAAATCCTCAACATCCCAATTAAAACTTCTTTCAAGACAAAATCTTTCACGATGAAGTTGTAGTTTCATGATTCAATTTTTTTTTCCTTCTTTTCTGTTTTCTCTCTTTTTTTTTTTGGTTTGTTTAGGTTTTTTTGCGAAGACCAGAAAACAAAAGGGCAGCACTGGTATAAATTAAAGAATTGGGTCAAAACTATAAATAAGTAAAATATAGGGTTACCAGCGACGGTGATTGGAAAATGAGCAAGGATGGGTGGATTGGAATATTTTCGGGTTGGTGACTACGATGATGGTGGTGGTTTGTCAGAAAAGTTAATTTTTTTTCCGGAAATTAGAGATATAAGTGGCGGTTTTTTGTTGGTTTAGATTTTCAGCGATCGGTGGTGGGGATAAGTGGGAGAGGTTTAGCTGATGGAGAGGAGTTGATTGGTGGTGGTGATGACGGCTTAATCGCGCCAGAAAGTGGTGAACGATGGTGGCAGTTTCGCGGCAGGTTTGAGTCTTTTTTCCAGCGATCTAAGGCTAATCGACAGTGGAAATGCTTGGGTTTTGATGGCTGGCGATTTATGATCGGAATGGTGGCGATTACATCCGGATCGGTGACACAAGACTTTGCCAACAGCCTTGGACGACGGATGCGGGCTGAAACTTTTGCTTCTGTTTCGTTTTTTTATTTTTTTTGGGCTAAATGGAAAAAATAAAAAACTGGAAAAAGGAAAGGTTTGGTGGTAGATGAGGTTAGGTCGGTGATACTAGGTTTTAGCTCTGATACCAAACTGATGCAGCGAAAGTTTAATATTCAAAATATTCTGTTAATTATAAAGAATAACGGAATAAAGAACAACTAAATTCACGTTGATTCAAAAGAATGCCGCAAATTTAGGGGTTAAGACTCATTGATTGCTCAGAATATCAAGAATTAACTATTTAAATACTCACGAGAGATTTGAAAACTGAAATATTATTGAACTCGAAAATCTATATCTACCTGTAAAAGTTACAAAAGATACTTATTTATACTAACTAAGATTTATCCTAATTTGATTAGAAAACCTAATTTACTAAGACTTAACAATGAGACTCTGAATAAGAAACCAGATTAAATTAAATACAAATTAATTAAAATATTCCTAAATATTATAAATTTAAATCTAATTAGAATTTCTTCAATCTATAGCTCTGCATCAGTAGTGTAATCATTTTCATGGAAATGAGTAAAAATAGCCCACACCTTTTTTTAATTATTTTTGTCACTATTTTAAAAAGTATTGGGTTTAAATTGACAAGTTGGTAAAAGAAACACGTTTTTTATTGCCCTAAAAAATTAACTAAGGATTTGTTTGATGTAACAATTCAAATAGAGGTTATTTAAGTAGAGGTTGTTATCAATGAGAGTTTTTATTAAAAATTATAAAATTATTTCAATAGATAAATTTTTTAAAGTCATATTATGAAATAAATAAAATAAAATTGTTAAACAAATAAAGAATATTTTAAATATTTTAATATTATAAAGTCTTTTCAATCTCTATTCAAAATCTTAAAATTTAAACTTTTACTACTAGAGACAAATAACTTATTTAATTTTTAAAAATTCTACTAAAAAAATAATTAAATAATAATAAAAATTTATAAAATTAAATAAATACTTATAAATATTAAATAAATCATATTAAATAGACACTAATTAAAAAACGTATGTAACATGTTAATGGACAAATTATATCACTTCATTGAAAACAAATGCATTACGTAAGCCCAAAAAAAAATTCAAACATTTGAAATCTTACAAGTTGCAATAAATTAAGAAGAGAAAATTTGGCGCTTGAATTGAGGAGATTAGAAGTTGTATCCAGTATTAATTTGGCTTGTATCAATTTGGTCAAAATATTTGACAACTAGTTCGAGTAATCTGTCGTATTCAATAGAAGAACTTATTATTATTGTTATTATTATTATTGATAAGCAGCAAATAGGGCAAAGCTTATCTTGTATCGGTTGTACGTTACAGTTATAAATTTTTGAATCCTTAAAAATATTAATAATTATGAAAACATCAATAAATTTTAGAGTTTTATTTTTTAAACCCTAAGCTAAAACCAAGCAACACTGCAATTGTACTTCAAATTTTTTTTAAGTTTTTCATTCATATTTATAGCAAATTTAGTATCAAGTTTTTTATTTTATTTAATTAAATCTATAACTTATTTAATCTTATATTTATTGAGTTTTTATTTATTATATTAATGATTTCTTAATTAAATGTTGAAGTCATTTATTAATTGTTTAACTTTATTAAATTTTTTACTTATTTGATCCCCTAACTTTTTAATTTGTTTTTTTTTCTTCATTAAAATTATTAATTTCTAATATTTTGTTTGCTTTTTCTATATCATTTATAAATAAATATGGGTTTCCTAATTTATTTAATAAATATAACGAAATTCAATTTAATTAATTATTTTCCCACATATCTGAATCATTGATCATATCAAAAGATTAAAATATTTCGTAAGAAAATCCTCTTTGTATATAGTTAGAATGTGGTATCGTTTGCTATTTCTATATCATTTATGAATAAATTTGGGCTTCCTAATTTATTTAATAAATATAACAAAATTCAATTTAATTGATTATTTTCCCTCATGTCTAAATCATTGATCAGATCAAAGGATTAAAATTTTTCATTAAAAAATCCTCTTTGTATATAGTTAGAATGTGGTAATTCATTAGTTCATGTATTTCGTGAAATTATTAGAGGTTCTAATGATTTATTCATTGTAACATCATTCTACTAATTTATTTGAGTCATAATATATTTATGACTTATAATATCTATCTATCTATCTATATATATATAAGAAAAAAATCTAATTTATTCCTAGGAGAGACAAGAAATTATAAATGTAGATGCAAAATTATTTAGATCTTTATAAAAATATAGTAAAAATTTTAAAAAAATTTTAAGAATAAATGTAGAAGAGATGGTTAACAAAATCATTTAGTTATATAAAATTAATGAGGACTTATTTAAAAAAATAAGTAAATATGTGATTCAAAATAAAAATTTTTGTAAAAAGCTATTACACCCATACCTCATTTTAGGTTAAAATTATTTTCATCCATTAGATTAAAAAATATTAGAAAGTAGGAGTTTTAATTGAATCTATAACTTATTTAATCTTATATTTATTGATTTTTTATTTATTATATTAATGATTTCTTAATTAAATGTTGAAGTCCTTTATTAATTGTTTAACTTTATTAAATTTTTTACTCATTTGATCTCCTAACTTTTTAATTTGTTTTATTTTTTTTTCATTAAAATTATTAATTTCTAATCTTTCGTTTGCTTTTTCTATATGATTTATAAATAAATATGGGTTTCCTAATTTATTTAATAAATATAGCAAAATTCAATTTAATTAATTATTTTACAAGAAATGATCACTAAATATTGGGAGGTTGGGTTCACTTTTTTATATAACACAACAATCAGTTCTCTATAAGTATATAGTTTCTAGTCTGAGAGAAACGATGAGTCTATTGAGACATTTAGAGGTTGTTTGTTAAATGTCTAAAGTCTGAAATTTTATTAATTTCAGACATTTTTTAAAATTTACTTGTTTGTTTTTTAGAACTTATACCTGATTTTCAGACATTTACATCTGAATAGAAAAAGTAAACTTTTGTGACTTTTATCTGAATGGGAAAATATCTGAATGACAAGTAAATATTATATTCCAAAAATATCTCTGTAAAATAACTTATTTCCTAAACTATAAAATCTAATCTTCTTTTTTGTTTTAATTTACAATGATATAAATGTCAAATAACCAAGTTTAAAATGTTTTTTATTATAAAAACAAATAAGATGCCACTTATATTCATATATTAAAAAAAAACAAACAAACATATCATTTAGATTTTCGTATTCAGACCTATTCAGCCTTTAGAAAAATTCAGACCTATTTAGATTTCAGACCAAAAAACAAACGTTACCTTAGTGTTATTGGAGTTTGTATGTAAGGAAAAATACTAGAGTAACTGTAATAATTGTTTATATAGTATATTTATCTCTTCTCATCCTTAGAGGCAGCGGTTTTTCTCCGATATAAGAGTTTTTCTCGTAAATTTTTATGTTGTGTGATTGAATTTTTTTCTCCATCTATTTTTTTATTTTTTATTTTGTTTGATATTTTTGCTTGTAAGATCTTGGGCAAGATTAAAAATTACCCAACAAGACTGATATAAAATGACTTAACTATATTATTATCTTGTCAAATTTAAACTAACAGAAATTCTATCTACTATTTAAAAAAAAGAAACTTCTATCCATTTACTTATCATATCAAGGATTTTAAATTTTAATCAAACACTATTGTTAATTTAAAATTATGCCACTTATTTAATATTTTCTAATATATTCTCGAAAGTTTTACTTATTTAATATATTTTACAATATTTGTATTTATTATCAATCTAAACTCCTATTAGTTTTGGTCTAAATATAATTAAATACTTTTTTAAAATATAACAAATATAATATATATAATTTTATTTGTCAAAACATAGCCAACCAACATAACATAATTAATTGAATAGCTAATTGTTTTATAAATATTTTTTACTACAAGAATTCTTAACCAAAACCTAAAACAAATTATTAAAAGATTAATATAAATTCACATTATTAATATTTGATGATATAATATGAACAGAATACACCAACGGCCAATTTTAATGAGACTTTAATTGAGAATCTACTTCATGATTGTGTCTTTATTAGAGAATATGTAAAGGTTATGGACCCGAAAGTTATTGGTTGCAGTTAAAAAGCACTTCTCTTTCTCTGTCTCTGCCGCTCGGGCTATATATTAAACGCTTCTTGTGCATCTGTCTTCTTTCTCCATCAGTACTGTACATCAAGCTCTAAGCTTTAGCTCTCTCTTTTTTAACTTTCAAGATTTCAAAGCCCTCTCTTTTCATTTCTAACATCACAATTAATTAACATGGAAGATCGTAAGGAGGTATTTGTTTCTCCATCTCTCTCTAACTTTGTTCTGGTTCTTTAATTTCCTCATTTGGGGTGTTTGTTTGCTGAGAAAGTTTATATAGGAAAGAATGAGAAAACTTTATATCTTTTGAGTTTTTGTTTTGCATGTTAGTGAACTTATGATGAATTTGCTAATGAAAGAGTTTCTTTGTTTCTTTTTTTTTTTTCCTTTAGAGCAAAAATTTTCCAATTTCAGATTATTAAAAATCCAGCTTTGAATGAATATGAGTTTCCAGTTTTCACTTTCAGGTGGGTTTTATTTTGTTGAATTACTTCAAAATTTTTAAGCTTATTTCTTTTTGGGTAGAACAGAAAATTTTAAAGGCTCTGATTATATCAGTTTAACTAAGGATCAGTTTGATATAACAAAGGTTATTTAAGTAGAGATTTAACTAAAAAATTAGTTGTTGTCAATGAGATATTTTATTAAAAATTATAAAATTATTTTAATAGATAAATTTTTTAAAATCGTTTTATGAAAGGAATAAATTAAAATTATTAAATAAATTAATAATATTTTAGATATTTTAATATTAAATTTCAAGCTTTATTTAAAAGTCTAAAATTTAAACTTTTATTAATAGAGATAAATAACTTATTTAATCTTTAAATTTTAAAAAAATAACTAAAAATTAAAAAAAATATAGAATTAAATAAATATTTACAATTATTAGATAAGTCATATTAAATAGATACTGTTATAAAATCTATTAATCAAGAGTACAACTATATAGAAAGAGAAAGAAAGAAAGCAAATAAGAGATATAATATATGTAGAGAGAAATTTTATTCAATCTCTTGTGTGTTATTTACACTTCTAAGTGTATATAAATAAAGAGTAAAAGTATCCTTTTATAGTGATACAATCATAAAATAGTAAGTAATACATTATAATTGTAAGAGACACTAATCTTTAAATTAAGGAGATAATAAGAGTTAGAAAAGATGAAAAGTTGTTTATGAGGAGATAAAAAGCTACTTAGATGAACATCCACATAAATTATAATTATTTTATAACACTCTCCCTTGAATGTTCATCTTACAAAGAATATGTTTCGTTAAAACCTTTACTAGTTAAAACCCTATAAGAAAAAAAAAACTAATAAAGGAAAAAGAGTATATTATTCATTTGTATTTCATAGAGGTATAAACTGCCTCATTAAAACCTTACTAGGAAAAACCTAATGGGACAAAAGCCCAATAAAAAAAAAAAAGTACAGTGCATGTAGTCTTGTATATAAATATTCTCCCCTCAAAATGACATGGATGCTTCAAATATCAATCATAATTTATTGTAATTAGCAATATTTTGGTGAAATAATTTACAAGATCAACACCATTCTTTCAAAACTTGAAAACATGTAATAAATTATAGATACAATCATCTTGAATTTGAAGAATATTGGCATGCATATATCTTTATAATTTTATTGATCTTCTTAAATAAAACTAAGGTTTAGCATTCATATCACGGAAAAAGTGTGATACACTTTTCACACTATTTTAAAATTTTCAAGTATATGCTGAGCATAATTTAATTTACAATTATGCAACTTTCGAATATCTTTATAAGTAAAATTTTGAATAAAGTATAGTTCTTCGGGACCAAGACATATACAACGTATTTTAAAGTAAAATAATTTTGAATATGAAATGCTTCTAGTATTTCTATATATCAGCATTGTATTTCATAAACTTCAATTCATAAACTAAGAAAATTCTTTTATTGTAAGATCTTTCATCTTGAATTATGTTTTTAGAAGAAATAAGTTCATAAGTTCTTCAAGAGTCTTTTCATGATGAAATCATCAATACATTATGCAAAGATTGTAAATTTAATTTTTAATTTTTAATAAAAATCACATAGCAAAGTGGATAATAACATATCCCATTTATAATAAATTCACTCAAGGAATTGTACTTTCGTAAGTTTATATTGCTATAATATACACAACTATAATTATAACTTTATCAAGAATATATTAAGTACAAGCTTTTTCATTTAGTATTTTTAGTACTTGTTTTAAGCATGTTATCCTTAAGGGATAAGTGCATAGATTCTTCAATTTGATTTTTGACACACTATAGTTCATATTCATATTTTATCAATAAATTTTACGACTTCAGGCATATGGACTATAAGTTCAAAATTCTTTATGTCTTGCTAATTAATTATACATCTTCTAGCATATAGACTATAGGTCCAAATTTTCTTCAATCATATAAATTGACATTCTTTCATAATTTTGTGATTAAGGATCCCGGATATTTTATCATGGTAACTAAATTTTTATTGACAATAATTTTATGTCAATTTCAATTTTTCTCTTGCATAAAGTACGAACTTACTATTGATTAAATATATGTTATTGTACAACATGTATGCCAATGAGATCTTTCGAAACTTCTAATATATATATCTTTGCAAGAACTAAAGATTTCTCTTTCTTAATTTTCACACGTGTCTTTTATAAGGCATTATAAATCTCTCTTTATTTCTCACAATTTACCTCTTCAAAGGTATTTGATACTCATCTTCTAGTTGGTACATTATGCTCCTCTAAGGGCAATATTTTCAATAATTTAATATAGATAAAATATTTTGCTATACATGCAACATGGTCTCTTCAGGAATACCGAATTATTTAACTTCAACTTCCCAAGAATTAAACATTTGCATTGATTGATCTACTATATGCTTCAAGCATTCACAGATTTATTTGTCTCACCATTTCATCCTTCAAAGACATCATATCAACTAATAATTATATTTATTTGTGATTTTTCACTTTCATATGTCAATAAATTCATTCAATAATTGATCAATAAGGCGTATTGCACAATAATCTTATTGAACTTCAGGTTCTAATAAATTAACTCATGTAAAGATCAAAATGAGATAAAGATGAAACAAACCATTTTATATTGTCTATCAAATGTATATTGCTTTACTCTCCTTAATCATAGGAGAATTTTTATGAAAATTATTAAGCTTGCATAGGGACTTTATTAAGTCAAATTATTGAAGATTTTGGATTGAACTTCTAGTCCATCTCCAATATTAATTTAATTTTAAACCAATTCTAGTGATATAATATTCACATGTTGATTTCTTACAATAAGATCTATGACCATTACAATTTTAAATAGTTATTTGATAATCATGACATTCATTATTACTTTCACAAAAGTATAAATCCATTAAGGATTTGAATTAGTCATGATTTTCTTTTGATCAAAAGCTCATATTTTATCTTTAACAAAAGAAAATATAGTATCAATTCATATTGGCACTCTTAATTCGCTACTGCAGGAGCATATTTGTGCTATAAAATCATGTGCCCTCTAATATGTTTCTTTTTATATTATTCTCTCCACATGATTTCAAATGAGAGAAGCAATCGAGCTTTTGAAATTATTGTCAAGTTTATATATGAACTTTTAGCTCTTTAAGGAGAAGATCATAAAAGAAAATTATAACCTTTTATAATCCTTCAAGGATTGAATTTTTCCACAAAAATATTTTATAACTATTCATGATTTCAAACATGTAAATATTAATGAAACTTTAGTAATTCAAGATAATAATAGAAGAATCATTTATCTAGAATTTAATAAAATATACAGATCAATTAAAAAGATTAAAATGTATATATATTATTTATAACTCATTTCTATATTTTATTCTATCAAACTGCTCTTAGAAATTATAGAATAAGCATGCAAAATCTATCATTAAAGGTTTAGATGATTGAAAATAAAGCAACAAGCCAATGAAGTTAAGAAATTATTCATAACAGAAATACATTTACTCAATTACTTTTGATTGTCATATTTTTCCTCCAAGTAGTTTCAAAGAAACAATTATATGATGTTTATCTCTTCATTTTATAACTCCTTCTGGGAGATATTAAGAAGAAAATTCGTATATAACCTTGCATGACAACATGAATTCGTAATATTTGTGTAGTCCTTCAGGAACATATAAAATATATACTTGTATGTCAATCCTTCATAAACAAGATGGTGATAAATGACATTATAATTTTAGAATAGTTCTTCAGGAGCATATTTTGAAAGAAAATCTTCATTATGTGTAATATAATCCTCCAAAGATGTATTCTTAATTTTCTTTCATTATATATTATAGTATTCACACTTCAGGATGAACTTTTTGAATTTCAAGAATGAAGAATATATAATAACAATTGAATATTAGAATAAGAAATGTCAAACAATAACAAGATAACTAATGATGATGTAAAAGTATGAATTCATTGATATATTATTCTAAATTATCATAATACGTATGCAAATGTAAATACTATCTTAGAAAGATTATTTACCTCATACTTTTATGAGTAAGATTAAAAAGAGGTATTATCATATTTTAAAGAGAATGAAAATTGATCTCTTGTGGCTAGAGACTCGTGCTGATAACGTGTTATAAAATTTATTAATTAAGAGCAAAACCATATAACAAGAGAAAGAAAGAAAGCAAATAAGAGACATAATGTATATAGAGAGAAATTTTATTCAATCTCTTGTGTGTTATTTACACTTCTAAGTATAAATAAATAAATAGTAAAAGTTTTCTTTTATAGTGGTACAATTATAAAATAGTAAGTAATACATCATAATTATAAGAAATACCAATCCTTAAATTAAGGAGATAATGAGAGTTATAAGAGATGAAAAGTTACTTATAAGGAGATAAAAAAATACTTTAATGAATATTAACATAAATTATAATTATTTTATAACAGACACTAATTAAAAGACGTATGTAACATGTAAATGAATAAATTACATCACTTCATTGATAACAAATGCATTATGTAATGCCAAACAAAACAAAACAAAGAAAGATCTAACATTTAAAATCTTACCAAATTGCAATAAATTAAGATTTGGAGCTTGAATTGAGGGGGTTATAAGTTGTATCCAGTATTAATTTGGCTTGTGCCAATTTGGTCAAAATATTTGACAACTGGGTCGAGTAATCTGTCGTATTGGATAGAAGGACTATATTATTATTATTATTATTATATTTGATAAGCAGCAAATAGAACTATAGAATGAATAAAGCTTTTTTTTTTTTTGGGGTCGGTCAAAAAAATATATCTTTAAGTCTAGAAACGTCTTTTAAAAAATGACTAATATTATGCTAAAAGAATAATTTTTTCAGCAATTTATTCTATTTAATTCATTAGTGTACTTTTAACTTAAAAACAAAATAAAATTTGTAGAAAAATTAAAAAAAAAAAATAGAGCTACTATTTTCTTGAGTTAGTTTGGAGACTTTCCTCATCTAAATTTTTGTGAGTGTATAATGATTTTGTTTCACTTATGTATTTATAATATAATTTGATTATTTCACATTATTATATAATAATAAGCAACCATTCCTGGTATTTTATCAGGAAGCTGGATTATCAGAAAATTTTGATCGTATTGTTTTTTATTTTCTAAACAAACAATTTTCTTATTTTACTTGATTGTATAACATATATAAAATCATTTATATTTAATTTTTCTCATAGTAAAATCTTTGGAAGACACAAATGGGTAAACAAATTCAAAAAAAGAAACTTACTAATAAGTAGTAAATAGATAAAAGACATGATGAGGTTAACGTTTTATTACTTAATTGAGTGATGTTATATATTTTAAATTTTTTATTTTAAATAATATAATATTTATCAATTAATTAATAAAATAAAATAATTTATTTATTTAAATTTCATAAAAATAATCAACGAACTAATAAATATCATATCACTTAAAATAATTATTTAAAATACGAATTTTAAAATGTGTAGAATTATTTAACTTTATTAGACGAAGCGACAAAGGGTGTGGAGGAGGACAGCTGGCAAAAGCAAATAAAGCCACGCCAGCCATAAAGGGGTAGACACGAAAGCGCGTCCGAAAGTGGCAGTTCCGTAATTCAAAAACCAACACGAATCTGTTTCTGTAACTTGCGGGAACGATTGGCTGTTGCTCTTGCATGCAATCAAATGTCTGACTCAGACGCGAACGAATCATTATCGCGCTGTCATTGCGCTGTTTCAAACACTTTTCACGATGGTATAATTACGAATACGTCCCTATTATTTATATTTTACTAAATAAAGATACAAGTTTTCATTTGTTTTAGATTGAAACCCGACCTCTCTTGAAAGGATTAAAATACTTTTCTCTTTTGTCCTTTTTAACTAACAAGTTAGTAATAGAAAGCTTTAATAATTTCGATACAATTTTTTCATCTCATTAGGGTCAAAGGATGGCAACTTGTGAGATTAGCTCGTAAATATTATAGGAAGTTAATATAAAATTAGTGAGTCTAGATGTGTTAGGGGATGTGTCTTATTTTTTAATAAGAATTTCTTAAAATATTTTCTTCTTTAGTAGGATTCCTATTTAAAGAATAAGTAATTTTTTCTTTGAGACTTGACTTATTTAACGAGGGATACAATTAATATAAGAAAATGAATACTTCTCTTACAAAAAATAATCACTAAATATAGAGAGATTGAGTTCACTTATTTGTATAATACAACAATGATTTCTCTGCAAGTATATAATTTATAGTGTGTGAGAGACGGTAAGTTTATTGAGAGATTGAGTGTTATTAGAGTTTTGTATGAGAGAAAAAGTAATAAAGTGATTGTAATAATTTTTCATATAGTAAATTTTTTTCTCGTTGTTCTTGGAGGTCATGGTTTTTCTCAAGTATAGGAGTTTTCATGTAAATTTTATGTTGTGCGATTGGTTTTTTTCTCCATTTATTTTTCTATTTATTATTTTGTTTGATATTTTTGCTTCCAAGATCTTGGGCACAATTAAAAATTACCCAACAAGGCTAATATAAAATGACTCAATTATATTATTATCTTGTCAAACTTAAACTAATAAAAATTCTATCTAGTATTTTTTTTAAAAAAAAAAAAGAAAATCCTATATATTTACTTATCATATCAAGGATTTTAAATTGTAATATGACACGACTGTTAATTCAAAATTATGTCACTCATTTAATATTTTTTTAATATATTCTCAAAAGTTTTACTTATGTAATATATTTTACAATATTTGTAGTTATTATCAATCTAAATTCATATTAGTTTTGGTCTAAATATAATTAAAATACTTTTTAAAATATAACAAATATAATATATATAATTATTAGTTAATTGTTTTATAAATTTTTTTTTATGACAAGAATTCTTAACCAAAATCTAAAACAAATTATTAAAAGATTAATATAAATTCACATTATTAATATTTGATAACATAATATGAACATAATAAACCAACGGCCAACTCTAATGAGGTTTCAATTGGAAATTTCCTTCATAATTATGTCTTTATTAGATAATATATAAAGATTATGGACCCAAAAGTTATTGTGCCATTTGCACAGCTGCAGTTTGTCAAACTAGTTAAAAAGCACTTTAACTAAAAGCTGTCCAAAAGCACTTCTCTTTCTCCCTGTCTCTGCCCCTCGGGCTATATATTAAAAGCTTCTTGTGCATCTGTCTTCTTTTTATCTCCGTCAGTACTGTACAACAAGCTCTAAGCTTTAGCTCTCTCTTTTTCAACTTTCAAGAATTCAAAGCCTTCTATTTTCATTTCTAACATCACAATTAACTAACATGGAAGATCGCAAGGAGGTATTTGTTTCTCCATCTCTTTCTAACTATGTTTCTGGCTTTTTAATTTCCTCATTTGGGGTGTTTGTTTGCTGAGAAAGTTTATATAGGAAAGAATGAGAAAACTTTATATCTTTTGAGTTTTTGTTTAGCATGTTAGCGAACCTCTGATGAATTTGGTAATGAAAGAGCTTTTTCGTTTCTTTTTGTTTTTTTTCCCTTTAAAGCAAAAATTTTTCAATTTCAGATGATTAAACATCCAGCTTTGAAAGAATATGAGTTTCCAGTTTTCACTTTCAGGTGGGATTTATTTTGTTGAATTACTTGAAAAATTTTAAGCTTTTTTCTTTTTGGGTAGAACAAAAAATTCTGAAGGCTCTGATTATATCAGTTTAAGTTTTTGTATATCTTGGTGATGTTATTAGTTGTTTTTAATTGACTTTTGGCCATATAAAGTGAAATTCCTTTGTAATTACTTCTCTCAACGGAGATATTCAAAGAAGCAATCATTTTACTTTGTCAAAGCTGAGAAACAGTCAAAGCTGCCACTTTTTTTGATTTTTTTCGCCTTTTATCTTTCTACTTAAATTAGGTATCGGGATGTGTGCTATCGATCTTTGCATTCATAGGTTCTTTTGCTTCTTTCACACATAGAAACTGTCATTGTAGTCCACAGATTTCGAATCCTTACACGGAGTATTAAGTCTTTAAAATACTTAAAAGAATTCATTGATCAATGACCCATAATGGTTCTTGAAGTAATAATTAATTACAGTTTGAACATTATGATGGGGATTGATTTTAAACCTAATAACCACTTACGTTCATTTAAAAAAAAAATGTTTTCTTTTAATGTGATCAATGTTTTACGTTCTTTTGTATAGAAAAATGCTCCATGGCTATCTGTGCCGCAATTTGGGGACTGGGACCAGAAGGGACAGGTGCCTGATTATTCATTGGATTTTTCAAAAATTAGAGAAATGAGGAAGCAAAACAAAAGGGATGTGTCAAGAGCAAGTCTTGGCAATGAAGAAGACTTCATTAACCCAACTGCTCCCAGTAACAACAAAGCCCACAATAATCAAGATGATGAGCAGCATCATTTTCATCAGAGCCATCACCACCACTCTCCAACCGTAAGAAATTTTCATTTTTGTTCACTCATTATCTTCGAAGAAAATCTTGCCGCTCATGAGTCCCTTTTTTTTTAAAAAAAAAACAAGTGCTGTTAATTGGCAACCAACTTTTGGTTGTTAGATTAATGAGAAAGAATGAAGCCAATTTCAAAGTAGAGTAATTTAGAACATTTTAAACTCCAGACGTAGCTTGTTAGCTGACAACACTTGTAAGGAATTGATTGGTTGATTGTAACAAGTTAGGAAATAGGAAGTGGTTTCATGGTGATATGAGACTCTGAAAACAGAGTATCTGGGCAACATAATTGGATAGATAGATTCAATGCAAGTAAACAAATGAAAGTTGGTGAGTTTTAGTTATGGAGATATAGAGATAGTCTGATAGACATCACAAACATTTGCAGAGCAGTGGCATACATGTGCTGTATATGATTGTAGGGTGATCGCTTAGCTGTTATTATTAAATCTTGTGGAGTTGATATTTCCTAATAAGTAGGTAGCAGCTAACTTACAAATCTAACATGGTTTTGATTTAACTGGTCAACTTCAATGAGTGATGGAAGGAAAAGGACATAGATAAATTGAGTAGGTTTATCCGGCCTTGCCAGTTTGGGAATCTTGTATATTTTAAGCCACTCGTTACTTAATTGATTAGAAATAATCTGTTTAAGTGAAAGGAAGATATAGAAAATAACAAACCTGGTGTGCAAAGTGAAATGGTCAATGCCCTTTTTTTGCCACCTTCCCTTTTGTTTTTTGACTGATGTTTTATTGTTTAGGAGTTAGGACGTTGATGTTACTGCTAATAATCAAAGCTTAAACCTTAAGTGCCGTCCGAGTCAATGTTCTCTTGGAGATTACATATTGAATAGATCTTGGGAAATTATTTGTGTGCAAAAAATTAAAAAAAAAAAGGATTGTAGAAACCGATAAGTACAGAATCTGTGAATGCCAAACAAAATTCTTTGAAGTCTTTATACAGTTGCATGTGAGTCTGCGTCTTGGTTCTAATAATTATAGAGAAATGCTAAGTGTCACGAAGGGCGAGAGAAGCGCGAGAGAAACGGCACTAGTGTGTGCCGTTTCACCCCCCGGCTCTTGGACCAAAAAAAAAATAATAATAAAAAATAATTTTAAATTGAGACGAAATTCACCCACTCCACCTTATCCTCACCCACTCCTTCGCCATTTTCTTTCATCTTTAGAGTCTCAAACCCAAGCTTCATCACCGACAACGAAATTCACCCACTCCAGCTTATCCTCACCCACTCCGTCTTCGCCATTTTCTTGCCTTATACAAATAAATACTAAGATAAAGAGAAAATTTAGGCGAGGGAGGGTGAGGAAATGAAGGGAAGGCAAGAAACAAAAACTTTCACCTGGCCATGATGTTTCCTCCAATGATTTTTCGAGTATTTTCGCGTCGTGATCTACTGCTCGAGTCATTAATTTAAGCCGTGATCCACTGCTCTCCAGCCAGCAACCGCTTACGGCTTCTCACGGGTTTCGGCTTCCCTCTCCAGAATCACAAGCCGACTTCTCTCGATGACCACCGCTCACGCCTCTCTCAAAATTTTCGCGTAAGCAACCGAATATGTATGGATTGTGAGTTTGGGCAAAATTGGCAGTTTGCTTGGTGTTTCTTGGTATTATAGGGAGAAAAGCTAGAATGATAGATTGAGTAGTTGGGCTGGCAATTGTCAATTCTGCAAAGTGTGTAGCGTTTAGGTTGTAAGAAATTAGTATACAAATTGTTTTGGAATGTAATGGGAAGTTTGAATGTATAATTTGTTGGGTTTTTGTTTTTGCATTCCATGTGCTTGTTAAAAGTCGTATGTTTCGGAATAAATGAATAGCAGATTAAACTTAATCGATTAATTGCATGCTTGCTGTAAATTTTGCTCTGTTTTTAACAATCGATTAATTGCATGGTTGCTATAATTTTTACAATTGCTCTGATTTGTGTGACTTTTGTGAGAAAAGAAAGTGAAAGCCTGCGTGAGAGAGAGAAAAGTGAAAGCCTGCGTGAGGAAAGTGAAAGCATTTCACGCGCTATTTTTTTATTTATTTTATTTTATTTTTTTAATTTTTCTCTCGTCCTTCTCTCGTCTCTCTCGCTACCTAGCACTACTCATAATTATATGGGCTCTTAGGATCTACGTACTTTAATAATTTAAAATTCTTGAAAGATCATTTTCGATGTATGGACAGTGCCCGGATGAATCTTAATTTTCTTGAACCTCTGTTACAATCATAAGTAACTCTCATCTCAACCACACAAGAATGGTGGTCCCACGACTTTGTGTGGTTGAGATGAGTGAAGTTACAATAATCAGAACAGAGAGACGTCACTTGATCCAAGATGGTGTCTTTATATACTTAGGCCACACAAGAGTGCAAGTGGTGCACATACAATGATTGTTTTAATCTACAAACCAGTTTGGGTGGTTAGGAGTTGGCATATTATCAATGTACAAGATACACATGAATGTAGTTAGTCTTTAGTTGGAGTGTTACTAAGGTCCCAGCTCAAGTGCGCATTTTATAAAATAAGGATTTTCGCATCCTCAGTATTTCTATTTCTTTTTCTCTTGAAAAATGAATAGCAAAATAGAAAACAAAATGTTCTACACTGAATATATTGACATCTTCTGAGCTTGAATAAGTGAAGAAGATTATAGGGGCTCTCATAAATGGTGGTTAAAGATGATCGGCAAGTTTATAGAACATATTCTCGGTGAATCATTTGTCATCTTTTGCTGCAATTTCGATATATCTTTTCTCGATTTGGCTAGCCTTCTTCTACTATGTTCTGATTGATTCTTGTTGGGAGACTAGGAGGAGTTTTGAGCTACTTCAACTGTTGTGTAAAAGCTTGACGATCAAGTGAAGGACCAATCTCTACTCTTTGTGTCTGCACCTTTTCTTTTCACTCTTCTTAATTGGGTTCTATTTCTTTCCATTTTCGAAGTAAACAATGATGATATTGATATATTGCTGCTAGCTTCTTTGATCAATCCCATGATTTCCGTTTGATTTTTGCTCATGTAATGAAATAACTATTAGAAATGTGAGGTGAGATGTAAATTTTATTATTTTGAAGATGTAAATTTATAGTTTTATACACTAGTGTTGGTGAAATCATGGAGAGCAGATTGATACAAATTCATATCTCGGCTCTTCCATCACTAAAATCACTACAACAATCAATTGATCGAACCAAGGTATCTGAAATTACCATCACATAATCAAAAGCCTCCAAAAATCGGATGACGGCACTTCTTTGCTGAACCTTCGCCTTTTCAGCATCAATTATACTCTCAACCAATTTCAGTGCACATCAAGCTTCCCCTCCGCATTCACCACCACATAATCAAAATTTTTCACATGCTTTACCTCCTCTCTAGCCGTAGCAATTCTCACTAACAACTCCTCCCTACTTTCAGTCTTCCTCTCAACCAATCTTTCCACCAACGCCGTCTCACTCTCTGCCATCAAAAACACTATTAGATAAGAAGAATTCGTTTGATTAAAGAGAAGGAGAATGAAAACTTTATTAATGAATTGTTTTCTCAGTTTGTTACTTAGCATACATATCACTATATATACTAAATACAAATTTGATGATCATGCATTCTCTCTCACAACTAACTATTAACAAAATATAATCCTAAGCCAATCATAATACGCCATCTGTAGTCTCTTCACTAGCTCTGGAATCTTCACATAACCTGACACATACAAGAACACACGCCCATCATATTCTTTGTAGTTCAAATTTCAGCATGCACACCCATATAATCTAACATCCCCCTCAGCTCAAATTTAATTCAAGGTTGAGCTTGGTACGAAAACAATGGAAAGGATGATGAGCTAGTGCTTTTGTAAGAATATCAGCAACATTGAGAGCACTAGGAACATAACTGACTTGAAGACTTTGATTAGCTACTTTCTCCCGCAAGAAGTGCACATCAAGTTCAATATGTTTAGTGCGTGAGTGAAATTTTGGATTGCTAGCAAGAGCTGTAGCACTCTGATTATCACACCAGATAATAGGAGTGGAAGAAAGAGAGATACCAATTTCTGTTAACAAGGATCTTATCCACAAAACTTCTGATGCTGCTGAAGCCAATGCTCTGTATTCTGATTCAGTGCTGGACCTTGAAACCACTGCTTGTTTTCTGGAGCACCAAGAGACTAAGTTCGGACCAAAATAAACACAATATCCAGCTATGGATCTTCTATCATCTCTGTCACTTGCCCAACAAGATCATCTAAGCAATCAATATTCATAATACCATGACTGTAGAATTGTAACCCCATAAGAAGTGTACCTTTAAGATACCTCAAAATTCTCTTGCAAGCTTGCCAGTGATTAATGGTTGGTGCGATCAAGGCTAAGTTTGTTCTTGGAAAGGCTATTTCTGGCCTTGTTATTGTGGCATACTGCAATGCACCAATTGTGCTTCTATAAAGAGTTGTGTTAGGGAATAACTCACTGTCATTTTTAGTGAAGTGAGTGCCTGCAGCCATTGGTGTGGAGCAAGGAGTACATTCTGTCATTTGAACCCTTCTGAGAAGATCTGAGATATACTTGGACTGTGAGAGATGCAGCCCCTCTTGATTTTTAACAACTTGTATTCCAAGAAAATAATTAAGCTCACCAAGATCTTTAAGAGCAAAAGTGGACTGTAAATTATTAATGACTTGCTGAATAAGTTGTGAACTGGAGCCAGTTACAATGATGTCATCAACATACACAAGAATAAGAAGTAGATGACCTTCTGTCTTCTTGAAAAACAATGAAGTGTCTGACTTTGAGTTCTTGAAGCCCTATTGAACATTCAGCACCTTCTTAAGTCTGTCAAACCAAGCTTGAGGAGCTTGTTTCAGACCATATATTGCTTTCTGTAGCTTACAAATGTGATTAGGCTTTGAGGAATCAATAAATCCCTCTGGCTGATGCATATAAACTTCCTCAGTCAAATATCCATGAAGAAAAGCATTATTGATATCTACTTGTCTTAGTGGCCAATTGTTCATGACAGCAAGACTAAGAATGATTTTGACAGTAGAAGCTTTTACAACAAGGCTGAAGGTTTCATTGTAATCGACTCCTTGGACTTGATGAAAACCTTTAGCCACAAGCCTTGCTTTAAATCTAGAAATGCTACCATCAGAGTTGTACTTGACTCTGTAGATCCACTTGTTCCCAACTATCTTAACTGGATGAGATGGAAGAACAAGATTCCAAGTGTTGTTAGTGACTAAGGCCTGATATTCCTCCTTCATAGCCTGAAACCACTGAGGATTCTGTAATGCTTCTGATACTGATGCAGGTTCTAAGGAATTAGAGGGACACTTAGTTATATAGGCCAACTTTGGTTTAAAAATCCCTGCCTTTGATCTTGTAATCATGGGATGACCAATTATGGGTTGTGGTGGTGGAGACAACTGGTGTAATGGTTGATCTGGTGAATTTAAAGTAGAGGATTCATATGGTTGGTCTGATGCTGATTGAGAAAAAGAGTGTGATGGGGAAGGACTAGGATCATTTGCTTGTATTGGAGATTGAGAAAGAGATCTATCAAGTTGAGCAGTAGTTGGACTTGAAGAATAAGGAATAACAAAAGGACTAAGAGAGAAATTATTTTGAGCTGAAGATGAATCAGAATGTAAAGATACAGACTAAGTTGATTTGAATGGAAATGAAAATTCATCAAAGATAACATGATTGCTGACATAGACTTTTCCAGAAGGATGTAAGCACTGATATCCTTTATGTAAGGAGCTATAGCCAAGAAAAGTGCATTTGTCAGTTCTAAAGGCAAGTTTGTGGTGATTGTAAGGTCTAAGGTAGGGGTAGCAGGAACAACAAAAAATTCTCATGACTGTGTAGTCTGGAAGTTTATGAAAAAGCATTTCAAAAGGAGACTTGTTGTGCAGGACAGGAGAGGGAAGTCTGTTGATAAGAAAGGTGGCTGTGTGAAAGGCATTCCACCAGAATTTTAAGGGTAAGTGAGATTGAGCTAAGAGAGTTAATCCAGTTTCAACTATATGTCTGTGTTTTCTTTCAATTTTTCCATTTTGGTGATGAATGTATGGACATGGATGTCTGAATTGGATACCATGTTCAGAGAGATATGATACAAAAGGTCTGAATTCACCCCCCCAATCTGTTTGTATGCATTTGATTTTTCTGTTCAAACTATTTTCAATCATGGCTTTGAATGAGATAAAGACTGACAGTGTTTGTGACTTGGTTGTGAGTGGGAAAATCCAGGTAAACCTGGTGTAATCATCTAAGATAGAAAAATAATAGTGGTAACCCTGAGAAGATTGAATAGGAGCTGGCCCCCAAAGATCTGCATGCAGCAGTTCAAGTGGTTGTGTGGTTGATGTTTCTATAGATGGAAAGTGTAGCATATGGCATTTGCCAAACTGACAGGCCTCACAAAAACTTGGCTTCACTTGCTTATTAATGGTAAATGTGGCATCCAATCTCTTCATGATTTGATTTAAAGCATGAACAGTTGGGTGTCCCATTCTCTTATGCAATAGATTGCAATCAACAGACTTAATATATGAACCTACAAATGACATTGACATATTTTTATTAACCTGAGATATGTTCACAGGTAGTTCACCTGATCTTAGTACATTAGAAGAGTTCAACTGAGTAAACATTGACACAGGTTTTCTTATTGAATTGAAAACTGACTCAGAAATTGACTTGGATTGGGGAATATGAGAATTGACACTGGTACTACAACTGACTGCTGCAAAGTTTTAAACTTGATAAAGACCTTCTTTAGCAATCCCCTTGAGCAATACAATCCCTGTGGTCTTGGCCTTAACAAAACAAGCATCATGATGAAATTCAATAAGAATATTGTTGTCAGCAAGTAATTTCGAAACACTGATGAGATTTTTGGTAATAGAGGGTACATGCAGGACATTATGTAGATAAATGTGTGTTGTGGCTGAGGTCTTAAGCATAACAGATCCTATACTGCAAATGGATAAACCCATACCATTTCCAACATAAAGTTTTTCTGCACCATTATAAGCTGAATGTTGAAAGAAAATACCTGCATCATGAGTGACATGATTTGTTGCTCCAGAGTCAATGTACCAAGCTGGGTCTGCAACACTGCTGAAGTTAGCCTGAGGTGCTGGAGCTGAGATATTATGAGTCATTCCAGCATACACATTTGGTTCAACCATTCCTTGAAAATTGTTACTGTAATTTCCATTCATTCCTTGGAATTCAAATGTACCCTGAGGATACATGAAATCTGGACCTTGGTATGCCATATAACCATAGAAAGGACCATTTTTCCTGGGAAAATTTGATCCAAATCTTGGTCCAAAATTATTGAAGCCAGGTATGAAACCAGAGCCTCTCCCAAACATGTTCTGATTATTCCCTACAAATCCTCTGAAATTCTGACCACCTCTAGGTCTAAAACCACCACCAAGATTTCTATTTCTAGGTACAAACCCTTGATTAAACCTATTTCTGCACTTGTAGGCTCCATGTCCAGGAATGAAGCAAATTTGGCAAATTAGATCTTTTCCAGAGTTAAAACCAGCACTACCACCAGTATTGTTATTAGCATCATAACCTCCATAATTTCCAGAGTTAATATTCTTAGCATATCCAGATTTACCATAACCCTGACCTTTTTGAGTAAGATTAGCAGTCATATCATGATGTATTTCACTCTGTAATTTGCTTTTATTCATTTCAAGTCTGGCTTAGCATTAAGGAGTAGACTTCTTCAATTGTGAGTTTCTTTTCAAGTCGAGTGAGAATATTTGTGACCAGTGACTCATAACTATCATCTAATCCGGTTAACACATGCATGATCATTTCATTTGAAGAGATCGGATTACCTCCAATGGCCAAGCTATCAGCAATCTTTTTCATTTTGTTGAAATAGTCACTTACTGACAGGGAGCCTTTTTTAGTTGATTGAATCTGCATCTTCAAAGGCATGTACCTTGCCTTGGATTGTGACATAAAGACCTCAGCAAGCACTTCCCACAGTTCAAGTGATGTTTCACAGTGAGTCACCATAATCAGTACATTATCTACCATTGACGACAGCATCCAACTGAGTATAAGCTTGTCTGTTTTCATCCAGGTAACATACTCTGGATTTTCATGTCTTCGCACTCCTTGAGCAGCAGATCTGCTTAATTCTTCTACTGATTCAGTGAGATATCGTTCTGGACACACACTATCTCCATTGATGAATCCTTCAAGACCATTGGCCATAATTGTTGCACGGACTTGAGCCTTCCATGCCAGATAGTTATACCTATCTAGTTTCATAGGTTGAACAAAATTGATAGTAAGTGATGATGAAGCTGTATTTTGATTTGCCATATTTGATGGCTCTGATACCATATTAGATAAGAAGAATTCGTTTGATTAAAGAGAAGGAGAATGAAAACTTTATTAATGAATTGTTTTCTCAGTTTGTTACTTAGCATACATATCACTATATATACTAAATACAAATTTGATGATCATGCATTCTCTCTCACAACTAACTATTAACAAAATATAATCCTAAGCCAATCATAATACGCCATTTGTAGTCTCTTCACTAGCTCTGGAATCTTCACATAACAACTTGGACACATCATCATGGAATCTGTTACCCGTACAGCTCAGCAACACAAACACAAAAACCGCTGAATCCCCCAAAACCCTCCTCAAAGTCTGAGCTCCTTGAATGTCCACTCCCAAAATTATATCATACCCTTTTGCCATATACTCCCTAATTTGCTTCTTTGGTATCCCTTATAATCCCCATACACTAGTGCATATTCCAACGACTCATTTTTATCAATCATTGTTAAAAACTCTTCCTCCGACACAAAGTAATAATATTTCCCATTCTCTTCACCAGGCCGCATTGGCCGACTAGTAGCAGTCACAACAAAATGAAGCGAATCACGCGATTCCCTCAGCTTCTTTACAAGAGCATCTTTGCCAACCCCACTTGGCCCACTAATTACAATTATCAAAGGATTTGGAGGAGGACAAATTGGGTTTGAATCGAAGGCATGACCCAATGAAGCTTCAAGAGACCGTAAATGCTCAGCTTTTTTAACTGGAGCAGTCTGGGGATGGTTCATTATGATGTTTGATGCGAAAAAATGTGGGGTTAGAGACAGAGAGTGATGGAATCTTTGTTGTGGTTGCTTAATTTTAATGGGGTTATTTTGGAAGGCAAATAGGGAGTTGGTTTTTGAGATGTTGGAGAGAGAGAGAGGGAAAAGTGCAGAGTCGGCGAAACATGAGGTTATGTTGTTAAGATCCCAAATGTGGTTATTTTGTTGCAGTGTGTAAAAAAGAATACAAAACACAAATCAGATACCAGTAACATTACCAAAACACAAAACCCTACCCAACTCAAAATTTTTCAGAACCCACACACAAAAATTAAATTTGCAGAAGGCACTTGACTCCAGAATCTCCTTGCTACCACTGCTGCTTAACTTGACGACGACCCCAAAGCAGGCATGGAGTGGTGTGTAAATTATACCGACGGCAGCACGGTCTTGTAATTACAAATTTTAAGGTAATATATCCCTAGCAATACACACACAGACACAACTGACAGCTCAGTTCATGAAAGTAACGTATGCCAAAGCTCAAAAGCTGCAAGTTTTAATATGACATAATCTCCAATAAAAGATTAAAAACCTGAACGCCACTAGATGAATTAACTTAAATATAACATAATTAAGACGTTTTAGAGTTTATAGCTTCACTATATGTCGCCAGTCCAGACTATGAGCAGACACAACAGAAACTATGGCTTGGCTGCTATTCAAAGGGCCATATATTTCTTGAATATTCATTTATCAATTTTATGACCAAGTCAACCTAAATCCGCATTTAAACTTATCCTTCTATCATTTAAGTTGGCAAACTAAGAACCCAATCCGATACTCAAATTCGGGGTTCATCTCTGTGACTAGGGATGTCAATTTAACCCGGACCCGGTCCGGACCCGGACGAACCCGGATAATCCGGACCGGGTTGAACCCGTACCGGAATATAAAAAATTCCGGATCCGGAATGGATTTTCGCAACCCGGATATATCCGGGTCGATTCGGTTTGTCTAACATATCCTAAGGACGGATTTCTTATTTTAATATTATTTTTATTATATTTATTAATAATATAAATACAAACCAAAACAGAAAAAACCCTAGTTTTCCATTCCTCTTCCTCACAAATCGCAGCTGCCGCCTGCTGTAGGAGGAGAAGTGCCAAATACAGTCAAGGCTGCTGCCGTCGCGACTCCTTCTCTCGGGTTTACGACCGTTGCAGGCCTGCAGCTCCTCTATTCATCATCATCAGTCCAGGGTGCTGCCATCGCCAGCTAGGGTTTGCCACCATCGCCGACGCCTTGCGTCTTCTGTCAGATCGGCATCGCTCGCAATTAGACCTCGACGCTGCTCCTCTCGGTTTGCCCCCCCTCTCCGTTTCTCTTCAACTCCATTCATCTTCGGTTTGGCTGCAGGAGACCAAATGGTTGGATTAATCTTTAACTAATCCATGGCTCTTCCTTCATTTCCTTCGCAACGAAACAGGGGCTTTACCTTGGATTAACGTTCTAATTATTTTCGCTTTGTAGATTATATTTCTGGTTGTTTTATTACTTGAAACATTGAAATCTATGGCTTTATATTATTGGATGTGTTATTGTTTAGAAATTTGTATGGGTTATGAATTCCCATTTACAATCTAGACGTGTTATTGTTTGGAAATGTAATAAGATTTTTTTTTTTATTTTAGAAATTGATTCATTGATCCGGGTTCAAAACCCGGATTTTTCCGGGTTGAACCCGGACCGGACCCGGATGAAAAAAACCGGGTTTTTATCCGGGTCCGGGAAGAAGAAAATGACATCCGGGTCCGGAACCGGAAAGGATAAACCCGGACCCGGACCCGGATTTTGCCATCCCTATCTGTGACACGGCTCCAGGCATGTGCTACCTTCCAAATGCAAATCCAAAATACTATTATATAATGCAAGAATTTTATCTCCAACAATCACACTGAAGCCGACGCAATTGAATTCTCTTTTATTGTTACAAATCGTGCCTGTGATTCCAATCAACAATGCCAGAATATCACAATTCACAAGCTGTTCTAAGTTCTGCTGTAGATTATTTTATACACAATATAACGAATTTTATTAAATATAATCAAGTGTAACACAATAGTAAACTTAATTGCAAAGTCTAAAATCATTAACAAAATACACCAAATGAAGTTTTATTAAATGTAGCGTAATTAAAAAAAAAAAAAAAAGAGAATTCTTCACTAACAATTTAGAAATTCAGGACTACAAATCATTACAGGTAGAACGAAATTAAAACAATTAAACAAATCACTGAAATAGATCCGACTTGAAGAGAATAAATTCTTACTCGAAGGACCAGTAGTGCGCAGAGAACGTGGCGGCGGCAGCCGCGACGCGGTACCGGCGGCGGGTGGCCGACTAGCGAGGGCTTGTTCTCAGTTTTGAGTTTTGATAGAGACCGAGCAGCAGAGCTGTCTAAAATTTAATTAGGATTGCGAGCAGCGAGCTTCTCCACTCCACTAATGAAAAACGATTGGAAATCAAGAGGGGGGGGGGGGGGTGTTGGAATGCGCTTTTCCACGTGTCAAAACCGCATTGGCCACCAGTTTCTTGTGGCTTCTCGTTTCTTCGGCTTCATTCTATAATTTCCAGGGCTCTCTCTGTTAGCCTTCAGCGTTCACTCAGGGCATAATAAGGTAAAATTTGATGTATAATTTTTTACCCTTTTGGGTTTTAGTTATTTGTTTATTTTTTTTTTTTTGATGTGAAAGTAAGGCTTTCAATTAACGAAAAACAGAGAATAACAACATCACTTCAGCTGGAAAAGTTCCCAGCCATACAGCAGGTGTATCAAATTCTAATGCTTTTTGAGCTAAAGCATGAGCAGTAGAGTTACAAGTTCTTGGGACATATTGAATCTGAGATCGAGCTAAGCTCTTCAATCTAGCTTGAATTTCAGCTATTACCCAAAAAATTTCTGACTTGTTTCCCTTCGTATTTCGAGCGAGATCAACGACTTCTCTTGAATCAGACTCAATAATCAATGGCATAAGCTTGGCATTTTGAGCTACCTGAATGCCTAAGTTAACTGCTTCTGCTTCCATGCATGCTACCGTCCCTTTATACGGAATCCTCTGAACTGCTGCTGCAACTACCATGCCCTCAGAATCTCTAATCACCACACCCAGCCCTGCTGTTTGGTTTGATAATCTAATGGCCGCATCCACATTTGCTTTGAAGTACCCATTAGGAGGAGGAAGCCAAGCTTGCTGATTATTATTCTGATGCTTGGGGACTGTTTGATCAACTGGAGATTTAATCCTTTGATATGATTCCACCACTGCTACAGCTCTTGCAGCTGTTAAATGAGGATCTTCTTCCTTGCCTTCAAAAAGGAGAAGATTTCTAGAGAACCAAATGGACCAGCACACAGCAATTATCAGCCCCACATCTTTCCCACTTCTACTTATCACTAGCTCTTGGAGGACACTTAACATATCTTGCCGGGCCAGAGACTTTATATTTTGATAGAAGTCAGTAAATTTCCAGACCCTTTGAGCATGCTTGCATTGCATTAAAGCATGAAAAGTATCTTCCCCTTCATTTTGACATCTGCAGCACACTGGTTCCTTGATAACCTTCCTTTTCCACAGGTTGTAAGTTGTTGGCAGCAAGTTTTGAGCCGCTCTCCACATAAACACCTTGATTTTTTCTGGAATCTCTCTAGACCAAATGACTCCCCAATTTGTTTTTGATCTGTCCGAGCTGCCAGCACCCCCTGGGAATTTCAGATTTAGAGCTATTTGATACCCACTCTTCACTGAATAGTTTCCATCCTTAGCAAAGTGCCATATTAGCTGATCCAACTGTGGAACTCTTGGCAAGGGGATCCTTAAAATTCTGGCTGCATCATCTTTTAGGAAATTTTGAACAATAACATCCTTCCTCCATTGTTGGTTGCTGATCAAGTCAGCCACAACTGAGCTTGGGGGCAAAATCTGGGGGGAAAAGGGTTTTAACGTTTCAGGCTGTGGAATCCAGTTGCTCTTATAGATAGACACTTGTTCTCCATTTCCGATTCTCCATCTTAATCCTCTATGAAGAAGCTGCCTACCCCATAAAATACTTCTCCAAACAAACGAAGGGTTTGAGCCCAATTTTGCTTCCATAAAGCTTGAGTGCTTGAAATATCTAGCTTTTAGAACCTGTGTCACCAAAGCTTCTGGATTTTGCGGGATCCTCCACCCTTGCTTCGCAATTAAAGCTTGATTGAAGCTAGAAAAGTCTCTAAACCCTAAGCCTCCTCTGATTTTTGCATGACACAACCGCTCCCACCTTGCCCAATGAATGCTCCTATGATCATCCGAGCCTCCCCACCAAAATCTAGCTATAGCTTTTTGAATATCTTCGCAAATGCTTAGAGGTATTTTGAAAACACTCATAGCATACCCTGACACCGCTTGAGCTACAGCTTTGATAAGAACTTCCTTCCCCCCGCAAGAAAAAAATTTAGTTTGCCAGCTGGTTAGCTTACTAAGAACTCTTAGCTTGATGTCCTTGAAGAAACTGATCTTCCTTCTCCCCACCATGGATGGCAGCCCAAGGTACTTCTCATGTTTTGACACGACATTCAGGTTGAAAATGCTCTTGATCTCCTCCATCTGCCGCCTATCAGTGTTGCTACCAAAGAACATTGAGGACTTTTCGTAATTGAAGATTTGACCCGAGGCTGCTGCATAGACATCAAAAACCTTATTTTTTGTTTACTTAGGAAGTTTCATGAACCTTTTAATTTGCACTAGATTTAGGTAGCTTAAAGTGCTGTTATTTGAAATTCATTTCATTATAAAAGTACAATCTTCGTTTAAATTCAATTCATCGAGACAGAGAATACATAGCTATTGCACTTATGATAAAATATTTGAGCTCATTTGATTTGAGCTCTTTTATTTCACTCAAGCAAAGTTAGTACGGTAAACTTTATTGGTTTTTTTCTTCAAAGATTATATGTTAAAGATACATACACTGGCACTTGACTTTTGTTTTTCTTTGATTATGGTTCCAGAAATAGATTATGGTTCCAGAAATAGACTACAGACTTCGCTAGCAATGGCAGCAACTTTCTACGATCTCCACTCGGACACTGGTTTGAAGAAACTTGACGATTACCTTCTGACTCGCAGTTACATTACTGGGTATGCTCTATTATGAGGAAATATCATTGAGAAGTTACGGTGGGAAATATCATTTCCCTTTTGTTGTGCTTTTATCAGGTACCAAGCTTCAAAAGATGATTTAACTGTTTATTCAGCGCTTTCTAAACCACCATCATCTGAATATGTGAATGTGTCTCGCTGGTACAACCACATTGACGCGCTTTTAAGGATTTCGTAAGTTTCTCATCTTGTAAGAAGGTCCCGGTGTTTGTGGTTAAATTGTGTAATAGATTTTGAATAGTTTCATGTTCCATGAAACGCTTTTGCTTACTTCTGAGCATTGCCGATTCAGTGGTGTTTCTGCAGAAGGGTCTGGTGTCAAGGGATCTGCTCCTATTGCAACTCTTCCAGTTGATGACAGAAAGGCAAGTAGTGTTGTTCTGTGTTCATGTCATAGGCACGTGATTGCCTTTTGTAGGCCTAATTTATAATGACGATTGAACAAGCATTTTGCTTATTACTGGTTCAGTTTTTTCCATTTCTCTGAACTCCCATGAATTTTGATAATCATGGGGTTCGGATTTGGAGGGGGTTGGCTTATTTGGGAACTTACATCAATTATGCTCCTGGCTTGGTTTATGAAATTTGGCTATACTTACTTCTCAGGCTGCTGCCGCTGACGATGATAATGACGATGTGGATCTGTTTGGTGAGGAGACAGAAGAGGTAAAGAAGGCTGCTGAAGAACGCTCAGCTGCCATCAAAGCATCTGCAAAGAAGAAAGAATGTAAGCTTCTCTTCTTATTGACGGATTAATTTGTCTATTAACAACAGGCGAGCTCTTTTGTGCTTAATTTTTTCTATTCTACATTCTGAATTTCCTCGTATTTCATTCTCAGCTGGCAAGTCATCAGTTCTATTGGATATAAAGCCATGGGATGATGAGACTGATATGCAAAAGCTCGAGGAAGGAGTACGCAGCATTAAGATGGAAGGGTTGCACTGGGGAGCATGCAAGTCTTTTCTATATGCACTTCAGCTATAATTTCCTTCATATTTGATGTCAATAAATATATCTTTACTGCTCGCTGCAGCTCAAACCATCTTCTAATTAAATTTGACCTTTTCTCGATCAGAAAAATGTAATTGGACAAGCTGATATTAAACTTACAGTTTAATTTCTGAGCTTCAAGCTAACATGAACATGTTTGATGTCACAGCCAAACTTGTACCTGTTGGATATGGCATAAAGAAGCTGCAGATAATGCTTACCATTGTGGATGATTTGGTGTCTGTTGACAATCTCATTGAGGAGCATCTGATGGCTGAGCCAATAAATGAATATGTCCAGAGCTGCGATATTGTAGCCTTCAACAAGATATGTAAGTCTATCATATACGTATACGTATGCTTGTCTATTCATTTAATTCATACACATGCCATTAGCAACCATTCCATAAAACTTCCAATAATCCTTATCTTAGGCTCTATATTTGCCTTTACTCATGTAACTGAATCCAAGAATCCTTGATGATGGGTGCTGGCGAGGTTTTCAGAGGAAGTTCTTGGTTCGCTGGTCACTGCAAAGTGGTTACCATCCTGTTTTTTGTTTCACAGCCTTTGCTTCTGTTATAAAGTTTGTTCTTGGAGAGTGGTGTGTCCTATTGCTATGTTTGCAATGAAGTATTTACAGAAGTGTTCAGTACGATTTGTCTAGTTCTAAAGTAATCTTCCCTCTGCTTGCATAAATTATCAACTTGGTGGGAGTAATAACGTAAGTGGTTGATAATTGATTCTTCTTTTCGAACGTTATGAGGATGATGAGCATTGATCATCCTGCTTATGGCTCTGGATCAATAGGAACCCAACCGCAGATTGACCCAAGCATATAATCATAATTCCAAAGCAAACAAAAGCAAGCATGCCTACAAAGAATCTTTTAATTGGTTTCACCAAATTTAATGAACAAGTTCACTTGAATGAATACTAAGAGCCAAGAGGATGTAAAATTTTTGCACGAACAATTGTGTACATTGTAATGCCGCACTAAAATTTTTGTTCTAATTCAACTCTTAAAAAAATAAAAGACATGTAAAGTGTATTAACCTTGTGTAGACAACAATACAAGTGATACTGTAATAGTGCACCTTAAGTCTTCAAATCTTACATAATCTCTTCTCATGATAGATGAATGACAACTTAAAAAACACTGGAGAGAAGCAAGTCCCAAAATGCACAAAAACCACAATCTTTGACATAAGTGTCGTACAAGATATTACTACCATAGGAGATTCTAACCAGGCAACATAGGATCACAACCTAAGAGCTTGACCACAAAATGGCTTAATTACACATCAAGCTGTCTCTTAGGTCTACCTCATCTAATAACAGGCTCTTACTCCTTAAGGTAGAAGAAATTCAGCAGAACAACTTTGCCGTATAACACAACAAATTTCAATTCTTATAAGAATCACACCTTTTTGATAATCTGAACAACGTCCTCGTCCTCGAGCTCATGCTCCTGATGAGTATAAAGCACAAATATTTCCGGTTAGATCAGCAAAGGAGGTGAAGATGAATTAGAAAAACAAAAATACAATTAATGCCCCCCACCCCCCGGCCCCGGCCCCCCAAAAAAAAAAATTGAAGACAGGAACTGAGAACACGAGAATCAGGCTATAAAGTCAACCTTGCCAACTCTTTGCGGCTTGTGTTTTGCGCTTGACCCCCATACCAGAGCACTGCACATCAGGTTTCCAGAAATCAAAGTATTTAGTGTAGTATAAGAAAAGGGACTGAAAAATGAATTCAAATTGGTTTCCAATATCGATGTTCTTTATTTCCTAAGAAATTAAAGTCTTTTGGAGCCGTAAGTTCGGGAAAGAATACTCACTACTTAAATTGTTTAACCATATCTTTGTGGATTCGCTCGCAGAAATCCTCAACTGTCCTCTTCTTAGATGACAAAATCACAGGGTCTTCATAGTCCGGATTCATCCCTTTGGGCTTTGTGTATATACGAGTTAAATTAAGATATTCCCATATCTTCTCCAGCATACCGTCAAGGTTCCATTCCAGATGCGCACTGCACAATAGTTATCACAATTTACAAAACAAATAAGCAAATAGTGCCCAGGAAATCCTTGAAAGCGTGCTAACTTATAATCTTAAAGCAAGAAAGCAGCAGATGTTTTCTATTTGATGCACCCATATTTTATATTAGTTCAGGAAACTCCAAATGGAATATTGGAACGAAGATCACTGACAAAAGACTTGAAACGGTTATAGAAAGAAACAAATAAAAGTGGAAAAACTTTACCTAACTGGGCAATAGTGAGGAAGCTTATCCAAAATCTCCAGCTCTTCAAGAGTAATCTGATCAATTTTGTTTATGACATAGATGCAAGGCATATATATCCTACTGCCTTCGATGACATCAATAAGGTCATCAGCTGTTGCATCGTATCTCAGAGTGATATCAGCATTATGAATTCTGTATTCACTGCATATTGCCTTCACAGTGTCAAGGTCAAGATGTGTGTTGGTAACTGTTGAGGTAAAATTGATACCTCCTTTATCTTTCTTCCTGAATGTCAGATTAGGTGGTTGTTTGTTCAACCTATTAAAAGAATACAACTTATCAAATTCATCTAAAAAATATATAATTACACAAAAGTGAGCTGGTCAAGGATAAATTGAAAAAAATAACAATTACACAAAGCAAAAGGAAAGAGTAGGGGTGTACACGGATCGGATTTTACGGATCGGACATCAATCCATATCCGATCCACGATTTTGCGGATTACAAATTTTCAATCCAATCCAATCCACGGATTGGTTAAATTCAATCCAAATCCAATCCATACGTCTGCGGATCGGATGCGGATTTGACCCAATCCATATCCGATCCATCATTTTACGGATTGGTCTATGGATTAAAAATTTTTTATTTTGTCCGATCCACGAACTAATAAAATAGAAAAAAATCTAATATAAAAATAATTTTACTAACAATCAAATTCAAAATTAAACAAGATTTAAATAAATTAGTTATTTAAATAAAGCTAAAATAATACATTAAAAATTTAAAAATACAACACACTCTAGAATAATACATTCAAAATTTCAAAATATAACACACCAAAATTAATTGTTCAAATAAAGTTACAATAATGCATTTAAAGTTGCAAATTATGATACTCTAAAAAGAAAAATGTCCGCTACCACTTTGTATTTCGTACTTTAACCTGAACAAAATACATATAATTCAAATAAATAACAAATAAAAAACTTTTATTTAATAAAATATATAATAAATATTTACCCTTACCATCCCATCAAATCTGTCAAGTTTCATCAAATATATTCTTATCATCTCCCAAAATCTCTGTACATCAAATCTTTGCCTTTTGATTATTTAATCATTTTATTTGGTGACTGTATATTTATATATTTGATTATTTAATTATATTTTATTTTATATTATTATTGGGTAATGGGCTAATGGGTAAGATATGTTACGATGGTTATGTAACTATGTAATGACACATTTATAATATTTTTTAATTAAGTTTATAATATTTTTTAATTAATTAAATAATTTTTTTTTTGCGGATTTACGGATTTTTACGGATTTACATAAGTAAATCCATATCCAATCCATCGATTGCGGATTTTTAAATTTTCAATCCGATCCAATCCACGGATCCACGGATAGGACTTTTACGGATCGGATTTTTACGGATCGAACGGATTAAGCGGATCGGATTGGATTCTGTACACCCCTAGGAAAGAGGATAAGTTCTGGAGTGTGGGAAAAAGACATCTACGTTCTCAAATGCAGATACTGTTATAAATGTGACTTAAGAGGCATAAGATAGATGTTAAAAGGAATATTAAATGAGCTCGGTCCATTGGGTGGTGCTGGATAGTGTAAGCTTTAGAAAATTACACCGAGAAGAGTAGGATCAACTACCGTATGATTTATCAAATATCAAAGAAATGCTTGACGTATTGCAAATAGAAATAGAAAGTCCTTTAGGGAATTTGGTTTTTAACACTTTCTAGGGGAAGAAAAAAAACAGAGAATGCCAACCAACTAAAAACAATTGGCTCAAAACGTTTAAAATCAGCAGGTACTAAACGTTTAAAATTTATTGGCACTAGCATCAAACAGAAAAACAACTGAACAGATGGAGGCATGAAACCAGATAAACTGTACAGTGAAATAAAGTGCAATTAGTACTCCAGAACACCAGCTTAGCGCATGAAAATTTAACAGATACATTCAGATTACCTTATGCCAAATCCCTCAAGCTCTTTCTCTATGAGACGCTTGTGAGTTATTGGCTTTATTGCATCAAGAACAATTAAGATACAATTGCATGTCCTAGCAGTACTGATAACCTGAATCGCAAAGAAATGACTTTTCAATAAAATGATTTCAAAAGAATAGAGCATACGAAGATGCAAATGAAACAGAAATATGCAAACTAGACAACGAGATGTGCATACAAACACATAAAAGGAGAGGGTGGAAGAAAAAGGTAATGTTAAAAATAGAACCACAAAATACTAGACTGATAAAATTCAATCTCATCATTATCAATAACAACCACAATAACAAAGACAAGATTGAAAAACTTCCAGCTACAAAAAAAGCATGATGCTCAAAAGAGATTCTACAAAATAAAAGTATACGCCAAACATATTATGATTACCTGTCTTCCTCTACCCTTCCCATCCTTAGCACCCTCGATGATACCAGGAAGATCCAACAACTGCAAATCATAATAGCTGCAGTGTTATATTTATCCTTAAAGAAAGAACCTATCTTAGGAAGGAAGATTGAGGATCATGAGATTATAAAATCATGAATCTAACCTAAATATGTGAATTTATCAAATAACATTTTGACATGATGGCATGCATTATAACAAATTTCCTCTCCATTCTTTTTTATGAGATTCTCAAATAAGTCAAATTTGTGAAACTTATACCCATCAGCATTGAACCCATATCCTATTACAAAACTAGATATATGAAACCCTATGGATCATAAATACCTATCAGTGAATTTGAATTTAATAAAAGATTCAAAATCCAAGTTCACGATCTTTCTCACACTGGCTCCCTCTCACTTTTTGTTTTCTTAATAGAAATATAAGATGTAGATCAACTGAAATATAACAAGTAGATCATACACATTATACTTTACTGAAGCTCCTTTACCTAGATACAAGAATATAACAACCTCTTGACATAACTTTCATCATTCAACTCGAAATGATAAACTAAATACTATTTTATATTTCAGGTTGTGGCACTGCCCAAAATAAAAGTACAAATAATTAACAATACCTGAATTTTGGCACCTCTATACGTAATCACACCCGGGATACAAGTTAAAGTAGTAAATTCATATGAAGCAACCTGCAAGCCAGGAAGAAGAGGAGTCACCCTAAGGAAGCAGAAATTTTACGAATAAACAAGTTTCATCTCATCTTTCCCAGCCCCTTAATTCGGAACACATTAATGAGATCAAGAGGAGTCACACTAGGGAAGCAGAAATTTTACAAATAAACAAGTTTCATCTCATCTTTCCCATCCCCTTAATGTGGAACGCATTAATGAGATCACAGTCAACAATTTCATACCTCTGAAAATGTCCCTGTTAACTTATTCAAAAGTGTAGATTTCCCAACTGAGGGGAAACCGACTAGACCAACTCTAGAATCTCCACTCTTAGTGACATCAAAGCCTTCCCCAGCACCACCACCACCTTTGGACGTAGGTGTAAGAAGTTCCCTTCGTAACTTTGCAAGTTTAGCCTAAAAACACAGAAGCAATCACATATAGCACTGTCAAAATAGAAACTTATAACGAAACAGCAAGAGGTGAGTGTGAATGACAATCAAATGAGGCTGGGACTCAGCAAGGTTAGATCATTTCTAATACATAACCAATAGATATTGTGTTAACCATCACATTTGACAAAGTAGGTTTTCACAGTTCTTCAACTGAATATAAAGAAAACCAGTCTCACATCAGCCTCTAACAAGGTGATCATCAAAAGTCAACTATAACATCAAATTCAATAGCATTTATCATGTCAAATAGACTTTCCTCTGGCATCCAGTTATGAGATATAATCTTATTCCCACTTCAAAATTATTTAATGTAGAGAAGGATTGGGTCTAAAAATAAGTCATAAGATACATTACTAAAGCAAACACAACAGGTAGTAAGAAGCAGCATCCAGAAGCTTTTTAAACATAACCAGTCAGACGATAAAACTAAATCGATGGTAAAAGATAATATCCCTTCTAAATTGGTCGCACACTATATTCTTCCAAATCGAAACATAGAAGTGGAATACATTTGCCTGAAATACTGGAGCAACGCTCATTGCTTATATAAGAAAAGGAAATATTTGAGATATATAACTCCACAAACAACTCACTATATGCAGGCAACAAGCATGATTAAGCATAGTTTTTTTTTTCTAACGGTTACAAATTAATTACAAGCCTATCACGAGTTGTGAAAAGAGTAGGGATTTATCTGAAGGTTTTCAAATTATTATTTTCTTGAATGATAAAAGAATCAATATTTTAAGTAATTAAAGGGGAATTTCTAAGTAATAAAGGAGGAATATTTCAATAGGGGACGAGTGGAAATACAAAAACCTAAGAGGATCTGATTGAAATTTTCCATTGCAACACACTTTGCAATTCAACACAAAAATTTATGTACCTTGAGCAAGCCAAGATGATGCGCTGTAGCCTTGTTCTTCTGAGTCCTTGCCATCTACAACACAAACAAACAAAGCCAGATGTTCATATTCTAGTATCATACATTCAATTCTCAATTTTCACCAACATATTTTTGAGAGTTAATAAAACACAAGCAAATAAATAAAAAGATTATTTTTTTTAAAAAATAATTATTTGAAATATCAATAAAATTAGTAAAATTCAAACAGAGTTACTTCATCTTCGATGTCCTTGATTTTCTGCATGACAGTCGCCATTGTCGCAGAAGAAACAGGGTTATCAAACAGGTAATCAGATCAACGGTTAACCGGCGGTTCAGATAGAGCTTTGACGACTGTCTCTGTGTTAATTTGAGAAACAGAGCGAGTTTTTGAGGGAGAAGAAGAGGACGAAGGTACGCGAAGGAAACGGCGAAGGGTTTTAATTGAAGATAAAACTCTGGGCTCAGCCCAAGTTGCCCAGGTCGCCCGTTGGTTCGAACGGTTTACGGCCCAGGCGATTTGTTTATTGGATGAGGCTTTACTTTTTCTTTTTAACAACAACAACGACAACAATTAAAAAAAAAAATCAGTAGATTGACCTAAAAAATTGTGTAATTTTAAGAATTAATATAGATATAAAATCGGTAAATTGCCTTAATTTTTTTTTTATTTTAAGACTTTATATGGTATATCTAATGAGTCATGACGTAATATTTCTCACATCTCATTAATCTATTCTTTTAATATCGTTTATGAAGTTTTACAAAATTGCAGTCCCTTCACCATATGTGTAAGGAGTCATCATAAGATTGTCAACATGCGTTTAGTGGGTAGTATACACTCAACAATACTTTGCCCTTATTTGATATTAAATTTAGACTGTAGCTTAAAAATTAAGTTGATTTAATTCACCACTTGCATGATGAAAAATTTATAAAATTTTTATAAGTTTTTATTCAAGTTATTATTGAAAAGTCATATTTACTATATATTAATTTTTATTTCTTAATTACAATTTTTTATAGCAGTTGTCGTTTAAAAATTATGATAGCTCATTACAAAATAGGGCATTTGTCTAATAATACGTATTATTTATCAGTTCAAACATGATAAAATTGACTTTTACGGCCACAATAATACTTGTATTCTGTGTAGACATCAAAAGTAATCCTAATAGATCAACCATATTTTGAATCAAAGCCAAAGACTAGACTCAAAGAATATTGTTTATTTTGATTTTGAAACTGATAAAATTGTTGACGCCCGTAAGAAGAATTGACTTTTACGGCCACAATCATAGAGGATGTTAGAAGCTCAAGCTACCTATATACAAAAAGGGCCTGTAGGATGTTAGAAGTCAATTCCCAGAAATTATTTTTCTCCACAGCGAGTTTGAGCTTTAGCTAGTATGTTCTTTAGAACTTTCTCGTGCGAGTTTTTGCTGTGGTGCCTCGACTGAATGCTTCAGACTCCAGCAGCTAGCGAGCAAATGTTATTCACTGAATGATGAAGAAAATGCAGATAACGGTTACCATTGATGACTGATGACAATCTCATCAAGGAACATTTTGCATCCGAATCAACAAACGAGTATGATGTACATAACTGCATCCTGTAGCGTATAACAAGGTATGACTCCAGATTACTGGTGACAGCTGCTGGAGAGTCTTCTTCATCAATACTCAGTACTCAACTGCACGCAAAGTGGAAGTTATATTTTAAAATTTCCATTTTTATTTAAAGAGTCTAGTTTCTACCTTGGATTTTGTTCTAAGTGGGCAGTGTCATTGTACAGGCTTTGCCAGTTTCGCAATGAAGAATTAGTTTTATTGGATTGTAGCTCCAGATCTAAAGTGGCCATATTTTATTCAAAGAGCAAACCATGTTTACAGATACCATTCATGAAAATCCAAATGGAATTGTAACAGAAATTAACGAGAGAAGACTTTAAAAATTTCTAAAGAAAAAAAAAGAGAAAATTAAAATAGCACTTACCTAACAGGCAGGAGCAATCAAGAGTAATTTGATCAATCTTGTTTATGACATACGACTTTAGAATGACAGGTATTGGTATTGTTGAAGAGATCTGCCTTATCATTCTTCCTGAGACCAGGTGGTCCTTGCTTCAACCTGTTATAAGTTAAAATCAACAAGAATAATAAACAATTACTCAAAGGGTTAAAGGAGGATCTGAAAAGAAAAAATAAGCTCTGGAATGTGAATTGGTTTTTGGAGGGGGGGGGGGGGAACGCTCCTACAATGCAAATGATCTTATAGAAATACAATTAAAGAGGTATAAAATAGATGTTAAGAGAAAAATTCAAGAATTTAGAGATGACATTTTGAAATATTCAAAAATCTTTTTCTTCTTTTTCTTTACCCTTGTATTTCGTTGACCTTAAATTTGTTTTCATTCTCATTTTCTACAAGAATCAAGTTACATAGCATATAATTTTCTGAAAAATATAAGGCTATCTACTTACTAGCATGGTATTCCAATTGCAGTGAAAATAAGTCAAGTGATCTCAGAAGACTCTGTATCTCAGAAGAAAGTCTCTATCAGCAGATTCTCCCTCTATGGGGTTTCAAATCTGAGAAGGTTCCAATTGCTGGAGAACTTTTTAATATTCTACACTGAATTGTCAGTAGAGCGGCCACATTGTGGATGTATTCTAGAAGCATATCCATCTTAGCTCAAGGTTAAAACTGCTTCAAATAAGGCTTTGGGTTTTCAGTGCTATTGTCAGCAACTTGTCCTCAGTCATTCAACAGAGCGCCGAAGTATTAGGTACATAGCCAACGCCCTTAATGTGAAGAATCAAATTATCCAAAATTGAATATGTTAGATCAGCTGCATGATGACTTTTGTCTCTTGCAACAAAAGCATGGACCTCATTATTCACTTCTATCCAACTACAACCAGCTTCTTTCATTACCCCATCAAGGTCCATTTTCTTCCTCACCTGCTTGGCATTAGCCCACATACTGTTACATGCAAAAGTATTTGAAAGCAAAGTATATGAACCACTATCCATTGGATCTATAGAAATCGCCATCTCCGCTGCATATCTTCCCAGTTCAACATTGCCAAACATTCTACATGCATTAAGTAAACTCCTCCAAACAACTGCCCCTGGTTTTATTGGCATTTTCTCAATAAAATCCTTTGCTTCATATAGTTTGCCAGCACGGCCTAAAAGAGAAACCACAGATGCATAATGTTCCATCCCTGGTTCAATTCCAAACCTAGCCATTGATTGAAAGTGCTCAAGTCCATCTTCTATGAGTCCTGCATGGCTACATGCTGATAGCACACCCACAAATGTGATGTAATTGGGTTCTAGTCCTTCTATTATCATTTCTCTGAACAATAAAAGGGCTTTCTTGGGTTCTCCATGATGCGCATGAGTACAAATCATGGAATTCCAACAGGCAATGTCTTTCCAAGTTGTGGAACCAAAAGTTTCATAAGAATCTTCAAGGCTTCCACATTTAGCATACATATCGATAAGTGCACTTGTAATAAATGGATCAAAGTCCAGACCCAGCTTTATAAGGTGGTTATGGAACTGTTGGCCATGCTGCAGACTTGCTAGGTTACTGGCTGCGGTGATTAAAGCAGCAAAAGTAAACTCGTTAGGTCTTTTTTGCGATAGCAGTAGTTCAAGATAGAGTTTGATAGCCTCTTGATTTTCGAACTGTTGAGTGTAACCCAAAAGCATGGCATTCCATACAACAATATCTCTCTGATTCATCTCATCAAACACAACTCTTGCGTCCTTAATACTAAAGCACTTGGAATAAGCATCTATTAGAGCACTTCCAGCAAATACATCCAAGAGGACTCCATATTTGATAATGAGACCATGAATTTGCTTGCTTGATTCCAAGGAAAAAACTGAAGATGACAATCCGAGGAGGCTAACAAAGGTCAAGAGGCCTGGGGGAACAAATCCAACCCTCATCTCATGAAAAAGATCCAATGCTTCAGATAGCTTCTCCTGTTTTGAGTATCCTTCAATCATTGCATTATATGAGACCACATTGCGATCAGCCATAACGTCAAAAACTTTTCTTGCTTCAGTCAACGAATCACATTTTGCGTACATATCAACCAAAGAATTTTTCACAAAATTATCCGACTCAAGATTGGCCTTAAAAGAGTAAGCATGCACCTGTCTCCCTTGCTCTAAAGCCTCAACTGAACCACATGATGTGAGAACGCTAGAGCAAGCAAAGTCATCAGGCTTCCATCCTGATCTTGTCATCTCTGTAAACAGTTTCATGGCTTCTCTATCAAAAGAATTTTGCATATACCCACCAATCATTGTGGTCCATGAAATAATATTTTTAACTTCAATCTCATCAAAAAGCCTTCTAGCCACTTTCACTCCACCACATTTCGAATAAAAATCCATAAGCACGTTAATAACTGAAACATCCATTCCCATTCCTCTCCTCAGCACGTGAGCATGAATTTGCTTTCCTCCCCCAACAAACTGAAGCATTGAACAAGCACTCAACACACTAGAAAGCAAGCATTTATCATGAACAACATCAGTCTCCTTCATTTGATTAAATAAGTTCAACAACAAATCACTTCTCCCACTTTTCACATACCCAGTTATAATTGTAGTCCAAGAAACGGCCGTTTTCACCATTAAACCATCAAAAACAAATTTTGCATCATCCACACTTCCATTTTTTGCATATAAATTCATCAGCGATGTACCCACATAAACATCTCGATCAAAACCGCTCTTAATAACAAAACTGCATTTGCTCACCACATTACCACCATCACCACCCAATTGCGTGCAGGCACAAATAGCACTCGATAAAATGTAATCGTCAGGCCTCCCATTACCAACTTTTAAAAACCCAATAAACACCATCAAAGCTTCCTCCCCATAACCTTTTTTAGTATACATAGAAACCAACGAAGACCACGAAACTAAATTCCTCTCAGACATTGTATCAAACAACTTCCGCGCACAATCCAAATCATTAGCTTTCGAATAACTTTTCAAAAGCATGTTCGCAAGAAAAGTATCACATTGTAAGCCATTAATGACAATTTGTGCGTGAATTTGTTTGCAACACGTAGTACGTTTGTTGTTGAAATTGTCAGGTAAAGGGCGTTGCAGGAACCAGGCTAACACGCTGCGTTTCGTACTGATATTGAGAGATTGAAGAGATGGGTTTCGTGGAGAAAATGTAACCGATTTCAATAAGTTGGAGGAGCTGCAATTCTTGAATTTGTGATAAGGCTTTCTCAGACTGTGAGTTAAGCGTTGGTGAACTCTCATTCTAGAGCTCCCGCACGTTCATGTTCAAATGTTCCCGCCACTGCCTTTAGCTGTTGGTAACCGAGCTGGGAGAGAGCATCTCTGCACCTGTCCTAGTCCAAACTCAAATGTTAAGCCTTGCGCATACTGTGCAGTTAACGTTTTAAGCCCATCTAATCCTGATTAGGAAGGGAATGTCTTTTAACACCCCTCTAAATTACTTTTAAAACCTCTATTCAGTTGAAATTATCTGAACAACTAAAGGTAAATTAATTTTTTTAATAGAAATTCAATCAAACACTTGGATGAATTATTGTTTTAACAAATTCTTTTCATAGATCTCATTTCATAATCACATTTATATTTTCGATTTTAATTAATTTTTTTTTGAAAAGATTATAAGAGTTTAGAGTTATATAAATATAAACGATATTATAAGAAAAAAATAATCTAATACTTTAATATTTATACGTATTTTATAAATAAAAAATTTAAAGAAACATTTTTTAGAGTAAAATTCTATAAAAAGATGGTTATTTTAATACATGTGTTTGTATTTTATAAATTAAATTGGTGTATTTTAGGAAATAAAACTTAAAGGGGTGTTATAAGAAATTGGTGCATATTAGAAATCCTTATCATATTTAGATTAGTTTCCTTATTATCCAAAGTTTAGAAATTTTATTCTCATTTCTAGTTTATAATTTTGTTTTCCTTTTACTTCATGGTTTGGATAATTACTGTTAATATAAATAATCCCCTCTTGTAGCTATTGAAGGCAAATTTCAATTCAACAATATTTTCAATTTCAAAGCTCTGCATGATTTTTGAGTTTTGTTAATTATCGGTATTTTACGGAATCAATTAGGGGTGGGCGCGGTTCGGTTCGGTTCGGTTTTTTACTAAATTTTTCATAATCGTTCGATTACGTTTATTTTAAAATCATAATCGCGATTAATCAAATTACCGAAATAATCAAATACTCAATTAATTGAAATAATTCGATTCGATTCGGTTCGATTATTTCGATTATGAAACTTATTAGACTATTTTGGACTTTTTTAAATTTAAAACCTTAAATTAATAAATGTTCCACAAACATAAAAAGTTAACAAACAAAAAATCAAAATATGTCTCAAAATATGTTCAAGAACACATAACATGTTCAAATTAAAATAAATAAGCAAAAAGTCTTTTTAACTTTAACAAAACTACAAGAGCAATAATCATCAATCAACTCCTAAATCTCAATTACTCCTCAGCTGCTTGTTCTTGTTGAGCTACTATTGGCCTACCAAATTCTACATTAACAAATTAAACAAAAATATTAGAACGATTAGTAAAGAGTAAAATAACCAAAACTACATATTAAAATATAGTAATAACATATTACCTGATTCAATAACTTCATAGAATTCAGTTTCCTCATGAGCGGGTTGTATTGTCCGTTCTCCTAATAGAGTTGAGCGAAGCCAATTTTGAGTGCAAATCAATGACTCAACAATTTTATGAGTTAAAGAACTTACAAAGGATCGAGAACACGCCTCATGCTAAATGCGATTACGAAGCTACGATGAACCTTTGGAATTGTCAAAACATCCTTGGCAATCTGAGACAAAATCGGATACCTATGCCCATTCAACTTCCACCAAGTCAAAATATCAAAATGGACATTACTAGTACTCTCATTAGCATCCGTCAAGTACTTTTCAACATCATTTTTTGAACTAATGTCATCATTTGAACTTTGCTTCATCATTTTGAAAGATGAAGAAAGATCAATTGACATTATACTACTGCTAGCACCACCACCACCACCGCCATCACCACCACCAACACAAACATCATGAATATCATCATGAACATCATTTTTTGAACTAATGTCATCATTTGAACTTTGCTTCATCATTTTGAAAGATGAAAAAAGATCAATTGACATTATACTACTGCTAGCACCACCACCACCACCGCCATCACCACCACCAACACAAACATCATGAATATCACCAAAATAAACACCACTACTATTCCTCACATCACTCCCACCAATATAGTTATTATATAGCTTCATCAACAACTCTTTAATGTTAGATTTCAATTCTTCAACCTTCCTAGATTCATACATGCTACTAAAACAAAATGTAACAAACTCCAATTTACATCTAGGATCAAGCACATTTGCTACAAATAATAACATGTTAACCTCATCAAAAGAATCACCCCAATATTTAGCAAACTTTTGCTCCATTTTTTCGACCATTTTTCTCAACAAATCATCACTAGAAGTAGCAAGTGACTTCAAATGAATTAGAACTTTTGTCATTTCATTTAAGTAATCATTGGAAGTGACATTAAGAGAGCTACTAAATTTCAAGGTCACATAATAAAAAACCGATAAAAAGTTAACTAACCTCCTTGCATTTGCCCAATCGTCATCGCTCGGTGGCCCCTCCCTCTTTTTTTCACCCTCATCCTCAACAAACCAATTAATATAATGTCCATCATCTTCCTTCATTCTATCAAATGCTTTTTCAAACACAACTGCTTTTTGCAACATCAAATATGTTGAATTCCATCTAGTAGGCACATCCAACACCATAAGCCCTCCATATGAGATTTTTTCCCTATCAACACATGCTTTAAACTTTTGCAATCTTGCTGGAGAGGATCTAACATACTTGACTGCATTGCGAATACTAGCTATTGAATGATTCACCTCCGCCAACCCATCTTGCACAATCAAATTTATTATGTGTGCCGAACACCTCACATGCATATATAAACCATTCAAAACCATTGAATTCGCACTCCAATTTGCTAACTTTTTCTTCACGTAAGCTATTGTAACTTTATTGGCACTTGCATTGTCCACTGTAATTGTGAACAACATCTCAATCCCCCAATCAATCAAGCATGCCTCAATTAACTTCCCAATACCATCTCCTTTATGATTAACTATAGGTGTGAAACTAAGAATCCTTTTGTGCAACACCCACTCCACATCAATAAAATGAGCAGTAATGACCATATAGTTAGACATTTGAATTGATGTCCATGTATCGTATTGTACACCCTCTGCTTACTTGCACTCAAAACACTTTTCAACAACCCTTTTTCATGTTGATACAATTCAAGAATATCTCTTGTAATTGTTCTTCGCGATGGCACATCAAATCTTGGACAACAAGTTTGCATAAACTCTAAAACTCCTTCAGCCTCTACAAAGCTAAAAGGTAATTCATCCTTGACAATCATCTTCACAAGTGCCATTCTACAAGCCTCTTGACTAAACACACCACTAACTTTAACAACTCCATCATCTTTATCTTTTCCCTTTTGACGGAAAAGTACTTGTTGCTTCGGATCCCCTTCAACCTTCACACCTTCATATGACTTACATCTATCCAAATGATTCCTCAAATTAGTGGTATTCCCTACAATGCAAGGTTTCTACAATGATGACATTTTCCTTTGTTTCCACAAGGAAGTTTGGTAAAATGAGCCCAAACATTTGATCTCAAAGATATTTTTTTTTCCCATCATCAACCTCCACCTCTTGCACTTCCTCCTCATCGCAATTTTCCATTCTATTACAACAAAAAAAGATAAAATCATTCATGATGGAGTGTGCTGTTTCAATCAACCGTAAAAAAAAAAAAACAATGTTTTAACATGTGGCATAAATCATATCTCATGGAAAATAAAACTTCACTGAATCAAAAAAAAGAAACCTTGTTACATACTTAGCTTAATAGAAAGTAAAAAGAACCCTCACTCAAAATAAAATTTTTTTCAAAGAAGCAAACCTCATAGTTCATAAAACGGACATTGATCTACGTATAACATTCTCAAATGTTTGTATCTCAACTCTTGCTATAAATTGCTGCATTGAGTGAATTTTTTTTTTCTTATATCCACTGTAGCTCTGCCTGATCAAAAAAACTATTGCAGGTAGAGTACAAATTAAGTATATACTTATTATTACCAATGTGCTTAACCAAAACCGGTCCATGATATGAGTACTTTACATAACATAAATCGGCTATAATATATAATATTACTCTTAACTAATAAAATGATAAAATTTTTTTTGGGGGGAAAATCAAAATGAGATCATAACTAAAGATTAATAATTAATATAGCAAAACAATCCAGCACATGCAAAAATACATGCTGCCTTCCATGTACCTTCCATCTTCCCAAAATGGCCATCACGACAACCAAACACCAACTTATTTCATTCAACAAAATAAGACCAATCAACAGCTCCTCAATCTTAAATAACAAAACAAAAACAGAAATTAAATACTAAGTATGCCAGCAATTCCAAATTGTTTCTATCATAAAAAAAATAATAGTAATAATCATCATCATCGTATTTCACTATTTCTATTATATACGCCAATTTTCTAACGCAAGCATTCAAAAAAACGAAGACGAAAAAAAAAAAAGGCCGAACTAACATAATTATCTATCTGTTTTGAGTAAAAAATAAAAAAATTAAATCAACACTCAGAACAACTTCGTGGAGCAAGAACAAGACAACATTTTGTCTTCAAATCAAAACAATACAAAGACTAAATAATCGTGTTGAGAAACTAGAAGCATCGTCTTAGCAGAACAGATGGCGACGCGGTACGCCACGGCGGTGATAGCAGCGAGCAGCGCTGGCGGCGCCGGCGGCGGCGGCTGTGACCCGTGACGGCGGCCAGGCGGCGAGCGGCGGCGGCGAGTCGGCTTGGCCCACTTACAAGCAGCTACAGGGGCGAGATAGCGATAACGGCGAAAGAAAGCACAGAACTTGTTATTTCATGGGCGATGGCGATGAGACGGCCGTGGTGTGCAGGCACGTTGACTTAATCGAAGAAGTGATGAGAACTGAGCCGAGCTTATTAGGATGACAAGGCTTGAGATATTTACCGCTTACAAATCGGAAAAGTTAGGTAGTCACGAGAATTGGTAAGACTGAGATTTGAAAAAAGAAAAAAAGTGAGATTTTAGATTTAGGGCTTGTTTTTGACATTTTATTTTTTTAGAGACATTCGGTTTTTTTAAATATGCGGTTCGGTTTTTTTATTTATTTTAAAAAATCGAAAACCGAACCGATTAATTTTATTAGTTTTACTATATTACTATTCGGTTTTTTGAGGATAAAAAAACCAGAAAAAAATCGAACCGAACCGTTCGGTTCGGTTCGGTTTTTAATTAATCAGCTTTTTTTGCCCACCCCTAGAATCAATGAGTATTAACCCCTTAAGTTTTCGGTATTCTCTTGAATCAATGTGAATTTAAATAGTTCATTTATTCTATTATTCTCAAGAATCAACGAGATATTAGAACTTTAAACTTTTGTTGCATCAGAAATTCAGGGGATATTAAAAGTTCCACTCTATTTTTAAAGGAAACCAATAGAATGTGCTTCCACAAAAAAAAAAAACAATGCTTTGAACTTAGGAGACCGTAGATATATGGGAAATTTACCAAACTAACCATTATAGTTTTGGATTTTTTAACTTTGGCCCTCCAAATTTTTTTCAATCAAAATTAGCCAAACACCAACTTTGAAGACCAAACTACCCCTCTCATTCTCACCCTCCTCTCTCCCCCAAATCCTCTTCATCCCACTGAAAATTTATCACCGGAATCGCAACACCATCGTTGGCGGCATAGAGCGGCATCGGAATCCATTATTGGCGGCCGAAATAACCTCTCACGGCCGAAATCAATTGTAAAAAAAAAACCCTAGGTGAGTTCTTACTCTTTTATTTATTTGTGTTGCGATTTGGTGGTGTTGTTGTGTTTTTTTGTTGTTGTTCTTATGGTTTTGGGTTAGTGGCGGTGGTAACGGATTGATTATTTGCGGTTGTTGATGGCGTTGGTGGGTTGTTGTGTGCAAGCGGGATTGGAGAAATTTTGGATGTATGTTGATGGGTATAGGTGTCGGATGGCTGCTGCAGTTCCTTAGACAAAAATTACAGCAGTCATTCTCGCGCGATGGGCACAGCCCATCGCACAATACAGAGCGAAGGCTCTGTGTTTTTGTACGACGGGCAGGTCGTCGCACAAAAATTCTGTGTTGTGCGACAAAGCACAACCTCTGTATTTTTGTGCAACGAATGCCCGTCGCATAAATTGTTGTGCGACAGTCATCCGTCGCACAAAAATACAGAGGTTTGTGTACAGAATGTTGAACTTTTTTTGCGCGATAATTTGTTCATCGCACAAAATTATATGCAATGGGGCGCCTTTCGCACAAAAAGATAGAGCTCTTTATGGATAATTTGTGTTTGTTTATATTTTTTGTAAAGATTATTTTAAATTTTTATAATGATTTTGTAAAAGTCTATAACAAATACAAATTTGTTTTTGTTGTAGTTACATGACAAAAAATAAATTGGCCAAGCGTAATCCGCCCGCACCGAGGAAGGGTCTAGGTGTGATGAAGTTAGGCTTTGATGATCATTTCCCAGGCCGTATTACAGAGACATCAAAATTAAGGAGAGTCATCGAAGTTATTCAGAGTAAACTAACACGAAAACAATTATCATTATTCAAGAGTGATATTTTCGGGCACTTTTTGGATTTGGAAAGCTATGCATTCAGTGGTGTTATAATCCATAACCTATTGCTGAGACAAGTCACGCACACAAAAACTAATACAAATTAGTTGTTGTTTCAAATAGGAGAGCATCTGACCCGTTTATCGATCGGATATGGTGCACAATTTAAGATAGTTTCCTTTTTTTTAAAGACCTTAAACATAACAAAAACAATTAACTTATATTAATTTATTTATGTAGGTATTCATTCCAGTGAATTTGGGTGGTGATCATTGGGTAATAGCTCGAGTGGACCTTCGCAAGAAAAACGTATGGATTTATGACTCGTTGGTGGCAGTTCGCGATGATAAAACATACAAGGATAAATTCAAGCCACTTGAAGTCATCTTCCCTCGATGGTTAAAAGATTTTGGTTTCTACAACGTCCGACATGACTTGTGGAGTGCCGACCCTTGGAATGTCAAAATATGTAAGGGTGTGCCACAACAAGAGCCTGGTAGTGGTGATTGCTGCATTTTTATGTTGATGATCACAATGTATTTAATGTTTGGGCTCAGACTCAATTTTAGTAGTGGCCACAGATAGTACTTTAGGAAGAAGATAGATGTGGACATATTTAATGGTGATATTGCCCTTTAGGACATTATGACACCGATATGTAATGATGATATTGGATTTTAGGCCATTGTATTTTATTATTATTGGATTTTGTGCGATAGATAAGTTGTGTTTTGTGTGGCAAAAGCACAAGTTCTATTATTTTGTGAGATAGATAAGTTGTGTTGTACGGTAAATGCGACCACAAGTTCTGATTTTTTGTGCGATGCGATACCCGTCGCACAAAAACTTGTGAGACGTAAATCCGTCGCACAAAAAAACAGAACTTGTGCTTTTGTGTGACAAAAGCACAACCTCTGTATTTTTGTGAAACGGGATCTTTAAATTTTTGTTGTAATAATTTTGTAAATAAAAATTTTTGTAAATTTTTATTGTAATAATTAAAGAAATTTTTATTTATTGGTGATATTAGACTTTAGGCTCTGTCACTATGAACTTTTCTGTTAATGGTTGTATTTATTATTATTATTGGTGTCTACGGATCTTTTTCTTCTTTTACATATAATTCAAATAATTATTTTGCAATATAATTCAAATCAAATACTTTGCTATATATAAGTCTGCAATAAATAAAAATAAGTGCTCAAAGTACATAAGTATTTGGAACGATACAATTAGTTTCAATTTGACGCAATGGGATTCTTACACCTTTTAGGTTGTGGCACCTTCGTTGCACCGCCCACATCTTCTGATTCTGTTTACATCCTCACCGAGAGGGTATTACGAGCTCGAGACGACGACCGGTGGTGGTGCTTGATTAAGTGGGTTAACTTTCATTGCTTGGATTTCCTCGGGAACCTCCCGATACGCCATGTTGTAGCAGGCTCTCTGGGTTGTGCATAAGCCGACACTAATGATTCCTTAGTATAAAATTCAGAACAAAGGCTTATGTAATCCACTCGTACGGCTAGGCAAGCAGCAATTGGATGCACACAAACAAGCTGATCAAGTTGGAATACTCTGCAGGTACAAGTTTTCTCACGTATGTCAACTATCCCCTCTTTAATACCACCACCCAAAACATGAAATCGATACTAAGACCACGGGGCAGTGGTCATTCTTTACCTAAAGTTCTCTGTCGGAGACTAATTAAATGCCCCGTTGTTAGGCGGTGTACTTGCTCGACTCAGCCATAATTTTCCTATCATAAAACCATTACTGCATTGTTTTCCTAAAGTGATCAATAAGATGAGTTATAGGAAATTTTCGTGGTTCTCTCATTAATGAATTCACGCCCTCTGCAATGTTGCTGGTAAGAATAATGTATCTCCTACCTTCGAACTTAGACTTTGCCCAATTACATATGCCAACATTATTCTCTAAGTAGTCAGCTGCACCCGTATGGAGTTGCCATAACCCTTCAAGTTATTTTTTAAATTCTTCATGCCCGTATGTTTTTGCTGTGTTTATGAAGGCAGGCTCAAATTCATCCCAAAGAACTTTAGACATCTTGAATTTTGACTTAACGTTGCCTTTGACATGGCAAAAACAAACGCTATGGGCAGCTGCACGAAATACTTTTAAAACGGCTCGCTTGATCGCAGTGCAGTGGTCAGAGATAAATACTAACTCAGGCCTAATACCAATAACTCCATGTAATTTTGTCATAAATCATTCCCAAGCATCATTATTTTCCGAATCCATAACCTCAATGGCTAACGGATACAGTTGATTGTTTCCATTCAGACATGTTGCAACAAACATACTTTCACGATATAGCCCTTCTATGCAAACATTATTTACCGCTACATCTCCAATGTCATCAATAAGATTATCATTATTGCGGAAATCATTGTTGTAGAATGGTGAGTAACGTTGCTTTAACGACATTGTTACTGGAAATGCCTCTTCTTCAAAATCTGCTAGGGTAATATCATTGTCATTAATGGTGTCATTGTTGTCGTGGAGTGGAGAGTAATATTGTTGTAAGGACAGTGTCTGTGGTAATACCTCTTCTTCATTGGGAACAGAGACATTTGCTCTAAAAGAAGTTTCAGTTTCTACAAGTGGCTCAATATCTTCGTTCTCAACTCGAGAAGATGTGGTAACAAATACATGAATACATCCGTAATTAACAACGTCAGAGGCCATATGTAACATAACCTTAACCATTTCATCATTAAATATGTCCGTAGGTAATGAACATGTACGACACACTGTATTACTAGATCTCAAAGTTGTCTTCATGGTAATACTGTATTCATTACTATTTATTCGTAAAACATCATAAACTCTTGACAGAAACTGATCAAACGTACAATCTTTCTGAATCAGAAAAGCTGTATTATTGTCATTCACGTACTCCATACGCCCATCCGCCAACGTCTCCCACCAACCGTTGTAACACAATTGAAGTACAACTGAATCCATTAAACCTGAAAAATAGTACAAAAAAATAAATGTGCTTACACACTAAAAAACATAATAAAGTTATTATACGATGTATTTTACATGGATATTACAAAACCGATCATACCAAATGCCTGTCACACTTAACTTCAGGTAAATTTTTTGTTTGGTTATAGTGGAGATCAGGAAAAAAAAAGTTGTGAGTTTTGAATCGTTTCGTCGCAAGGTTCGAAACGGTATATGTTATGCAAAAGAGGGACACTTATAGCATAAATTATGACCTCCAAAAAATAGTCATCGAATAAGTTGTCGCACTACAATTCAGATTATATAATCTGAATTTTTGTGCGACGGCTTTCTTGTCGCATAAAATTTGGGGCAACGGAAAACTGTCGCACAAAAATTATAATACACTATTTGAAATTTCGTGCGACATATAAGTTGTCTCACACATTTTCGTGCGACATATAAGTTGTCTCACACATTTTCGTGCGATGGGTGCTGAACATTGTTCGAATCTTCGCGAATTGGTCAGCACCCATGGCAAAATATTCCCACCAACACACTTCAATAATGCATCAAGACCACCAACAACCTCCACCACCACCACCAATACCACTACCACAACAACAACACACAACACAACACAAGAATAAAATAAAGTATATATTTGAAATTGCTCACCCAGGGTTTTTGAACTTCAACCTTTGATCAATGATATCTTGATTGCTATTAGATGTGATTTTGGTGGAATTAATGTCATTGAACGTGATTCCGGCGAGATTGGTCGTCGGTGATAAACTTCGATTTGCTCTAGGTGCTGCCGATTCGTGAGAACGAGTTTGGGTGAGTGAAAGATTTGGGTGAGCTTGGTTGAATAAACGGGGGTAATTTCGTCCAAAACTTTATTGTTTGGCTAGTTTTGATAGAAAAAAACTTGTGTGGTTAATTTTGTAATTTACTAAAATATAATGGTTAGTTTCGTAAATTTCCCTAGATATTAGGGATGGGAAAAAAAAACTTCGACTTGACCCTCGACTCGATTGATCCCACCTTAATTTTTAAGACTTTTGGCCTAAATTTAAAGAGTCAAATGTCGAGCTAGGGTTTAAGGAATTAAGGCCCAATTACATTCAATTTAGAGCCTCACAAAAAAGTCTTGACTCAATTCTTGATCCTTAAATTAACTTTTAAGATTAAAAAAATATATATAGCACTAAAAAGTTAAATACACATACTACACATGCGATTACAACTCATGTTCACGTTATTAATTTTGTTATTTTCTATTTTGATTTATTTAAGGGAAAAGGACACAGACACCTCCAATATTTACTAAAGGGACACAAAACCCTCTAATGTTTCAAAAAAGACACACAGACCCCCATTTGCTAATGGAAATAATTTCGTTAAATCAGTTAAAGGTTAATATCGTAATTGCATATTAATAATGAATGAATTGACTGAAATGTCCCCCACTTCACACACGAACAAAACCCACACAAACAAAAACACACAGCTTGACAAATCCTTAACGCACACACTCACACGATTATTTGGGCCCCGCTGAAAATTCTTGGAATTCTTGGACTTCTTGAGCAGTGGGCTCTTTGGGCCCAGTGGGCTAGCATGGCTATTTGGATCTGCTCGCGCTCAAGCTCTTGGATCGCTCCAGCGTCGCTCTTGCTAAGGCTACCACTGCGTCTGTCAGTCCGCGTGCTTTCGTCTTTCGCTGCGTCTTTCGTGACGTTCGTCTTTGCGTCCGTTCTATGCGTCGTCGCCGGGCGTCGTCTGCTCTTAAACTAGCTTTTCTCTCTTTAATTTTTATTTTTTTTACTAAATTAAGTTAATTTCTTTTTATTATCATTCAAAATCCACTAGAATTTTGGAGATTTTTTGGATAATTAATTAATTTTAGAGAATTTTAGACAATTAATTTCACCGAGGAAGTGGGCTTAATCATTTATTAATTATTCACCCTTCGGAATCTTAATTATTTCTTTTTATTATCATTCAAAAAATTTCTGATCTGTTTGATGCACATGTGATGTATATTGAAATCACTGAATCTATTGAAATCACTGTTGGGCAGGAGTTCGGCAATGTCCAACATTTTAGAAGAGTACTTGAAAACTACATGGGTTTGATCTTAACAGAATCAAGAATGAGAAGAGAAGATTCAGAGCAAAGTGTTCGAATGAGGTTCCCCGTGGTTTATTTATGCAGCACTAGTAGAATCTGACACAGAATTCAGAATTAGAAACCGAATGATGTACATGAGTTGTCATACAAATTTGTGGACAGAATTTTTTTTTTTAAATATTATGATTATTGTTGTAATATTTACGATTATCAATTTGATACAATATTATGATATAAGGATTATTTGTTATGTTTATTGGTTATTTTTATTCTATTTGATATGTTATTTAGTACAACTAAGATTTTGTTAATCAATTTTTTTTAAATTATTTTGATTATACAAGTTTAAATGATTGATATATGGGGAATTTTTATTCTTGTAGCATTTATAATTAATTTTATTTATTTTTATGTTTGAGTAATGGATTAAATTTATTTGGCTTAAAGAATTTGATAAAAAATTAAGTAGAAAAATTGAGAAATAAGGGTATATTTGTAATTTTATTGATAATATATGGATAAAACGAGTAATGAATAATTATTTGTTTAATATTAAAAGGATATAACGGTAATTACACGTTAAAATTATAATTTCCGTTAAAACTAACCGTTTTCGTTAGCAAATGGGATCTGTGTGTCTTTTTTAAAACATTAGAAAATTTTAGGTCCCTTTAGTAAACATTAGGGGTATCGGTGTCCTTTTCTCTTTATTTAATTCTTGTTAGTTTGGTTAATTGGTTAAATTGGTTAGATTGTTACATGTTGTATTGTTGGTAAAGTTAAATAAAAAATAATAATTTATTAAGTTCCTTACAATTAAATTCAACGTCAAAATAGTACAATAATAATACGATGTTATTAATAAAGAATAAAGGTCTTATTCTAGTAAATTTTAAAAATTAAAAAAAGTTAAAAAATTATGATGGGATTGGATTAAGCCCGAACCTAAGGCTCGGGACAAGGTTTAGGGTCCTGTCATTTTAATCATAAGGTTAGGTTAGGACTTGGCATGATTTGAAGTCCACCCAACCTATTGCCAACTGCCGAGTCTAGCAGGCGTAAAGCACATCCATAGCCAAACAACCAATCAAGTTGCATAGCATAGCTCCTACAAGGATCATTATTCATTACCATGCATATTAGATTTCAAGTCAATTCTTGATTTCAACTTTAGAGCTGTCAAGGCCGCACTTCAAGTATACATTAGTACAAGACGATTTTCAATATCACTTAGATATGATAGGTTACATTCTTTTCGTTTGATAATATTGGCTCCTCTAACCCTTCATTTTCATCATGCAGGACAATCATTGAAAAAGTCAACAATTTTAAGCTCCCAATCATAAAAATTCTAAGATTTAAGGAAATTAATTGTATTATTTTATTAATTAATTGATAAATATAATATTATTTAATATTGTTTTTAAAAATAAAAATTAAAAGTGTAAACTACTATTCTTAACTTTTAGTAAACTTCGAATTGTAACACAGTAGATTTGTTGGCAAAGTTTAAACAATTTTAATTGATATTTGGCAACATTTTAAACAATTTATATTTGAGCTGAAGTGGTTTAAGTTGGGTGAATATCTCGTATCCTCGATGGTCACTGGGCTGTGATTTTAGAACCGAGGGCAACGGAACCTTGCATACATTAGAGATACACAGTCAACTAATCAGTCACCACCACTTTTATGACTGATCAATGGCGTCATTAACAAATTGCAATTTTTTTTTAATTTCTTTTAAACTATTTACTTGTTGATGATAAATTGGCAGGTGATCAAATGCCCTGTAATCTGGTGCTTCAAGATCTGAAGTTTGATTATGAAAGCTTTGAATTTCGGGATGACAATTATTATTTCGGGAGCCAAAGCTTTAAAAAATAATTTTAATTTTCGGCACAAGTTGACAATCAATAATCAATGTCATCACGTGAACATCATTGATTGATGAAAATCATACGACTGAGAGTGACTTGGTTGGTAGAAACCGTCGAAGCATTGGAGAGCCAAAACCGTGGTAGGTGGATTCGATTTGGATTTGGAAAAAAGAAGGGCCGACTTTGGTTTGTTGGCGGTGACGCACGACACGTGCGCGGATACTGGTCTTGGTAATTTCTCGAGGTCAAGGAGAAATTGATTCGCTCGCAATTAGCTGGTTGACCGGCTCATAGGATTTTCAATTTTTAATGTGACACAAATTTGATCCCAAAAATTTGAATCCCAACAAGCATAATATGAATCCCAAAATTTGATCCAGGGCACCAACCAATCTTTGGTTTGGTAAATGCTACAAAGAGGTGACATTGCTGCAAACAAAAATTTATCGATTAAAATAATATTATTATTTATATTATAATATTATCGTTTCTATTATAATAATGTTTTATTGGTCATCAAAATATCATTTCTATAAATTACATATTAATTATATGATACAATATATTTGGGATAAATAATTAATAACTTAGCACATTCGTATTTTTTTCCCAAAAAAGAAAGTACAAATTCATATTTACTTAAAATTAATTCTGTTGATGCGAGATTGCTACTCTCTTAGCTCCTCAAGAACTCCTCTCGCCTACTCGCGTCTGCGGTCTCCTGCGACTCTCCTCTTATCACGGCGGAAATCGGCTCTTCCTCCGATATCCTGTGCACATCTGGGTCAGTCTGTGGGTAATTTTTCCTAAAGATAAGTCGTGATTAGGGTGTTTTGGAAAAACTCCGCCACCAACTCCGTGGCACTCACTCAATTCAAAGAACGCTAAAAAGAAAATAGCTCTCGTAGCCTTTTCAATTATTCTAAAAAAAACCTTTCTTGTGTTTGTTTGTCCAACCCATTTACCTCTTTTGATTGCGCCTTTTATAGCCGAATTCGGTTTCCATTATCCACGTTTTCCACTCCTCGTTCAATACGCGTCATGGGTGCGTGAGCGATTGATGGTGGACATGGCGGTTTGAGAGGCTCGTGCCTGGAGTTTCACAAAGTAGGAGTGATAAGCGGGCCTCGCGCCTTAGGTCTTGCGGGGTGATGCATGTTCTAATGGCCGGTGCTGACTGAACCTGCCACCTCTGCTCCCGCGATGACCCCTTCCGGGACTGAGTAAGAGATCCTTGCTCGCGGCGGCATTCCCATGAAGAAGAATCTTTCAGGCGGCGAGATCCATGTTCCGGGTTCGGCGAGGAACTTAATTCTTGGCGGCGGCGACGGGGATCTTCGGCGATGGCGAGCAAAAAATTCTGGTGGTTTGAGCAAAGAGAGACTTCTGCTTCTGAGTGCATCATGCTCATCGAGTCAAAACAGAGGGAGTATCATCTTGTGTGGCTGGTCTGATTGTTATTTACACCAACAAATTCATCTGAAAAAATACCTAAAACAGACACTAGTAAAAATAATTAAAATAAACGTAATATATAATTTATCTGGATACGTATAAAAAGTGCTGTGTACGTATCTATATCCAATGAATAGTCCCTCACAAAAATGTGAGTGGAGTAGGAGTGTCCCTCCTCTGTGAGGGTCATTTGTCTGCAATCTTGTAGAATTGAATGTAATAATATAAAAATATATACGATTGTAATATATATATTATCTAATAGCGTAAATAAATCTGAATCTGTGTACGTATCTCAAAAAAATATCCAATGAATAGAAGAATTACCGAACCAAACGACCGATTTATCGAAGCGTCTTGCTCTTTAGAAGGCCAAGGCTCCTTGAGGTAGGTGTGAGTGTGAATCTCGTTCAAATTCCGCAGGCTTTAATTTTGAATAAAATAAAATAAAATAAATCGCTGACGCTGAGTCAGCTCTGTTCTTCTTTGAATTTCAACGCATATATTATATTGCGTTTAGAGAAAAACGAGTTTTATATTTTTCTGCATTTTCTCATCATCCAAACAGAGCATTTCTGATTTATTCTTAGCTTATAAAGTGCTCATATATAAAAAATTTCATTTATTCGAGTTCGTTATTGATGTTTAAGTTCAATTGAATTGAGTCTTACATTCAATCCAAGAGAAAATTCTTAATCTTATTCGTTCGGTGATTAATTTATTTGTTTTCTTTCTGCAGTGAAATTGAACAAAACTGCAGTTAATTTAAAAGATTCATTAAATTATCTGTGAAATAAAGCTGCTTTTTTTAGGTGAATAATGGAGGCTAAAGTGTTGCATAAGTTGCAATGTCCAACGTGGATTGATTTGGAGAAGTTTCCGAGAAAATCGAGCGGTTCTGTTCGATTTTCTGGGAGAATGAGGGAAGAGAAGAGGCTACGACTGCTGATTTCAGCACAAATGGAGCCAAACATAGCTTCAAATCAGCGTAGCTATGATTCGGTGAAGGTTTCTTGTACTTTCAATAGCTTTTCAGGTAGTTACCATTGTATCTCAACAATTTATGTGCTTAATATGCTCATATTTTGATTAGTTGGTTGTTCATGTTTTGTGAATTGAACCAAAAAAAAATTATTAATTTTCTAAATTATAACACTGCAATCAAGAATGAATTTCATCTGATCATTAGATTGGTAGGAATTGGGAAGTTAACGAGTAATGTAAGTTTAAGGAAAAGGTTTTCCTTTTTTAAAGACAACTTTTTTCCTTTGTAAAACGTTTATATAATTATAAAGGACTTTCGTTAATAATAGAGGCACCAGAAATGGGAGCCTCTGATCTTGGTTGTCTGATGCATACTATTCTATGGGCAATTAACAGTACCGAAGGTCCAATGGTGCGTAATAGCGAGCTTGTCCAAGTAGCAGTAGTAGGATTGTCCAAGTAGTACTAGTAGGATTCTGTGTTTGAGGATTACTCAAAGCTTCGGTTGGTAGAGTTTAGAAGTCAGACTTATGCTAAGATTTGGAATTTAGGTTGCATGGTATGTGAGACATATTCTGTTCAGTTGAATAGTCTGGTTAGCTAAAGAATTGCTCACCATAATGCTGTCTTTAATACAAAAATTTGTATACCTTCTAGCTTGCAGGGAAGGTTTTTAAACCTGAAACTGCCAAGGTAGAAATATGGATTAAAAATTAAGATATTAGAGCTGAGATTTCCTGGATCAAGTGATTATGAAATCAATTACAAAATATAAACTGGCTACATGTTTTTTCATCCAGTAGTAAAAGTTTACTTCAATTTTTTCTTTGCAGCTTCAGTACTGGAATCTGGAAATGTTCATGCTCCTATTGATGAAGCTCAAGTTTTAAAGGTACAGGAAATTTCCTATTGTGATTTTTAATTTGGACTTTGGAAGTCTGGTAATGAGATATCTTTTCTTCTGCTTTGATTGTTTAGCTTCTGTTTTTGCCAGACAGTGCTGTGAATTAAACTCAGGCCTTGATCACTGAGTTCAGATTTGTTGCTCATCTAAGATAACCTTGATGCATGTATCTCACTAGATGTACTAAAATTGCAGAATAAGTCACAGGAGATTGAGCCTTATCTAAGTGGACGCTGTATATATCTTGTTGGTCAGTTTCTTTGTCTAAGTTTTCTTTTTTTTTTTTTTTTTTTAAAATTGAGATGGCAAATGATACAATAAGTTGAGTTTCTTAAACTATAAAATTTGAAATGCAGGAATGATGGGCTCTGGAAAAACAACTGTGGGCAAGATTCTGTCAGGAGTACTTGGTTATTCATTTTTTGACTGGTTTGCACTGAAATCGCTTTCTAGGCAATATATTCTTACATTAAAAAGGAATCTGGATGATGGGTATAATTAAAAGGAATATGCTCTGGAATCGAAGCTATGTGAAATGTTTAATTTGGGGAATTCAATCTTCTAACAAACTGAGGAATTTAATGAAATGAGTAGTTGTAAATTTTGGCAAATGCCCACCGCAAAACGACCTCGTCTACTTTTGGCATGTTATAGTTCTCTGTTGGTTTTTTGGAACTTCAACCAGTGCAACTAGCAACGCGTCCTGCATATTTGTGATTGACTTGATAAGATCATTTGTTTCTGGCTAAATATTATCTGGATTGCATGAATTTTTTGGTTGCCTCAGTGACACTTTGATCGAACAGTCTGTGGATGGAACATCTGTGGCTGAAATCTTTAAGCTTTATGGAGAGGGTTTTTTCAGAGAGAAGGAGGTTAGTTAGGAGCATTATAATATATAAAAATATTATATATAAATGTTGTTATCAATGTGCTCAATAAAATTAGTTGTTCAATTGCTTGTTTTCTTACAACGTTACTGAAGATAAATTACAGAAGAGGTTTGAAACAGCATAACGCTATTAATTTTGTAAATCATAGGTCCTCCTAATTCCCATCACCAGCCAACCGTCATTCCTGGCTTCTGTTGTGTTAACAGTTGGCTTACTTTTTTGAAGTTCCTAGGAGGTGAAAATTGACTGAGCTATATCATTCTATCTTTGGAAACCCTTTTTGATTTTTATTTTTATAATTGTTATGCTCTCAAAATGATTTTGATCACTCAAAACAAGTACTATTTATCTGGCATCAGTTAATTACTGGATTGAATAATGATGTTTGTACGAAAGAGAGTACAAAAATTAACTGAAAAACTATATGAGACCCAAAAAAAAAAACAAAAAAAAGTAGTTTGTCTTCTAATGATTTTTTTGTCTTGTAGTGAAATTTTTTTTGTAGTGATGTTCTGCTATTTTTTGTTCTAATTTTTGTGTTCCTATCACTACTGGATTTATGATGAATTTTGGAGTTACAGAAAACGTAGAGTTTGTAATTACAGTGAAAATATGTGAATATCAAGACATCAACTTTACCATCTGTAACCTAATTATAATTGTCTAGCAACGTTTATTAGTCTAAGTTTTCTTTGCCTTCCATTCTAAAAATATTATGTCATTCTTCTTCTGTTAGACTGAGGTACTGCAGAAGCTGTCATTGATGCGTCAACTTGTTGTTTCTACCGGTGGAGGTGCAGTTACCCGGCCCATCAACTGGTATAAGTGATTACAACTACTAGCATGTTTCTTATTCTTCATGTCAGTATTGTGAACTAAAATGCATTTTCTGTTGTTTATCAGGAGATATATGCAGAAGGGGATTAGTGTCTGGTTAGATGTACCACTAGAAGCCTTGGCACAGAGAATTGCAGCTGTGGGAACTGATTCTCGCCCTCTTTTGCATCAATGTGAATCAGGCGATGCATACACAGAGGTGGTCTTTTTGCCTTTGCAAACTATTTAATTTTATCTCCCATCTTGTTCAGATTTGGCATTACAGTGATCAGATGTTAACCATGAACGTAATATATGGCTTGTTTTTAATCCTTTGACTTCCCTGCAGGCTTTAAATCGACTGTCTACTCTTTGGGAAGAGAGAGGGGAAGCATATGCAAATGCTAATGCTAGGGTTTCCTTAGAAAGTAAGAGTGCTTCTTCCTTTGGGTGGAAATCTATCTTAATTTCGACATGCGTCATTCGACAATTTCATCTAGGAGATTGAACTTTTATTTTTTCAATGCATTAAACAATTTTATTTGCCCATGATGCATTTGCTTATGGAAGTACCAAATATATTGTGTGTTGTGCAGATATTGCAGTAAAACTCGGTCACAAAGATGTATCCAGTCTTACACCAGTTACTATTGCAATTGAGGTCTCTCTATCTGTATCTCTCACACACACAAGTGCACAATGGCTTGATAATTGTTTTTTATATTTTTATGTGCACTCCGCTTGCTGTCTTCTGTATATTTTCACCCACGTGTCCTTGTTAAAATGCTTCTCAGCTAACTTGGACCTTTTATCTCGCCAGGCACTTGAACAAATTGAGGGCTTTTTAAAGGAAGAGGATGACATGGCAATTGCTGGATATTAACTTCAAGAAACTTCTGATTTCGGTGCTTCTTCATTTTCTTTTTCATTTGGGCATATAGGACAGTCCTAATTTTACGAGCAGAAGGCTTGTTCATGTTATGCTTTTCCATTGCATTCATCGGGGTTGGCTCACAGTTATACCAATGAAGATGCAGTTGTATATATCAGTTGGTACAATGTCAGCCGACCCTCTGTAATATTATGTGTGTAGATGAGATTTTATTCACCTCTGAGTTCATGTATTCCACTCTGCAAGCTGTCTTAATGCAGCCTGGATCATGTGTAGGCTTCTTAAATGGAAAAAACGGAGTAATTTATTTGCTTGAGAAGAAAACATTTTTGGTTGACGGGAGTTGTTTAGTTTAGGCCGATTTGGGAAAGATGTCACTCCTGTTAAGCGTACGATTGACTTGTGCTTCGATTTTTATGAAATTTTAAAGTTGACAATAAGGCTTAATATCAAGGTGCGAGAGGTTACGACCTCCTGTGGCACGGGTCTGTCTAGTTCCCTTTTCAATGTTGAAGCCTCGACTAACGACAAATTCCCTGCCTGAACTCCAAGGGGTCTGGCTCCTCAACTCCCTGCTTACATCTGGAGCACTTCTCCCGCAATCAGCACAACAACGTTGTCGATGCTAGCGTACAAGAGCGCATAATGTGCATTACGTATGCGGACCGCGACAATAAGCTACCAAGATGAACTGCTTCTTCCATTATCTTCGTTTTTACACTCTCGAGTGCTTTTTTTTTTTTTTTTTGGTTACTTCATATGGATAAAATTACTCCAACCAATTTGTTAAAATTCTTTTCATCTTAATTAATAAGATTATTAACACATGACATTTAAATAATTAATTTGAAAACCTGTCAATTGTTTCATTTGGTTTGGTTATAACATGATATCATTAGGTGATGTATTACAGCATATTATTACTAGAAGGTAGAAACTTCAAGGCCTGAAGAATTTTCATCATTTACTCAAGAGGCACTCTTCCCAGTTTCTCTGTCCAGTGTTCATCTTTCCCTACACAGATTGTTGGGTCCTACATAGATTCTTGGGTCCTACATAGATTCTTGGGTTTAGGGTAACATTCGCATAAAGCATCTGACAAGGAAAAGACTTCGCTGAGAATTCAAAATGAAAATGACAGCAATATTGCATAACAATTTCAATGAACCATTATTTACTCCATTAAAACTTCGATTATATGGCACCCCAAACTGGGGAGGAAACCATTAATTACATGGCTTGTATACAAAGATATGCACTTCGCCAAGTACTAATTTACACACAGGGCAAACACACAAGAAAGAATTAAATCCTTACGTTTCTCAACTTATTATTCAAGGTCTTGCTCCTCTTGGAGACTGCAGCAAGTAAACTGAGATGAAACTGGAGGAGCTTTCTTCAGAATCTTGGAAAGATTGCTGCCACTGCATAGCCGAATAGATGAAGAAAATAAGAAAGAGATGTTTGGCTTGAGAGAAAATCTCAGAGAAATGTTTTTCTGATTTCCAGAACTTTATTCCATAATGAAACTGATTACATTTACTTGTATTTATATTCACTAATTCATAACAGTGTATAACTAACTGAGAAATCGAATCTAGCTTATCAATTGTTCAGTACATATTGCGTGTGATATAACAGCCCATAACTAACTTTGTTGAGCTGGCAGTCTGGATCTGTTGCGTTGCTTAACAGCTTCTGATTGTTTGACTTGAGTTGACTCAGACTCTGTTTCCTCACGCTCTGCATAATGTGCTGCCTTAACAGCCCCCCTCAAACTCAATGGGCAAGGATGCACATTGAGCTTTGCTCTCAAATAATTGAAGTGTGTGAATGAGAGAGGTTTGGTCATTATATCTGCTATTTGTTCATCACTGGGTATGTAATGAATATTTAGCTCACCTGCAATAACCTTGTCTCGGATGAAATGCATATCAATTTCTATATGCTTTGTTCGAGAATGGTAAACAGGGTTTCTTGCTAGTTCAGTGGCACTGAGGTTATCACACCATATAATAGGCTTCTTAATGCAATGAAGCTTCATTTCAGAAAATAAAGATTGTAGCCAAACTAATTCAGCACTTGCAGAGGCTAAGGATCTGTATTCACTCTCAGCACTTGATCTGGTTACTACAGACTGTTTCTTTGAGGACCAAGAGATTAAATTGTCACCTAAGTAGATACAATGGATCTCGTCATCCAAGTCACAAGCCCGATGCGCATGTGAATGCATTGAGCTTAATATCTCCATATCTCATGAACTTAAGTCCATAGTCTTGAGTGTCTTTCAAGTATCTTAGAACTCTCTTGCATGCCATTAGATGTTGTAATGTTGGAGCAGAAACATATTGGCTAAGTTTATGAACTGAAAATGCAATTTCCGGCCTTGTCAGAACTAGATATTGCATTCCCCAACAATCTTCTATAATGAGTAGGATGCGCAATGTATTGCCCAAGAGTACCCTGAGTTTCTTTCTGCAATTTTAAACCAGTACTCATGGGAGTGTCAATGCCCTTGCAATTTAGCATATCAACTCTCGAAAGCAAGTCTCTAATATACTTCCTTTGTGAAAGATAAACACAATCCTTATCATAAAGAACTTCAATGAATAAGTAATAAGATAATTTTCCAAGATCTTTCAATGCAAAGGTTGCACTGAATTTAGCAATAAACTTTTCTAGATCATCACCATTCTGCCCTGTAATGAGTATGTCATCAACGTATATAAGTACCATTATAATAGATGATGTGGTTCCACCTATGAATAAAGAAGTGTCAGCCTTTGAATTCTCAAATCCCCACTGCAGTAAATACCCTTTAAGCTTCTCATACCAAGCTCTTGGAGCTTGTTTAAGGCCATACAAAGACTTATGAAGTTTGCATACAAAATCAGGCCTTTGATTATCAACAAATCCTTCAGGTTGGTCTATAAAAACTTCTTCTGATAAGTCTCCATTAAGAAAGGCATTGTTGACATCAACCTGTCTAATTGACCACTGATTCATTACTGCAAGACTTAGCACTACTACTCGGATGGTGGTTTTATTACAGGGCTAAAGGTTTCAAAATAATTCACCCCTGCAATCTGTTGAAAGCCCTTTGCCACTAATCTGGCCTTGTACTTAGCTAAACTGCCATCAGTGTTATATTTGACTCTAAATATCCATTTGTTGCCAACTATCTTTTGATCACCTGTTCTTGGAACCAAGGACCATGTATTATTTCGAATTAAGGCATCATACTCATCCTTCATGGCTGCAAACCATTTTGGATCATGTAAGGCTTCATGAACTGTATCTGGTTCTTTGTGTTCAAGAACTGCTGTGTAAACTTTGGGTTTGAAAATACCAGCTTTACTTCTGGTGACCATTGGGTGTGTATTTGGCTGAGAAGAAGAAGATTGTTGAGTGATTACTGGTTGTTGTGTATTGGATGGTTTAGGCATTGGTTGAAGTTGAGTAGGTTCAGTTTGTGGAGTATGCTGGGTTGAATTTGAGTTTGATCTATAGGATTGTGAGTGATTAACTAAGTGGTTAGAACTGCTGCAACTGGAACTTACAGAGTCAGAATTAGTTAAGCTGCCATCAGGAAGAAAAGAAGATACAGATAGAGTGGTAAGATGATAGACTTGTTGAGGAGTAAGAGATACAGAAGAACATGAGCTAGAATTTTGTGATTCAAAAATATGTGAATAAGGAAATGTATTTTCATCAAAAACAACATGTCTAGCTATGTAGATTTTTCCAGAAGGATGAAAACATTTAAATCCCTTGTGAGATGGACTATACCCAACAAAGATACATTTGCTTGAATGAAAGTCAAATTTATGTCTATTATAATCTCTTAAGTAAGGATAACAGCAGCAACCAAAACATTTGAGCATATTGTAATCAGGTTTTTGTTTGAACAATTTTTCATAAGGTGTAATAAAGTGGAGAGTGGCAGAGGGTAATCTATTAATATGATACACTGCTGTGTGAAAAGCATCCCACCAAAATTTAAAGGATAAGTGAGCTTGAGCTAATAAGGTGAGTCCTAATTCAACAACATGTCTATGCTTCCTTTCGGCTACCCCATTCTGATGATGTGTGTAGGGACAAGAATGCCTAAATATGATTCCAGATTGGTTCAAAAATTCAGTGAATGGTCTGTATTCCCCTCCCCAATCAGATTGTAGCATCTTAATGGAGGTATCAAATTGCTTTTCAACTTGTAGCTTGAAGAGTTTGAATACTTCTAAGGCTGATGATTTTAGTTTCAAAGGAAAAATCCAGGTATATTTACTGAAATCATCTACAAAGCTGATATAGTATGTATAACCCTCTCTGGATGGATGAGGTGAAGGGCCCCATAGGTCTGTGTGTATTAATTCAAGTATTTTGGTTGTTTTGGTTTCAGTAACAGGAAAATGCAATCTGTGTGATTTTCCCATTTGACATTCTTCACAAATGATTTTAAGTGCTTGCTGTTTTTCACTGGAAGAGATATTGATAGACTTGACTTGTTGAAGCAAATGCATTAGTGTATGAAAATTAGGATGACCAAATCTTTTATGCAAAAGAAGAATTTTATTCATTGTTGAATTGCCTGAGTCAACAGTAGTATGATAACAGGTCTTATTGACACTTGAAACTTTGTTCTGAACATCAGTTTGATGACTGAAAATAGAATGACAGACAGATAACATTGACAAAGGCTTATTAGAAGTAGTTTGACACAGAAGAGCAGAGGGAAGTGTTTGTGAAGATGGCCTTAAAAGCAGCTTGTATAATCCTTTCTCAGCAAGACCTTGCAGAAGAACTTGCCTCTTCAGTGAATCCTTCACATAACAAGTATTACCAGAAAATTCAACAATCAAGTTATTATCAGTGGTGAGTTTGGATATGCTCAGCAGGTTTTTAGTAATTGAAGGAACTAGAAAAATATCTTTAAGTGCTATTTGTGTGTGAATAGATTTGGCATGTGAATTTGGATGTTTATGACAGAGGAAAGCATCACCAATATGAGTAATAGCCAAACCTTGACCATTGCCAATGATAAGCTGGTCTGATCCCTTGAACTCCTCTCTGACATGCATATTGGCCATGTTGTTGGTCAAGTGATGAGTAGCACCACTATCAAGATACCATCCATCATCAGCTGGTCCTTCAAAATTGGCAACATATGCAGCTCCAGGTGCTGTGAAGTCTTCTGATGCATAGGAGTTTGGAGTGTAATACATGGATTGCTGATAATTCATGTCATAAGGTTCTTCAATTGGATAGGTAGTTAATTGTGGTTGAGTCACGATCAGTATGGTTGGCGATACCCTCTGCAAGGTCTAGGTGAGTAAAATCATCCTCAAAATTTTTATGCGACAGAGAGAGAGAGGAGGAGGAGGAGGAGGAAAACATCAATGGTGTGTCCTTGTATGGCAGTTGACATCTTTGGTAATGTGCCATCGAATTTTCCAGTATACATAGAAGAAAATTTAAAGGAAAAGATTATTATTTCTTTAGGCACGGATCTGTGAATTTGCATTGTTTGTCCTCTTCCATAACCACTGAAATTACCATTTCCTACAGGAAAACCTCTAGGATATTGATGAAAGAACATGCCTCTGCTAAAATTTGGTTTTCTACCACCAGAAATACCATTAAAGCCATGATATCCACCTCCATATGAACCTCTTCTACTATTACCCCTGATTTGAGAGTAATTTGCATTCTTCATGCTGTAATTAGCATTGAATACATTTGTAGCACTTTGAGCTTGTTCTAATCTGGCTTCATGAGTAAGAAGTAATGCAAATGCTTCATCATAATCCATTTTATTTGCAGTAATAATAGAAGCTAAATCCAAATAGCCAGGTCCTAAGCCATTAAGAATTCTCATTAATAAATCCTTTCCAGTCATAGAGTCACCAGCACATGCAAGTTTGTCAGCTAGCATTTTCATTTTTCCACAGTATTCTTCTTTGGACATTGAATCTTTTCTCAAAACATTCATTTCATATCTAAGTTGCATCACTTTAGCTTCAGACTGTACTCCAAATTGTTTCTCAATAGAAGTCCAAACAGCAAATGAAGTATCTGGCAAAACGATCTTAAAATACCTTCACTGATTGTAGATAACAGCCATCCAAGAAGGATTTGATCTTGAGCACGCCAGTTGATATAGGCTAGATTCTCAATTCTTTGTTCTGAATCTTCATCTAATGTAGGAGTTGAATCAGAAAGATAGTGATCTCGATTTCCAGAGATATAATGCTCAAGTCGATTGCCTCTTATAGATGTGAGAACTTGTTTGCGCCAAAGCAAGTAATTGTTTTGATCCAGCTTAACAGGAGTAGTAAATGTAAATGAAATATGTGATGTTTGATTTTGATTGAGAGAATTTGGATTCGAATGAGTTGTGCTTGAGTTCGCCATGATTAATGGCTCTGATACCATGAAGAAAATAAGAAAGAGATGTTTGGCTTGAGAGAAAATCTCAGAGAAAATATTTTTCTGATTTCCAGAACTTTTATTCCATAATGAAACTGATTACATTACATGTATTTATATTCACTAATTCATAACAGTGTATAACTAACTGAGAATCGAATCTAGCTTATCAATTGTTCAGTACATATTGCGTATGATATAACAGCCCATAACTAACTTTGTTGAGCTGGCAGTCTGGATCTGTTGCGTTGCTTAATAGCTTTTGATTGTTTGACTTGAGTTGACTCAGATTCTGTTTCCTCACGCTCTGCATAATGTGCTGCCTTAACAAGATGACTGTGTCTTCTGCCTAAACAGATGAAAAACGAAAGGTATATAACCGCATCAATAATTAAGCAGGAAAAGAACAAAGAATTAGAAAGATTAGGTACAATCCGATAGTGGAAACAACTCAAAATAATCAAGCAATAGTTGCATAAATGAAATATGAAGTTATGAACTGCTCCAATCCAGTCGCAAGCCCTTGGATCCTTTAACTAACTAGATATCCTCAGCAAACTGTTACTCCTTTGTAACACAAATTATAAAATTTTATAACCGTCAATCGTCTAGAAGTTAATCAGTAACCAAATCACAAATTCTTAACTATTTCAATCACCTTAAAAAGCTTGTGCTCAAAGCCTAACAACAAATTAACCTAAAATTGAATAGAACAGCAAAATGCAAGTTCTGAGTAGCAACAAACAACAAAGAAGCATACCCATACCTATCCATTCTCCAAATTCTCACAAAGTCACCCCCACACAATTCACAATTGATGAACGACAAGGAACGGAAAGAACCAAACCTGACCAGCAAATCTTCCCCCACAACACCCCATCCCCATCCTCCTCCACCTCAATCTCCGCACACCAAATCCCCATTTCCTTCCTATTCCCATCTCCTCCACTTCCTTCCCACAACACAACCAACTTCCCTCCCAAATTCGCCATTGTTGCCCCACACAAAAACCGCGGCAAATCCTTGTCCACTCCTCTTAGCTCCCTCCACACCCCTTTACTCACATCAAACCCCCTTATTTTGCCCAAATAATCATAACAATACAACAACCCATTCACCACACACCCTCTCCCTCTCCACCCAATATCAAGCTCACTCTCCACACTCTCCCAGCTCAAATTTTTCGGATCATACTTGATCCCACCTCTGTCCCCCATTGCGTATATCTTATCATCAATCACCGCACTCGCGTGCATCCACTTCTCACGAAACTCAATCTCACTACAAACCGGGCTCCAAGATCCAGTCTTCGTATCAAAAACCTCCGCCCAATTCCTCGCCCTCGCCCAATTATCAACCACGCAACCTCCGATAACGTAAATTTTCGTATTCGTTACCCCAGTGGCAGAAAATTCACGGCCAATACGCATGTTGGGTGCTTTCTCCCAGGTGTGCAGCCTGCAATCGAGAGCCCACACGTGAGGAGACGGCACATCTTTAATGGACCCTCCCAGTACGTAAATCTTGTGACCCACTACGGCGAAAGCGGAGCCGACGGGTGGGTGAGAAGACGGGAGGGAGGGGATAGGGGTGAAAACGTAATTTTGGGTATGTGGGTTTTGGTTGAGTGTGAAGAAGAGGAGAGAAGAGCCGGTGGGTACGCGGAGGCAGAGGTAGAGGAAGTGTTGAGTGGAGTTGATGAGAAAGCGGGTGGTGTAGAGGAGCGTTGAGGAGATGAGGGACCGGATTGGTTTCGAGACTAAGCTGAGGATTGGATGGTGTGAACGGGGGACACGAGCTAGACAGTTTAAAGCGACGTCGTTTGGGAGAGAGGGGATTAAGATTGTTGGCTCTTCTGACCGCCGTTCGGCGGCGGCGGCGGCGGGTAAGGACATGGGCGTCGGCTTAGAGCAGCAAGGGGACAGTTGGTTTACGGACCCTCACTAATCGTTAGAAGCCGGTTCTAGCATTTTAGTTTTGTAGGTGAATAACGTTTAAATCCCTGTATTCAGATAAAACTACAAATTCGAATATGGTTTGTACAATATATTCATATGGGCCCTAAAATAAAAATATGTCAACAAAAGTTTAAAAGATTTTAACAGGATTGTAAAAATATTCTATAGCATCGTCAATCTCTAAATCTTTATTTTAAAAACTGTAAAATCTAAGACTGATTTTATAAATGCATATTTTAACATCAGCTTACTATTCACCAGTCTAGACTCCAGTGGTAAAAATATGTGGTCACACCAATTCCTACTTAAGTAAATCTCTCTATTTATAAATTTGTAGGCAGAGTAAATAATTTTTTTAATATTTCAATGATAAATAATCATGATTATAAATACCAATAAACTTCTAATTATAACGTATCGTATATTCATTAAAAAGAAAATCAACTTACTATAAATTCAATTAAACACTTAGGCACATTTGACACCATTAATTACACTTGTTATACTACTTTTTATAACCTTCTTAATTTGGCATTACTTTGCATTACTCCTTGTTAAAAATAATACATTTTTGGTGTTCTTTTATGATGTTTGGGCATTCATCGAAGGGGGGAATCACTTCAAATATTTGATCAATGGAGATATCCAGAAACCCTATTTGAAATAGGAAATGATGGCACAGTGGTGATGAAGCACTCGGCAAATGGCCCGCTCTGTTTGAAACGTTCTCACGCTGGTGATTAGGGATGGCAAAATGTCGGGTCGGGCTTGGGCTCGGCCAAACCCGACCCGACTCGATCAAAAAATATTCGAGGCCCGACCCTAAAAAAGCCCTAACACTGTATAGTTAGGGTCGGGTCGAGCCCGACCCGAATCGGACTACCCGACCCTAAACTCATATTTAATATCATTCCACAACCCAACATAAAAAAAAAAGTCTTATGCAAATAAAAACTCATAATTTCAATTCCACAACCAAACATTCTTTTTATAAAAAAAAGAATTACTCCAACACTTGCCGGCGCCAGAACGTGAGCGTGGCTAGTTCGATTGGCGTTGGGGCAAGCTGCAGGCGGACGAGGGCGTTGGTTGGCAGGCGGATGTGGCAGGACGATTGGTTCGTATTGCGGCGTCGCGCAGCTGAGTTCGATTGGCGTTGGGGCAAGCTGTAGGCGGACACAGGCGTTGGGCGTTGGTCGGCAAGCGGACGTGGTAGGACGGCTGGTTCACGTCGCGGTGTCACGCAGCTAAGTTCGATTGGCGTTAGGGCAAGCTGCAGGCAGCACACGACAACGAGATGAATGGTTGGTTGACTGGTGTGCGGCGGATCGTCACGATGCTGGCTGATAGGACGGTGGTCGGCGACTGACTTAGGGTTTTTGTTGTGGTGTGTGTGATTTACGGTTTCAGGCTGACCGTGTGTATTGTAGATATGAGAAATGAGATATGTGTTGTGCTGCTGTGTGTGTGTGTGAAATGTGAATTACGAATTTGCGATGTGTGGTGTGCGTGTCAGCTTGTGTGAATTGCGATGTGTGCAGTGTGCGTGTGTTAGTTTTTTTTTTTTTTTAAATATGGTCGGGTCGGCTCGGGTCGACGTTAAACCTGACCCTGACCCGAAATTTGATCGGGCCTTAAAAATTTGAGCATAACCTAACTCTAAACTCGAAAATTTGGGTCAAAGCCCTAAAAATTAGGGTTGGGTCAGTCGGAACAAAAATCGGGTCGGGCTAAATTGCCAAGCCTACTGGTGATAGTTCTTGCCCCAGGATTCGGCAAGTAGAACGGGGCTATGTGGTTGGGCATCATCCCCTGATCGCTATGATTTGCCTCCAAAGCCATATTCAAACTGTGCTCTAATTTAGCATGTGTCAAATTTGGCTCTGATATCTTCAGCAAACAAGAAGTTATATATAAGCTAATGCAACAATTGACGAGAATAGATGACATGATACTGGACAGTGGAGGTGAAGAAGCCAGTAATCCCTTGTTGTTCTAGTTCATCTATCATCACCAAGTCAAGCCTTGCACTTTTTTCATTTGAGAACTTGCATATATAGAAGATACAAGAGTTAGACTTTTGGCACCCTTCTTATCTCCACACAAATCCCCCTTTTTCAATTATATTTATTTTATTTTGAAAATATCTTTTCTTTTTTCTAAATGCACCTCTAATTTTTCATTTAATTTTTTTTTATTGTTAAAACTCAAAGTCGTATTGTGCTATTTTCTATTTCTTTTGCAGTCGTATTATTACTCTATACACAAATTAAAAAGTTTATGAGATAATGAATTTTTGAATGTTAATCATTTGCTTGAATTACATATATTTTATATTATACTTGGAAAGCACTCTTAAGTATAAAAATATTTAATCAATAAAAAATTTTAAAAGAATAATATATTATTTTTAATTTGTACAATTTATTTTAGTTAAATAAAAAAGGTGGAAAATTAAAAAAAAGATTGATTATGAATGTAAGTAATTTATTTGAGAAAAAATGCTAAATTTATTTAATTATATATATCCTTAACCGTAATTTTTGGAGGGGGGTTTTATAAGGACTATGAAGGGTGTCAATAGCTTCACTCAAAATGAAATAACTATTTAGTGTTTGTGAAGATACTAAGAAGAAAAACAGGAGCCATATTCTGTTGACTTGGCTTCATTATTGCACATATAATGTTAATATATGTATTTTGATAGCAAGTAAAAAATTTTCTTGGTGGTGCAAGAATATTTATTTACTTTAGTTTTTTCCATTGATTCTCTTGACTGTTGATGATTTGTTTACTTTTTATACAAAGAAGAATAACGTGTAAGAATTTTAGTTTACAATTAACCAATGATTATTATGGCCATGACAATGATATAACATCATGTAATTTATGAACGACTTGACAATGATATAACATCATGACTATTTATTTAATTATATTGTGATATTCATCATAGTTATTTGACTGAATTACTTACTTGAATCTTTATTTTACAGAGATATATTTAGAAAATACTGAAAAATAAAAGTTATGCTATCGAAAATTTTAGATTTTTTCTGTTACATATATTCTATGAAATATTATGATAATTTTTACATTTATATTCAATAAATTGATGTAACACTTCTAAAATTGAAGACTTCTATATTTAATATTTTTCTAAGTAGTAATACTTATTATTTTACAAACATATAATTTAAATTAATCAACTAACCAAAAAATTAATACAATGTAATGCCATGCAATACAACCAAACATAGTATAATTAGAAATTAATACAACACTATAGCACTAAATACAACATAATATAATACAATAATATTAAATAATACAATATAGTGAACCAAATACACCCTTAAAACATTAAATAATTTTATTAATGAATTCTTAATGGGATAACAAATGAAACTACTATGAAAAGTAATGTAAGAGTAGTGATATTTGACCTTTCAATTTATCTCATCAGCTCTCACTTTTCAATTAATATTATTTATTTCAGAATTGTTCTTATTAAAAAGTAAAAATAAATATTGTTTCTTCTCTCTCGATCTCTCCACAGGTTCACTTCATGTCTCTCTCTCACTCTCTCTTTTTATAATTGATTCAAAATTTGAATCAAATATTAAAACTCTTAATCGAATTCCAAATTGGCAAAATCTTAGATTAATTACAAAAAGGAAGACCAATATCATCAAATATAACAAAGCTCACCCCTTGTTCGTAATATTTAACAAAACCCTTAAAACTCATCATATATTAATAGAGGTGATAAATTGACGGTGAAGAAGGTGGATAGTGGGGTGGTGGTTGTGGGAGCGATGATGAAAAATTATTGTTGATGAAGATAAGTGGTGAGAGGTGATGATTACGCTAGAAAGAAGGGATGGGGGAGAATCAAATAAGACAAAAATAATAATTTTTTACTCTTAATAAGGGTAACTCTAAAAAGTAATAAAAAAATAAAAAAAAAGTGGGAGCTGATCAGATAATTTGCGGAGGTAAAAAATCATTGCTCATACTATAAATTATGTTATTATGCTTTTCATTTGTGGACTTCTTTGGGCTTAACCCAATTCTAAATGGACCATTTCATTGTAAAGAATCCTAAAAGGCTTTAATGATTTGGGGGTGCATTTTGCATCACTCATGTTTAGGGATTCCGGTTTGGTTTAACATCCAACTTGACTTTCCAAGTTTTGAAAATGGTCGTCAACGCTTTCCCATAACCACCATGACCCCCACAAAATCTTCACCTCCCCCCCCCCTCCCCCTCCCCCTCCTCTTCCTCCCACAACACAAAAAATTCTTTTACAGTTAGTCAAAATTCTTCCGCAATATTCGTTCTCATCTGTAAACATGGAGACATGGAGTTCATGAGTCCACAAAAGTCAAGTTAGAAAATGAAGTAAAACCACACTTTCCAACTAATAATACCATTGCATAGTTTTGCCGCGACGAAAACAGGCTATCACGCTCTGTAAGTAACCGAGGCATTTGATCACATAAAATAGGTACAAAAACGATGAATAATAACAAAAGATGCCCTAAATTATATGAATTTTATATATTTAGAGAATCAATGTTAGAATTGCTGCATTTATTAATATTCTTATCGATAGATGCCCATTTTCTCAGGTTGGCGATGGTTAACTAATTACTAAATTACCTTCGATGAACTAATAATTAATCATAACAAAATGATTAGTTGAGCATTATCAATATTGTGCATTCTATAATCCACTTTAGTTTTAGGGTTGGTTAATTGTGAATTTGAACTGGGTTTTTCCACACCCAAGCCTAACCTCATGTTATTGTTACAAGCCTAAACCCTTTAAAAGTCTACCCAAGTTTGGATAAGCCGGGTGTAGACGCGGTTGGGCTTACCATTAATTTTGAAATAAATTTTTAATAAAGCAAAAAAATTTAAATTAAAAATAATTATTCAATACATAACAAAATAATAATTTAATACACTATATGTTAGTAAAACAACATAATCAATCACAAATACTACTATAAAATCTATTAAAATACTAACAAGGCAACCCAAGAGGGGGGGTGAATTAGAGTTTTTAAAAAATTAAGCAACTAAAAATACAATGAAGTAATACTTAAACAATCAAATTCAAAATAAACAAATTAATTTGCAATGAAAAGTAAAGAGATAGGGAAAGAGAGATCAAACACAATGATTTTTACGTGGTTCGGCTATCCCCGCCTAAGTCCACGCCTCCAAGCACACCGGGCTTGAGGATTCCACTAAGCAAGCCACTAAGGCCTCAAATGCTTACAATTGACTTCCAAGGTGTCAATATACCTTTACAACAAGAGATTATTCCCAATCTCTTAACCTAAGTATATCCCAACACATACAATCACTCAAAACAAAAATTACAAGTTATTTTCACTCACACAATCTTTAAGATTACAAATGAAAGCTTGATGTGTGAATAAGATGAAGCAAGAAAGTGTTTTAAAGCTCTATGAAGATTGTATAATCGTGTATAAGCTCAATGGTAGTGTTGTGATCAACCTTTGATTTGATTTGAATGAGCTTATTTATAGCTGGAGCCGAAAACTAGCCGTTATAGCCTTTTTCTTCAGAAAACGGATCGCCGTTAACCGTTAACGGTTAACCGTTTGCGCTGGTCAAAGTTACCGTTGTGCTGGATTTCAAATAAACGGTTGACCGTTAGTCGTTACCCTTTCGCCGTTAAAATCCAGAGACCTGCACAACACAAAACTTCCATCCGTTCTTGCTAAACTGTTAAGGATTTAGTAAATAATAACATGCTGGAAATTATCGGTTAGCCGTTTACAAGTTAACGGTTCGCCGGTAAATTCCAGAAGCTTTGCAAAACTCAATTCAACTTCGTTTTCATTAATCGGTTAAGGGTTAACAAAGTATACCTCTCTGAAAATTAACGGTTAGCCGTTATGAGTTAACGGTTCACCGGTTATTTCCAGTAGCCTTTAAAATAACAAGCTTAACTGGTTTGCTTTAAACGGTTAGAGGTTAACACAAAAATCATTTCTGGATATTGTCGGTTAACCGTTACAATTAATGGTTCGCCGTTAAATTCCAGTGACGCAAAAATGCTTAACGGTTAAGGCTTAAGAAGTAACCCTTAGAAAAAATTAGGTTTTAGCATAAACGGTTAGCCGTTAAAGATAACGGTTAGCCGTTTAAATCCAGCGGCTATTTTTAGCAGGTTTAAAAACAATTGGTTAAGGGGTAAGACAATAACCTGTCTCTGCTTTTTATCGGTTAACCGTTAATATTAACGGTTCACCGATTACTTCCAGAAATGCACATTTTTGTAGAGTTTTTCCAGTTTCTTAAAAACTTGTAAATACTCATAGAAAAATTCTTGCTTTTAAAAGATAATTTGATATTATGAAAACTCCAACACATTTATTAAAATGTTTGTTATCATCAAAATCAATAAAAGAAACATTTACATGTTAACAATCTCCTCCTTTTTGATGATGACAAACTTTGCTTTTGCTCCCCCTTACTATATGTTCCCCCTACCAATATGACTCAAAACAATTTTGGCATTATAGCAGGTTTGCAAAGACAAGTTCAAGATCTCTCTTTGTTATTAACAAAAACAAGTACAAAAACTGCCCAAAACAAGTGGAAAATCTGCAGTGCAAAAATCTGCAAAATCAAGTTCAAAAACTGCACAAAACAGGTGCAAAACAAGTGAAAACTGCAGTACAAAAACTGTAAAATCTCTCCCCTTTCATCATAAAAAAAAAACACAACTTAAGAAAAAAAAAGCTTGGGAGAAATAGAATGGCAAAAATTTCGGCAGAGTTTCCCCTAAAAAATGGCAAAAGCCTGAAATACAATCATGCGAAATACCCAACAACTCCAAAAATAAGCACTCCCAAAGATATTAAGCAAGCCTTTCACAACCCAACATCTCCAAAAACCAAGCAATCCACACATAAAGAAAATATAGCAAGAAATAACCATAGCAAATACTAATCCACAAAATCAACAAGAATGTACAAGAATACAAAAAAAATATAAAAACTATCATATATGCATGAAATATATGTGCGAAACACAAATAGAATACTAAGAAGCTCTCCGCGAAGCGGGGGGTCTCGTAGAAGAGGGTTGCAAAGATGAAGGTCTCGAAGCTGAAGGACGTGTAGAAGTGGGAGCCGAGGAAGGAGGTGTTGAAGTAGGGCGTGTAGAGGGGGCTCCTGCAGATGTGCTACCAGGGTCATAGCCAAAATACCCCAGAATCTGTCGCTGCGCAGCAATGATCTCATACTGATGATCAATGCTCTGCTTCTGAAATGTCTGTGGAATGGAGCTGCTGATCGTGAGTAATAGCGTCCATACGATCAAGAATCAGCTGCTGGCGCTTGGAAATCTGGCGAACATCAGCAACAAGATGCTGCAAAATATCAGATACATGGGGCTGAACAGGTATGGTGAGAAGCGAAGGTGGCTCGAAGCGGAGGCTCAGGCGAAGGAGGCTCGGGAGCTGAAGGGGCATCAGTATCCATCGCATGCGCGGCAGAATCAGAAGGTATTGATGGCGGAGGAGCATCTCGACGACGAGAAGGTGGAGGTTGAGCTCCAAGTCTGAAGTCGGGAAGCTGATCGGGAGTATAGATGTCGTTGAGCATCCGATCATCCTTAGGGGCAATCAATGTGTCCCGATTCTTGGCGTTCGCGGTCTTGATCCACTGCCCGTTCCTCCTAGTGAAGCCTATGCTGCTCATGGCATCCCGACCAATTCTTTTAGGCTCCTTGTACACCGCATCCCTAATTGGCACATGGAAGTGCCGTAAAATCTTGGTAATGAGACTACCATAGGGAAGCAAACGGTGAGAAACACCCGGAGTGGTCAACATGTGGCGCAAAATGATATAACCAAGGTTAATATCCCGCCCACTAAGTAAACTATCTAGTAACCCGACATTTAAACGAGTTACCTCATCCGTGTGACCTTTCCGAGGTGTAACAATGTGCTGTAGAATGGAATGGAGAATACGGACAAAATCATCTAAAAATATGATTTTTTGAGAAGTATAAAATGAATGACCCTCATCCGGAATACCAAGTATGACAGTGTTCAAAAACTCTACATCAAAATCAATAGGCACACCGCCAACAACAGTAACAATCCTATCTAGACGAGTGGCAGACAATTCCATATTAGAATAAAAGACTCGAACTAGATTCGGATAAACTTTATCCTCAAGGTCTAAAAAGGATTCCCAGGGTCTAAGCATGTTAGTCACAATCCTATCACATACAATCAAATCCTTAAAATCATCTACATCCGCAAGATAGGAATCGAGTACCTGACGACCCATAAATCGGGTCTCAAAGCGTCTGAGCAATGGAGCAGTAGGGAAATGAAGCCTTTCAAATTCAAAGGCTTCCCATGGTGGTATGGGGTTGACATGAGGTGTATGTTTCCTTCTCTGAGGTCTCTGAGATGATTCAGGCATGATAAAGAGGAGAATGCGTTCGGAAGATGGATTTGAGAGTTGCTGGATCGATTAAAAGACTTAGAGGGAGTAGAGGAAGATATGTTTGGGTTCAATTTGACAAGAATTGATGAAAAAATGGGCCAAATCGAGCAAAGACCAGTCTGTTGCCCTTAGGGTTTGGATTTGGGAGTTTTTGATTTTGAGCTAAACCTGAAGTTTTGAAACGGTAAAATCACTCTTAAGATGATTTGGAAGAGTTCTATCGGTGTAATTTGTGACGAAAATGAAGAAAAATAGAGAAAAAGGGAGATGAAAAGCTTCGGTTTCGTCAAAAATGGCGGAAACAGCGAGAGGGCAAGTGAAGACGAAGTGAAACCCGTGACCAGTTTATATACTTTACGAAAACGGCGAACCGTTTTCTATAAACGGTGAGGGGTTAATTTCCAGTGACTTGGAATAAGTAAAAGGTTAACGGTTAAGGGTAAACGGTGAAGGAGCAAGTTAAGGGAGCTCTCTGTTTTTAAACGGTTAACCGTTAATCGTAAACGGTGAGAGGGTAACTCTAGCGATACTTTCTGTTTTTAAACGGTGAACCGTTATCGCCAATCGGTGAAAGGGTAAAGAGCAGGCAGAATGTCCTAGTTTCTGGAAATAAACAGTGAACCGTTTATGAGAAAAACGGTTATCCGTTTATTTTATTTGTTATTTCGCATATTTTATTCAATATCTGGCCATCAAAGATAACAAATCAAGATCATGAATTTGATCTAAAATTGCTCTAAGGCCGTTTTAATGCAAAATTCATGAACATATATGTTTTTAAAACAATTAATCCATGCAAAACATACATGCACATTACTAGAACATTATACTCAAACATCACATCATAAACAAATCATTTAATAGACTCATAGCATATATAGAAATGTTAATGCGAAAATTTCATCATCCCAAGTTCATGCCGAATTTTCAAAAATTGTTCTTCGCAAAGAGGTTTTGTAAAAATGTCGGCGACTTATTTTTCCGTAGAAATAAACTCTAATGCAACATCACCTTTTTGAACATGATCTCTCAAGAAATGATGCCTAATTTCTATATGCTTGGTAGGGGTGGGCAAACGGTTCGGTTTTTGCCGAACCGAACCGAACCGAACCGAAACAATTCGGTTCGGTTCGGTTCGGTTCAATGTTAAAAAACCGAACGGCTTGAAAATTAAAGAACCGATTGGTTTTTGTTTGGTTCGGTTTAAAACCGAACCGAACCGAAAAACCGATCGGTTCTTTGATTTAATTAGAAATAATTTTTTTAATTAAAAAAAAAAGTGAAAATATATAAACAGAAATTGCAAAAATGAATCACCCAAAAGCCAAAATCGGAAATTCCTAACCCTAACTACCGTTTTCTTTCAATTGAAGCAGGCCAGCAGGCAGCAGCCACCGGCCCACCGCCTCCCTCTCCTCTCTCACTCGTCTCGTCTCCCTCCATTGCCGCCGTTCGTTTCTCCCTCGCTAGACGGCGCAAAACTGCAGCTCACCCCTCTCCTTGGCCATCCTTGTCGTGAGCATCTCTCGAGCAGCAGCTGCCAGCCCACCGCCTCCTCTCCTCTCCCACTGCCTCCCTCCATTCTGATCCGACTCAGGCTGTTTGTTTCTCCCTTGCTAGACAGCGCAAAACTGCAGCTCACCCCTCTCGGCTTCATCCTTGTTGGCCCTGGTCGTGAGCCGATCCGTTCTCCGTTGCATCAACTCGGCCCCCTCTCTTCCTCGTCCTCGCGCACACAGCTTCCTGGCGCTGCCCCTGAGCCGCTCAACCCTTCTAAGTCTGTTTGGGGTTACGTCAAGGTGAGTTACAAAATTGAACATAATACCAATTTTCGGTATAGCATTAGCGTGAAATCAAGTGTTGCCGATTATGTAATAATTGCATATCCTTTGAAAGCCACTTGAAGGAATTTACAATGTATTGTGTAATCGTATATTGTATAGTGTTGCGATGTATACTTGTTGGGGATTGATTATTTGGTTTTGAGGGTTGCTGATGTATACTTGTTGGTGGAGTTAAAAATGGTGGGCAGATGTATTGCCGGTGGAGTTAAAAATGGTGGGCAGATGTATTTGATTTTGTGTGGACTGCTATTGTATGCTTGTGAGTTGTGGTCCTTGTGGTTGTGGAAGACTGGATGTGAACTGAAATGGGTGTAAATATGTTGTATTGTAATATTGTATATTGCAACTGAGAATTGAACGATTGAAAATAGATAAATGTATAATGTTTCTAATTCTATCAATGAAAAATTAGAAATAATATTTGTTAATTTAATTTATTTGGCATAATGATTAATAACTTAATTAGCTTGGTGAGGTTGCAATTTGATATTGGCAATTTGGCATGGAAAATTCAAATTAAATTAGTAATTATTGGAAGTAAATTATGATATGTTGGCCTAATTTGCTAAATTAAATTATGATTTGTTAGCTAGTAGTTAATTGAGCTTTAATTGATCTTTTTGGTGTGGATGTTTTAAATTAAATCAATAATTATTGGAAGTAAATTGTGATATGTTAGCTTAATTTGTTAAATTAAATTAAATGATGATATGTTCGGTAGTAGTTAAATTAAATTTAATTGTTCTTTTTGGCATGAACATTTTAAATTAAATTAATAATTATTGGAAGTAAATTAAATTATGATATGTTGGCCTAACTTATTAAAATAAAATTTAATTATGATATGTTAGCTAGTTGTTAAATTAAATATAAAAGATTTTTCAATAACATTAATAAAACAATATTACTTCTTTATTTTTATTTTATTCATTGTAGATGTCTAATTATTCAAGAGTTCAAGACAACCTCGATTGTGTAGCCGATGATCTTGAGCGTGAAGTTGATGGTAGTGAAAATGATTCGGCAACAATTGTAAGTAGTGGAAACAAGAGGAAAAAGTCTTCGTCATCCAAACCGCCATTACCAAGGAAAAAAATAGCTCCAAGATCAACAGTGTGGCAACATTTCACTAGACTTCCAGATAATGATAAGAAGTGCAAATGCAACTACTGCGGTAATGAATTTGAATGTGGCTCGGTAGGGTATGGGACTAGTACTTTGAGGACACATTATGAAGAAAGATGTCAAAAGTATAAGGACTTTCAGAAAGACCAAGCGACTTTAACTCAAGATGTCGGTAGTGATGAAATTATAGCAAGATGTTTTAGTCAAGATGCTTGCAGACGAGCAACTGTGAAGATGATTGTTCTTGATGAGTTGCCTTTTTCTGTTGTGGAGAATCCGGGTTTTAAGCATTTTTGCAGTGTAGCGGCTTCGAGATATCTTCTTCCATCCCGAAGAACCATTACCAGGGATACTCTTGATATGTATGTTGAGGAAAAGGCTAAGTTGAAGAGCTTATTAGTTGGGAATAAACAGAGAGTATCTTTGACCACTGATATTTGGACTTCCATTACGACAACTAGCTACATGGTCATCACAGCTCACTTTATTGACAAGGATTGGAATTTACATAGAAACATTATTAGCTTCAACACGGTTAATGATCATTCATCGGAGACAATTGGTAAGCAAATTGAAAAATGTTTAATTGACTGGGGCATAGAGCGAGTGTGTGGTGTAACAGTTGACAATGCAAGTCCAAATGAGGGTGCTCTTAGATACTTAATTGATCGACTTAAGAGTTGGAGGGATGATGCCTTAGTATTGAATGGAAATTATTTGCATGTTCGTTGTTGTGCGCACATATTGAATTTGATTGTGACTGAAGGGTTGAAGGAACTTGAGCCAAGTATAGTTAGTGTTCGGAATGCTGTGAAGTATGTGAGGTCTTCCACCGCCAGGATGCAAGCATTTCAAATTCGTGTGCAACAAGAGAAGATTAGTTCCCGAGGAAGTGTGATTTTGGACTGCCCTACTCGATGGAATTCTACATATTCCATGTTGAGTACTGCATTGAAATTTTAGACGGCATTTGATCTAATGGCGCTTGAAGATAAGCTTTATGATGCTTATTTCAATGAAAAGAGGGGAAAGAAGAAAATGGAGGGCCATTTGTATAGTGATTGGGAGAGTGCTCGTCGCATAGTTAAATTTTGAAGACCTTTTATGATGCGACTTTGCAATTTTCTTCTTCTTTGAAGGTAAAATCACATTTTTATTATGTTTATAAATTTTGATATATGATATGGAATTTATTTTAAATTTATTAAGATTATTGTTTTCTTTTAGGTGACATCGAATACTTGTTACAATTTGATATGTCAAAATTAACAATCTTGACATCGTTATGCTTGTAATGATAGCCTTTTGGGTTTGATGGCTATTAAAATGAAGGAGAAATTTGATAAGTATTGGGAAGGTTGTTTCAAGATAAATAAAATGTTGATTGTAAACAGCCATGCTTGATCCACGAGAAAAGATGAAATTCGCAACACATTGCTTTGAGAAATTATATGGTAAGGATAGTGCCAAATGTGTTGAGATGAAGGAAATGGTGAAAGATTTGTTGACTAAGCTTTATGAGTCCTAGAATGCACAATATAAACCGGGTAGCAGTGGGAGTGTTAGTGGAAGTGCAAGCGGAAGTACAAGTGGAAGCCAAACTTTAACCATTGGAAGTGGAAGTGGTTCAAATTTTTTTGATTTAGATGGCGATGATGATGTTATGATTGAGGACCCCTTCTCTGAATTTAGTAAGGCGGTTGCGGTTAGTGAAGGTGGCCCCGAATTATCAAATGAGTTGGATCTTTATTTGATGGAGAAGACGGAAAAAATTGCAAAAGGTAATTTGGGCACTAAATTTGATATCTTATTATGGTGGAGGGTGAATAGTGCCAATTATCCAATTTTATCACGTATAGCAAAGGATGTTCTTGCTATTCCAGTGTCAACTGTTGCCTCCGAGTCCGCCTTTAGTACTGGAGGTCGTATTCTAGATCAATATAGAAGTTCTTTGACTCCAGACATGGTTGAGGCACTGGTATTATTACAGAATTGGTTACGGTCTTCTCTTTTCGTGGATCCAACAGCGGACTTGAATAAGTTAGTTGAAGACAATGAGTTTATGGATCAGCTTGCAGAAGGTATATTTTCTTTGATTTTAATTTAAGTTTACTTTTAAAGAATTATGACCTTATGTAATTTATCTAATTTTAATTTATTTTCTAAATAATATGAACCTTATTTAATTTTTTTGATTTTTTTAATGTAGAACTTCGTAAATCAACAACGGCCAACCAATTTGGAAGATCAACATAAATAATTTTTAGGTAATAAATTGATATGTATTTATTTGTTATTAAATATCATTTCATTTTAATTAGTTTAATTATTCGCTTTTGTTCACTTCTGTTTTTCAATTTTGATTTAGGTGATGTGGATGGTGGATGTAGTTGTGGCTTGTTTGTTGCGGTGGATGTGGCTATGGCTTGTGTGTTGCGGTGGATGTAGCTATGGCTTGTGTGTTATGTTGGATGTGGGCATGTGGCTATGCCTTTTGTGCTTGTGTTATGGAGTTTGTTGGTTTATTGACATTTGACGCAATATTATGGACTTGTTATTATTATTATTGTTTGATCCCTCTAAGTTACGTTTATCGAAGTTCGTAACACACATTCAATGAAATGACCATTGACTAATAAGCAATTGCCAAGTACATAATAGTGATAAAATTAAACCGGTTCAAACGGTTGAAACTTGAAACTTAAAATTGGTCACAAAAATTGAAAATAAATCAATGTGAGATCCTCCTTCTACGGGTCTTGAACAAAGATTATATTGTTCACGAATCCGGTCATCCGGTTAGGCTAACCGCTAACCTCAAGGCGTGAAGCATGCATTTGGCTTTCGCTTGCTTTCTATTAACCGGTCATCCGGTTTTGGACAGCAAGAGTGTATCTAGCTTTTGTCAATTTGACAGAGTTGTCGAAGCACATTAAAATAAATACTGATACAACTAAATAAAATTGTAGAAAAAGATGAACCAGCTCGAATCCCAAGAGAACAATGTAATTAATTTAAAAAAGTTGAAAACAAAAATTAATTTACCAAAATACTGTAATTTCAAAGATTATGCACACAATCGGTTAACCGTTAGTGGTTAACGGTGAACCGTTTATTTGGTGAACTTTTCTGGGAGTTAACCGGCTAACCGGTTGAGGGAAACGGAAGACCGGTTGCGTGATTTCCACTTACTGACTTTAATCGGCTAACCGGTTTAAGGAAAACCGGAAATCCGAATTTCAAATCTCTCGTTTCTGGACACAATCGGCTAACCGGTTAGGGTAACCGGCAAACCGAATTTTTGGTTCTCCGCTTTCTATCGGTTCTGGACACTAACGGTTAGCTGTTTGGGATTAACGGGGAACCGTTAGTTGTTAACGGTGAGCCGTTAGTGATTAACGGTTAACCGTTTTTCTGGGTTTTAATTGTTCTTCTTTTTTTTAAACGGCCATCCGGTTTTGGACAGCAAACGTGTATCTTGCTTTCGGATTGCCGGTTCTCATAATTGGCCATCCGGTTTTGGACAGCAAGCGTTTATCTTGCTTTCGGATTGCCGGTTCTCATAACCGGCCATCCGGTTTTGGACAGTAGGCAACTAGGCATGTAATATTTCGGTTCGGTTCGATCGAACGAATCGGTTTTGATCAACCGAACCGAAATATTTCGGTTCGGTTCGGTTCGGTCCTTAAATTCGGTTCGGATTCGGTTTTAATTCTTATAAACCGAACCGGTCATTGCCCACCCCTTGCTTGGTTCTAGAGTGCTGAATGTGATTTTTTAAAAGATTTATAGCACTTGTATTATCACACTTAATAGGAATTTATTCAAGCTTAATGCCATAATCTCTAAGTGTTTGTTTCATCCAAAGTGCTTGTGCACAACAACTCCCTGCAACTATATATTCAGCCTCAATAGTTGAAAGTGCCACAAAATTTTGTTTCTTGCTAAACCATGAAACAAGTGAGTGACCTAGTATATGGCAAGTACCACTAGTGCTTTTCCTATCAACTTTATAACCACCAAAATCCGCATCCGAAAAACATGTTAAATCTATATGAGTTCCCCTAGGATACCAAAGACCAAGATCTATGGTTCCACTCAAATAACGAAAAATTCTTTTAACAGCAAGCAAATGGGATTCCTTGGGACATGATTGAAATCTTGCACACAAACATACACTAAACATGATATCGGGTCTACTTGCGGTTAAGTAAAATAAAGAACCAATCATACCTCGATATTTTTTAATATCAACTTCTTTACCTTTTTCATCCTTGTCAAGGTTGATTGTTGTGCTCATTAGAGTGCTCTTAGTTTTTGACTCATCAATTCCAAACCTCTTGAGCAAATCTTTGACATACTTAGCTTGATTGATGAAGATTCCCTCATTGTTTTGCTTGATTTGAAGTCCAAGGAAATACTTCAATTCTCCCATCATACTCATCTCAAATTCCTTACTCATACAAGATGAAAAATCCTCGCACAAGGACTCATTAGTAGAACAAAAAATAATGTCATCAACATAAATTTGAACAACAAGTATATCTTGATTTTTATTCTTAACAAAAAGAGTAGTATTCGCTTTACCTATTGAAAAACCGTTATCCAACAAGAAATTTTTAAGCCTATCATACCAAGCTCTAGGTGCTTGTTTTAAACCACACAAAGCTTTAGACAACTTATACACATGATTTGGAAAATTTTCATTTTCAAAACCGGGAGGTTGTTTTACATAAACTTCCTCCATAATATAACCATTTAGAAAAGTACTTTTAACATCCATTTGAAATAAAACGAAATCTTTATGACATGCATATGCTAACAACATTCTAATGGATTCTAATCTAGCTACGGGTGCAAATGTTTCATCAAAATCAATTCCTTCTTCTTGGTTGTATCCTTGAGCTACTAATCTAGCTTTATTCCTTACAACCACACCGGATTCATCCATCTTATTCCTAAATACCCATTTAGTACCTATGATGGATTGATGTTCCGGTTTAGGAACTAATTCCCATACATTATTTCTCTTAAATTGATTCAACTCCTCTTGCATTGCCATAATCCAAGACTCATCATTTTCCGCATCCGCAAAGGATTTTGGTTCAATTTGAGAAATAAATGCAGCATGCTCACAAGTGTTTCTAAGTGATGATCTAGTAGTAATGCCTCTAGATGGATCTCCTAAAATGGCATCCTTAGGGTGAGAAGAAACATACCTCCACTTCTTGGGAGTGTTTGCATCGTACCTTCTTGTTGCTCCATATTTCTTTGCTCTTCTTGATCATCCTCTTGATTTTCTTGTAGTGCATTCTCTTGATTATCCTTTGATGATTCTTCTTGTAGCTCTCCATCTGCATCATCATTAACAACTCTTTTCTCCGCAGAGGAGGGGCTAGACTCATCAAAAGAAATATGCATAGACTCTTCCACAACCAAAGTTCTTTTATTATAAACTCTATAAGTTTTGCTTGAGTTTGAATACCCAAGAAAAATACCAACATCGAATTTTGAATCAAATTTACCAAGATTGTCTTTTGTGTTTAAAATAAAACATTTACAACCAAAGACTTTGAAATAACCGATATTGGGTTTTCTATCTTTCCAAAGCTCATAGGGAGTTTTATTGAGAATAGATCTAATCAACACCCTATTTAAAACATAACAAGCGGTGTTGACGGCTTCGGCCCAAAAATACTTAGGTAAAGCATTTTCATTCAACATAGCCCTAGCCATTTCTTGAATAGATCTATTCTTTCTCTCAACAACTCCATTTTGTTGTGGAGTTCTAGGTGATGAAAATTGATGCTCTATGCCTAAGTCATTGCAAAAAGACTCAAATGCATAATTTTCAAATTCTCTACCATGATCACTTCTAATGCAAGAAATAGAATAACCCTTTTCATTTTGAACCTTTTTACAGAAAATTTTAAAAGCATCAAAGACATCATCCTTATTAGCTAAGAATAATGCCCATGTGTATCTAGAGTAATCATCCACAATTACAAATGCATAATACTTGCCATTTAAGCTTGCATGTCTAGATGGACCAAACAAATCCATGTGATGTAATTGAAGAGGTTTTGAAGTAGAAACATGATTCTTATTTTTGAAAGAGGTTTTGATTTGTTTTCCAAATTGACAAGTTTCACAAATTCTATCCTTTTGAAAAACTATTTTTGGAAGTCCTTTAGCCAAATCATTTTTTGAAATTTTTGAAATTAATTCCATGTTTGCATGTCCTAATCTTCTATGCCATAACCAACTATCATCATGTAAAGCTGAAAAACATTTATCATGAATGGATGCAACATCTATGTCAATGGTATAAACATTACCACATCTATTTCCAATAAACAAGACTTTTCCATCACATGCATCTTCAATAATACACCTAGACTTATCAAACACTACTTTATAACCTTTATCACATAATTGACTAATACTAATCAAGTTGTGTTTCAAATTTTCAACCAAACATACATTTTCAATCAAGGTTGATGAAATTTTACCGACATTTCCGATTCCAAGAATCCTCCCTTTTGAATTATCTCTAAAAGAAACATCTCCACTGCTGAAGTTTCAGAAACTTGAAAACCATGCATAGTTTCCAGTCATGTGTCTTGAACATCCACTATCCAAGAACCATTTATTCTTCTTCTTCTTTAAACCCTGCAGAAAAAATATCAAGTTTTAGGTACCCAAACCTTTTTGGGTCCTTGAGTGTTAGTAATGGTTCCTTTTAGAACCTAAATACATTTCATACCATAATATGCATTTCTTCTTACTATGCATCTATTTTTCATATGGCCATTTTGATTACAATAATGACAAACAACTTGATTATTAAGAGATGTGCTCTTCACAAAGTAGTTCTTGTAATATTTTTGTTTCAAATTTGGCTTATAGCCAAGTCCTCCTTTATCAAATACACACTTTTGTGAATTAAGCAAGTTATCCAACATCTTTTGTCCATTTGTAAATTTTAACACAATTTCATTTAGATCATTGCTTTTCTTTTTAAGTAATTCATTTTCATTTTTCAATTCATTCACATGTGACTCTAGATGCTCATGTGAAGTGCTAGAATTCTCAAATAAAGCAATTTTATCAAGTAATGTTTTATTTTCTAATTCAAGACATGTAATCTTAGCACTAAATGAATCATTTTCATTTTTAAGCTCTACCATCTTTTTTTTAAGGCAAACATTCTTTTTACCCATTTTCATTAATTCATCATGCAATTCTCTAAATGCATCATGTAACTCATCATAAGTAGGAAGATCACGTACCTCATCTAATTCATCATTTGATTCATCCCCAATTGCCATAAGAGCTAGATTTGTCATTTCTTGATGCTCTTCATCATCACTTGTTTCTTCATCGCTATCGTCCCACGTGGCCATCATTGCTTTCTTCTTGAATTTGTTGAGAATAGGGCATTCCGATCTTATATGGCCGGGTTTCTTGCACTCATAGCATTTGATTGCTTCCTTTTTCTCCTTTTGATTCTTGAAGTCTCTAAACTTCCTTCGTTCACCGGTTTTCTTGAAAAATTTTCTGAATCTTCTTGCTAAGATCGCCAACTCCTCATCATCCGGTTCACTCTCTCCATCACTCTCATACTTTGTAGCCTTGAGAGCAATACTCTTCTTCTTCTCCTCAATTCCTCTTTCGGCTGCCAAATCTTCCTCATAAGAAATAAGTGAACTGATCAGATCATCAATAGGTAAGAAATTCAAATCTTTAGCTTCCTCAATAGCAGTCCTTTTTGGTCTCCATTCCTTAGGAAGTGATCTAATGATTTTCTTAACTTTCTCACTATTTGAGAAGGTTTTTCCTATGGCTCCTAGAGTGTTTACTATGTCCGTAAATCTAGTATACATAGAATATACACTCTCATTTTGTTCCATTTGAAACAATTCATATTGTCGAGTGTACCTACTAATTTTTGACTCTTTCACTTGGTTAGTGCCTTCATAGACAACTTCGAGTTTGTGCCAAATTTCATAAGCGCTTTCACAACTAGACACTCTATGAAACTCTTTCTTGTCTAATGCACAAAATAGGGCATTCATAGCTTTGGAATTTAGAGAAGCTTTTCTCTTTTCCAATTCATTCCATTCCCGTGAAGGTTTTGGAATGTCTTCCCCAATTTCATTTTTGGTCAATGACATAAAAGGATCATCACATACAACTTCCCAAATTTCGTAATCTAGGGCTTGCAAGTAAATTCTCATCCTAATCATTTCCGTCAAAGAACGGTGGTCTAGTTGTGGACTGTCCTTCCCTAAAGGTTGAGTCACTTTGAGTTGCCATGGATCTTTTACTCTAGACGGTTAAGTCCTAACAAGAGAACCAAGCTCTGATACCAAATGAAATACTAACAAGGCAACCCAAGAGGGGGGGTGAATTGGAGTTTTTAAAAAATTAAGCAACTAAAAATAAAATGAAGTAATACTTAAACAATCAAATTCAAAATAAATAAATTAATTTGCAATGAAAAGTAAAGAGATAGGGAAAGAGAGATCAAACACAATGATTTTTACGTGGTTCGGCTATCCCCGCCTACGTCCACGCCTCCAAGCACACCGGGCTTGAGGATTCCACTAAGCAAGCCACCAAGGCCTCAAATGCTTACAATTGACTTCCAAGGTGTCAATAGACCTTTACAACAAGAGATTATTCCCAATCTCTTAACCCAAGTGTATCCCAACGCTTACAATCACTCAAAACAAAAATTACAAGTTATTTTTCACTCACACAATCTTTAAGATTACAAATGAAAGCTTGATGTGTGAATAAGATGAAGCAAGAAAGTGTTTTAAAGCTCTATGAAGATTGTATAATCGTGTATAAGCTCAATGGTAGTGTTGTGATCAACTTTTGATTTGATTTGAATGAGCTTATTTATAGTTGGAGCCGAAAACTAGCCGTTAAAGCCTTTTTCTTCAGAAAACGGATCGCCGTTAACCGTTAACGGTTAACCGTTTGCGCTGGTCAAAGTTACCGTTGTGCTGGATTTCAAATAAACGGTTGACCGTTAGTCGTTACCCTTTCGCCGTTAAAATCTAGAGACCTGCACAACACAAAACTTCCATCCGTTCTTGCTAAACGGTTAAGGATTTAGTAAATAATAACATGCTGGAAATTATCGGTTAGCCGTTTACAAGTTAACGGTTCGCCGGTAAATTCCAGAAGCTTTGCAAAACTCAATTCAACTTCGTTTTCATTAATCGGTTAAGGGTTAACAAAGTATACCTCTCTGGAAATTAACGGTTAGCCGTTATGAGTTAACGGTTCACCGGTTATTTCCAGTAGCCTTTAAAACAACAAGCTTAACCGGTTTGCTTTAAACAGTTAGATGTTAACACAAAAATCATTTCTAGATATTATCGGTTAACCGTTACAATTAACGGTTCGCCGTTAAATTTCAGTGACGCAAAAATGCTTAACGGTTAAGGCTTAAGAAGTAACCCTTAGAAAAAATTAGGTTTTAGCATAAACGGTTAGCCGTTAAAGATAACGGTTAGCCGTTTAAATCCAGTGGCTATTTTTAGCAGGTTTAAAAACAATCGGTTAAGGGGTAAGACAATAACCTGTCTCTGCTTTTTATTGGTTAACCGTTAATATTAACGGTTCACCGATTACTTCCAGAAATGCACATTTTTGCAGAGTTTTTCCAGTTTCTTAAAAACTTGTAAATACTCATAGAAAAATTCTTGCTTTTAAAAGATAATTTGATATTATGAAAACTCCAACACATTTATTAAAATGTTTGTTATCATCAAAATCAATAAAAGAAACATTTACATGTTAACATATATTAATCTAATATTTTGAGTTTTTTTTAATTTAATTTACTTTTTATTTATAAACCAAAAGCCCAGGCTTTTCCCAAGCCCTTAACTAGATTTAATCTATACAAGCTTCATATCTTTTTGGCCCATATCCAGGCTCAATTCGAGTGGACTGAGTTGGACTAGATTTTTTTTTTCCAACCCTATTTACTTTAGTAAACTCTGATCCTGTTTAGTATTGAGATTGAACAGTAACTTAAATACTGCAATACTAAAATATTTAATAATCTATCTGTTGTATCTTAAAAGTTAAGTTAATTTGATTTCATAATTGAATGCATGGCCGGCTCTAAGAGATTTTGGGTCCTAGGTGATTTTTTTTTTCTATTTTAGTCCTTTGTATATTCTTTCAATGGAACATAAAATAGTTCAAAATTCAATTTTTTTTTCTAGATTATACAAGCCATGTGTGGATACAATAAATAAATAAAAACTAAATTTGCATAAAAATTAAGAAAAATAATAATTTAAAATAGTACAACTAGAGCGACAGTACCTAAAGATAAATATGACAATCAAATGATGGCCATAGATTTTGTAGAGAAAAATTTTCTCTGTAGAGAAGAGAGTAAAATTTTCTTTAACTAAGACTAATCTTTATGCAATATTTTGAAGGCTTTTATTATAGATTAATGGAATACCAAGAACCAATTCTAATGTTTTAATATAATATTTTCATTTAGAAAGTAAAGCCATTTGCAGCAAAGATTATCAAAAATGAAATTTTATCCAAAAAAATTCTTATTTTAAGTGAAGGTTATCAAATATAGAATTTTTGTTAAAAAATTCTTAATTTTCAATAATTGTGAATAAATATTAGGCTTTCCTACTAACAAATAAGTGCAAAAAAATTAGGGCCTCCTTAAAATTTGAGATCTAAGGCGACCGCTTAGTGCTAAAACCATCTCAGCTTGTATAATAAAAAATTTATAGTATCATTATTATTTTTATTAAAATTATTATTTAAATTTTATACTTATTACAAATTATTTTTTATTTAATAAATTATTTTTTTTTTACAATAACTGCAGCTTGGGCTTAGGTAACATTAAGTATCGTGACAAGATATTTGTCTAATAGACAAATCAGTCTCTTGAAACAAATGGTTTCTATTGATTGACAGTTATAATCAACATATACGTAACACGTTTGGTACAGTCAATAAATCAAGATCATTAGATACCTAAAGAAACCAATTAAGGCTGACTTCTAAGGTTTAATGATATGATTTAGTCTGAGATAATTAAAAGGCTACTCTTACGATTTTGAAAATTATTTATTTTTTATTATTTTTAATATGAATCTCGATATTCATTAAAAAAAAAGAGTCAAGTTGATGAATGAAAAATAAATTTGGGCATATATTACTAAAAGAAAATCAAGTTGATAAAAGAAAATGAAATAAGAAAGAAATAAAGTAATAAAAAAACCACATATGTCCATACTACCAAACAACATACATAGATGACAAATACTCGGTGAAAAAATATTTAGAACTTGTCGTTATACACATTAATAGACAATATCTAACATCTTTATGAATGAAAATTCTCACATGATTTAAACGTTAATTTGTAGGAGAAAAAAATCTTGCTTCATTATAGTGATTCTATCTTTCACTAATAATAATAATAACAACAACAAGAACAATAACGACAACAATAACAACGATAACTACAACAAATAATTTTTTAGTGAAGATATTTTTATTTTATTAAAATGAAGATGTTGGTAAAATATAAAAAAATATAAATTTAAATATATTAAAAAATAAATTTTTTATTTATTAGTATATTAAAATCTATATTTTTAGATATTTTAGTGGTAATGATTATATATATATAATTTTTCAAGCATTCGCAATTTCGCATTAGGTGTGTTGTACTTTTGTACTTAAATATTGAGACACTGGATAGGTTCGAAGGTTCCCCTATTCAATCTTTTATCTTCCTCCCCGCTCTGAACACAAAGAGCCAAAAATTTCTTGTGTGCGCCCTCAGAACAATCAATGCACGACACACTTTTATTTTACTTTCCCTTAAAGATTTCTATATCCAGTAGAGGATCCCAGCTACCTTGCAATAATTGCAACGTGCCACAACTTTTGTTTTTTTGTGTGTTAAATTTCATTTGACCTCTTGTTTTTTTTTCAATTTATTTTTAACTATAATTTTATTTTCTTCTCTCATTTTTTCCCTCCACTCCATAGGTGGCCCAATTTTTTTTTTCCCATTTTCCAATCATTAATCAACAAATTAAAATCAATAAGAACCAACTTGACATATTATTATTATTTGGTTAATTTTTATTTTAATTAAATCTTAATTTTTATTTTAATTAAAATAACATAAGCTATTAATAATTAAAATATACACCATAAGCTATTAATAATTAGCCTGAAGGAGAAGGAGTACAAAAGTAAGAATTGAGTTTGGGCTTTAGCTAAATTTTAGAAATTTTTTTAACATTTTAATTAAATTAGAAAATTAAAATAGTTTGTTATAATTAGGATTCTATTGAGATCCCGTTTGAAGTCTTGACTAGTTTTGAGTTTTAATGAGAAAATTTAATCTTAAATTCTTATTTATTTTAATTATTTTTTAAGTCATATACCGTATCATGTACCATTTGGTATGGAATTTGGGATTCCGATTGGGATTTGATTTTTTCTACCAATTTTATTGGCAAAAGAGTTTTAATTAGCTGTTTGAGAATGTTATGTTAATTAACAAAGTTATAATAATCTACGATTGTTATAATAATCCACAATGTATAACTTAGGAATAGTAAAGCTCCTAGTATTTAGCTTATTTGGGTGTGTATAGGCTTATTGAATTAATTTGTATCAATATAATTTGATTAGAATTGAAGTATCATAGTTATGAATTTTATTCTTCTACTCTTTTGCAAATGTTAATATATTAAACATATTCTTACTATTTTGAATATTAAACATTGACATACTAATATAACATCATAAAAAGTAGTAATAATTGAGAAATTTCACTATAATTTGAGTTGAAACTTAAATTAGTAATTTGGAATTGTATTTTTTTATTATTTTAAGTTAAAATTCTACCCTCCAGGTACTAAACTAAACTAATGGCTTAGGCTAATGAAAGGAGTAATTGGTTAATACTTTTCTAACTTGAACTGATATCTCTTTTTTCATTGTATGATTATTATTATTTTTAATTACTTTCAGTTCCAATTCATGGTACATGAGATGGATGAGATGAAGGAATTGGGAATGATTTTTTAATTAATTTTTAATATTTTAAATTTAAATTTAAATTTTATTCAAAAATTAAATTTACTTATTTTTTTTATTTATTTTGTATTTTTAACAATGAAAATATTAATGAAATTTCTCCTAATTTTAATTGTCTAATTATTTACAATTTTGAGACAATTCGAACTTATACATTAAAAGTTGTAACTCTTCATCGTTTTTGAATTTTCAAAAAATTAGGGACCCTAACATTAATTACCAAATAGACACATTCTTACCATGGACACTAATTTTCTAATAAATCGGACGGTGAAGAGCTGAAGTCACAAAAAGACAAAAATCAGGGTACATTGCAACGACTCCATCACTATATTTGCATTGAGATGCAGTCAAAGAGGCCCTGTAAAGACAGCTGTGGAAGCACCAGATATTGTTTCCCCTGCAAAATCCATTGAATTTAATCAATGTCGGCTAAAATCAAATGAACTTAACTTTATCTCCATATGGGTTTTGCTGTTTATGCCCTGTACATATTTTCACTTTTGTTTTGTTTTCTTTTTTTTTTTTTTAATAGAACTTTTGTTTTCTATTTCTAAATCAACCAACCGTATGACTTTTCTTTTCTTAAAAACTAGCATAAAATGGCATGTCATTAAAAACTTTTGTTTTGTCTTCTTTCCGATCATATTCAAAATCTCGGATCATTAAAAACTAGCATAAAATGGCATGTCATCTCTAGGGCTTGGTCAAGAGATTTCTTTAACGGCTTTATTTGGTTAACCACTTTGAGTTAAAAATTTAAAAAGTATGAGATGTTAAATAATGACATACACAAATCTTAAGAGAAGGATTACGTGAACTTAACATAAATTTAGCAGGTTTTTTTATTAACAAAATAAGTAGAACGCATACTACAATTCCACCGATAGACGTAATAAGAAGTTTCTCATGACCTACCTTGACCTAGTTTATATAAAGCTTAGTCCAAAAATCTACTTCAGAAAAAGGACGGAGAGGTAAAAACTTGTAAACTCTGCAACCCTTATTAAAAAACAATTGAAATAAGAAGTAATCGACCACTAAAATAACTAAGTAGTCAAAACATCTGGAACGTTATACGACAAGTTTTGAGTATAACGGTTGTTTGGCATGAAACTGCATGATTCCTGATCAGTCGAGTTAATTTTCAAACCCTGTCACACTTCTCCATGCGGTTTATTTCATCAAACACCAATTAAGCGTTACTCCTCTAATCATCATTTTCCCGTTCAAACAAAAAACAAATCTCATTAATTCAATGCTCTCACTTCAATATCATAACGCTTAGCATGAGGCGCGCGCGCACGCTATAACTCTCTCGGTCATTCATGCAAACCCCCCGCCGCCCTCCTCTCTCCACGTGAGACCTTCTTAAACTCACTGTATAAATACACTCAACTCCCCTCCTGTTATCATTCACTCACTCGCACTCTCATCAAGGAAAAAAGAAAAAAGAAACTCAAGTACTCATTCCTCTACAAGTTAAACAATATTTAATAACATGGAGTTAGGGTTTATCGATAGAGAAAAATCTTTGTCGGTTTTCACTCTCTTTGCTACTCTTGCTCAACAAAATCTTTTTGATTCGTATAGTTTGTTGTCACTCTTTTTAGGTTTGGTTTTGCTTTATCTACTCACTTGGGCTTTCTCCACCGGCGGCGGAGTCGCGTGGCAGAACGGAAGAAACCAGAGAGGCTCCGTTACTATCCCGGGACCAAAGGGCGTTCCGTTACTTGGCAGCTTGTTCACTCTGAGCCGCGGCTTGGCTCATCGGACGTTAGCAGCCATGGCTTGGAGACGAGGGAATACTCAGCTGATGGCCTTCAGCCTCGGCGGCTCGACTCCCGTTGTGGTCGCCTCCGACCCTCACACAGCCAAAGAAATCTTGACGTCGCCCCACTTCGCTGACCGTCCGATCAAGCAGTCAGCTGAGTGCCTGATGTTCAGCCGGGCCATCGGCTTCGCTCCCAACGGGACTTACTGGCGACTCTTGCGTAGAGTCGCTTCGTCTCACCTTTTCTCTCCCCGGCGCATTTTAGCCCACGAACCGGGCCGCCAGCTAGACTGCGCTGTCATGCTGCAGAACATTGCAAACGAACAGAAACATAACGGTTTTGTCTCTTTAAGGAAACACCTCCAGTTGGCTGCCTTGAACAACATCATGGGAAGTGTGTTCGGCGTCAGATACGATATTGACCGCGATAGCAGATCGCTTCAAGATCTCACCGAAATGGTAAGGGAAGGTTTTGAGTTATTGGGGGCGTTTAACTGGTCAGATTATTTGCCGTGGATGAGTTTGTTTTACGACCCGTTTCGTATCCACGAACGTTGCTTGAAGCTCGTACCCCGAGTCAAGAACTTCGTAAGAGGCATCATCGAAGAACACCGACGGCTTAAAAACTCAACGAAATTGGGTGATAATGCTGATTTTGTCGACGTTTTGCTCTCCATGGAAGGTGAAGAAAAGCTCAGTGACGATGACATGATTGCTGTCTTGTGGGTATGTTACGTTCAAAGTTATTGCCTGTTAGTAGTTAAGTTTAAGATTTTGAAATATTTTGTAATCGTGCGATATCAAGACAAAATAGGGGGAGCTAAATTATAATAACCTCTTATTGATTTTTTTTTTTTTTTTTACAGGAAATGATATTTAGAGGAACTGATACAACAGCTCTGTTAACTGAGTGGATTATGGCTGAGTTGGTGCTGAACCAAAAAGTACAAGCCAAGGTGCGCGCTGAGCTCCAAACTGTTGACGGCAAAATTACAGATGCTGACGTGGCAAGACTACCCTACTTACAGGCGGTCGTCAAAGAAGCTCTTCGCGTCCACCCACCCGGGCCACTCCTGTCGTGGGCCCGGCTCTCCACGTCAGACGTCCAGCTCAGCAACGGGATGCTGATACCGGCCAACACCACTGCTATGGTCAACATGTGGGCCATCACCCACGACTCTCAGGTGTGGGAGGATCCACACGTGTTTAAACCCGAGAGGTTCTTGGAAGCTGACGTCGATGTGAGGGGCGGGGACATCCGGCTCGCGCCTTTCGGGGCGGGCCGTAGGGTTTGCCCTGGAAAGAACCTGGGACTAGCCACTGTGAGCCTTTGGGTGGCTCAATTGGTTAAAGTTTACATGTGGGTTCAAGACGCGGCTAGCCCAGTTGATTTAAGTGAGGTGTTGAAGCTATCGTGCGAGATGAAGAATCCTCTACGTGCTGTGGCTGTGGATAGGAATTAATTTTTGGGGTTACTATTATTTTTAGAGTCTAGGGTTCTTGAAATATTAGGTTTCTGGTTAATGGTGCGTATTGCTGTTATTATTATTATTTGATTAGGGTTTTTTTCTCCAAGGATACGTACGTGCAATATGAATATTGTATATCTCCGGCCAGCTATAGCGTTTTTAAAGCTGTTGATTTTTGTTCTGAAATATCAAATGTTATTATATGTGTAATTTGGGTTGAAAATTTTTGGATTTGTGGAATTGAGGCGTATTTGTTTTGTCTTGTTTATATAAGATAAATCCTAGTTTAAATTATTATTTTATTTTTGGCAACCTAGAATTTTTTTAATGAAATTATTGCTTATGATATTTACAATCATATACTGAGATCAGTCTACATATTTTAACTCTCTTAAATATTCAGTCTATATATTTTAACCCTCGAATACCCTCTCATATATTCGAAGAACATCAACTCTTAAATTTTAACCTCTTAAATATTTGAGAGACGTCCACTCTCAAATTTTAACCCTCTCAAATATTCGAGTCTCAAATATTTCTTTCACTGAAAAAAATTTAAATTAAACTCTTACAATACATTTGTGAGAGTTCAAACCATTTCTCTTCACACTTATGAGGATCACTGGGCCAAGTCTCAGTAGATGGCGAGATAGAATGTTGATTGGTTATTATTAAATATTAAATAAATAAAAACATGCACACGTAACTTAGACGTTTCAGCTTGGATATTGCCCAAAAGTCGCTATTCAAATGAAGAACGTCACCAACAAAGTGTTGGCTCCACCTGAATGAGTCCCATTGATTGGGTTTTCCCGATTCGAGTCGCGAAGTCGCGTTGTTGCCGTGCTCCGGCTCGAAAGGACTTATAGTCTGGGTTGTGGCGGCAAGGTCTCCCACAATCGAGGCGCTTCCAAGGATCCGGCTAAAAAAAAAAAAAAAAAAAAAAAAAAAAATGATCTGCAAGTAAAAGTATGCTTTAGTTGAATTCAACATTAATAATTTTTTTTTTTTGAGATTTCTGAATCTATAAACTGATCATCTGTTAACGTTATTAATTCATGTTTTAACACATCGTTTCTTGAATTTGTTTTTAATTTCTTGGTTGCTTGCCAATTGCATGTCATGGTAGAATATTCAATGGCGTATGGGCTAGATAAGAAAGTCAAGCTCCAAAGTCTAAATGGTTGCATCACCGGCCAGATGGTTGTGATAGTTTGAGAATATATTGAATTTTCCGTTAACAAATAATTTCATTGAGTTAACATTATGTTGCCATTTCTTTTATGAACCATTTTATATGTGGTTAGTTCCGTTCAATTTCCGGCAACACAAAATCATTATTTTGTGACTTTCAATCATGATTAATTAACGATGTGACAATAAACAATTCAGTCTCATGTCATGTTTTTATTATTATTTTTTTTCTATTTTATGAATTTATTGAGTATAGTTTGATGCCGATAATAAGACATGGTTACATAGTAACCATAGTGGTGGAGTTGAAGTTGACATTTCACATTCGTTTTCATGTTGTATCTTGCTTGTTTCGTGTCGTTGGTATAGAAGCTAGCTTAAGAGTTTGAGAATTATTCGTCTTATATGCGTAACTTAAGTTATGGAATATTTACATGCAGGCCGGTCTGATGTAAGACGTAAATTTAGGATTTTAAAATTTCTAGGGCTTTCTATTTTAATGAGAGTCTATTATAGCAGGTGTCTCAATCTTTTATTTCTATTATGATTGTGATTTAATTTTTCTTTTGAGTTAACTTAGGGAAGTAGGTCTTCTCTAATATAAATAAAGATGTCTTAGTATTATTTTCATAATTCATATTCAATAAAACCTATCGTTTAGTTATTAGTCGTTTACTTTTATAATTCTTAAACAATTCTCTCATTGAATCATATAGTTAGAACGAGATCTAATCATGTTTCGATTAAAACGCTCCATCAATTTCTGCTTCCATTACCCTCGTTCCATTAGGTCTATCATGCAAGATATTGATGTTTAATGTCTATCATGTGGCGTGCGTTTTCAATATCTTGTCGATGTGAGATATTGATATATTATGTCGTTGTCTCTACAATGTTGCATGTGTTTTCAGTATTCTATCATGGGATATTTACATTTGCATGTGTTTTCAATATTTTGTCGTACCAAGTTGCGTGCATTTTTCAATATTCTGTCGTCGATGTGAGATACTGATGTACGGACCGGTCTATATTTTTCGTAACACCTTCGTGTGTAAGTCGGTTTTATTTATAAAAACCTACTGACTTAATTCAACTAAATAATTAAGAATTATTGAAGTCTTATATTATTATTCAAGTTCGATATTCAATCGATCAGAGATATTTTTCCAAGAATTGGCACCGACATGGATTCGACTCATGCATTAATATTGTCGGAAATCATAAATTCTAACTCGATTCAATAATGCCAAAATTTTATTAGTCGTTTAGTTATTGCATCAACTATTATAATTGATCGCAAAGTTTTCGTTATACCCCACCTAGATATATGATACAAAATTATGACAATTGAAAATAATTAAAAGAAATCTGTAACAGGAGGAATGAGCATGCTTATCCTCACGAAACAAAAATTGAAATGGCAGAGTCAACGTCAATGCACTGTGAAATTGCCAGCTTCTAACTGATCAAGAAGACAAGACCCCATGGCCATGCAGGGTTTGGCTCGCCCTCCAAGTTGTTAAAAATATCACAAAGTTTTCTGTCAGAAGACACAGACACGGTACTCGTCAACTACTTGAACGTACGTACAGTGCGGAAAAAAATTTACGGCCAGAAAGACGAGTGAAACAAATATCCTGTGGGACAGCCGGACAGGGACATATTAATTTTTAGGATTATTATGATTTTATTATTTTAAAATTTATAAAATATTAAATAATTACAAGAAATATTGTTTTCATTAACTTTTTACTATGATTTTATAAAATTTTTCAGTTTGTTATTTTTCTGTTAAAATCGTTAATTGATCAGCTAGTTGATTAATAAAATGTTAATTTTACTCTTTATAAAAAATACACAAAAATATATCAAATAATAGACAAAAAATTATTGTTATGCTTTTAAATTATTAAATAATAATTTTACTCATGAATTTATGAATAATCTTAAAGTTATTTTAACAATAAAAGTAGTGAATTGAGAAAAATACCCTGAATATTTTTGTCATTAAAACACAATCTATTCTAAAAAAAAAATTAAAGCTTATCTCGAATCAACACTTTCCATATTTAAGTTTTTTTAAAAAATAAATAAATTGTGCTTTTTTTAACAAAAATATCCAAGGATATGTTTATAAATTCACAATCTTATAGTTATAATAAGTTTGGGAATACTCATAAATTCATGATTGAAACTATTATTTAACAATTTAAGGGCATAATAGGAGGGTACCGGGCTAGAGGACTCTCTATCGTCCCCATTGTTATAATAGCCGATCATGCAATTAGAGCTATGAACAATTTGATTGTTCTTGGGTATTTTATGTCTATTTGATACCTTTGTTTTTGTATTTTGTGATAAATGGTAAAACTGGTATTGTAATATTCAACCAACGGTTCTAATAAAAAAGTAGCAAACTAAAAGATTTTGTAAAGTTATACTAGTAAAATAATAGGGAGCAGTATTTCCTGTAATCATTTCATATTTTACAGATCTAGAACTACTGAAATGATAATAACCTTAATTTTTGTGAATTAAGTGGAAGAAATTAAGGAAAAGACCTAATTATTTCTAGATAGTTAAGCTTTTAAATTTTCTCCAACAAGAACTTAGTTTGCATGCTCTTACCAAATAGGTCCTTGTTTGAAATTTCCATTGAATTGAACCATGGACCGTGGTGGAGCGGTGTAGTAGTATCTCATTTGGTCACGTCAATTTCTATCTTATCTATTTACGTATAGCTCAGTCCTTAAGTTATCATCAACTTCCGACGGTCTATGTATTTTTATATTTTTTGTGCAATCGTGCTTTTCATGAAAGTACAAAGAGATCGTTAATGATTTTATGGCAAATTTAAGTCTTGATAGTACATGAATTATCTTGGTGAGATTCTCCATCTTAATCTACTGTTCTTTTTTATAGTTAAATGTACGTGATAGTCTTTTTGACGAAACAGAATCGTAAAGATAGAGAAAATAAGTTCCTGAATAAAAATTTTATTAAATAATTCACTACTACAAAAATGACATTTACTGACACTTAATTTTCTGACATTTTGTAAAAAGTATCAGTAATTCTGTACATATGTACTATTTTTCAATTTTAACAAATAAGTATCATAAATTATTGATAATAATGTGTCAGTAAATTAAACATAAAAAATCACTGACACTTAGAGATTTAAAAATTTATTAGGATTTGTAAATCTCTCAAGACCTTTTAAGACCTTTTAACTAAAAAAATATAAGGTTAAGATGTAAATTTTTCCATTAAAAATTAATAAAAAAATAGAATAGCAAAAACAAAATACCTAAATCCCAATCAAACCTCTTTCTCTCATTTCATCAATCAAACCCTAAACATTTCTTTCTTCTACCAACTCGAACCTATTCTTCAGTTCATAAACTGGTCGAAATCTAAGAATTCAATACACTAGCAATATTTTGAAGGAACATAGAGCTTATCAATCCAACTCTAAACATGTCTTTCTTCTTAGGGATGGCAATTTCCGGGTCCGGGTTTGACTTTCCCGGTTCCGGACCTGGACACTTAAATATCGTACCGGACCCGGATCTAAACCCGCTTTTTATGTGTACGAGTCCGGACCGAGTTAAACCCAGAAAAATCCAGGTTCCCGGATTGCAGGTTTTAAACCCGGATCACATACAAATTAAAAAAAAAAACTAAAAAAATAATCCAAGCCTAGATCTACAAAAATCAAATACAACCCAAATTCTTAAAAATCAAATACAAATTCTAAAATTTTCAATGTTTCAAAGTAATAAACCATTCACAAATACAAGTCTATAATACAACATTCACGAAATATAAAATTCATGTCCACATTCAAAGTTCAAACTCATGATTCACGGCGCTCAGTTCATTTAAACTTCAAGGATCTGTCCTGATAGCGAATGTCGCCTATTGATGCCGATTTGACGACGATTTAACGATAATCTGATGACGACCACAACATCACCGTAAATTTACGATTGACAAAGGTGTTGATGAACCACCATTAAAACGGAGGCCAAATGGAGGCTAATGGTGCCGATAAACATGAACACAATGAAGGTATTACGAGTGATGGTGATGATTCACGAAGAGAGAAGAAGAGAAGAAAAGGATGATTCATGAAGAGAAGAGAAGAGCGGCTAGCTTGTAAAATTATGGCATCTTTTCTATTTATATGAAAAAATAATATTAAAACAAAGCTATCCGGTCCGTTTTGATGTCCGGTTTACCTAAACTCGAACCGACCCGGACACGTCCGGTCACTAAAATTTATTCGATCCGATTTTTCATGTTCCTAGACGGGTTCAACCCGGCCCGGATTATCTGGGTTTTTTTGTCATCCCTATTTCTTCTAAACACTTCTTTCTTCAGTTTATAAACTGGTCGAAATCTGGGAATTCACTACACTAGCAATATTTTGAAGGAACGTAGAGGTCTACATCATCATCGTTATTGTCTGCAATTACTGTACTACTTTGTTTTTTTACCATTTCACTCACTTTCTTTATTTTAATTTTAGGGTTTAGTTGAATTGAATATTACAGCTTGGACTAGCCACTGTCTATCTAACGAAACTTGGGTACTCTCAGTGTGTATACAACCTGCTTTGTTGGAGTTTAATCATTTACTACACATAACATGTTAACCAAACTCTGACATGTAGTTCATTGAAGGTTAGCTTTTATTTGATTATATTAGTTTTAGTAATAATGTAGAATTAGATAGAATTAAAGTCATATTTATTAGTAAAATTAATGTTTGCAAGTGTTTGTAGTCTCTAAGATAGTTGTGTGTTGCGAGGAGGGTATCTTTCAAAGGGCATAACTTAGGCTACAGGTGTCCGTTTGGGGCATATAATATACCGTTTCGAAGCTTGAGACGAGACGAATGAAATCCAGAATTTCTAAAGTAATTCTGGTCCAAGCTCGAGCTTGAAATTCTATTTCTTTCTTGGTTATTTTTTGGTTTTAAGATATTTTCTTTTTTTTTTGTTTCTTTTAGGATTTTTATGTTTTTTTGTAGATATCGGATTTGGACACCGTTTGTTTTGAATTTCTTATTTTGATTAGGATAATTTTATTATCAAATAATATCTCAAATTTACCTATTTTGTTAAATTCACAATATTAAGGGTTATTATATAAAAAGGCCTAAAATTCTAGTTTTATTAATTCATCATTATTTAATAAACTTCATTAGTTAGAAATTTTGCTCAGCTTATTAAAAAGCCATTAAGGCTCATCTTACTAATTCATCTTCTTAAATTTATAGGTGGAGCATTAATTAGAGAACTTTCCAGTGATTTAAACTTGATCGAGATTACCTGTAAGTCGATATTTTCAAATTAATACATAAGGCATGTAATTCTCACAAACAAAAATACGTTATTATTAATATTTTAAATTAATCTAACTATACTAGAAAAATTATTATACTTTATGGTAATGCATTGATTTATAGTATAAGAGATGTAAGTGATTTTCCCTAATTACGAATTTATTATTGAAGCTATAATCATAATAACTTTAAATATTTGAAATTAATCATGCAATTTATTAAACTTAGCTTGACGCTATATAATATATGAACAGGTAAAAATATCTGAAATGGACAGAACTTGGATAACGTGTAATAGATTGTCTTATAGTACCGGAGTTACTGATTTCTTAAATTTTGCCATTTTGAATGCTGAAAACCGAATGTCAATTAGATGTCCTTGCACCTTTTGTTGTAATATGGAGTTGCAAACTCCTCAACAGATGAAGAATCATTTATTTGAAAAAGGTTTTCTTGTAAAATATAGAGTTTGGACTTGGCATGGTGAGATTGAACCTTTTTCTACATCTACAAAGTGTCAAGACCATCAACATAATCAAAGATTCAGATGCCATGATTACAGTGGCATACTTGACATGGTTTAAGATGCTTATGAGCATTGTGATAAAGATTCTAGTTCTTTTAAAGATATGCTTGAAGATGCTGAAAAACCTTTGTATTCGGGTGCAAAACATTCAAAGCTATCTGAATTGATGAGACTGTATAATGTGAAAGGAAACTATGGGTGGTCCGATAAAAGATTTTCTACTTTGTTAGAAGTCCTTACTGATAGTTTACCAAATGATAATAGTTTACCTAAGTCAATGTATGAGGCCAAGAAAACAATAAAAGTATTAGGCTTAGAGTATGAAAAAATACATGCATGTCCAAATGATTACATTCTGTATAGGAATGAATTTGCTGATCTTACTGAATGCCCAAATTGTAAAGCATCTAGGTGGCAAAGAAAAAAAGATGGCTCAAAAAAATTTAGGAAAGGGGTTCCCGAAAAGGTGTTATGGTACTTTCTTCTTATTCCTAGGTTCAAAAGATGGTTTCAATTACCACAAATAGCTCAAAACTTAACATGGCATGCTAATAAGAAAATTAGAGATGGCAAGCTTCGCCACCTAGCAGACTCTCCAGCTTGGCAACTAATTGACAATAAGTGGCCAAAATTTGCTCAAGAACCCAGAAATCTTTGTTTAGCTCTCTCAACTGATGGAGTTAACCCACATAGTACACTTAACACTACTTATAGTTGTTGGCTTGTTACATTAATAGCATATAATCTTCCTCCTTGGTTGTGTATGAAAAGAAAGTTTATGAAGTTGTCTCTTTTGATATCTGGCCCTAAACAACCTGGAAATGATCTAGATGTATACCTGGCACCTTTGATTGAGGACTTAAAAACTTTATGGGATATAGGTGTTGATGTTTATAATGCATATAGAAAAGAAACCTTCAATTTACGGGTTGTATTGATGTGGACAATCAGTGACTTTCCAGCATACGGAAACCTCTCCGAGTGTACTGTTAAGGGCTATTATGCTTGCCCAATTTGTGGGATAGACACTTGTGCATGTTGGTTGCCGCATAGTCGAAAAATGTCATGTATGAGCCATCGTCGATTTCTACCACTTGCTCACCCATTTCGGAAACTTAAAAAGGTTTTCAATGGGAAGTAAGAATGGAATGAGCCTCCTAAAACTTTATCTGGTGAGGAAATTTTTAATATTATGAAAGATATTGACAATAAGTTTGGAAAAAAAAAGAGCAAAAAGCGGAAACATGATGAAGGTGGTGATGGTGATGGTGACGGTGATGAAAACATAACTAGAAAGTTGTACAAAAAAAGGTCAATCTTTTTTAACTTAGAATATTGGAAGCATTTATTAGTTCGCCATCAACTAGATGTGATGCACATTGAAAAAAATTTGTGTGAAAACATTTATGGCACACTACTTCATCAACCGGGCAAGACAAAAGATGGGATTAATACTAGAAAAGATCTTGAGCATCTTGAGATAAGAGGAAAACTAGTTCCTGATGAAGCAAACAAAAATAACAAAGTCCTACCTCTAGCTCCATACACTTTGAGTACAAAAGAAAAAAAAACAGTTTTGTGAAACCTTTCAAAGTGTGAAAGTTCCTGATGGCTATTCTTCCAATGTCCAAAAACTTGTTTTAATGGATGATTGTTGGCTTCAAGGCCTTATGTCCCATGATTGTCATACTTTGATGCACCAATTACTACTATTAGCCATTCGAAATTGATTGGCTAGCCGCTTGTTCACAGGTTTAGACCATTATGTATTCTTTTAAAGGGCATAACTTAGGCTACAAGTGTCCGTTTGGGGCATATAATATACCGTTTCGAAGCTTGAGATGAGACGAATGAAATCCAAAGTTGCTAAAGCAATTTTAGTCTAAGCTCGAGCCTGAAATTTTATTTATTTCTTGATTGTTTTTTAGTTTTAAGATATTTTCTTATTTTTTTTGTTTCTTTTAGGATTTTTATATTTTTTTATAGATATCGAATTTGGACACCGTTTATTTTGAATTTCTTATTTTGATTAGGATAATTTTATTATCAAATAATATCTCAAATTTACCTATTTTGTAGAATGAGCTGAAGAGTCAAGTTGAAAAAGGAATTTTTCAATCACATGGGTTAAATAACATTTTAAGCGAAGCCCTTCAAAAGCAGCCAAATGGAAGTAGGGTGCAAGGAGTAGGACAATTCATCACCTCAGCCATGTACTTTCATATTCCTAATGCTACAAATTTGGCAAGAGAAAGAAGGATGTGTCAAGAGAGTTTTCAATTTATGAATGCTCAATTGGAACACATGAATGCAAGGTTGAATGCCTACAAAGAATGTCAAGTAGTAGTTCTAACTATCCTAAGCCTAAACCTTTCATCGGTGCTCAATTTGATATTGATCAACAATCTCACAAACTCTTGGAAAAGAAAAGTTAGAAAGGGAATGTTATATGTCATTATTTTATTTTTATTTATTTCTATTTGTCTATGCATGTATTGTTACTAATGGTGTGCCTGTATATTTTAATTTCATAGGCTGGTTTCTTATTGAATTCAAAAAAATACTCATATTAAAATTTCTCAATCAACTGCCACACGGACTCCAAAGAAGCTAGACTGTGAAGTTACTTCAAAACTTACGCCAAAAAAGGAGTGTGTAAAGAATGCACAGGCAGTTACACAGTTAATAAAAGAGTGGTATGAGTGAACATATGAATATGTTTACTATGTTTATTGAGAATTCCTTACATCGATCGATAATGATTGGGTATGATATAGTAACGTTTGGTGAAATTTGGGAAATACATTTGGATAAAACAATTTGTGATGAAATTATCAAGTTCGAAGAGGTCTTAAACTGCACTATTAACTTATGGATCAAGTAAGATAAGAGTGGATTATGTTTTATTAAACTCAAGCTATTATGTTGTTTTTCTTTATTAAAATTTACCTTATGTACGTTTATTTTCCCTTATATACTTGTATGAGGAAATGAAGAATAATGGAAGTGTTAGCCAATTCATTTGGGCTTTTGAGAGGTTGCATCCAACAAAGAGTCACCGAAAGAGGTCTCAATATATTTCGAAACTTTTAGGCTTGGTAGAGTTGGGACAGATCGTTGTATTCCCATATAACCCTGGGTATAATCTTTTTCATTTGCTAACTATATTCTTTATTTAGTAAATTAATCGTGTAAAAAATTTTACTTGTAATCCATGTTTTCAAACAATTTTTATTTTGTGCAGCTTCCATTGGGTGCTATTCGCAATTGATGTGGTGAGTTGTACAATCTATTATCTTGATCTCCTGAGAAGTAATCCTAACAAAGAGATGACGCAGATTGTGAATCAGTTAAGTTTCTTATTTCTATCTTTGATCATATTCTTTTGTTTTTCCCTTTTTACATTAATTATTTGCTAACATTCTTTATGTCTTCCTTGTAGCGGGATTAGAATACATCAATTTTTAAAGTCTGGTACAAAGGCTAATGTTCAATGGGTCTCCGTCAAGGTAAAAACGAGACAAAATTAAATAATCATTGCTTATTTCAAAAAAAATTAAATTATGTAATTTTTATTTTATAGTGTTCGAAGCAACCTAGCAACTTTGAATGTGGCTACTACGTGATGAAATACATTCAAGATATTGTTGCAAACGTGAACATTCTTAAAAATAATGTAAGTATCGAAAATAATTTTTAGAATACTACATCATATTGTTTTAATACACTATAACATAAATCACCTCAAAAGAACCTTGAACCTTAAACCTAATATATGCTTTTTGATTGTTATGTTTTTATCATATATTGTATGTATTTTATATGCTGTAAGTAAAGATACTTATAATAATGGGTATATGGCATTTGTGTTTTTGGAGAGTTGAGGTGAATGACTATAGTTTACAATTTAATTTTTCGTGAATAACTTGTTGTTTTGAAATTAAAGTTTTAAGGAATTGATGAGTACACCAAAAGTACTTGTAATAATGGGTGAATGATATTTTTTTTTTTTGAAGAGTTTAGGTGAATAGCTATAGTTTACAATTTAAATTTTTGTGAATAATTTCTTATTTTGAAATTAAAGTTTAAAGGAATTAATGAGTACACCATGGAAGAGGTTTCGCGGCTTCGTGATCAATGGGCTACATATGTTGCCAAGTTAATTACAGCCTATAATTATGAGGTAATATATGAATAATTTATGTTTATTTCTTTTCCAAATATCTAAGACTTATTTTTTGTGGTGTACTAATTGATTTTATATACTTGTAGATAGGAAACAATTGAAGTCATGTATGGATATTCAGTGATATTCTTGTATATATTCTTCTTGGTTAATGTTTATGGAAACTTAATTTAATACTTTGTTGTTATTTGGAACTTGTGGAAAACTTCATTTCGTAGTTATGTTTTTGTTTTTTTTAAACAATGTTGTAGTTGAATCACGTTAATTTAAGTAATGTATTTCAGATTTTTATTATGTGAATTTGTTGTGAGATTTGATATATTTAATATATTTTTGAGTTTTTATTTAATTGTAAAATAAATAGGAAAAATATAATTAAAATAAAATTATACTATTAATCAAAAGTAACATAACATCACTAAATACTGACACTAAATATTTAAAATCATATAAATAAATACTAATACTATAGTGACACGAATTACTGACACCAAAATAGTATCATCAAATACTAACACTATAGTGTCATTATTTTGGTAATACTATTGTGACACGAATTACTGATATAAAAATAGTATCATCAAATACTAACGCTATAGTGTCACTATTTTAGTGATACTATAGTGACACGAATTACTGACACTAATTTTTAGTGTCAGTGTATTTTGACATGAATATTACTGACACAATTAATAAGTGTCAGTAAAAGTAATTACTGACACTAAATTAGTGTCAGTAAAATATATTTTTCTAGTAGTGATTGAGTCTAAAAAGTTCCTTAAACAATGACAATGTCTCTCTATTTATAATAGAGAAAACTCACTTCCCTAAGTTAACTTAAAAAGAAAAATAAAATCACAATAATAATAGAAATAAAATATGCTTTCCCTAAGTTAACTTAAAAATGGGAAACTAAATCTTTAAATTCCTAAAATAAAAGATACTTTACTAAGTTAACTAGATCTCATACCTTAATTGACCCTAATAAAAATAGAAAGTTCTAAAATAATAAAATACCATAATTGATTCTAATTAAAATAGAAACTCCTAAAATAATAAAATCCTAGAATCTTAAAATTCACAAAATAACTCCCTATGTCACTTTTATCTAGAAAATTTAATGAATTTTTTAAAGCTCTATTGTTTAATTTTTCTGCTCTAATTTTATAATGATTCTAAGGATAAAGCTTATTATTTCTTCCTTCATTAGCTCACTAATCTTTTTTTTTTTTTTTAATTTAATGAATTCCCTTGCTATGTCCAAGGCTCATAAAAAAAACGAAAAAAATATTTAGGTCAGGGGGTGCTTAATATATATACATAAGCTAAATTTTTGTTAAGAAAAATTAAGAAATCAGGAATCCAAATGTTATTATCCCATCAAGGGAAAAAAAAGAACCCCAGCTAGGTGACTCGTTTTGCAGCAGGTGAGAAAGAGAAAAGCACAAGAATCGAAATAAGGGGCAACAAAACCACGTGAAACTGGTAATAATTTGCTGTACCAAAACATTAAATTTCGTCTCTCTCTATTTCTCGTTCGTTTATATCCTTTCATGTGCTAATGCATGGCGCCTCTGAACTGAAAGCCTGCAAAATTTTTGCAGAGAAATTAGAGAAAGTGAGAGGTGTTTACTTGTGGAGTGTTTTTGTAGCTTTTGCAGCTTTGTTTCAGAAAACAACAATGACAAGACAACAGCCAACTCATAACTGGTTGAATAATACAATAGTCAACACTCAAATAGTGTAGAGATCTGGGCACCTATTTGGCTCTTGGATTCAGTGTGCGGTGTGTTTTACAATTTTTTACGTACAAAGAAGTGTGTGCCAAATCATACGAGTGAAAGAGAATTAGGGTTAATGAGGACAACCAATCGATGTTTGGCTACCATGTCGGCGAGGTACTTTAGGGTAGAGACAACAGAGAGTCTTGGGTATTTTTCAAGTATTGCACCGTGGGTTCTTGAGTTCTTGTCACGTCGGTTAGATATACATAAAACGAAAGAAAAAGAAAGGTGGTGTAAGGGATAATTTCCCCATATAAATTGACAATATTGTTGCGAAGCAGCAGAGAGACGACATGCAGAATGTTAGGAAGAGATGTGGCCATGCATCTATATGGAGTGCCCAACAACTGTCTGCGTGGTTGAGTCCGGTTTTGATATTGGCTTATTTCATTGAAAGTGAAATTAAAAGACCACGCATGGACCACAGATATTTATGGGGAAATTGCCAAAGCTTCAGTGCGTGCCAACTGCCAAAGCTTCAGTGCTTTCAGATGCTTGATTGGGTAAATCAGTTGGCAGAGAACTAGTTGTTTTGAGACTTCAAGGGGCCATTAAAGGCACCTGGTTGCAGGATTTACAGTGCTTGGAATAGCGTGGTGGGGGCAGATGAGACAACAAAGAGCAACGCTCAATTATTTTCTATAGTTTGAAAAATCATCATGTCTATAATTATTTTTCATGAAGTAAAAATTTAGTGAATAATGATTTTGTGGATAACATGGTTAATAACTTACTTTTTAAGTTTATATGAGGTTAGAACCTGTGGGGGCAGATATAAATTCCCGATGAATTAAACACGCACTTCCTTTGCTTCAACCTTATAATCTTGCTTCGTGAATCAAGCCTTTGCACTCTGCTGCCACTTAAAAAGTATCCTTGGATGCACAATTGCTAAATCCAAATCGTTTGAATATTTTTAGTTAGTAAATGGTAATAATTTAAAACGATTAATATAAGCTTTGTACAACCCTGAATAGCAATGTTGAGATGGCCGAGTTGGTCTAAGGCGCCAGATTAAGGTTCTGGTCCGAAAGGGCGTGGGTTCAAATCCCACTCTCAACAAGAATCCATTTTTGGGCGGGAGTTGACTTTTTTTTTTTTTTTTTTTTTCCCACAATTTTACTTCAGTTTTTTAATGGTTTCATTTTAGTTATTGGTTCAAATTCCCTCTCAAGAGTCTTACGAATTTCAAAATGACAGGCTTGGGCTAGATTTGGCAAAGTCGGAGTCTAGTCTAGTCCTAACATTAACATGTCTTGTGTCAGCTATAAACATTTGTTCACAATTTTATTTCAATTTTTTCACGATGTAATCTTAGTTATTGGCTCAAAATCCCACTCTCAAGGGTCTTAAGAATGGCAAAATAACCATATCAAAAAAAAAAATGGCAAAATAACAGCCCTGGGCCAGATTTGGCAAATTTCGAGTGTAGTCTAATCCTAGCATGCTTTCGTCAATTATACGTATTTATATATTATTTTTCAGACTTTCAAGCTGGGGCGGAGCTTTATATTTATAAAACAAGCTCGGCCGAAATTCCAGGGCTCCTGTCAGGCGGGCTTTCTCAGGCATTTCTATACGCTAAACAACCAACAAAGCAAGCATCGGAGGACGCTCACCGAGTCCTCCTATCAAAGGAAGGCCTCGCCGAGGGTAAATGCCTACCCTCGGGAGAATCTTTATGGAAAAGGGCCGACGACTCTCAACATAACATCATGATAATTTTTTCTTTTATTTTTCTCTTTACTGCTTAATCTTGACATCCTAAATTGCAATTTTTTTACTCAACTAAATTAAATCCCTAGTTATTTTTTTCTAGAATTTTATTTTGACAATTTTTTTAAAGCATAACATAATTTAAATTTAAATTCCTATTTATGTACTTGAGCTCAAATTTCTTGATCAATTGAAAAAAAAAAAATTATCAGTTGAACTAGCTAACAGTCACTTAGTTATGTGAAGATGTATACGCATGTTAAGTACCTATTAAAAAAAAGGGAATATTACAAAATGAATATAATTTTGGTGAAGATGTGATAAATATTGATTCTTACCTAATTCAAATGTAACTTTGTTGAGAATTTATCTACAAAAGTATATTACAAAAAGAGAGGTTGCTAGTGAAAATATTCTTCGACAAATATCTTATATGTTATGGTTTTCTATATTTCGAGTCATTCTCTCTCCTATGAATGTTTCCACAAGTTTTGATACGGATTTAAGGTTTCACATCTATGTGAAAGGATTTTACAACGTTATGAAATAATTATCTTTGTACTATTGTGAAATCTAAATTTGTACGAAAATTTATGTGGACATCTATACTAGAAAATTTTTATTTATGCCTACTTTTCATTTTCTTTATCCATTTCACATAGTTTACAGGAAACTAATTCTTTTTGGCATTTTCAATTTACTTTCCAATTTTTGGGCATTTAATATTAGTATTGAAAACTGATTAATTTTTGGAATTTTAAATGTTTCATTAAAAGCTGAATATTATGGGCATTTTAAAATTTTTTTTCAGGACTCAACTGATGTGGTGGAATACAATTCTTACAATAGCAATAACTAATAACTGATCCTCGCGCCAAACCCAACAAACCTTATCTGCTCTTTTTTTTTCTTCATTCATTCATCCTTCGAAGGATGGCTTACTATGCTGCACTAACTTCATTTCCATATCAATCTCAAAAGCGTTTCTGCTTCTCAAGAATCAGAGCATCATCTTCATCTTCCGCTGCAACTGGTAGATTTGATCTCAAAACCCTCGAATCAGCCATCACCAAGGTTCTAATTCTTTTAAGCCTTTTTTCACTTTTCTTTATTTTTTTAATTTTTGTTAATCATTAACAAAATTGAATTGAAAACTTAAAATGAATTCCAGTTTTTCTAGGAGCATGTAATGCATAAAAATTTGGGTTGGTGGGTTTTGTTTAGTACATCAATTTAAAATACCCTGATGCAGGATTTTTCATTTTAAATGTAATTTGTAACGATTGTTTTGAAATTAGCGAAAATGTAAGATCTATAGGACTTTATGCATCACATTAATGTTCAAATTTATAACATATTTGATTGATTAACTTTCTGCTTGACTCTAATTGTGATGAGTCAGAAGCTCAAAATTTTTTATTTTTAAGTTGCTATTTCGGGTGGCATATTAGAAATTTGATGGATATGAATTTTCCGCAGAAAGATAGTAACGCAGTTAAAGAGGCACTTGATCAGCTGAGCGAAGTGGGGTGGGCAAAGAGATGGAGTTCTCAGCCCTACGTCTCACGCCGTACGGTCAGTCAGTCTCCATTAAGTGCTGAAGTTCTGGGAATGTGCCACTCAAAGCATTACCCAAATCTACAATCCATGAATATTTGTTCGCTGCTTTGAAATCTTAGTTATATGTGACTATGTGTTTGGATAACATGTAGTTTTGAATCAAATTTTGTGAATCAGACGAGTCTTCAGGAGCTGACATTACTCGGAATAAAAAACGCAGAGAGCCTTGCTATCCCGAGTGTCAGAAATGATGTGAGTCTATAACACCAGTATTATACTTTTATGGATTGACTAGGATTTATTCAAAATTTATATATAAATTTAGTACGAATCTCACTTTTATTGCTGCTATTACATAAGTTCCAATATGTTTGATGCCTTTCAGTAATACAGGCAGCTTTTCTTTTCACAGTCGTCGGGACAACAGGGTTTTTGGGTGTTCTTGCTGGCCAGCTTCCTGGGGTAACTCTAATTACTCTCTTCTGTTGGATTAAGTTAAAGCAGCAGCCATTCCTTTTGTTTATTTGAAACTGAAATTTCTTCTTCCAAACCAATCATTTTTGTTTTCAATTTTCATCGGATGTAAATGTCTTAATTTCTGCCTTAACATACATTTCGTACACAATTTTGAGAGAGAGATTTATGTGAACCAGAAGAGGAAACTGGTTTCGAAGATGTGATGAATCAGGAAAAGTTGTTGCATGTACTTAACTTATCACATGCTCTTCTTCATAAATCTCATCATGTAACAGCTAAATGTATGTGACTAAAGACGCATAAGATTATTTCTTTCCTTCTTGTTCAGTTATGAATATTCATCGAGTAGAACTGAAACTTTGAGTTCTCGTGATAAACTGGTTTAGACAGGTAGAGGCCACATGCCTAACCTAACGCAAAAGCTGCAATTTATCATCCCTCTTCCCTGGCCTCTCGATATTTCCCTATATGTTGCTGATACCTGTAGCCAGGTGGCATTCCAATGGAATATTTAGCCAATAAGCTTATATTCGTGTAGCTTCATCTCATAAGCTTGTCATTTTTCGTGTTAAAATCTACTTAATTCAATTGATTTATTTCCTGTGTTCATCACCCGAGATGTTGCCATTACAAATTAAGCAATTTCTTTTATGTTGTATCCTTTGTGTAGGACTGGGGCTTCTTTACGCCATACCTAATTGGTAGCATTTCTTTAGTGGTCTTAGCTGTTGGAAGCATTTCTCCCGGGTAAGATAAAAAAGCATATTTTTATTTCCAAGTCTTCTATCTTTTTTCTTTTACTTAATCTAAGCTCTCAAAATTATAGTTTGATTCTGTAATATGAGTACTAATAGAATCTTAACTCTTAATGGAAGCTTGCAATTGTAAATCACTTACTTCATTTGCTCCCACAGGCTTCTTCAAGCTCCAATCCAAGGATTTTCTTCATTTTTTCCCGATTATCAGGAGAGGGTTGCAAGACACGAAGCAGCTCATTTCTTACGTACTCTTACTAATATGTGTATTATATCCAGTCAACGTAACATGGTTAATTTGGTTGCTTTCTAATTAGAAATCGTTTTCATCCAATTATAGTTGCCTATCTGCTTGGTCTTCCTATTCTCGGATATTCGCTGGATATCGGGAAAGAGAACGTCAATCTTATCGATGAAAGGCTGGAAAAATTGATATATAGTGGGCAGCTTGATGCAAAGGAACTTGACAGGTACCCATCTGAAAATCTATTTCCTAGTGAGACCTAACAAATTTTTTTTCTCCTGAAACTTTGATAACAATTTCTATTCAATACGTTGAAATTAACCTATTTGATCTAATAGTTAAAGAAAGGTATGGTATACAATCACTTCAATTGTAAGAACATCACTGGTGATATTAACCTCATGCAATTTTACTCAGGTTGGCGGTTGTCGCAATGGCCGGCCTAGCTGCAGAGGGTCTGCAATATGATAAAGTTGTCGGGCAGTCTGCCGATCTTTTCAGTCTTCAGGTTTATAATCCTTCACCTATGATTGAGTTTTTATCAGGTATTACTTGGCATACCTCCGCAAATCATTGATGTTTTTTTACTTCTCTTATCACTGTTGCCAGAGATTTATCAATAGGAGCAAACCACCACTTAGCCAAGACCAGCAACAAAATCTTACTAGATGGGCAGTAAGTTCCCCATCTTGACAGCTTATATGCGTAGCTTGTTGAGTCATAATAGAATGCTGATACTGGGAATGCGGTGCAGGTTTTGTTTGCTGCAACACTTATAAAAAATAACAAGGCGATTCATGAAGCCCTGATGGCAGCTATGTCGAAGCAGGCAACTATAGTAGAGTGCATTGACGCAATTGAAAATGCTGCATAGCTCCATAAATAGAACCTTCAGGGAGTTCTATTTATTTGTTTAATTGTTTACTTAGTTCAGGTTTCTGAAATTAGAAATTAGAAGGCTATCTTATGTCTGTTGAGGTATTTGAGCTTCATACACTTCCACACGATTTTGAAAGCCAAATGATTAAGGATTAGACCCATTACCTGTCTTAGTGACCAATTAATGATGACAAACAAGCATACTTATGTATGAACAAATAATTGGAGGAATTAATAAACAAGAACAAAACTTCTGCTTTTATTCAATTTTGAGATTAAGTGAAAAATTGTCGTGTCAGACAAGCTGATTATTATTCCAAACAAGTGACAATGCAGTGCAGAAGCTTATATCATACAATAATTCACAAGGGTAACCTTATTATGTTGTAGTAAGCTAAATCTTAAAAAAAAAAAAAAAAAAAAAAATTGTACATCCTTACAGGCGCCCATACGTTGAAAGCAAATCTCTTAGTTTCATTGCTTCGGTCTCCAGGTGATCAAAACTTGTGGAACTAGGAATCGTCCAACTCCAGTTTCCGAACTGTATTAAGAAAAGTAACACAGATGAAGTGGAGAATTGAATATTAGCAATCTTACCTTCATTCTCTTGAATCATTACTCATTAGCTTTTCTATGTGCATGGAAGTATCGAACAGAGTATCAAACAGAATAAGTGATAAATGATAATGACCTAAGAGGCATTTAATTTTACACAAGCTTGTTTAGCCCCTTGGCACACCTAAACACCCACTTATTTTACATTTGCGTAAGCATTTTACCTGAGTAGCAGGAATGTTCATCCGGGCAGAAACCCCAAGCCGCAGGATATCTTGCATAGGTATGACTGCAGTTCGGGCCACTGAAGATAAAGCAGCTTGGATGAGTTCCCAGGAGATATCGTCTTCTTCAGATATAGAAAGATACTTCATTACCTGTGAAAACAATGGCCTTGTAATACTACAGAGCATAATGCTCAACTGTGTAATGTATCTGAGATATGAAAGATTCAAAGACAAGGCAAATACTCACATTGGACTTCTCTCCGTTCTTCAAAGTGTCCCACCAACCTCGGATCTATGATATGACAAGATAATTATTAGTTGGCCATGTTTAATTATCTAAACAAGATTATTTTCAGTCAAAGTAAATAAACGTCCCAATCACTAACTAAGATACCAAAGGTCAACAGTATCCTTCAACGTTTACGGAAACCTAAGGGATGAAATATGACGTTTTCACCAGTGGCCAAGAATAAATGTGGTATTTATTCTTAGATGAGGAATAAAGGACTGTTGTTATGTCATTATAGTGACTATCATTGTACAAAAGTTGAGTTTACTCAAGATTGTGAAATGATGCTCCAAATTATGTGGTATTTTCCTTTTTTTTTACGAATGGGAGAAATTTTAAAAGATGAATCAGGACGGCATAACAAAGGATCTTTACCGTGTCATTATCATGAGTTCCGTGTACACAACTTGGTTGGGCTCATGATTGTGAGGCAAATGAGGATTCTTAGCATCACTCCCAAAACCTAGATTAAGAAAAAATGGAGAATAGGATTAAAAAAAAAAAATACTGATGAAAGTTTCAGATACTCAATGAAGATGAAAATTTAAAATGCCAATAGTAAAATTAAATCAGCAAACTAGTTACATATTACCAAACTGGAGAACAACCATGCCAGGTGCCCCAATCGATTTTCTGAGCTGAACAACATCCTCAGTGATAACTCCCTGTCGCATAAAAATAAGAGATATGAGGACATATCAGCAGAAGCATTCAATGAATGGGTGAACAAAATTCCTTGAGCAAACCTACCCAATAGTCACTTATTGATGATGACAAAATGCAGAACATTATCCATCAAGAATATACTAGTTTGGAACTTTTAGACACAACAAATGAGAAAAGAGAGGAAAATTAATGAGGGGCAGATGGTAAGCGCCCAACCAAATAAATCATTATGGAAACAACCATAGAATTGACATCAGATCTGTGTTCCACAATTCTAGATTTATATTGATTGTTGGTATCATATCTTATAAAACATACCAAATCTTCAGCAATTATATTGATGTTTCCAACTGATCTGAAGATGGCATCAAACAAGGATTTCCCAGGCCCCACCTACCGTCATCAAAATAATATAGATTGATTATGTGATAATTCAAGAAACTTGTGATTTCAGAACAAGTCAATAATTTGATAATACTAACCTTCCATCGTCCATCCATTGCAACCTTTGCCTCTGCACGTTTTGTAATTTATTACTGCAATATACATGTACAGCAAAGGTAAAGTAATATGCCTAGTTGAAAACTATCTCACCAGATGGAACAGCCCAAAAGCCAGCAAATCCTCTAAAGTGATCAATCCTGAATTCATCATACAAATCTCGTGCCCGTCGAATGCGGTGAATCCACCAAGAAAATCCATCTTTCTCCATGGCTTTCCAATCATACAGAGGGCTTTTAGGTTAAACAGTGAACTTAATCAGTCAGCTGGCAAATATTGCAACAACATCAGAGCTACTAACGAACCAATTTTACACATAACATGGTCTACATAATATTATTAACGTATCACATGTTTTTCCATCTCCCATATCTGGCAGAATCCAGTGTACTCGGCAGCAAATTTTGCATGTACATACTAGAACTGTTATTTGTCAACTTACCATCCCCAAGCATTCACTTCAGCGCTTAGTGTGAATAATAATCACAATGATAATGATCATAAGAGTGATTGAAAAAACTACCAGCCACAAACCATTAAAAAGGGACAGTAGAAATGAAATGCAAACAGAGAGAAATACAGATGCAAATTTCATGTACACCATTGACAATTTTTGTGACCCTAACGAAATTATTTTCTTTCAAACAATAATATTATTCTCCACTGGAGCATATGATTCTCCACTGGAGCACGATATGTCAAGAAATTGGAAAAAATGAAAAGATAATTTTTATCCTGAGAATGTGATCAAGAGATCAATGAAAAATTATTTAAATAACCAAATGTGTGAAAAAGAATTCCTGACAAACCTGCCCCACAGTTGACCAGTTTCACTGAAAGCATCAGGAGGAACACCACTCACTTCAAGAGGAAAACCTCTCCTGTTCTGCCCAACAAATATTAAAAGTTCGTAACTTGCACCAAGGACTCAATGATTTGGAAGCAGAGTTAAATATTGAACATCTCCAGTTTTAAGGAACTACTCACCAGCAAAAAATGCTTTTTATTTGCCCAAACATCTGCACTATGATAACCTACGTAAATAGGCATGTCTCCCATTATACTGATTCCCTTCATTTGTGCATAGTTGCGAACTTTTTGCCATTGCCTTTGGAATAAGAATTGTTGGGCAATGAATAGATCAATCTGAACAAATAAAACCAAGTGTTGACAATCATTGGGGATTTAGCATAAAGTACATATTTAGAAAAAATTAGTAGCCAATAAAAATGATGAAAGATTCAGATAATATCCTTAGAAATGAAAAGAAAGAAAATCCAGTACTTACAAAATCTTTTTTACTTTGGTAAATTTCTTCCAAGGCTGCAAGATGGCGATTTTTTAAGGATTCAGGCCAAAGATACCAACTAAATGTATTCAGACTATCATCTATAGCAGCAAAATAAGCTGCATCTTCAAGCCAGCCTACCAAAGTGAAGGAACAATTAAAAATAAATTCCACAATTAAAGCCTCAGGTGAGTGGAATCCACACATCTATTATCCAAGGATAACTATTAACTGCACAGTATATTAACGGCATGAAGAAAGGGATTTGAATTGGGGATCTTCAATAATACATCCCCAGTTAGCAATTTCATGAAAAATGTCCACCCAACAATAAAAGGAAACGAAAAAAGGAAGGGATTTTTCTCACTTGATATACTGGGGTCTTTGCAGAAATTTTCAAGCTGACTTTTGAGTTCACCGTCACTCTGGATGAGCCTCTCTGCAGCCTAAGAATAGGACCGGCATAAGATAAATTAGTATTTGCAACAACAGAAACTGAATACTTATTAAAAGGGCAGCTATGCAGCTTGAAAATATAAGAGTCACAGGATCTTTGCAAATTTCCTTTTCCATTCTTTGATTTTCATTTTTACATCGGTTTAATGCAAGAAATAAGTTTTTCCAAAAGCCAAGGGCAGGTAAAACTCCATGAAATCAAAGCAAAGCAAGCATCTGCACATGGTAATTTGGATATATTTTGTAGAAGGAAAATTAACAAAGATATACGGCAGCCTGTTGTCTACTTTAAATAAGATTCTTGTGTAGCCCTTGACTCCTTATAATGGTAGATTTCCAGGTTGTGTTACTTCTGAGCTCTGGTCAGAGAGTGAATGACATAGCACAGACCCACAGACAGCGGTTGTGATAGCACGTTAGCTTTACTCTCACGATTGTTTGAAAGCTGGATAGCGACACATCACTTTATAAAACCGTGATATTCTCAACAATTGACTTTAACTAATAAGAAAATGTAAGGGAAGAATTATAACTAGCTAACCTCCCCCCCCCCCAAATCAAAGTGGAAATCCAATAAAAATGAAAGGTTTGTTTAATAAGAATGAGCCTAGGACCAAAAGCTACTGTAAACACTTTACCTTAGCTATCTAAGGATCCTTCAAGTCAGCAACAGCTGCAAAGTTTTACGTTCTACATCACTGCACAAAAGACACAATCATAATCAAACACACACATACACCAAAGAATACATAAATGGACTCAACATCATCATCCACTCAGATAGCGATAGCAGACTTCCTCACATGGGTTGTGGAAGTTCGCCCTTGCTAACAAACCGTCCTTAACAAGCTCTTCAAGAGAAATCAAGAGTGTTACCACAATTTGCATCCTGAAAGCATTCATTAGCAACAATCACCTTCACCAACATATAGAAAACAAGCAAGAAATCTGATGAGTCACAATAAACTCAGCTATTCTATAATAATTTTCTACCCACCTTTTTCAAGTTCCCAAAGAATTATTGAATGCATCACATTTCCAAACTAAACTATGCCTTTCAGCTCTACTTTCTTAAGCATACTAAATGCAAACTCACAATATAAATTTGGTTAAAAAAAGAATAATCACCTGGCCTGAGTAGGGCGATCCTCTTCGTTGGCCTTCCTTCCCGGAGGAACAAGAGGTAGGACCTGCACAACTTCTACGAATAAGTTTTCATATTTTAGCAACAAAATTTGATAAATAAACTTAAACTATGAACATTTTACAATCATTACCCCGGAGTTGCATAAGTGAGATAACATAATAAAAATCATAATAATGATAAATTAGAAAGTGAAGCTGCAATTGGAAAAAGAAAATTATTACGAAACGAAGCGTTTTGGAAAAGTGACCTGCCAAACGGAGCAACCAGCTTGATGAAGCCAGTCAATAAACCGAAACGCCTCGGCGCCGAAATCTCCAATACCGTAGGGGCCACGAAACGACGTCGGATGGAGCAAAACGCCGGCTCTCCGCCGGTCCCTCGGATCCGCCTTCGGTGTCCACTCCTCGTAGTCATCCGGCAAGTCTTGGCCAACGGATGCGACTGCCGAAGCTACGGACGAACACGAAGCTGAAGCGGCGCTTATTTTGGCGGCAAAGGGAGTGCGTAGGAAGACGAGAGGTTTGAGAGTAGATGGCGGGAATGAAGAAGGTTTTGGAGACAAAGACGAGGAGGCAGCGAGGGATGAGAACGAGGGAGACGCGAGGGCCGCCATGAAATTTTACATAAAAGAACGAGATTGGATTTGGATTTGGAATTTCAAAAGTCAGCTTATAATTTATATTGAGATTTGAAAACTGCACAGGGAGTGAGTGAGCTCTGAGCTGTGCGAGAGAGGGGGCCATGCTGAAATTAGGCAGGGACTTGCGTCGCTGACGACGCAGTGACGCTTTTTAGTACTAGTATTTTCCTTTCAAGGGGTAGGAGTAGGACGAGGGCAACAATAACATCTCTCTTTTCATACATTTTTTTTTCGCCACTCTCCTTTGCTTATTATTTAATTTCTTATTTACTTTACATAATATTTATTACTTAAATTAAATAATCTTTGATAAATTACATACAAGCCTTGCAAAGTTTGGTATCCTATTATCTTATTATTCTCGTGTATCGTCAAAAGATAGTTATCAAGTGTATTTTATCTAATGATGATTTAAGGATGGCAAAAATAGAGATAAAACGATATTATATTACATATGAAAATAAAGATTAGAGACAAAACAATGTCACTATTCAAACCAAATATTAATTCTCGTTAAGTAATTTTATAATTTGATACACCTACCACCATACCACAAGATTGATTATTACTGCTGCTTCATGTACCATTTTAATAAACATTAACGTCTGTATTGACATCGTCTATGTCAAGATTTGGTTTGTTTATCATTTCCAACAATTAATATCATCATTTACAACAAAAAATTTAGAATAATATTTGAAAAGTGTAGAACTTCGATCATTTGTTGTTTTCTAATGGCATATCAAAATCCTCTTGTGAATTATGATGGACTAGTTGAGATCATAAATAAACATCTTAATTTAAAGAAAATGTTTTAAAACTTTATTCCATTACTTGGTATTTAAAATTTACAAGCAGTACTTGTACCCACTCTATTTCGAGCACTGGAGAACCAAGCAAAATGGCAGCAAAAACAATGGCCCCAAGCACACACCACCTGCTTCTTCAATCCATTGCATATCCATCTTTCCAAAACCGAGTTTCCAGTCACACACATCATTTGTCACAGTTACGGCAAACACAATCTGCACAGGGAAAATCAAAGAATCTGTAACACTCTGTACGCCCTCAGAGCATGCTGAGTAAATTATTTTGATCCAAAGGCAAAATCATTTTGTTGATAGAAATTTCCAGATAAAGAATGTGTTTGAGAATAGGAACGGAACCAGAAATTTAAAAATCTTGTGTTCTTTACGACAACGATTCACGATTGGCGTGAACTATATAGCTTGCCTGCATTAGCCACAAAATACAGCAAAGAGATTTTCAACAATCATACATGTCTGATGAATTTCATCTGCGGCAAACCTAAACATCTCTCCTATAATTTGTGTTTTGTTAAGGTTTAAATACGTTTGACAAAATCAAAACAACTGTAATTTGTGCAGAAAAAATAACACATCATCACTAGAAGTCAAAAAAATTAACTACAAAACACTTTCACAACAGGATAGGCATGACGTAGCCGGACTTCAAAATCAACGGTGCAAATGTAATTAACTTAAAAGAATTTGATTTTTCTTAGGTATTATTTACGTAAACATTACAAATTTCATTTATTCCCAAACGAAAATGTTGAAGTATTTGGTATAAACTTTTAGCTTAGAAGTTAAGTTAATTTTGCCCGTAACTAAATAAATAAATGAAACACAAAAACATTCTTCTAAATTCTTTATTTATTATTTTATCCCTCTTTCAAACAGAAAAATCACGATGATCTTCCGATTTAGTTGATCGATGAGAAAGTCAAGCAATCCGGCGATCTTACTTTTACATGCAAAAAAACATAAATAAATAAATAAATAAGCTAAAAAGAAAAACCAACCATAGCAAGGCGGCCGGAGATGATTTCGAAGTCATGACTCTTCTTGGAGCTGTCGATATACTCCGACAAAGTTTCAAAAAACGGCGACACTTCATCTCCGCCGTCCCTTTTGGTCTTGATCACCCCCGTTTTATCCGAGCCGTACGATCTCAAAGTACACAAACGCGGCTGCAACACAATATTATTATTATTCCCGCTTCCACCCTCCTCCTCATTCCCAACCTTCACTCTCCGCACTTGACCCATCAGCTCCCTCCTTAACCCCACAACAGCCGCTTTCCGACCGGCCCCCAACCGGCAGTTAATAGCACGCGCCACCGAGGCCATCGAATTAACGTGATTTTCTTTTCCTTTTTCTTTTTTTGTTATTAATTTATTATTATTATTATTTTTGGTTTTCGGAATCTTGGAATGTTTGGGCGGCTGCTTTTGTTTGATTCCACGCGGTTGTTTAAGAATCCACGTTTGTTAACGTTTCTGGATGATTGGTGTGGGTCCCGTGGTTACGTGGCGGGATTTAGCTTAGTGACGTGGCTTTTAAGTGAACATAGAAAGGACACGTAACGAGGGTCGGGGATTAGTGATTGCGTTCACCTGGCTGTTGCTGTAATTATTAAAGCGAAGGGATTTTTTTTCTGGTGACGTGACGAGGGAGAGTGATGTCTGTGGACGTCTCACACGGTCATACTCTTTTCAAATGGGATAAATGAACGCATAAAATAAAATAAAAATGGTTATGGATTTATTAAAATAAATGTGAATATTTATAATATATATTTTTAATTTTTTTATTATCTTTTATTAGTAATTTTTGATTTTTTTGTAATTTTTATTATCTTATAAAAAATTATGATTTATAATGTTTTTATTAATTTTATGACGTAATTATGTAATTATAAAATGAGGTTCTTATCTCTTTGAGATGAGAGCTCATCTCAAAGATTCATTTTGATGCAATAAATCTTGAAAATAATATTAAAGAAAATAATAATGTATCAACCTAAGACCGTGCCAAGGCAATGATTTTTCTTCGCCGCTATCTTTATGAACAAATTTAAAAGTGATTATCTTACGCTCAAAGAACCATATGTCTGCTATGAATGTCTTAATGAAAACTTTAATCACCAAAAAACTGTTATACTTCCAAAAATTATTATGATTGGATGCATTTACGATTACAAGATTTTAAATTTATAAGTTAATACAATTCTGCTTTATTCAAAATTGTTTCTCAATTAAAATTATGTGGAGTGAAGATTACTGATGTAGATTTATTAGACAAGACATTTCTACTTTTCATTCTTCGAATTTACTCCTGCAGCAATAATATTGAGAGTAGAGATTCAGAAAGTATTCTAAATTAAAGGTTGAAAAAGAAATAAACTTTTGTTGAGAAACTTAATGGTTGAAAAAAAAAATGAATTTTTGTTGAGAAACTATCAATCTCATTCGACTAGATCTGTACATATCCCTGAAGTGAATAATACTTCAGCCAATAATCGTAGTGCTAAGTAAGGTCATGGCCGAGGTCGTGGTTACAAAAATAATCAAGGTTGTGGTGGGTATAACAAGAAATATCAATCAAATCACTCGAAATGGAATAATAATAAGAAGCAAGACAAAGATTAACAAAAGAAATCTCCAAAGAATCATGAAAATATTTGCTTCAGATGTGGTCTGAAAGGACACTGGTCTCGTGTTTGTCGTATACAAAAACATTTAGCTGATCCTTCTCAAGCATCCAAAAAAGCAAAAGAAAAAGAAATTGAGACAAATTTCATTGATCATAAAAATCTAATTGATATAACTTACTTGGATATTTCAGATTTTTTTGAGTATCCAAATGGTAAAACTGACCATTTAATTTGATGGACATATGAAGACTTATTAAGAGTGCTATAGACTTATTTTATATTGGTGTGTTTAAATTCAAATAAGTACTAAAGTGTTTAAAATTTGGCGTGTTCATTTACGGTTACTGTGTGTTTATGTTGCAAGAATGTTTATTGTTTTGAGTATTTTATGGAATTTATTGTGTAATTTTTCAATTTCTTTAATAACAATTTTCTTAATGTTTTCTTTATACTACTTGAATATTTTTTATATTCTATTGACTTATTTTATATCCATGTGTGAAGATATACAATGAATTTAAAAAATCACTTGGTAAATAATGAAGATGGATATTTGGTGGACAGTGTGACAATGCACACAATTTTGGGAAATAAAAATATTTTTATAATTTAATATTAGCTAAGGCTAATATTAATACAATATCTGGTTCTACTAATTTAATTGAAGGCTCCGAAAGAACAAATATTATGTTATCAAATGGTACAAAATTACAAATAAATAATATTTTATACTCTAACAGATCTAGCAGAAATCTACTTAGTTTCAAGGATATTCGTTAAAACGGATGCTGCATTGAAACATCTAGCGAAGGTAACTTTGAATTTCCTTATATTACTTCAACTATTTCATACCAAAAGCATGTACTAGAAAAACGACATTCTCTTTCTTCTGAGTTGTATCAAACAATTATAAGAATAATGGAAATAAACTTTACAATGAACTAGAAGTTACTTGATCTAAAGATTTTTAAACTTTGACATGATCGACTTGGACATCATGGATCAATCATAACTTGGACATCATGGATCAATCATAATGTGTCATATTATAAAAAATTCACATAGACATCAATTAAAGTACCAAAAGATTCTTTTATCAAATGAAAGTCGATATACTGCTTGTTCTCAAGGGAAATTAATAATTCGGCTATCTCTAATGAAAGTAAGTCTTGATTCTCTTAAACTTTTATAAAGAATCTAAGGGGATACATATGACCTTATATATCGAAGTTGTGGACTGTTTCTTTATTTTTTGGTTTTAATAAATGCATCAATTAAATGATCAAATGTCGCTTTACTTTTTAGTCGTGGTGTTGCATTCGCTACATTTCTTGCTCAAATTATTAGATTAAAAGCACAATTTTCTATTTTCCTATTAAAAAAATTATACTTGATAATATTAGTGAATTAAAATTTTTAATGATTATTGTATATCTATTAGAATTGAAGTCAAACATTCTGTTGCACACACTCATACATAAAATGGTTTAGTTGAATATTTGATAAAGCATTTATAATTAATTACAAGACCCTTAATTCTTAAATCAAATTTACCTTTTTCATGTGGGGGACGTGCAATACTACAGGGTGCATTATTAATTCATATTCGACCAAGTTCTTATTATACATATTCATATTCACAACTTTGTTTTTACCAGCAACTAGATATTTTTTACTTGAAAATTTTTGGATGTGCTGTTTTATGTCCCAGTTGCTCCCCTTACAAAGAAATAAAACGGGTTTGCAACAAAGACTTAGAATTTATATTGGTTTCAATTCTCCATCAATAATTAAGTATCTTAAATCTTTAATTGGAGGTCTTTTTACCATACTACTTGTGGATTTCCATTTCGATAAACAAGTTTTCCCATCATAAGGGTGAAAAAAGATAGAAACAAATGATTGACGTGAAATTACATCGTATGCATCATCATTATCTCATCTTGGTTTTTGTATAAATTAAAGTGAATTTGAAGTTCAAAGAATCTTTTATTTGCAAAATATTGCAAATTCAATTCCTAATGTATTTAATGATTTAAGAAAAATAATAAAATTATATATTTCAACTAAAAATATCCCAGCACGTGTTGAGATTTCTAGAGGACAATATGATAAAACTAATGAAAGTAAAGTATGCCTGAAACATGGAAGACCAATTGGCTCAAAAGACAAAATTTCCTGGAAGAGGAAACACAAGAAAAGTTATAAAATGAAAGTAGCACTCCTGAAGAGTCATTGATTGAAAGAAATTACAAAAGTATTCATCCCATTAATCAAATAATCAAATAGTAGAGATTAATCAAGCAAATAACGTTGACCTAGTAGAAGAAAATTTGCTAACAACTGAAGAAGTATCAATTTCTCCTTAAGAGAAACAAAATGATGAAATTATGATTGGTTTCATTAGTATAGAAAAATTTTGGGATCGAGATAGAATAATTTTTGATGATATTTTTTCATTTACTATTGCCAGCATAGTGCGGGAACTTGACTCCCCTATATAGTAGGGGTTTATTTATCTTCCCACATTAGAGTAGAATCGATATCGCTCTAATATTAACAGTGATGGTAAATCTCCCTCCAACTTAAAGTGAGGATTGGCCTTCGGGTTGTGCTATAATACGCTTATTCAGGAGAGTCACGACTAATTTTTTATTGTAAATATCAATAGACCTATGATTGTAATATATCAGTGTATAAAAAAACATCAATGATATAATATATTTGAGAAATATGTAGATTATTATCAATTAAAAATAACCCCATAATGTTATATGAATATAACGCAGCATGCATTGCCTAAATTAAAAGTGGTTATATAAAAGGTGATAAGACTAAGCATATTTTATCAAAATTATTTTATATACACGAGTTTCAAAAGAATAGTGATATAGATATTCAACAAATACCCTCAAGTAATAATATTGCAGATTTATTTATAAAATCTCTAACAACTACAACATTTAAAAAATTAATACACAAAATTTGAACGTGTCAACTCAAATATATTTTTTTCTAAATCTTGAAAAATCTATGTCAAAATGAGGGGCTATATACTTGTTGGGGAAAAAAATTTATTTTAGAGAGAATTTTATATGTTGTACTGTTTTTTCTTATTAGCTTTTCATCCCATGGGATTTTTCATAATAAGATTTTAATGAGGCAATTTTATATACATAAAATTATTTGTTTCAAGACATCCATGAATAATGTATTTTTTTTCCTTTAGTAATTTTTTTCCCAAAGGCTTTTTATTATTATTATTTTTAGTGACGGTTATAATGAGGCATATTCTTTTATAATAAACATCTAAAGGGAAGTGTTATAAATTTATTTAAATAAATGTAGACCTTTATAACCTTGCCTTCTATAACTCTCAAGATCTCCCCATCCATAATTTTATCTATTAATCACTATTTTATTTTGTACACATTTGCAATGAATAAACCCACTCCGTAATATATTGGTTCCTTATTTTACTCTTTATCTTGTATTTTTTTCCTTTCTTTCTATTTTACCTCATATTGTTGACTCAAAAAATTTAAATTGATGCGCTATTACAAGTACAAATTATTCTTAAAATTTATACAAAATTATCAACAAATATTGCTTATAAAGTTAAAAATAAAAATTACTACCAATGGAATTTGTGGTGCAATGAGAGATCTTCTCTCCTTAAAGTTGATGGCACATGTTCGAGTCCTAACACCATTATTGAAAATAATTATACAATTTATTAATTATTATAATTATAACACTATTTTTTAAAAAAAGATTTATTACAACACTACTTGAAACATGGCATTTCGTAGTGTTATAATAAATTTATTATAACACTACTTGCTACATCATTTCTCAAATCATCAATTTCAATATTTTAAAAGTGATGAATTGATCATTTTTTGTCCAATCTCCTGGAAAGCTATATGATAAATGACATTGTAATTGTAAAAAAATAAATCAAAGACAAACTCAACATATAATGAATGTTAGTTTTCATTAAATAATCATAAAAAAAAATAAAAATGATTATAGTACTACTTAGGTAACATTTTTTTTTTGTCTGAAATCTAAATGAGTCTAAATTTTTCTAAAGTCTTAATGGGTCTGATTACGAAAATATGAATGACATATATATTTTTTTAAAATATCTAAATATAAGTAAATTTAACATAATCATTTTTAATATATATTAATTTTAATATATATATTAATATAATAATTATATTATTTTTAATATCTAAATATATATTAATTTAATATATTTTTTAATATATTTAACATCTTGTTTGTTTTTACAATAAAAAAAATCTTAAATTTGGTTATTTGACATTTATGTCCTTGTAAATTAAAACAAAAAAAGAGGATTAGATTTTATAGTTTAGGAAATAAATTATTTTACAGAGATATTTTTGTAATATAATATTTACTTGTCATTCAGATTTTTTTTTCATTCAGATAAAAGTCACAAAAGTTTACTTTTTCTATTCAGATATAAATGTCTGAAAATCATACATAAATTTCAAAAAACAAACAAACAAATTTTAAAAAATGTCTAAAATTAATAAAATTTCTGACTTTAGACATTTAACAAACAACCTCTTAACTTAATGACTTTTAACTCAAAAGTATAACTCAAAACTTTTGGCTCTATCGAGTATGAAAAAAAAGAATAAATACATAAAGTTAAGAAATTAAAAAAACGAGTAAATGCTGTTATTGTCAAGTTCATTATAAAATTTTACAAATGTCAATTTCAACAATATTAAATCCAAGATGATAAAAAAAAAGACCAGAAATTAAAAAGAAAAATTGATGGGAGCATTATCAACCGTGGGATTACTTACCGCCTCTGGTTGCAGCTTTCATCTTTGCGCTTTTTTGTAGTACTGTCACTTACTGCAAAATAAACAACAATAGTAAAAATAATAATTTAATTCTATTTAATTTTATTAAATTTTAATAAAATCGAGTTTTGCAATCATACTATCAGCGGCTATTGTGGTTGTAACATATCCCCCCCCCCCCCCTCTCTTATAAGAAATTAGAACAACTTGCCTGCATGGATCCCAAGTTGGGTCGTTCTTGCCCATCTTCATTTATTATTTCTGCAGAAGAAATAACATGACTGAAATAACTGAAAATAAAATAACGTCACATAAAATTGGGGGTAATTTTTAGGGACTTTTCTGAGATTTGATGTATTAACATCTAGATGTAATGTATCCATTTAATTACATATACCTCCCTTGCCATTAGTTATTAATTAAGTTGACCGTTAGTAAATATTTAAAATTATTAAAATACCCTTCCTACTCCTACTGAAATAATAAATTATTAAATACGACTTTGAGGATTCCGTTTGTTGACGCAGATTTCTAGTGAACTTAGAAAATTAATTTACGGGGCTATATAATAAAAGACATGTAAGATTAACGTCACCTTTCTACGCCCACGAGAGAAAGAAAATATTTTATTAAGATCGCACTTAAAACTTGACTCTCTCTCTTTTTGCTATTTTTTTTTTCGATACCTTCCACTCTGAGAGACCTCTCCTTTTATACCATTTATAGATACAGTCATTTTCTAACTTGAGCTCTATCTAACTCTCCTCTATCATCTAGGATTTTAATTACAAAATATTCTTCCCTTTTTAAAGGTTGTATCCGTGTCAAACTCTTATTTACTTTGCTTTTGGGCCAAGCATGTCCAGAGCCTTATTCTTGGGGGGCATGCTTTCTCGGGCCTCACCCTTGGGGGTTGAACTCGCCTCCATTCTGTGGAGCATACTGAGCTCATTCTTGTTGAACTCGCTCCCATTTTTGGGGAAGCATACTCTCTGAGGCTCATTCCTGGGGCTGAACCCATATTCCCCATTCTTGGGGGAGCATAATTCTGGAGCCCCATTCCTAGGGATTGAACCCATGCTCCCCATTCTTGGGAAAGTATACTTTCTGGGCCCATTCCTGGGGGTTGAACCCATGCTCCCCATTCTTGGGGGAGTATACTTCTAGAGCCCCATTTCTGGGGTTTGAACCCCTGCTCCCCATTCTTGGGGGAGCATACTTTCTGGGGCCCATCCCTGGAGTTGAACCTCTGCTCCCCATTCTTAGGGGAGTATACTTCTAGAGCCCCATTCCTGGGGGTTAAACCCCTGATCCCCATTCTTGGGGGCGTATACTTTTTGGGGCCCATTCCTGGAGGAGGGAGCATACTTTCTGGAGCCTCATTCCTGGGGTTGAACCCCTACTCCCCATTCTTGAGGGAGCATACTTTCTGGGGTCCCATGCTTGGGGGTTAAACCCATGCTCCCCATTCTTGGGGGAGCATACTTTTGGGGCCCCATTCCTGAAGGTTGAACCCATGCTCCTCATTCTTGGAAGTTGAGGGGTTTTTTAGATCCCACATTTAGTCAGTTCCAAAGAATTTACCAACTGATGAGTCTTTCAAGAGATCAGGACTCCCTCCTCAAGGGTTGGTATTATGTCCGTGCTTGGGCTAAATCTTCTCCTTTAATTGCCTAGGGGAAATCTCATGATGGTTCGTGGAAAGATTCTTGACTTTTCGCCCTTGGGGATTGGGAGTTAGGAAGTTCTCCTGATTTGTGTTCTGGATATCAAGTTCAAACCCATTTTTCTACTCTAGGTAGTTTCATAAGAATTGCTACAAGATGTGTTTTTCTTCATTGGTGTATTCGCTTTTTTTTTGTCTCCCTCTTTTTTTTAAAGTGTCGTGGGGCTACACCTCTATTGATTCTGTTGAACAACATCAAATTGATGAAGTTTTTAAAGACCCTATAAACTTATGGTTCTGGAAGTATCTTTCTCAATTTGGTTTTCTAACCGCCTTTGGCTTTATCCAATCTACCTCCATAAATATTCCATCTTCAAGTGAGTTTTATTTAAGCACAATAATTTTTATGCTACGTGGAGGTCGTAATGCTTTGTTTTTCTTGTCTTTTCTATCTTCTGTTAGTGATGGAAACTTAGGGATAGACAAATGCCCGGCTTAAAAAATTAGCAGGAAACTTAGGGATCATCTTCTCAGGAAACTGCAACTGCTCAAGGGCTGCAACATACTCCTCAAGTTGCATAAGAGTTACAGTAAAAAACTTTGTTTCCATCTTGCACTCGTGAAATTCCATTTTCTCAGTCTGCTAGCTTTTATTCTGCATCTGCTTCTACTAATACACCTGTTGAAGGGCTGAACCATGCACTTGCACCTGCTCCAGGTTTGCAGGAAGTTTTGTTTCCAACTTTCACTCTCGAGGGTTCATATCTTGTAGGTTCTGGCTCTGTATCTACTTCCACCCATGCTCCTATGCCTGCACCTTTTTCAGCAGGCCCAAGCCAAGGAACTCCACCATTATTTGATGGTTTACAGAACTTCATTTGAGAAGATCCTTCCCAAGCATATCTGAGCTCCTTTGCTCAATCTTGGCCTCAGAATGTCCCTGCTGATAATGTGAGGCAAATGGAGAATTCTGACCCTATTGAAGCCATGCTTGCTAATGTTTATCAGGTAGTAATAATATTACTTTTATGCCACCATTAATGACATGGAGTTAGATCTTACTGCGTTCATCTTCCTACAGCTTGGTTGTGTTGTTCAAATATCAAGAAAAAAGATAAAGTCCCTGCTGCTAGAGAGGAACACTTTATTTTAATCGGGCCAAGCTTCGAGAAAAAGATTGATGAGCCGGAGAAGTGTATTAGTGAAGAGAAAGCTCTTGTGGTTCAATTGAAGTCGGAGCTTAACACTGCAAAGAAAGAATTAGCTCAGGCCCAGTCCCAAGTTTAAGAATTGTCTAAGTCCCTTGACCAATTGAATCTTCAAATTCCAAGTATGAAGGCATCAGCCGTTGAAGAGTTCAAAGCTTCTATAGACTTTAAAAACATCCTTGATGAAGAATTTCTAAAAGGTGGTGCCAAGGTGAAGGCCATGATTGAGACCCGCTATCCTCAGTTTGACTACCGTTTTTTAGAAGACTGATGATGCTTATTTCTGGGACGCTACCTTTTCTGTTATCTCATTAGTTCTTGGTTGTCTTTTCTCTTTTTCTCTTACTCTTGTGATGAGGATGTTCTAATAATAAAGTTGTAAACCAAGCATACTCCGACTATCTTTATTAATGTATTTGCTTTTGGTGTCCTACTACTCTTTTGCCTTTACTTGCTTTCTTTTTTTCTAAGAAGTCTGTTGATTTTTCTTGTTGCTCCTGTGGCATAATAATTTCTGGGGAACTTGGCTTCTACTCTTTTAATTATGATTTCTAGGGATATGACTTTTGCTTTTTATTTTTGAAGGCATGATTATAATTTCTGAGGAGCATAGTTGCTGCTCCTTATTTCTAAGGGCATGAATTCTGCTCCCAGAATTTTTTTTTTCACTTTACTTGCTTTTCCTCTTTTTTAGGAGGCAAGAATACTTATTAGTCTTCTCTATTGCTTCTTTTTGGAAGCATGATTTCTACTTCCTGGGGAGCATAACTGCTGCTCCCCATCCACTTTTGGGAGTATGCTTTCTACTTTCAGGGGAGCATGACCTCTCTCTTTTTATGGACATCTTTATTCATTCCTTACACGTTCTGCACCACTGTTGTCTTCTTTCAAATAAAAGAAGATTGGAAATAGTAACATAAAATTCTAGACTAAGCTCATAATCTGCTTTATTACTAAACTGCCACGAATAAAAACTAGTAATAACTCTCTATTATAAAAAAAGAATTTTTCTAATGGCTTAAAAAAGCCTTATGAACTGCCTAAACTTTAAGAAAAGAAAATCAACCCATGTTGCTTAATTACTGATAATAAATCCCCAAATGTTATGTATTCTAAGGATGTAGGAGCACGACTCCATTCATGTCTCCAAGCCTGTAAGTCCTAGGCCTGACAATTTCTACCACTCTATAGGGGCCTTCCCAATTTAGTCCTAACACACCAACATTTTACTCTTTTGTGCTCTGAAATATCTTTCTGAGGACTAGATCACCAACCCGAAAGCTTTTTGGCTTTACATTTGAATTAAAGTATCGAGTTGCCCTTTGTTTGTGGCTGCTGCTCTGAGGTGAGCTTGCTCCCTTTTTTCTTCCACCAAGTCTGGGCCGAGGTTTAGTTGTTCCAAGTTTTGCTCGGGTTGAAAATACTGCGCCCTGTAGGAGGGCATGCCAATCTCTACAAGCACCACTACTTCTGCCCCAAATACAAGTGAGTATGGGGTTTCACCTGTTGCTGTTGTGTGTGTGGTTCTGTAAGTCCACAATACGAATGGTAATTCATTTGCCCAAGCCCCTTTATGCTTTTCCAACTTTGTCTTTAAGTGATGCTTAATTATTTTGTTGACAGCTTCGACCTGTCCATTTGCTTGAGGATGAGCCGGTGAAGAGAAAAAATTTTTAATCCCAAGGCCTTCACATAACCCTTTGAAGTGGGGATTATCAAATTGTTTCTCATTATCCGTCACAATAGCCTGGGGAATGCCAACTCGACATATGATAGATTTCCATATGAACCCGATAGTTTTTTGCTCTGTGATTTGTGCTAAGGGTTCAGCTTCTGCCCATTTTGTGAAATAGTCTACAGCCAAGAATACAAATTTTGTTTGTCCCTTGCCAGTAGGTATTGGACCAATGATGTCTACCCCCCACTAAGCAAATGGCCACGGACTAGAAATTGAAGTGAGCTGCTCTGGGGGTTGGCGTGGTATGTTGGAAAACCTCTGACACTTATCACACGCTGCACAAATTTCTGAGCATCTTCTTTCATAGTAGGCCAAAAGTATCTTTGGCGTATGGCTTTATGGGCCAAAGACCTTACACCTAAATGGTTGCCACAAATACCTTCATGGATTTTTCTCATCACGTAGTTTGCTTTTTCAGACGTTAGGCACCTCAAGTAAGGTAAGGAATATCCTCTCTTGTATAGCCCATCTCCCAGGATCACGTACTGTGCTGACCTTAACTTGATCTTTATTGCTTCATCCTTATTATCAGGTAACTTTTCGTTTTTTAGGTAACTAATGATAGGATCCATCCAGCTTCCAACTGTATTCACAAGATTAGTCTCCTTGCTCTTCTCGTGAATAATACTCGAATTTTGTAAGAACTCAACAGGAGTTGATCCATTTAAGCTTGCATCTGTGGTGGATGCCAGCTTTGCAAGGGCATCGGCATTGTTGTTTTCCTCTCTTGAAACCTGAGTGATAGTGTATTCTACAAAATTCATTAACAGTTCTTTGACTTTTTGTAGATACACTAATATCCTTTTTCCCTTTGCTTGGTACTCGGATATGACTTGATTTACAATTAATTGTGAATCACTAAAGATTTCCAGCTTCTCTGCCCCCATCTCTTTTGCTAACCTGAGACCAGCAAGCAAGGCCTCATACTCCGCTTCGTTGTTGGAGGCCTTGGACCCAAACCTGAGGGCAAAGCTTATCTCTGTATTCTCTGGACTGACTAAGATCAATCCTGCTCTACTCCCTTATTGGTTTGACGATCCATCTACATATAACCTCCAGGTTGGTATTATTGCTTCATTGATCCCGGTCTCTTTAAACTGGTTACCAGTAAATTCAGCTATAAAGTCTGCAGCTGCTTGCCCTTTTATTGCAGTTCTAGGTTTGTACTTAATATCGTGTTCTCCCAGTTCTACAGCCCATTATACCAACCTTCTTGACACTTCTGGCTGTTGCATTATCTGTCTCAAGGGTTGGTTTGTAAACACCACTATGGTGTGAGCCAGAAAGTAAGGCCTCAATTTCCTGGCGGATACTACTAATGCTAAAGCCATTTTTTCTATAGCTGGGTACCTTGTCTCGGCATCCAATAGAGCATGACTCATATAATAAACTGGCTTCTGTACCTTACTTTCTTCTCTTATCAATACTGAATTGACTGCCGAATCTGAAACGGTCAGGTATATAAGTAAAGATCCTCTCGCAATATTGGTTTAGAGAAAGCTGGAGGACTTCCCAAATACCTCTTTAAATCCTGGAAGGCCTTCTCGCATTCCTCTGTCCATACCATTCCTTTCCCCCCTCTGAGGATTTTGAAGAATGGTAGGCATTTATATGTCGCTCATGAAATAAACCGGTTCAAGGCTGCAACTCTTCCTGTTAACCTTTGAACTTCTCTAATTGATTTTGGAGACTTCATATCTAAAAGGGCTTGAATTTTTTCTGGGTTAGCTTCTTGAGGTAACCTCGCTGGCTTACCATAAACCCTAAAACTTTTCTTGAGGAGAATCCAAATGCACATTTGCTTAGGTGGATCAGTATGACTTGCATGGTCTCTGCTCTTCTGGCTGATCTGGTAGGGTTACTCTTCTGACGAACCCGTTGTGAACTATTATTGTTTTTTTATAGAGTATCTTGCAGGTCATTCTGCAGCCCTTCTTCCACCCGCGGAGGTGGATTTGGGTTTGCTCCATGCCCTTAGTTCTCTATATACTGGAGAACCCTGGCCATATTCTTTGTTAAATCAGCCACTTGATGCGCGAGTGGCGGATGTGACCCAGCATTACTACGCTGCCTTCTTGGTGCATTAGGAACTGGAGGCAACCTGCTATTACGACTGTAATAACTACGCTAACTCATGGTTACTAAGGGTTTAATGTGATCTTAATAACAATGTTTTATACCGTCCTCACAGACGAAGCCAAACTGTTGACGGAGAATTTTGGTCAACTTATAAAATTAATTTATGCGGGGGCGATATAATAAAAAAGACACAGAAGATTAATGTGGTTCGACCTTTGGCCTACGTCTACGGGCAGAGAAAGAAAATATTTTATAAAGATCGCACTTACTACTTAACTCTCTCTCTTTTTGCTATTTTTTTTTCGATATCTTCAACTCTGAGAGACCTCTCCTTTTATAGCCTTTATAGATACAGTCATTTTCTAACTTGAACTCTATCTAACTCTCCTCTATCATCTAGGATTTCAATTACAAAATATTCTTCCCTTTTTAAAGGTTGTATCCGTGTCAAACTCTTATTTACTTTGCTTCTGGGCTAAGCATGTTGAGCCTCATTCTTAGGGGACATAATTTCTCGGGCCTTACCCCTGGGGGTTGAATCCCTACTCCAGGAAAGTACTTATGGAGTCTCATTCCTTAGGGTTGAATCCATGTTCCCCATTCTTGAGGGAACATACTCTCTAGAGCTCATTTCTGGGGTTGAATTCTGCTTCCCATTTTTGGGGGAGTATACTCTCTGGGGCTCATTCTTAGGGTTGAACCCCTGCTCCCCATTCTTGGGGGAGCATACTTCTGGAGCATCATTCTTGGGGGTTGAACCCCTGCTCTCCATTCTTGGGGGAGTATACTTCTGGAGCCCCATTCCTATGGTTTGAACCCCTGCTCCCCATTCTTGGGAGAGCATACTTTCTGGAGCCCATTCCTAGGGTTGAGCCCCTGCTCCCCATTTTTAGAGGAGGATACTTCTGAAGCCCCATTCCTGGGGGTTGAACCCTTACTCCCCATTCTTACATACTTTCTAGAGCCCGATTCCTAGGGTTGAACCCCTGTTCCCCATTATTGCGGAAGCATACTTCTGGAGCCCCATTCCTGGAGGTTGAACCTATGCTCCCCATTATTTGGGGAGCATACTTCTTGGGACCCCATTTCTGAGGGTAATACTTCGTACTTTTATTGGCTACTTTATTTTTTTCTAAAACACCGTTGAGGATTCCGTTGAAAACCCACTTCAACAAAATGGTTGTTGGTGGTGTGTATGGGGTTTAAAGTGGATTCTGTTGGCAGTGAGGCACCATCAACGGAGGCTAACAAGATGGCGGTGGCGGGATCTAATGAGGTTAAAAGTGGCTGCAAGTGCAGGTTGAAGAAATTATGCGCTCGTGGTTGTTGAGATGTTATTGAGGTTGGGGTTGCATGGGTGTTGGTTGAGGGGATGGACGGTGACAATATGGAACCATCGCCGTTTGTAGAAATTGCGGCAGTGGTATGCGGCGTGACAAGTCCGAGCAAGGGTTTTGAGAGCTGTGTGCAGTTGGGTTTTGGGACGCCGGAGGTTGCGGCATGGTATAGGAATCCAGGATGGCTCAAGGGTGATGTTACAGCTATTGGGTGGCGTTGGGGATGGCCAAAGTGGCTGCGGGTATGGGGGTTGTGATGAGACAAAAGCTGTGTACTTGGGTTAATGTATGTTGGTGGACGCATTTGATTAAGAGGCTGCCGTGAATGGGGTTGGTCGTCGGTGTGATGAGAGGACTTTGGCAGTGGCAAAGCACCACCACCCAGAAGGGCCATTGGTCATCCCAGGCCTTGTCTTTGTTGTAAATAACAGTAGCCCCGAGACTCCTTACTGGGTTAATGCCAGTGCAAGGGATTGGGACTGTGGCCAAGTGTACCATGAACACAGCAAATCCAATGGGGAGCGGTGCCAAAACCTTGAGAAATTAATTCGAACAACAAAAACATTAGGGAAAAAAAAAGAATAACTATGCACTTGTGACATACCAAATACCATTCATTTACACGTGAAGCCGATAATTCAATCTCAAAAAGTTATTATAAATTGAAAAAATGAATTAACATAAAGGAAGAAAAGGAAGAAAAAAGCAAGTTGGGATTCTTCACGAAGTTCCCCAAAAAGAAGAAAAAGTCATCGTCCTTGTAGACGCATAAAAGGTGTTTTGCCTATTAGTCAAATACAATAAAACGCACATCACAGCCACAACATCCGCTCAGGACTCTGTAATCTCAAATATAAGGCAACAAAGCTTATTATATTAGCTGACGAATCTTCTCAGCAAAGGGAAAATGCAAAGCAAAAGAGACACTTCAAAAAGCCGTGTACTTGGGTTAATGTCTGTTCGTGGACGCGGTTGATTTAAAGGTTGCCGTGAATAGGGTTGGTCATGGGGTAGGAGAGGACTCAGAAGGGCAAGCACCACCACTGTGCACCAGCCACCGGTGGAGCCATGACCGGTTGGTTAAGGTTGGGCCAACAGCGGGCAAGCGGGTCAAAATTTTAATGATTTGGTAAAAGTAAATATTTTTAATTTTAAATATGTTTTTACATATTTATCCTTCTATCTAATGTTATATGTATTTTTATACTAACGGTAGGGGAGGTATATGTAATTACATGAATACATTCTATCTAGGTGTCAATATGCCAAACCTCAGGGGAGATCCCTAAAAATTACCTTAAAATTGAGCTTGCATTCATTAATAATTTCCAACTACTATTAGAAGTACTGCAACATCTGCCAGCTTCAATCATGTGGAAAAATCCCTTCTTCAAATCTTGAGCAAGTTTCTTCATTTGATCAAATATTCTTTTGGGGAACTTAGGCTGAAGTTATGAAAATATCATATTCAAATCTTCAGATCTGCCCGGGGTTGCCCTGCCCAGATGCTGATAATAGAAATAGTAAAGGAAAGCTATAAGCTTTGCAGCCCATGTGATTTCAATATGATATTGTATGGAGTGGTATGCATTAATTATTATGTTATTGGAAGCAAATGTATAAAAGCTAGTAATTGAATGTTAATTGCTATCATTTTACTTCTTCAACACAACAAACAATCCAATATAACTCTTCCAACTACTCCGCACTTCTCACTCGTTGTACATCAAAGACAAATTTCATATCTCAACTAATATAACATTTGACGTAACAACAATATAAACTATGAGTTTGTGTCTCATATTACTTCACATACAATTTAATATATATATGGAAATGCACCATTATGTATTAAGTTACTGAAAAGTGACATTTTAAATCGTGACGATTCGATATAATAACTAGATTTGGAATAAAAAAATTTGACACATTCACGTAATATATTTAATAATAATTTATTTTGTTAGAAATTCTCAAGCAAAAGGAATGTAGTCATTATAATAAAAAATTTTGATTATTAGATTTTTTTTTTCTTTTGTGTTCAAATTGTGTTTGGCCGAAGAAATACAAACAATTTTTATTTGTTTGGCTAAAAGTAACTAGGCGATATGAAGTATGGATTAATTAGACAACAATGCCCCTTCCATAACATGAATAACATCATCCGTTAATGTCATTACTATAAGCTGCCTCCTATGTGGTATCAAAACCACTCGCCCTCAGCCAAACACCACCAATCATTTTATTCTAATTTCAGTGTGATTCTACATTAAGAAAATTACGAAATTAATTATGCTTAAAAATTTACCAATTAACTCATAAGAAAATTACTTTGTGACTGTTTTCACAATCAAAATGCTAAGAATGAATCATTCAATTATGAACGGAAAGTGCTAACACTTTACAAATCAGCAGGACCATATAAAAGAAACGCAATTTCAATCAATAGGATCATAGTAAATGGATCTAATAAACCATATCATTGCACATTTTAAATGCAAAACTATCTCATAAGATTGAAGATCCCCTGTTCAAGACTTCAGATACATGTCCAGGACAACCATTACCAAACCATTCGGCCAAGGCTTTATTAGTTATGAAATCACAAACAACATGCGTTAATTAGTCATAAAATATACAAGTGAATCCAAAACTAGAAAACTAATTGAAAACGATAATCCAAGGCTCCAGGACTTTAAAGAAATCCCAAAAACTTCTCCAGCGTCCGAAGGACTTGTTTGTGCATAGACAGCTGCAATGAAGATTGAGCAGAAATATTTATGCAATGAAGAAACGAATAAAAAGTACCCACACATATAAACTCAGAAAAGGTACATTAGATTAGAAGAAAAGCCTACCCTGCACTAATTACATTCCATAAGGATATATCTGGATGTCATACTGCTCCCTCTCCTCAAATTTCCGCAGCGTCTCTCTCAGCTCGAAACGGGGCCACCATAACTCCAGTTTAGTTAAGGTCTTTATGCGCCAGAGCTCTTCAGGAAGGATTTTCAAGTAGGCACAAGGGTTGATTATTAAGCTTTCAAGATTTGGCATGGCATCATGCTCCATTGTCCACTCCTCCAGCCAAAACATTGACTTTAGATGCATAACCTTAAGGCTTGGAAAACCACCAGAACTGCAAACAAGCTTTCTGCCAAAAAACGAGTTCTTCTTCAGCTTGAGGACTCGGAGATGCGGTAGCTTTTCCAGTGCTGGCATCGGATCATACTTCAGTTCAGTATTAGATAAGCTCAATTCAATGAGCCTGGGAGGAAATTGATATTCAGGCAGGACAATGGATGAGGGCTGTAACGCGATCGTGCGTTCATTCACCAGCTTCAATGATTCAAGGTGGAGCAGTGTGCAAAGGTTATTGGACAACACAGATTGATAAGAACTCAAATTTTCATGTACTGAAGAGTTTGAAGACTAGGTAGCCTCCCCAGTATATCCTGAGTACAACTGCTTGGGTGTAAGACTGAAATGAAATTGAGATTTTCCAAAGAGCTACAGTACTTTCCTGGATGTGCAGGCAGAGTGATTGAACCAAAATTTAAGTGCCGGAGTTCGTTCATCTTCCAAATCTCATCTGGTGTATGATGTATGTAGCTCCACATGTCTAATGTATGAAGGCTGAGATGGTTACAAAGTGATGAAGGCAGCTGCTTGAGAGAAGGTATATTCAATACTAAGTACTTGAGAAGAAGCAAGCGAATTATTCCAGCAGGATATTCCTCGAGAACCATTGTTCCTAAATCTAGTAATCTAAGGAATTTGAACCATTTGCAAATTGCATTGCAATATTCAAGGGTAAACACATGATCAAACATGTGTTTTCTTCCCACGGCGAAGTGCAAAAACGAATGGAGGTATGTATCAAAGTGCTAAGAATCAAAATTAGTCACAGTTCTACAAACTGAAAGACGTCTAAAATTTTCTATTGATCTCTCTGCTTGAAGTTTACTAGGGACCACATGGACAAATTCTACAAATTGAGCAACTAATACCAACATACCCCGTGTAATAAAAGAAATATAGCATGTTTTAATTGTACCTCCAGCTCTTCTCTTCTTTACTTTAATGAAACCTCTACTGATTAGTTGTTCTAAGTACTCCTCAGCAGTTTTCTCGCTATTGTCTGAATGAAACCCTCAGCTATCCACAACTGATACAATTCTCTTGTGTAGATTTCAAAGGCATCACGAAAGGCCGACAGATAAAGGCAGCATAATTTCAAGTGTTGAGGTAACTCCACGATAGAGAAGAGAAGAGACCGTTTTTGTATGAGCCATGTGAGCCTCATATTTTCTGCTAAAGAATTTCTTCCGTAGTATAAGAAGACCAAAGGCCTTTCTTGGTATACAGCTCTCAGTGGTCCAGCAGGCACTGAATCAAGATGTATCATCTCTCCGTTTTCCAATCTACACAAGCTGAAGATTTCATCAGAACAAGTGACCATTGCCAAAACCCTGCTTCCGTTCTGATGACCTGGAAGTGCTTTTCCAATAAAATCCCACGCATCACTTGCTACGACATCTTCAAGCACAATCAAATACCTCTTGTTTCTGAGGTAATCATGAAGTGCCGTTTTCCTTTGTTCAAAATCTTTGTGCATAATTTCCCTCAATGCAGTTTGGGGCATCACAAACTTCAATATGTTATCCAGCATTGTGTCACGATTGATATCAAAAGACACCCATGCACAACAATCAAAATAACTTTTCACATAATTGCTGTTGTAAGCCTGTGCAGCAAAATCAGTAGTGTCGAACCCACAGCTATCAATAATTGCAACTACAGAAAGCTGAGATGGTCCCTCTATCAATTGATCTAACAACTCCTCCATCGCATCATCCTGTAAACTCGCCATGTTGTCTCCCTGAAGACGTAACAAAATTTTATTTTTCAGCTTTCCCATCCATTCACTGAAATTGAAGTCGTAGCGGGGTTGAACTTGTTGTAACTGTTGTTTAATGTCAACCAATTTACTTTCAAGTCTTATGAGAACATCACACAGCTCCTTTGAGCAGCTTTGATCACCATTTTGTTGTATGTTGCCCACAATGAACGTGTCAATGGCTTTCTCAGATTCGCGGACCAAGTAATTGGTTTCTTTCACAATGAACTCAAGATTTGATAGAGTAATGTCAACTCTAAATTCCATTTGAAGAAGAAGCTCAGCCATGGTGACTTGATAGTCCCTTTGCAAAGAATGAGAAATGGATTCAATTCCAGTTTGAAGGTTCTGAATATGTTCCTTGGCAGCAACCGGCAACTGCAGCGTTCCTTCTCCACCTGCTAATAGCCTTTTCAACCTCTCTGAAAATAATCCGATGTGCAGATCCATGTCTCCCTCTCAACTGCTAAAACTAGGACAATATCAGCCAGAAGCAGGGGAATCAAACAAAGTACATCAAGAAATAACTTCATCTGTTCAGCAATATTTTTAAGTATGAAGCAAATCATGAGTAGTACTTAATTAACCTATAAAATAAACAAGCCATCTATTCCAGGAAATTATTTTAAAACCAGATTATGCTTTTACTTAATAATCATATTGAGATCACTCATGAAGCTAAAGCGGGGGATAGTCAAGAACTCGCATCTAATATTAATTCATAGGATAAAACTTAAAAAAAAAAAGATTAATTATTCAGAGAACTAATTATTTATAAGGTTAAAAACTTGTTCACAAATATACATAAATGAAAGTACCTCTTGTTGCTTACAGACTTGATGATCTATTCTCTGCGAGACAATCAGGCAATTAAAATGGCTATTTTTGATAGAAATCAAAATGATCGTGGATCAAAAGGAAAACGCAGAATAGAAAAAAAAAAAGAAAAACATGATGCAAAAATAATGATTGTGATTATCATATGGTAGCCGATTGCTTTTGACTGTTGATTGATTTAATAATGTGGGTAATTTTTCTATATCTCCGTTGCGTTTTAATATTTTGACACTTTGTTAGCTGGGATGCTTTAAATTTTCAATTTGATGATAATCATTATTCATTATGTTGGAGTATGAAATTAATTAAGGAAAGTGTTGACTCCACGAAAATAAAGTTAATTGTTTGATGACATTTTTTTTAATTAATTATTCTAATCATAGTAAATGACGTATCGTATAGGATTAATAAAATGGATCCAGCTATCTTACGTCAAGGGTTTGGTATCCAAGTCCTTTGGCTTACAGTGAATAAGTAATTAGATTGTGAAGAGAAGTATCTAATGGCTGAGAATGAACATTTGGAAAATGGGTCACCGGCTGAATGCATAGCACTTGTAAATGGAAAAAAAAAAAAAAAAAGATTTGTACGTGTAAGCATCATCTGCAATTCTTCCCACGGATGAAGTTTACAAGCAACGGTTCTCGGCATGGTGGATTCTTACAAACGAATAAAAATTTCAAATGAGCAAGCTTCCTCAGCCACAACAGAAACAGACAACTGGTATGGGCTACTGCTCCACAAGGGTGTTATAAAGTTAACGTTGATGCTGCAATCAATGTTTCTAACCAGAAGACAGGGTTGGGGTAGTCATTAGAAATTCAATGGGGAAGGTGGTTGCTGCAGCAGTCCAAGGAGTTCCATATCAGGGAGATGTGGCGTGTATGGAGGCTGAAGCTGTGCTGTTCGATATACAAAGTGCCCATCAAGCTGATTGTCTTCCAATAATTATTGAGTCAGACTCAAAGGAAGTGGTGGATCTTTCTTTAAAGAAGAAGACCAGCAAGGCTGAAATTTCGTGGAATATTGCAGAGATTCAAGCTAACCTGGAAAGTCAGAACTTGTCCTCAATTACATGTCACTAGGAGCTGTAATTCAATTGTTCATTATCTTGCAAAGCTAGCTCTAGATTTTGAGAGTCAAGTCTTGTGGCTAGAAAATTTTCCAGAACAATTCAGGTGTATCTTTTCTAAGTTCATCTAATGGAAAGCTTTACTTTCTCATTAAAAAAAAAAAGAAAAAGAAACACAAGTGAGATGATATAGAACATCTTCAAGCACAATCAAATACCTCTTGTTTCTGAGGTAATCATGAAGTGTCATTTTCCTGTGCTCAAAATCTTTATGTGTAATTTTCCTCAATGCAGAATGAGGCGTCACAGTCTTCAATATGTAGCCCAATAATGTGCCGGGATTGGCATCAAATTACACCCAAGCACGACAATCGAAGTAACTTTTCACATAATTGCTGTTGTCAGCCTCTGCAGCAAAATCAGTAGTGTTGAACCCACAGCTATCAATAATTGCATGTTCACCATGTTCTCCCTCTGATGATGTAACAAATATTTATTTTTCTGCTCTTCCATCCATATACTGAAATCGAAGTTGTGGCAGGGTTGAACTTGCTGCAGCTGTTGTTTAATATGAATGAATTTACCTTCAAGTCCTATAAGAACGTCGCACAGCTCCTTAGAACAGCTTTGATCACCATTTGGTTGCACGTTGCTCATAATGAGCGTGTCGATGGCTCTCTCAGATTCACGGACCAAGTATTTGATTTCTTTCAAAATGAGCTCAAGATTCGATAGACTAATGTCATCTTGCGCATCAATCTGAAGAAGAAGCCTAGTCAGGTCGACTTTATAATCCGCTTGCAAATAATTAGAAATGGATTCAACTCCAGTTCGAAGTTTCTGGATGTGTTCCTTCGCAGCAACCGGCAACGTTCCTTCTTCTCCTGATAGTAGCCTTTTCAACCTCTCTGAAAGTAATACAAGGTGCACATCCATATCTCCCACTCTCACTACTAAAATTGGAACCGAGAATCAACCAGAATCAGGGGAATCAAAGTACAACAGGACATAGCAAATTTGTGGCACATTCATTTGTTCAGCAATATTCTAAGAACATAGCAAGCATGAGGCAGTAATTAATTCAGAAAGTTAATAAGACATTTAATAAAAATTATTTAACCAGGCTATGCTTGTACTTAGTAATCGGATTAAGGTCACTGGCGAAGCGAAAGCGGGGGAAAGACAAGAACTCACATTGTGGAAGAGATTTTTTATCATTTGATATTATGAAAATTAGGAGAACCCAAAGTATTTGAAAAGTAATCTAGAAAAAATATAAAGCCTACGGGATGCCCCAGATTTAGCAAGCTTAACTACAGAGTTTTGAAGTAAAAATTGTTATATTGCTCCGAAAACCAATTGGTGATTAAAAAATAAATAAATAAATAACATTAAACTTTTTAACTTTAGTCCTCCGCAATCTGGAGGGCGGCTGCTAACCCCCTCGTAAGGTCAATAAAGCCTTTCCTAGAAATCCCGTATTATGTCTAAAGATGGAATCGATATAAGGATATATAATATCACCATTAACATTCATAAGATACGACTTTTTAATTTTTGGGGGGGAATAATTCAGAGAATTAAGGAATAATTGAGAGAACTAACTATAAGATAAAAAATTGATCACAAAATGAAAGTACCTCTTGTTCCTTATAATCAAGGACTTCAAGATCTCCTGCAGTGTCAAATGTCACCACCAAGCTAGACAATCGAACAATGAAATGGCTATTTTTTTAAACAGAATTGAAAAGTTATCTGGATATCAAAAGGAAAATTATGCAAAGCAAAACAACTAGGAAAAAGTATTTAAGCACTAGTTCCAAGGTGAAAGCACGTACCAAATATCTTGGTTCAAGAAAAGAACAAGATGCAAATATTATGATATCATAATAAGCCGATTACTTTAGATTGATGGAAAAGAATGATTCAGCCAAAGAAAAATAAAGGCCTTGATTTAAGAAAAGAACATATGCAGCTATTCATGAAAGAAATGACCGCAAAGGTTTGATTTGAGTGGTTTTCAAACAGTTTTCTTCGTCTGTCTACATAAGTTCAAATCGTAAGAATGGAGAAAGCTAAAAAATAAATGGAAATAATTATTTAAGAGTGATCCTAATGGTTTGCCGAGAATTATACATAACCTCTGTCAGATTGAATAGCTCTACTCCGAAAACATACCTGAAGAAAAGGAGGTCAGAGAAATATGTACCCGATAACTTAGAAACAAGTTCATTTTACAGTAGAATGAAGAATAATGCACACATAACCATTATCAATTAGAGTATTCTTTAATGTTAGGTACTGCATATTGTGTCTCAGAAATTTCCTGGGAATGTGCAATAAAAAGGTTCATTTAATTTTACAGTAAAATATCGAGTTCCTTCTTTTTGAATAATTCATTGACACTTTGATAGCAGGGATGCTTTTACTAGCAAAGACTTCCCTAACGGAAATTGGAAGGTAGTTGAGGCCGTTTTAGTAAATGCACCCGAATTTTAAATTTGAAAAAATATTTTAATCTGATAATTTTAGCTTGAAGAAATTAAAAAAAAAAAAAGTAAAAGAATGTAACATAAAATTTGGTTTGCATAATTTCCAATTACCATTAGAAGTTCTGCAACATTAATTTTTGACAGTTTCAATAACTGGAAAAATCCCATCTTTTGTGTTAGGAAATTGAGCTTCCCCCCAGAATCTCTTCAAGCAATTTATTAAGCAACAAATCAATAAAAAAAAAATTAAATGAAAATAATACCAATCTTGAGCAAGTTTCTCCATTTGAACGAATAATCTTCATTGGACTTGAGTTGAAGTTATAAAAGTATGGAACTCAAATCTTCAAATTTGCAGTGGCCGCATGTCCGGCTGTTGAAAGTAGAAATAGTCGAGGAAAGCAATAAGCTTTGCAGCCCCTGTGATTTCAATACGATCAGTGGCGAAGGAAGCAATATTTTTTTGGATGGTTGGATATTTTTAATAAAATTTATTTATTTTTCAAAATATTTATCTTATACAAAAAAAAAGCCATTGAATTTCAATTTGTATCATGAAATTCTTCAAAAAAGAAAATTTATTTATTATTGAATCTGAGTCGGTATTATCAACAATTTCTCTTTTAATATCGATAATCATACAATCTGAAAAAGAAAAAAGAAATACTCTACATCTTGTTTTAATGTGTTGTCTTAATTAATTTTATAGTATAAAATGCTCTTTGTTGTTCCTTGTGAATCATAGAAGGTTAATACTATACTAATTAATCTATTAAGCGAGAAGTAAATCTATGACTTTTTGGTCTCAACTAATTTTCAAAAAATTCAGAAAGATAAATAATATTAAAAATCACTTGAAAAGAAAAAATTCTAGAATATCTCTAGTGTATTACAACTAATTAATTGTATTTTCAAAGCATTTTAATTCTTTTCTCAAAGCCTGTAGCTCAATTTGGGTCATGACATTTTGATATAAAATAAATGGATTTAAGTTTGAAAATTTTGACACATTCAGATAATATGTTTAATAACTGTTCGTTTGTTCTACTAAAATTCCCAAACGAAATGAGAATGTATTGTCCATTACAATTGAGCATTTTAATTATTAAATTTTTTTTTTTGGAGTTCAAATTGTGTAATTTGACCCAAAAAAATATAAAAACTTTATCATTGTTTGACTAAAAACGAAACGGTAAAGTTGAAATACCTACGCGTAATGAGTTTGATCGTTAGAAATAACTGGAAAATAATGTAGTTAGTGTTTGGTCTAAAATAAGGAAAATTTAAACATTTAACTTTTGTGTTTATTTATGAACTTTGTTGGTTTATTTAGCAAAAACATTGTTATAATGATAACTATAGACTCTACAAATCAGCATGACCCTATGAATAAAAATACAATTTCAATCGATAAGATATTAAATGAATTTAACAAACAATTTCATTACACAAATTAAATGCAATGAAATCTTATAAAATTGAAGATTCCCTGTTGAAGAATTTAGGTACAAATAATACGAATGAAGAATACAAAGTCCAAGACAAGCATTACCAAACCGAATCATCAAGGCTTTAGTAGAAATGAAATCGCAATGAACTAATTGAAAACAATAATCCGACTACCAATACTTTAAAGAAATCCCTAAAACTTCTCCAGCATCTCAAGGACTTGTTTGTGCACGGACAGCTGCAATTGGAAGCAAACAAATAAAAGCTAATAATGAATGTCAATTGCAAATTTGCAATCATTTTCCTTCTTCTCATTCCCTAACAGGATAAAGTGTGTACGCGATTAATGTGACTTTGACGTAGGAATATTATATTACCTTAGATACAACTTAATATAATACAATAGCACATCATTACGCATAAAAGTTATTGACAAATGGCCGTATGAGTCATGACAATTCGTTACAAAATAAATGGATTTGAGTTTAAAAAATTCGACGCAATCAAACAATCTGTTTAATAGTCATTAGTTCTGTTAAAAATTCCTAAACAAAATTATAATGTATAGTCTATTATAATCGAACGATTTGATTAATAAATTTTGTTAGGAGTCAAAATTATGTAATTTTGCCGACGAAATATAAACGAAATATGAACAATCTTTATCTATTTGGCTATAAAGGATATAAGGTAACAAGAATTGAATATTAATAGACAAAAAATGAGAAAGAAATAAAATAAACTAGCCTGTCAACCGACATCACGACCGTAGCATTATGCTAATTAAAACCAAAAACATCTCCACTTCTATGACTACATCTCTAAAATTAATGGCATCTCTAATTTGAATATAAAATAATACTAACTCAAAACATTCAACTTCTCTCTCTTGATAGCCCCGTTATATGAGGAACAATTACAAACATAATGTTCTAGAATGCCCGTTAAATTGAACCCAAGTAATGGTTTAACTAGAAATATTTTCAAGTAAAAATGTCACTCTCAGAATGTCACTAACATCGCCTTCTAAATTATTATTATTATAAAAAGCCTTTTATACTAAGAAAATTACAAAATTAATTAATTATTCTTAAAAAATTACTAATTAAATCATTAAAAAAATTACTTTGCTATTTTCTTCAAATTCAAAATGCTAAGATTCAATCATTCAATGTCACGGAAAATGCTAACACTCCATAAATCAGGATGGCACCATATGGCATAGGTTGAGGATTCCCTATTCAAGACTTTAGGTACAAGCCATTCAGTCAAGGCTTTAGGACTAGTTTGGGAATGTTGTAGCTTTTAAAATAATTGTTGTTCGTTGTGCTGTAGAAATAATCAGCTATGAAGAGACTCAGTTAAGTGTTTGGTAAATTTTATTTTCAGAAGTACTGTGAGTTTTGAAAGCACTTATGGACGTTTGATAAATTTTACTGTTAAACTGCTGAGAGAGAAAATAAATGACTAAAATATACATAATATAAAATAAAATTTACTTATACATATAAAAACATGTACATATAACATTTTTAATTGTGTACTATAATAGTTTTTACTAGAGATAAATTTTATAATATATTGATTTTACTTTTTTTATTTTTTTATTTTAAAATAATTGATAATTAAATTAATAATATAGTGAAACAAAATTAATAATAATTCAACCAACAAATTGATATTAATAAATTTATATTGATGAATTATAATAAATATTTATTAAAATATTTATTTTGTTTCTAATTTAAATAACGATAATTTTGGGTTTAAGTAATAATTTTTAGGAAATTTATGTAATTTTATTAAAGGATAAAATTAATTCTCAAAATTAAAATCTAAAAGTTACTCCTTCCCTACTTTTCAAAATCAGTTGTGGGAGGAGTTGATTTTGACAAAAGTGATTTTGATTTTTTTTTACTAAACACTAAAATTAGCTTTTAGATTTTCAAAATCACATTTAACATTTCTAAAAGCAATCTCAAACAGGCCCTTAGTAGTGATGAAATCATAAGCAACATGTGTTAACCAGGCATAACATATACAAGCGAATCCAATACTAGCAAAACTAATTGAAAACAATAATCCACCACTTAGGCTTTAGCCCAGTAGTGAACCTTTACTCTCACAGTTAAGCAGGACTATGAGAGTAGGGTTCGAGTCTCCATAAGCTCAACCTCCCTCAATTAAGCAAAATAATTGTGTGGAGTTAATTTGTAAATTTTTCTCTCTTGCGAAATACGAATGAAGTAGAGACATCCCTCTCTATGAGGACCATATGCCTGGACATGTACTTCATAGAATTAATGTAATAATGTAAATCTCAGTTATATATATCTGATTGTATATATCAGTGAAAACACACACAAACACAGGGACATACAAACAAACAGAAATAGTCATGCAGTGATTAAAGGTTGAAGGTACATTAGATGAGAAGAAAAGCTTACCCCATATTAATTAAATTCCATAAGGATATATCTGGATGTGGTACTGCTCTTTGTCCTCAAATTTCCGCAGCCTTTTTCTCAGCTCGCAACAGAGCCACCATAACTCCAGCTTGGTTAAGCTCTTATGCGCCAGAGTTCTTCAGGAAGCCATTTCAAGTGAGCACAAGGGTTGATTATTAAGCTTTCAAGTTTTGGCATGGCTTCAAACTCCACGATCCACTCCTCTAGCCGGAACATAGACTTCAGATACAAAACCTTAAGGCTCAGAAAACAACCTGAACTGCAAAAACAAGTTTTCTGCCAATTTATGAGTTCTTCTTCTGCTTGAGGACTTGGAGATGCGCTAGCTTTTCTAGTGCTGGCACCGGATCATCCCTCAGTTCAGTATTAGATAAGCTCAGTTCGACGATCCTGGGAGGAAATTGATACTCGGGCAGGACAATTGGTGGGGACTGTGACACTCTCGTGCGTTCATTCACCAACTTCAACGATTCAAGGAAGAGCAGTGTGCATAGGCTATTGGACAACATAGATTGATAAGAAGTCAAATTTTCATGTGCTCCAGGAGTTCGAAGACTAGGTAGCCTCCCCAGTATGTTCTGAGTACAACTGCTGGGGTGTAAGGCTGAAATGAAATTGAGATTTTCCAAAGAGCTAGAATACTTTCCTGGATGTGCCGGCAGAGTAATTGAACCAAAATTTAGATGCCGGAGTTTGAACATCTTCCAAATGCCATCCGGTGGATGATGTATGTAGCTGGATGGCATGCCTAATGGACGAAGTTTGGGAAGATTGCAAAGTGGTGAAGGCAGGTGTTTGAGAGAAGGGATATTCAATTTCAGGTACTTGAGAAGAAGCGATTTATTCCTGCGGGATAATCCTCATGAACGATTGCTCCTAATCTTGTAATACAAGGAATTTGAACTTTTTGCAAATTGCATTGCAATATTCAATGGGAAAACTGATTTGCTCTATCCAAAATGAGGTGGTACAAAGAATGGAAGAATGTGTCAAAATGCTTCCAACAATCGGAATTAGTCTGGCCTTCAAAACGGAAAGGCGTTCAAAATTGTCTAATGATCTATTTTCTCGTATTGGCTAAGTGACCAAATGGATAATTCTACAAATTGAGCAACTGATGCCAACGTACCCCGTGTAATTATTGGAACGTAGCATGCTTCAATTGTACCTCCGGCTTTTCTCTTCATTATATTCTACAAATTGGGTTTGCAAGCGTTAATTTCCTAATTGCCAATAGAAATCATCGTCAAATCTGCGCAGTCACTTCATGCCCAGCTGTTGAAAAAATTGACACATTCTTATAACCTGTTTAATCGTGTCAAGTTCAAGCTTATGCACTTTGATTTGTTAATTCTTTTATGATGTGATTAACTATTTAATTTTGGTCAATAACACTCTATTCTATCGGTCATATTTACAAATCTGTTATATTATGTTTTAAACCAAAATTGATTAGATTATGAATAGGTTGTGCACTAGTATTCTAGAAAAATATGTATTAAATGTATTTTGTTATGTGTATTGAAGTAAATTACAGTCATACACAACAAAATATAATTGAACAGAAGAATTTTACGGTTTTATTTTAGAATCAATCGGTTCAATTCAATTATTAGTATCAAATCTAACCAACGCAGGAAAATACACAAAAATGAAAAGCTATATATAAATCAATCGACTTAATACAATTTGGGAATTCATTCCACCTATAGGATTCCGATTATGAAAATAAACCAATTTGATAGATATTCATTTTTAATTGAATATTAATGCCTTAATGGCATATTTAGTTTACAGAAATGAAAAGAGAGAAGAGAAGATGAAACAAGGGGAAGGGTAAACAATAAGAGAAAAATAAATGAATTTTACATTAAACTAAAAAATAAAATTGAATTTACCCTCTTTTCTTCTCATTTTTTTTCTCCTCGCTTTTTCTTTCCACCCTTCTTTCCCTCCTCTTATTTCTGGCAACCAAACATAGCGTGAAGATAAAAAATTTAAATTATCTTGCAATTTGTTTGCAAAACCAATATATATATATATATATATATATATATATATATATATATATATATATATATATATATATATAAATAAGATAGGAAGGGATATCAGGCAACAACAAGAATCAATAGCTATAAAATAAGAAAATAAAGAAAATAAACTAGCACGTGCGACCGACTACAACGAGTGCAGCCCTATCTGAAACCAAAAAAATTCTCCACCCATATAGCTACAACTCTCTATAAGACAAGAAGTAATGGGCCTAATGGCATTCCTAAATTTGACTAAAGAATAATACAAATCAAATCAGAGTCCCTCTTAACATGCATTAATATATGTTAGTGTTTTTAATGTATGTATTTAATGTATGTTAGTGTTTTTAATGTATGTTAGTGTTTGCCATCAAATTATTCCACCACTCTTCTTCGTGACAACCGCATTATATGGCTAGTAACTATACATTTGATGTGATTAACCAGATAATATTAATTAATAATATCAACCTTACTATAACTAAAAATAATAGCATCCAGTAAATCATTACTGTAAATACATAAATAAAGTTCCCATAACTTAGTTTTATTACTCATAAATTTATTACAAAGTTAAAACATTTCATTTAATCCACAAGAAAAAAAAATCAACAACGACAATAATAACCAAACTTGACATGATCATGAGATTTTGATGATGGTTAATTGGTCTGAGCCGGAGGACCTCTGGGAATTCCTCGGCGCTTGGGACCCCTTGCCACTTTTAAAACTATGCCTCTTTCTTTAACTGTTACTTTCTGCAATTCAACAACAGTAAAAATATATAACCATCAAATTTTTCTTTATTTTTCTCAAATTTTATTGTAATCTTAGAAATTTAAATAAAATATAAAATCTTGAGAAATTTAACAAAAATTTAATTGGTGCCGTACTGTAATTATTTTCTTTCAATAGTAAAGTAGAGCAACCAACCTGCATCAACCTGGGCTCTTCCCCATCTTGGCTTATTTCTGAGCAAAAGAAAAGAAATAAATCGAAATTAGTTACACTAAAACTAAACGAAAAAAAAAAAACAAGAAAAAATAAATAAAGAGAAATATGTAGTTTCCAATTTACCATTAGAACGCCTCCTTCCTATGATAGCATAAATCATCTGGAGAAATCTCCTCTTCAGATCTTGAGCAACTTCCATGAAACACATTCTTTCTGGGTTTTTAGAAGCAAGTGATAAAAGCATGAAGTAAGACCCTGAAATCTTGAATAAATGGAAGTCAAGGAGCCTGAGCCCCATGTGCTTTCAATATATTATTGCAACAACTTTATGTTAATATTATTGTATTGCAACAACGTTTATGGTATTGGCCATTTTTTATTGAGAAAAGCATGAAGTCTTTGTTTGATTGTTTCTACTTTCTTAGTAGAATGATTGGAATGTTTTGTTGCCAATTTTCAATTTTTTTTAAAAAAAAAAAACAGGCCACATAAATTTCATTGTAAATTGGCTTCTTTCGAGTTCCCACTCAATTTTAAATGAGTAATGATAAAGTTATAATCTTTTATATAAATAAGTGTATATAAATTAATTTGGCATAAGTAGATCGTTTGTATAAAATTATTGTGAGCCTACGTAATTTAAAAATATTTATTATTTTCTTTTTGATCAATTATTCATGCCATGTCAGTTTATACATATTAATTTATACAAAATTATTTATAATTCTAATATTTTTAAAGTTAAATATACGTGGTGCCTAGATTTTTTTTTCAAATATGATATCTCTAAAGTTCAAATTTGAAAAACTTCATAATATAAAAGATTGATTTTCATTTGTTGAATATTTATCATTGTGTCAATTTAAAAAAATCAACAATAGGAAGAAAAAGTGATTTGAAAGAGCGAAAGAGATATATCTGGTGGAACGTGCATTTATTTTTTCTTAGCTGATAAAATCGTTGATTTATTAGTATTATAAATTAGATCTTGGTGTTTATTATGGAACTACAACTGTATTATGTAATTTTGCTATAGAAGTTTCTAATTTAAAAAAAAAAAATGTTCTACATTGTAATACAAACACAATCGAAAAAGTCTTCGAAAGAGAATCAGAAAATGTTAATTGCATTCTTTTTTCCTCACACAACACAGCTATACAACAGTAGACCAAAAGAAGCAAATTCAATTTCCACAAATAAAAGAGAAATTAAACCCCATTACCCAATTAGAAAAAATTGACGTCTCTTTAGCCTCTTTTGGTGCACCTTATTGGAAACCCTAATCCATCAATTAGTTTCATCTCTACCCACCAATCACCTAATTAATCTACATGTATCTATTACCAGGACCCCTTTTTGTTCACAGCCAACACGTGCCAACATGGAGCAATCACACGTGTTAAATTCGAACGAAGAAGATGCTGAGCTCAGGCCCATTATTCCCTTCCGGGCTCAACATGTACAGTGTCTCCGAATCTTTCGAACCCACTACACGTTCGAAATGGGCCCGGATATAGGCCAACTCGCCGTCCGCGCCTTCGGCGTCGGAGTTGCCCGGCAGCACCCCACCGCCCATCGACACAGGCCTGAGTAGCTCCATAACGTGCAAATCCTCCTCATTGGCTTCTCTTTTAACCCCATATCCAGTCTTTTTGCCATTACAAAACATACTCCACAATGGCTCTTCTAATAGCTTCACTTTATCCTTGTCGGGCCTTTTTTCGCATTCCAGGGCTATTCTCACCATTCCTGAACCCATTTCCTTTTGCAACACATTCGTTTGCATGGCAAGCTCAACGATTACCGAAGGCAAACATTTAGAGTTTTCTTGAATAGACAGGCTTACCTTACCTTTCCGGTACCCGAATAACGTTCCGGTGACCTTCCGGCTACTGTTGGAGGGGTTCCGGATGTCTGGTAATCCGCCGGGATAAACCGGCATCTTGCACATGGCTGGGGAGACAATGGGGAACGACCGAAAAACAGATCGAAAGACACGGAACATCTTAGGCCTGTTCTTCTTCTTTTGAGATGGTTGTACAAGCGATAAAGGTTGGCGTGGTAATGGAGGTGCAGCTGGTGTTGAAGGAGCTGACGAAGTCGAAGAGTCATCTTTGGAGGCCGCGCTGTCTCTAGACTTTGGCTCCCCCATTAAGGGATGTTGATGAACCGAGAAATGGAGAGGGCCTCATGCATGAGGGACACGCAGAAAGAGAGAAAAGAGAACAAGAATGAAGGGATAGGAAGTCGAGTTAGGTAATATTTTGTGGATTGGATTTCATTCTAGATCCCTTGAATTGGGATCAAATGATCCTAAGTTTTTGCCCTATTAATAGTATTTTTTTTACCGACTTGTTCCTAAATAAGCATTTCAAATCACGTATTTGGAGCCTTGTTGGTTAGGCTCCATTTGGTCTAAGGAAATTTAATAAGTTGTCGGATTATTTAGTGTGCATTATATTAAAAGATTATTCTAAACAATTATTTTTCGTCACTTAATTTACAGGTTCGACTTTTACTACTTATTTTTAAATTATCTTGAAACCCTTGCCAATCAATGTTGAATGAAATTTTAACATAACAATCATGTGCACCCCAATCATTAATGTAAGTGACTTAATTTCATTCATTGATTATTATTGTTTTTCGTATCCATTGTTAAAAGTCACACTTTGAATTTTTGACGATCGAATGCAAATTTATGTGGAAAAATAATTTTTTTAAGGGAAAAAAAGGAATTTCCTAAAACTATTTTTATTACATTTTTTTCTTAAATTTAGTATATATAACCTTGTAGTTTTTCTTCATCTTAAATTAACATCGGTAATGAGAGTTAAAATTAATAACAGAACTAATTAGTTGGATTAAAGAACAAACAGTTTTATGCTACAGGCCATTAGCATAATGTTGAAGTGTGAGCTCTGAAACTGGTTTCCAGAAATTCATACGTCATGTTAGTTCGTGGTTGGAACAGAATACGACTTGTCGGTTGTGGTCATTCAAAGTCGTATGACAAATATTATTTGTTCATCCATCTATAAGTAAGTGAAGCACGCGGCTATCACATGCTTACACTTAACAATACGACTTGCTGAGTTGCCATTTTGGAGCCATCATTAAACGTGAAACTAACACATGGCTCAGAGGTTGTTATGTTCTGTTACAAGAGGGAAAATTCTGGGTTGATAGTAACAGAATTAAGCTGACTGATGGGGGAACTTTTTGGGCTCTCTTAGGCGTGTATATATAGCGTTAGGAGAAGAGAGATCGATGTGAGAAAAGCTTGTAACTTCATCTATAAACTTGTATCTTGTTCCTGGTAATTGAATAAAGTTTGTTGCTCTGTTCTTCAGTGGATGTAGGCTATCTTCAGGCCGAATCACTATAATTCTGTTTCTTCTTTGATTGCTGGTTTTAGTTTCGGTTCTGTTTTTTTTTTTATGATTGCTTAGTGTTTCTTTATCAAATATCAGAGTGTTTTAGATAAATCTTGGGGAGTCTTGTTTGATTAACTTTGATCAAGCATTAACAAATTGGTATCAGAGCCCAATAACTCTGATCTTTGATCCAAGAAATAGCAACTTCCAAGTTTCAAGTAGAGAAATTTACTGGAGAGAATGACTTCCATTTATGGCGGCTCAAAATGAGAGCATTGTTGGTTCACCAAGGGCTTGAAGAAACATTGGGGGATCCAAGATCTGAAAAGAAGCCCAGCAAGCTCAGTGATTAAGAAATGCAAGATGCATTGGACAAGGCTCACAGCACCCTAATCTTGAGTCTGGGAGATGGGGTTCTGAGGGAAGTGGGGGATCAAACAACTGCTGTAGGCCTCTGAAAGAAGTTAGAAGACCTATATATGAAAAAGTCTCTAACCAAGAGATTATTCACTAAGAAGAGGCTGTATACATTACAGATGGAAGAAGGTAGCTCTCTGGCAAGTCACATTGATAGCTTCAACAGGATCATTCTTGATCTCGAAGATATCAATGTGAAACTGGAAGATGAAGACAAGGCAATAATCTTGTTATCGTTTCTCACACCTTCCTATGAACATTTTGCAGACACATTGCTATATGGAAGGCAGTTGTCAAGAAGTTAGGATTTTTCAGTTATCTTTTAAAGTCTTATCAGAATAAAGTTTTACATAATTAAATTTTTTTTTAAATTCAAATTTAGATAAGTATCCTACAATTAAGGGATAATTTTTAGGAGTTTGTTTTATGCATTCTATTTAAGTGTAGCCTATAGAATGAATGAAATAAGAGAAAAAACAGTATTTTCAAACTCTAAATATTCACATGGTATCAGAGCAATGAATATTTAGAGGTCTGTTTTTCAATGGTGAAAACTGCCATGACTGGAGCTACAAAGAGCTCATCGGCATCTACCGCTGAAGATGATGATAGTAACACCACAACACCTCAGCCGCTGTTGCAGCAGTCTGAATATAACCAGGATAGCTCTTCTTTGCAACTAACTGTTCATAAATTGAATGGAAAAAATTACTTAGAATGGGCACAGTGCGTTAAGTTGGTAATTGATGGAAAAGGAAAACTAGGGCATTTGACTGGTGAAGTAACAAAACCAGCTGCTGGAGATCCTTCTCTTCCGACCTGGAGATCAGCAAATTCCATGATTATTGCGTGGTTGATAAACTCAATGGAGCCTAGGATTGGTAAGCCTTATCTCTTCTTACCGACAGCCAAGGTGGTGTGGGATGCAGTTCGAGATACCTATTCTGATTTAGAAAATTCAAATCATATATTTGAGTTGAAATCTCGATTGTGGCGGTCCAAGCAAGGTCATCGGGAGGTCACAACTTACTATAATGAACTGATGATCCTTTGGCAGGAATTAGATCTCTACTATGATGAGCAGTGGGACTGTTCGAGTGATAGTATAAGGTATAAGAAGATGTTGGAAAATGACAGAGTATATGTGCTCTTGGCTGGGCTAACTCGTGATTTAGACGAAGTGAGAGGCATAATTCTAAGCAAGAAACCCCTTCCATCTATTCGAGAAGTGTTTTCTGAGGTAAGAAGAGAAGAAGCGCGATGGAATGTCATGCTTGGGGATGTTAAAGCCACCAGTGAAGTAGAAAGCTCAGAGAGTTCTGCTCTTGTTTCAAAGGCACCTCAACCTGATGGAGATCAAAGGAATTTAAAGAAACCTTGGTGCGACTTCTGTAAAAAGGCTTGGCATACAAGAGAAACTTGCTGGAAACTAAATGGCAAGCCTCCTCATGTGAAGAAGAAACAAGGAGGTGATGGACGAGCCTTCCAAGCTACTTCAGATCAAGAGCAATCAGGTTCTTCAGAGCATCACCTTTCACCAAGGATCAATTAGAGCACTTGTATAAACTGTTTCAATCTTCATCCTTCAATTCATCTACTCCCTCTTGTTCATTAGCTCAAAAAGGTAATTATCTTTCTGCTGCCCTTGTTAGTCATCATTCGAATCCTTGTTCTTGGATTATAGATTCAGGAGCAACCGATCACATGACAGGCTCTCCATCTTTGTTTTCTGCCTATAAGCCATGTGCAGGAAATCAAAAAATCAAGATCGCTAACGGATCCCTTTCGGCTATTGCTGGAAAAGGGTCTATCATTCTTTCTTCCACCCTCACTCTTCATAATGTTCTGCATGTTCCTAACCTATCTTGCAATCTTTTGTCTATTAGCAAATTAACTCTTGACCTGAACTGTTGTGCTAATTTCTTCCAAAATCATTGTGAATTTCAGGATTTGACCTCGGGGAAGATGATTGGCAGTGCTAGACAAAGTGGGGGGCTGTATTTCTTTGAAGAAGTACCAACTTTGAGACAACAACCTCCACGTACTTGTTTCAATTCTGTTTCTGCTGTTAATAATGACAATGAAGTTTTGTTGTGGCACTTTAGGTTAGGCCATCCTAGCTTTCAGTATTTGCAGTATTTATTTCCCAACTTGTTTGCTAATAAAAGTTCTTCTTCCTTTAAATGTGAAATTTGTGAATTAGCAAAACATCATCGTGCATCATTTCCTTCCCAACCCTACAAAGCCTCAAAACCTTTTTCTGTGATTCATAGTGATGTTTGGGGACCTAATAGAATTTCTACATTAACAGGAAAAAGATGGTTTATTACCTTCATTGATGATCATACCCGTGTTTCTTGGGTATATTTAATGAAGGAAAAATCAGATGTGGGAATGATTTTTAAAACTTTTAACAACATGGTACAAACTCAGTTTCAAACTAAAATTCAAGTTTTCCGAACTGACAATGGGAAAGAATACTTTAACAAGTTTTTGGGAGATTATTTTACGGAAAATGGCATATTTCATCAAAGTTTATGTACGGATACCCCCCAACAAAATGGAATTGCTGAACGCAAAAATAAGCATCTCCTTGAAGTTGCTAGATCCTTACTTTTTACAACTCAAGTTCCTATATATATTTGTGGGGGGAAGCTGTACTCACTGCTGCCTATTTGATAAATCGAATGCCTTCAAAAGTTTTACAATTTCAAACTCCATCTGATTTCTTTAATCAGTGTTTTTCTACCTCAAGAATTTCAGTCACACTGCCACCCAAAATATTCGGTTGCGTTGCTTTTGTCCATATTCACAACTAGAATCGTGGCAAACTTGCTCCAAAGGCTAGAAAATGCATTTTTGTTGGATATTCTCCAACACAAAAGGGTTATAAGTGTTTTGATCCTATTTTTAAAAAAAATGTTTGTTACCATGGATGTTACATTTTTTGAAAAACGAAGATATTATGTAGATAATCATCTTCAGGGGGAGAATAAGAGTGAAGATTCTATCTTTAACACTATTCACCTAGAAAACCCCTCTATTTCTTCTGTGCTAGACTCACTCTGTCCAGAAAAAAGCCTTGAGGCTGCTATACCTGAACCTAATACTGTCATACATGTTCCAAACACTGCTATACTTAGTTCTGCCATTCTTGATCCCATATTAGAACCGAGTGAACCTGGACCACAAGAAAACCTCACTAAATCTTATAAGGTAAATAATAATCAACCTGGACAGCCTTCTAATGTGCCATTAAAACCAAATTTGTGTGCAAGACAGGGTAATAAACAATCTGAGTTTATTGTTTACTCAAGAAAGGGTACTAATCAAAGAAGAGAGAACCCTACTTTGCAGCAAGGTCATGATTCCAATCCAAGGTCAAATCAGACTTCTTCTTCCTCAGGTAATTCTGATTCTAATCCTTCTTGTGAGTTAAATTCAAATTCTCATGATCTTAATGATCTAGACATGCCTATTGCTCTTAGGAAAAGTACTAGAAGTTGTGCGAAATACCCATTATCTAACTTTGTTTCATATCACAACCTATCACCTTCTTTCTATGCATTTACCTCACAACTTTCCAGTGTAGAAATTCCAAAGAATGTACAGGATGCTCTAAGTGTACCTGAATGGAAGGCAGCTGTCCTTGAAGAGATGAATGCTCTTGAGAAGAATCAGACTTGGAAGGTGGTCAATTTGCCTAAAGGGAAGTCAACAGTTGGCTGCAAGTGGGTATTTACTGTCAAATACAATTTAGATGGTTTACTTGAGAGATACAAGGCTCGCTTAGTGGCAAAGGGGTTTACTCAAACCTATGGGATTGACTATTCAGAGACATTTGCACCAGTAGCAAAGTTAAACACTGTACGAGTTCTCTTGTCTATTGCTACAAACCTAAATTGGCCATTACAACAATTGGATGTGAAGAATGCATTTCTCAGCAGGATTTAAAGAGGAAGTATACATGGATCCTCCTCCGGTTTCTTTGAAAATTCAAATGTGTGTAAGTTGCAAAGTCCTTATATGGTCTCAAACAATCACCTAGGGCTTGGTTTGAGAAATTTACTACAGCTGTGAATAGACAAGGTTACGCATAAAGTCTGATCACACAATGTTCACTAGAATTTCAGCTAAAGGTAAAATCACTGTGCTTATAGTATATGGATGACATTATTCTTACCGAGATGATTTAGTTGAAATGGACAGATCAAGCAAAGCCTAGCCATCGATTTTGAAATCAAGGACTTAGTGTTGAAATACTTTCTTGGAATGGAAGTTGCTCGCTCCAAGAAAGGTATAGTTGTCTAAAGGAAATACATCCTTGATTTATTGAAAGAAGCGGAATGAGTGGCTGCAAACCAATTGATACACTGTGAGTATAATCTAAAGCTAGGTGAAGGAGAAAAAGCCTTAGTGGATGCACGGCGATATCGTAATTTGTGGAAAACTTATTTACTTGTCTCATACTAGACCGACATCGCTTTTGCTTAGTATAGTAAGTCGCCCATGCATCATCCTGGAAGAACATCTTGAAGTCATGTAGAATTCTCAAATATCTAAAAGGTACTCCAGAAAGGGACTTTGTTTAGAAAACAGAGAATAAGTATTGAGGTATACACCGATGCTGATCAAGGTGTTCAATCACTGCAGAAGTCTACTATGTGCTATTGCACTTTGTATGGGGTAATTTAGTGACTTGGAGGAGTAAAAACAAAATGTGGTTGCATCGCTAAGCTGAATTTAGAGCTATGGCACATGGGCTTTGTGAAGTGTTGTGGCTGAAACAAGTTCTAGAGGATTTGAGAAGACCTAGCTCTACCCATGAGGTTATATCATGACAACAAAGCAGCAATCAGCATTGCACATAACCCAGTGCAACATGATAGGACCAAGCATGTTGAAATTGATCGTCACTTTATCAAGGAGAAACTTGAGAATAAGATTATCTGCCTATTGTTTGTTCCAACAAAACAACAAACAGCAGATATCCTAACCAAGGGACTCCTCAAACCTAACTTTGGACATCTTGTCAGCAAGTTGGGAATGATTAACATCTACGCACCAACTTGAGGGGGAGTGTCAAGAAGTTAGGATTTTTCAGTTAGCTTTTAAAGTCTTATCAGAATAAAGTTTTACATAATTAGTTTTTTTTTAAATTCAAATTTAGATAAGTATCCTACAATTAAGGGATAATTTTTAGGAGTTTGTTTTATGCATTCTATTTAAGTGTAGCCTATAGAATGAATGAAATAAGAGAAAAAACAGTATTTTCAAACTCTAAATATTCACAGCAGTCAATAACCATGGCTGATGTAAAAGATTCTCTCATCTCTAAAGAGGTTACAAAGAAGTCAGAAACAAAGGATGAAGAAGGCTTAACAGCAAGAGGCGGTGATAGGTTATAAATAGTCATATTATATTTTGTTTAATTCCCTCATATTTTGATTGATTTTGTGCTAATTTATGGAAATTGTGTTTGATTTGATTTAGGAGATGAAACATGGATGTTATGATGGAATTTGGACAAAAAGGGCTTAATTTGGGCTTTGCAAAACGTGGGCCGACCATTGGCTTAAGGGAGACAGTTCCTTAACAATCAAAATTGGAGAAGGATTCGGTTTCCTAGCATTAAAAGAAGAAGAAACCGCAAGGAAAAAGGAAATGGAGCAAGGAAAAAGGAAAGCTAGCAATATAAAAAAGAAGAGAAGCAAAAAACGTGAGGCCCAGCAAGAAACAAAGTCAAAAAAACGTGAGCCAAGAGAGCAAAAAGAGGCGGCTGCAATCTTTTTCTTTGAAAAACAATTCTTGAATTGTTTGGCCACCATGCGTGGCTAAGGTTTTAATTCCGGTCCAAGGGTTAATCAATTCCGGTTGTAATTTTGTGAGGCTTTGGACCTAACAAGGATTTCTTCAATCCAAGTAATTTTTATTTTCTTGTTCTTATTTTCTATGAATTATTTATATTGATTGAGTTGACGCCTTAATTCAATATTTATTTTTCTATCGCTAGTCAGGAGTTTGTGATCCGTAATTGTCATGAATGACTGAATTGAGTAAAGAGTTGGAGTTGTGTGTGTATATTGATGGCCACAATTACATAGCTTGCATGATAGGCTCTAGGGAAATAAAAATACAACATTGATTAAATTGGAGTAATCTGAATTAATTGATCTTGTTTTAGTCATTCTCACTATTCTTAATGCTATCACTTAATTTGATATGGAACGATGATGCCCAGTTAAATTAGTGATAAGTTTGGATTTGAGCGATTGTTTGAGTCTATTATATTAGGAGAATAATTGCTTTCTACGGCTTTTCCGATTAAGTAGACTAAGTTCTTGGATTGAGTAATTTATATTTTTGCCTATGATCAAAATTGCAATTTGATGGAATTTACACCCTTGGATTGGAAGTTTGGTAAGATTGATCTTTTTGTTTGTTTAAATTAAAATCTTGTTTTTTTTATTTATTTATTTTATTCAAATTCTCGTTAAAGAAAACAAATCTCGAATCCGGATAACCGGATTGCACAAACCGGCTAACCGTTAGTGGACAACAAGGAGAGAATCAGCAACCGGTCTTCCGGATTTCTCTCATCCGGTTAGTCGAATAAGCTCCAGAATCGTTACTACCGCATGACGGTTCTGGGTTTCATAACCGGTTGTCAGAAAAGTTCGAAGGCTCACAACCGTGAACGGTCTTGGGATCTCGATCCGGTTAGCGGATAACTAAAATTAATCAACAAACGGCTTACCGGTTTGAAGATCCGGTTATCCGTTTACAGGCAAAAAGGCTTGAAAATCTGGTTTTATTGGGAAATTAATTTTGTTTTAAACTTTGAGAAATTAAATACATAGTTCTCTTGGGATTCGACCTGGTTCCAGTATTTCTACAAATTAATTTAGGTGAATCAGTATTTATTTTGAAGGGCTTCGACAACTCTGTTAGGCGGACCAGAGAAGAAGGATTTCAGTAACATGAACAAAAAACGCAGCAAGTCTAAGTCAAAGAATAAAAATCTGAAATGTTTCCAGTGCCACAAAGAGGGACATTTCAAGAAAGACTATCCAGAGAGGAAGAACAAGGGAAAATATAGGCCCAAGAAGAATGGAGATACTGTTGTTGCATCATAAGAAAAGGATGATGATGGCTATAACTCAGCTGGTGTTCTTTTAGCCACTGGAACTTAAACCAATGGTAAGTGGGTGTTAGATTCTGGATGCACTTATCACATGTGCCCTGACAAAAATCTTTTTTTCAGTTATAGACCTTTTAATGGTGGGAAAGTCATGATGGGAAACAACTCACTTTTCAAAGTAGTTGGTCTTGGAATCATTAGGCTTAAGATGTTTGATGGGGTGATTAGGGAATTAAGTGAAGTTAGGCATGTTCTTGAGCTAAAACGAAACTTAATATCCCTAGGAATTCTTAATCAAATGGGTTGTATCATTAAAATGGAATTTGGTGTTATGAAGATAATTAGAGGGTCTATTGTGATAATGAATGGACTAAAATGTGTACATACAAGGAACAACCATTACAGGGGATGTTAGTGTCTCAACAAGTCGAATCTAAACAAAACATTCACATGAGTGAGAAGGGGATGGAGATCTTAGAAAAACATGGAGTCTTAAAGGATGATAAGTTAGGTCATGTTGAGTTCTGTGAGGTATGTGTCCTAGGTAAATCCTCTAGAACTATCTTCAAAACTGCAGTGCATAAGACCAAAGGGACCTTAGATTACATCTACTCTAATATGTGGGGACCAGCACAGACAACTTCTTTAGGTGGAGCTAAATACTTCTTATCCTTAATTGATGACTATTCTTGAATGGTTTGGGTGTATCTCTTGAAGGGTAAAAATGAAGTCTTTGAGAAGTTTAAGCAGTGGAAAGCACTAGTAGAAACACAAACAGGTAGAAAAGTCAAGAGGCTAAGGACTGATAATGGATTAAAATTTTGCAATCAACAGTTTGATGATTTCTGTGCTCAGAATGGAGTTGTAAGACACAAGACAATAAGGCATACTCTACAGCAAAATGGACTTGCTGAAAGGATGAATAGAACCCTTATGGACAAAGTAAGGTGTCTGCTAATTCACTCAAAACTTCCTCAGTCTTTAGAGGCTGAAACTCTGATGACAGCTTGTTACTTGTTGTGAAAATTTTAATATACTCGCAAGCGCACGAATCTAGATATAAAATAGTGGTAACGAGGTCGAACCCACAGGGATTGTTATAAATTGAAAAGTCTAATTTAAATCTAAAATTAATATTAATCCTAACCTAGTTGAGCAAATTGAATTTTAAAAGAAATTAAACTAATTTAAAATAAGAAAACAATTAAAGCAAATGAGAATTCAATAAGACAAAGATTACCAAGGTTTCAGAATCCACCACTATTCAACTAGTAATTGTCTAATTATTAATTAATTTCCAATTTTAGAGTGACAACTCGAAATCAATCTATATCATCTCATGGATATAACAATTAAGCCCAAATAAAATTAATCTTGTGTAGGTTCTTTTTCTGCTTAATAGTATGACATCTAAGAATCCCATGTAAACATATTGAATAACAAAGAGTTAAAATTTTCCTAAGCACTCTGTATAAACAATTTAATGAAAAACACAAAATCAAAGATAATCATATATAAAATTTATAGATCCAAGCATAGATTTAATCAAATATTAATCCTAACAACCAATAATGCATGACAGAATTGGTGAAAAGATTTTAATAACACCCAATTAATCATGTGAAACAAAAACCATAAATATTAAAGCACACATATAGGGAATTAATTAAATAAAAAGACAATTATTTCATTGAATAGGATTTCATCCTTAACCTCAGTATAAGAAATTTAGCTAGACATACTTGAATTGGGAGCAACAAATAAAATAAAACCAGTCATGGGAAAGCTGAACTGCTGCTGCCGATTGCTCCCTTCGCCCTTCCTCCCTCCTCTGGCCGTCGCTTCTTAAAAGCCAAAGTTCGGCTTTTTCTTCCTCTTCTCTCAGCCGCTTTTTATATTGTAATGTCCACAAAATCCTCAAATCAAAAGGATTTAAAGCAAGCCAAGCACAACCGACTTTTAGCCCATGCACGTGAAGCCCAATTGAAATCAATGGTCAATGCTTTTCCAACTTATCCACGTGAGATGCACACATAGCCAATTATTCTCCTTTAAGCATCCTTTTTTCTCTTTTCTTGTATTCTTCACAAGCGGCAATTATTTCCATAAACTTTAATTTGTTTCCTTTTTAACAGGGATTTATCCGTGGCATACCTTAAAAATAGGGTATTTATCTAAATACATCCCCATACTCTAAAATTTCTCATATATGCCTTTTGTAATGTGCAGTTACGAAATTACCCTAATAAAACCCTAAATCATCCCAACCAGCCTCATTCTTCTCCTTCATGAGATTTGTTCCTCCTCCACTTTGTCATTGAATTTCTTCTCCTTTGGCACAATAGCTACTGAATTTCTTCTCCTTTTAGCACAATAGCTTAATTAAAATTACCCTCGTCAACCATAATAATATCTCTCTTGTTGGTGGTGTCATTCTTGGTGACAGTAAAAATCATCTGTAATCGATGACCAAAATTTCATCAAGCAAAATCAATATCAGATCTCGGAGGCGGCATTATCAAAGGTTCGCCTCATCTCTTCACTGTCAATTTAATGAGTTATCTATAATCCTGCTAAATTTAGATATATATTCTCAATTTTACTTTAAAAATTACTGACGTGATTTAGATTGGTGGATCTAAAATTTATTCTCATCCTGTCGATATTCATGTTCCATATTATCTCATCCTTGAATCTTAGGAAAATTGATGGCCATGAGGAAAATTTATCATTAAAAGTTTAAATATGAGCGCAAAGAATTTAATTTGTTTATTTGAATATTAACTCATCCTTGAATTTTAATTTTAATTTCAACCCGAAGCTAGTTGAGTGTTTTAACTTGCTTGTTTCTCCAGCAACTGATAGCACCCCATATGCAATGATGTTATCTTTGTTGCTCCAGTTCTTGCAACATGTTCCTTCTTTTGTTGAGGCTTGGTCTCTAAAAGTTATGTTCTTTAATTTCTTGGGCTACGAGTGATAATCTTGTTAGTTAGTTGTTAAATAGATCTTGTAACTTGTGAAAACCCAAATCATCATATTAGGATTTTTCACTTTGCAGGATATGATCATTCAATTCACGTATTTGCAAAGGCAAAGAGTGGAAGGGTGTCCTTAAAGAGTGGTTGAACTTGTTGAAGCTGATGCAAAACCTGAAGTCATTGTATAACAGTCGATTTCTAAAGAATGTTCTACGAAATAGGTGGGTGCAAAGTTGGATGATTTTTGTAATATTCATGTTGTTTAATAACTATCATGGTTTTAGTTAATCACTATGTTGTTCTATATTAGGATTTTGGATGAAAATGATACTACACTACGGATAAAGTTCTTCGAGTGTTACACCTTGTTGAGTATGATTTTATTAGAATATATGCTTTGCTAATTTGTGTGATTTGTTAGTAACATTAGAATATATCTTGAATGACCTAGAAAATTTGGTACAAAGGCTCAAGTATTGGAGTTGTGCTTATGTAGAGATATGAGTTACAATTTTAATTAAAAAAAACATGCATTACATATATCTCCTCTTTTATTTTCAACAACCGAAAGATGTCATTTAGGAAACTTGTACAAGATAATTTGATTTTGAACTATCTACATTATATTTACTTAGAAGTGGAAAGAGTAGGTAGATAAATTTATTTTTTCAGTAATAATTGCTCAAGAAGCAAGGGAATTGGTGATGGATGGAGAGTTTATGTAAAATTGCAAAACCATTTGATTGTTGCATGCATTATAAATTTCTTGTGTTTATGATTTTCTTATTCAGCACAGATACACGACTGCAGTAGGGTATTTACAATATATGACCAGCTCTCTGTGTGCAAATACCCGACTTCAGTTGTGTATTTGCACATATACACGACTGCAGTCGGGTATTCAAAAACAAATTTTTTGGTGATTATTATGATAAATATTTGTTATTTTTTTTACTTATTTCACACTTTATGTTCAGCACATCGACATTGGATGCTACTACCTAAGGAAAGAAATGTCTGAGGCTCCAACTCGAAATGGACAAGCTAGTGCCATTATGGACAGTAATTCCTGGTATAGTGTAGTAAATATATTGTGTTTTGAACTTAACAATAAGAATGATGATTTTTAACAATTGATTTATATTAATTTTTTTAGGGGTGATTGTGGAGTATTTTTGTTGCGGTACTTGGAGGTCCTAGCCCATGGACTTGACGTCAATTTATATTGCCAACAAGATCATGTTACACAATTTCGAAAAGCATTGGCTGTCAAATTATTTGGGCATAGGTCGTGGAAAAAAACTTCATAGTGTTTTATCCTTCAAAACTTCGTTGATGTATCATTTTTTGACCATGAGATGTAATGGTTATAATGAGGATGTTGTTAATATTTGATGTTATTAAAAATAATATGTACAAGCAGTATGGTGTTTTATTTTTTTATTAATTATATTAATGATAGAGAAGATAGTTTGTACAATGTATATGATATAATAGGATGACCGACATGCTCGTGGAGTCTCTCAGAAGAAAATACATGATCGCAATGGTATTTACAGATACACAATTGCGGTATTTGCAATACATGACCGGCCCTTCAGGTGCAAATACCCGACTTCGCCAGTGTATTTCCATAGATACACGATCGCAATGGATATTTGCAATACATGACCAGTCAGCAAAATACCCGACTTCACCGTATTTGACAGATACACAATCGCAATGAGTATTTACAATACATGACCATCAGAAGAAAATACCGATCGCTGTGTATTTGCACAGATACGATCGCATCATGTATTTGCAATACATGACCAGAATATACCATCGCAATCATGTATTTGCACAGATACATGACCGCAGTCGAATACTTATAAATATACATATAGTCAGGTATTTAACATATCAAACTTCAATGTAATAAATAACAAATGTGGTTGTACATCAAACAACAAAAATCCAATACTTATTCAAATAGTAAATAAGATGTAATACATGGAAATTAATGCACAATCATCATATTTTTTTTTGCATCTTCAACCCAAACACTCGGCCCATGAGAAAATTATAAGCCTCTGCTCGCGTCCCTTGAAAACATTTTTGTTGCGACACAAACATGTTCATTCATCTGCGAAACAAAAGGGGTAGAAATTTATCAACTAAATATTATAGATATTAAAAAAATTAAAACAACAATAATGACAAGTATATAAGATTCATAGTTTGTATGTGGTTGTTTACATTTCATTCGGTCTAACTACATGCTCATTGTTAGACAAAGGATCATGACGCAAGTTAGTCAATTATGTCCTCGAGAACCACACCTACCACACTTACGACATAACTTCTCTTTGCCTTATGATGCTATCCTAATTTCTAGTTTACACGACAATAATTGTGTACCTTACTAAAATACATAAGTATAGTCCAGTAAACAGTCAGATGATATATTTAGTAAAAAAAACTGTAATCTTTGTATTAATAAAATGCTAGGTGTTATAACAGTTACTATATCTTTCAGAATTGCACGATTGCTGTCGTCTAAATTTATACATGCACGACAAAAGTCGTATAAGTTGAAAAAATATATTTTCGCACCAATAAAATAGTTGGGCGTTATAATAATTAGAATTTTTTATACAGTTTCACGACTATAGTCGTGTAAATCCATACATACACGACTGCTGTCGTGTATGTCGGGTGCAGAACAAAATTTTGGCAACAACTTCAGGTTTTAAAGAATGTAGTTATAAAATCCATCAAATAACAGTCATATGATGCAAATATAATGAAAATATGAGTTGCTTTATTGTTTATCACAAACCAAACAAAACCCTAAATATAACATAATGTCAACAAAATGAATAAATAACACAAAATAAAAATAAATTTTCAAATACCTTATCCATATGATGAATAATGCACCCACCTGCAAACTAAAATCTCAATACATTGCTGTTCGTGAGTAATTTTGAGTGTGGAGTGAGCTTTTGTTATGTGGATTGAAAAATAGTGAGAAGTAAAGTGTGTTGAAGGTGAGTTGTGTGTGTTTTATATTTTGCTCTATGGATATTTTTGACAACTCACCACATAAAAAGGTATATCTAGATAATTTTCAAACAAGGAGTATATTTAACTAAATATCCTACTTTTAAGGCATATTTAATTAAAAACCCCCCTTTTTAAGCTCCCTTTCATCAATTGATTCCACAAATTGATTTGATCTTCAATGTTGTCCAATTGTTATTATTTATGTACTTTTTATCCATAATCTCTAATTAATTTCCTATTCAATAAAATAATTCAATTAATTAAAATAATAAATAAAAATAACTAGTAATTAAATAATTAAGGGTAAAATATATATATAAATTATACTCACCATTACTTAGTCAACAGAAGTCCATCCAGTAGCATAGACTTTAAAACGCATGTAGAAATATGGTCAAGCAGAGCAATAAATTATTTTGATTTGAAGATTTTTGGCTGCCCAACATTTGCACATGTGAAGTAAGGAAAACTTGAGCCTAGGGCTCTGAAATGTGTTTTTCTTGGATATCCAGAAGGTGTGAAGGGGTATAGGCTTTCGTGTACTGATCTAAAGCCACCTAGGTGTATAGTCAGTTGAGATATGGTCTTCAATGAACAAGAAATGCTTAAGAGCTATACACAGAAGCTTGAAGACTCAAACAAGGACACTGGTTCACTGAAAGATCATATTAAGGTGGAGCTTACTGAAAAATCTAGAGATACAACCTCATATGAGACATCAGAAAATAAGGGAAGAGATACAGATAATTCTGATGAAACTTCAGAAAGTCAAACAACATTGCATGATTATCAGCTGGCCAGGGATAGAGAAAGGAGAATTATAAGGGCACTAAAGAAGTATGCATATGCAGACTTGATTGCATATGCACTGACAGCAGCTCATAAATTGGACTATGATAAACCTAAGTCTTATAATGAAGCTGTTTCAGGGAAGAATGCAGACCAATGGTTAGAAGCCATGAAGGAAGAAATGGATTTTTTATATAAGAATGACACATTGGTACTTGTGACAAAACAAGACAAGAAAAAAGTGATATGCTGCAAATGTGTGTACAAACTCAAGTAGGGCATCTCAAGAGTGGAACCAGTGAGATTCCAAACCAGATTTGTTGAAAAATGATTCACTCAAAAGGAGGGCATTGACATTACTAAGGTATTTTCACCTGTAGTAAGGCATGCCTTTATAAGAATCATCCTATCACTGGTAGCTGTAAACAATACGCACTTAGAACAAATGGATGTAAAAACAGCATTCTTGCATGGTGAATTATAAGAGGATATTATAATGGCACAGCCTGAAGGCTTCATAGATGAATCAAAGGCTGACTGGGTTTGTTAGTTAAAGAAGTCTCTGTAAGGACTTAAGCATTCCCCAAGGTAGTGGTATCTCAGATTTGACAGCTTTATGTCAAAGCAGAAATTTTAGAGGTGTAACTTGGATTGTTGTGTCTACTTCAGAGAGGACTCATGGGTGATGGTTTACCTGGTATTGTATGTAGATGATATGCTTATTGCCAGTGTGAGCATGAGCTTAATTGAAGACCTGAAATAGAAGCTTAAGGGAGAGTTTGACATGAAGGATTTTGGTCCAGTAAAGAAAATCCTGGGAATGCAATTACACAGGAATAGAAATACTGGAACTTTGTTTCTTAGTCAGGAAGAATACATCAGAAGGGTGCTTGATAAGTTTGGAATGGCAAACTCAAAGCCAATTCAAACACCCTTAGCACTACATTTCAGACTATCTGATCAATTGTGTCAAAAAACAGAAGCTGAAAAGTCTAAGATGATGATAGGTTTGTCGCTTAATATGCTATGGTCTTAACTAGGCCTGATTTATCCTATGTCGTGAGTGTTGTAAGCAGATATATAGCAAATCCTGGTAAGGAACACTGGAGGGCTGTGAAATGGATTCTCAGGTACCTAAATAGAACAGCAACATATGGGTTGATGTATGGAAGACAAAGATAAGATGACAGTGAGATTGTTGGCTATATGGATTCAGATTATGCTGGCGATCTGGACAGAAGAAAGTCACTCACAAGATACTTTTTCACATTCAACAATTGTACTGTTAATTGGAAGGCTCAATTGCAGAGTATTGTGGCACTTTCAACAACAGAAGATGAGTACACAGCTGCTGCAGAAGCAGTTAAAGAAGCCATCTGGCTTAAAGGAATGCTTAAAGAGCTTGGTGTTGATCAGAAGTCAGTAATGATAAACTGTGACAGCCAAAGTGCTATATGTTTGAGCAAAAATCAAACACACCATAAAAGGACCAAGCACATTGACATCAAGCTTCATTTCATAAGGTTGGAAGTGTTAAAAACAACAGTGAAGCTGCAGAAGATTCATACAGACAAGAATGTTGTAGATATGTTGACTAAATCAATTACAACTGCTAAGTTCAAGCCTTGCTTAGAATTAGCAGGAATCTGTCAAAAATAAGTGACAGGTAGTTGAAGAGAAGAGTAGCAGGTTCATGAGGATTTTAAGCTCAAGGTAGAGAATGTTGAAGTGTGAGCTCTGAAACTGGTTTCCAAAAATTCATACGTCATGTCAGTTCGTGGTTGGAACAGAATATGACTTGTCGGTTGTGGTCATTCAAAGTCGTATGACAAATATTATTTGTTCATCCATCTGTAAAAAAGTGAAGCACGTAGCTGTCACATGCTTACACTTAACAATAAGACTTGCTGAATTGCCGTTTTGGAGCCATCATTAAACATGAAACAAACACGTGGCTCAGAGGCTGTTATGTTCTGTTACAAGAGCGGGAAAATTCTGGGTTGATGGTAACAGAATCAAGCTGACTGATGGGGGAACTTTCTGGGCTCTTTTAGGCATGTATATATAGCGTTAAGAGAAGGGAGTTCGGTGTGAGAAAAGCTTGTAACTTTCTGGGCTCTCTTGTTCCTGGTGATTGAATAAAGTTTGTTACTCTGTTCTTCAGTGGATGTAGGCTATCTCCAGGCCGAACCATTATAATTCTATTTCTTCTTTGATTGCTGGTTTTAGTTTCGTTTCTGTTTCTTTTACGATTGCTTAGTGTTTCTTTATCAAGTATCAGAGTGTTTTAGATAAATCTTGGGGAGTCTTGTTTGATTAACTTTGATCAAGCTTTAACACATAATCGTATAACACATTTATGGTGCATTTAATATCATGAATCTAACGGATCGAACCTGAACAACAATGAATGAAATGAATGGAACTTATAACTAAACTTAAGGCCACATTTTAACTATGGGGTGATCAATCGAATGTAGCTTAAAACCTCATTGATGTGTTTACTTTATCTAAAAATCGGAATCGAAATAAGTTAAGTTGTTTTAAGTTATTAAAACGCTCTTAGTTGTTAATAATAATAATAATAATAATAATAATAATAATAATAATAATAAGGGAAATTATCAATCATATACCCTTAAGTGTCACCGGTATCAAACGTACTACAACACTTTTTACTTGTATCACTCGTATACCCTAAATTGACAAAACACTTCTGCCGTCTACTATTCCATTAATTGCCATTAGAAAGTTAACAGAATTATGATAAATTGACTATTTTGCCCTTAAAACTCAAAATGAAGTAAAAAGATAAATGTACCTTAAAAATTAACATAAATTTTCAATACACAATTTTTTTTTATTTTGTTATTAACAATATATTTTTTATTAAAAAATATAAATTATTAATGGTACATATTATTAATAATTATCTATAAAAATATCCATATTATACCATAAAAATTTTGTTAACAAGATATTATTTACAATTATACATATTATATCATAAAAAATTTCAGTTGGAGCTTGGAGGAGTAGATCTTCAAAAATTTAGGTTAAATTTTAGAGGAGTAGATTCAGTTGTAAAGTATTTTTTTAAATAATTATTAACAATTATTAGATAATGAGATGACATGTCATTTTTATCAATATATATTATATGACATGTCATTTTTTACTAGGTAAATGGAATGACATGTCGTTTATTTAATCAAAGTTTAAAAAAACTAAATTACCCTTATGATGTCAGCACTTGCAAACGGCAATTAACGGAATTCGCTGGATTTTACAGGTTATTTTGTCAACTTAGTAAGATAATGAAAGGATACAAGTGAAAACAACAGAAGACGCTTGATATCTGGTGATACTTTGAAGCAGATAGCTACCGATAATTTCCCTAATAATAATAATAATAATAGTTGTCCTTTAGTATTAATAATAATAGTAATAAATTTAATAATAACATTATAACTAAATAAATAATAGTAATAATTAATGATAATAATGAAATTAAATAACAACTACTACTACAATCATCATCATCATCATAATAATAATAAAATTATTGTTAATAAAAGTAATAGTTATAATAATAATAATAATTTTTTCCTCTTTTATTTTTTATTATTATTTTATCTCTCTTCGTTCTTTTCTCCTTTCCTCTTCTTTTGCTTCTCTTTCTTCTACAATTGCAATTTCTTCGTTACTTCTCCATGGTTAATTCCATCTCCTTCATCAACATCATCAACATCACAAATATCTTCTTCTTCCTCCTATCAATTTCGTTTCTTCTTCACCAACATCAAAATTCCGTTTCATCTTCATCATCATCATCGTCATCACAATTACATCATCTTCATCATGTCCGAGCTCATATCGAATTGAGGCTTGACGCCGCTGATGACGCAAGGCAGCAGACAACGATGCGAGGCAGCTGACGACAATGCGACGCAGACAACGGCAACAACGGTGAGCTGCAGCGTGACGAGCGACAGAGATGGGGGTGATGAGTTGCTAAAACCGATCGTCGTTTTTTGTTTGGTTGTTGTCGGATCGATTTTTGACACTGCCCAATTCCATTTTCGTGATTTTAATTTGATTTTTCTCTTATATTTTCGTTAATTATTCAAGGTAAAGTAGGATTTTATGATTTAGAATGGGGGTATGTTTGTCAGTCACGGGAATGGGATTCGATTCCGAACCCCCCCCCCTCCCCCCCCACCCTTTGAGAATTAAAAACCCGATAATGAATCCCAAAATTATGGGGTCCATGCAAATTTCATTCCGATCCCAAGCTTTTAATGATTCAGATTCCAGCATTCCCATTCCGATTCATGGTAAGCAAACACACCATTAGAGTTAACATATATTTTGGAAAATGTTTGAACTCCCACAAAGGATTTGTACTTCCCTTCTAAATATTTAAAAGTATTAGATAAATCTTATTTTTATTATTTGTAGATTTTTAAACTATATTTAATATGCCTTTTGGTTAAGCTACAATTTTATAAATAGATTTAAGATTGCTATATTACAACTGCATAAATTCAAATTTTGGATAGATCCACCCCAGCGATATATTATTTGACTTCTAGTAGCCTCATAATTGTATATATAATTTAAAAAAAGGCATATAAATTCAAACTTTGGTGGTGTATTTTATTCTTTTCAAAAACAATAAATAAATAACATTTTTTTCCCATTATTTGTAGAAAAAATTATTAGAGAAAAGAAAAAGCTAATAGATAGAAAAAATATTGCAAGACTGATTATGAAATCAATACTCAAGCAAACCCCAAGAATTCTAGTACAAACTCTAAAGATTGTCATTAGTTAGGCTATTCCACCAAGTATAACTGAAGGATATAATCGACGTAAACAATTCCTCCATCGACAGAGGTGGTGCCATGTTTAGGCCCTGCTTGGCTTTTGAAATTTTTTGAAACCAATTTTGATATTTGTTGAACTTTTAACTTGATATATCATAAAAGCCCTTTTTAAATTTCAAAAAAATAAAAAATATGAGACAATAAAGTTTAAAGATGCAGGTTTTGGTTTTGACTTTCTATTTTCCAATCTAATATATGGGTTCTCCTACCTTACGCTCAACGTAAGGTACCACTACACACAGCAACAGTGGTATCTTGCGTTGAACGTAAGGTAGGGTGCTCCTGTGTGTGTGTGTGTGTGTGTGTGTGGCAACTCCACTTCATTATTGCCACTCAAGACTCCGTTGTTGTTTGTTTCATTTTTTTTAATTAAAATTTTCAGGGTACGTATATTGTATGACACAATTAATATTTAATGCCTCAAAATTTAAGTAAATAAATGAGTTTAATTGAATGTAGTAAATGAGTTGATGTCCTAATCAGATAGAAGATCAATAGTTGAATGATAGTATATTTATAGGAGCTTGTTATGTTACATCATCATGTAACATACATGATGATGTAACAACCATTGGATTTCATCCAACGGTTGTGAAAATATGAGATGAAAAAATCATATTATTTTTACAATAGTTGGATGAAATCCAACGTATCATCATCGTTATACGTTCGTGATGATGCTAACATCCTAAAAAATAATATGCTTTCAAGTGTTGATAATGAAGTTATCCATCAACATTTTTCACCATGTGAAAATGCATCGATGGCATGACATTGTAAATATATTTTATTAAATATTTTAAATAAATATGGATTTTGAATTGTTATTAATTGTAATTTTTTTAAAATTATTTTACTGTTTAAACTAAGGCTTGTTACATTGAACTTCTGGGATCTGGCATTGCCTCTATGCATTGAACATTTAAGAGGCCAAGTAGAAGGAAAAATAGAGCTCTGAAAACAGGTGACGGTGGAGCTGAATCAGATTCCAATTCAGATGTGCGTCGATGCCAATGCCACGTAATGCCATAGAGCTCTGCACAGACAGACTTATGAATTGCCCGAAGGAATGATCCTAGAACAGCCCAAAAAAGAACCATTAACACCCAAAAAGAAAACTCTACAGCAGACCCTGTATCCCTTCTAAGGAAACCCGGCCTAGGTACTTAAAGACTATTAAACTAAAGTTGTTGCCCAAGGCCCCAGCCCAATAGAAAAGCCCACCATTCAAATAATTTTCAACAATTGTGCCTGCCTGTGCGTAGTGATAGCAAAACTTTATTTAATATTCTTCCCCAAAAAAAAAAAAGCTTCATTTAATAAATATTTTGTTCTTTTAATTTACAGCTTACTTGTAATATTTTTACATTATTTGATTTGTATTATTTCAGTAATTAATAAAATTACGGTTATTTATTTGTAAATCTAAAAAAAAAAAAAAAGAGAATATAACACAAACATGTAGTTGTATATCATACACAATTATTGTATAGATTTTTCCTTTTAAAAATTGGATATAAAATCTAAATCATAAAAGTTGTAAATTATTTGAATGAAACTTTTCTAATTAATCTAGAGAGTGTATGTAAATATATATTGAGGAAACAAAGATAAACTTATCATGACTGAAACTGTTATTTTCAAGAACAACGCTTCACGCAGCGCAATTGCCATCGAAATTCACAAGTTTCTTGGGCCGTGGATTCATTTTCAAACTCAATTCAAAAAGCACTTTGAAACCTATAAAAGTGCTTCCGCAAGCTTCTAGCACTTGCGTTTGTGCAAGTCCAAGTTGGAGTTGGAGTGTTGGACCACTGCTCTTTGCTTAATTTCACTGTAAAAGAAAAGAGTTCGAACTTAGAGGACACTCTTTCTCAAACGGAGCATGCAAATATTGATGATTTTGTCCGGGGCTCAAATTTCAACCTTATATATTTCTTAAATCTACAACTCAATCGTGTCATTTTCTTTAAAGATTTTGTAAATGAAACTCTTCGCCAACTCACTGTTTGAACAAAATAAGGAGAACGATATTTTCATTTCTCTTATCATAATATGGAAAAAAAAAAAATTGTTTCCTCATGATAAATATGATATTTTAAAATATACGTATAAAAAATATAAACGATTAAAATAGTAAAAATATCTCAAAAATAGAGTTTAGAGTCAAAGAATTTATCTCATCCCAATTTTATTTGCTTTTATGAATAAAATAAAAGAGTCATGTATACTTTTTTTTTCCTTTTTTAGTTAAATTTTGACGGAGTCCAAAAGAGAGAACAATGTCTACTTTCAAATACAACAATTATTCTAATATTACATAAATTATTTAGTTGAAGAAAAAATAACAAAAGTATCTTTCCAAGTTAGAGAAGCACAAAAAATTTTGTGTAAAATAATTTTTGAATAAATACTCTTAAAAACATTATCATTGAATTTAGAAAAACTCAAATATGTTGGAAATGCTCTATATAAAATAATCATCCAATTTAAAAAAAAATTAGATGAAATTATATTAAATGAAATTAATTAAATTAAAGCGGATTAGGTTTGAAATAGTGTAAAGCTCGCCTTCTTACAGACGCGTAATGCCAACTATACCTGTAGGGTGCACCCCACTGTGACGTGCAGCCACAAAGGTGGGGCCCGAAACACCGACCCACCGAAGACGCTGACAAGGGGCCACCTCCTAGCTTGAACCAGCTCCCGTGCTTGTCAGGTGAGGCTCAAATCCCTTAGTCCTGATTTCTATCGTTTGTATTGTATTGATACAGAAGCCAAATTGTTCATAGTTTTATAGCCGTTTGATTGGACATAATCATTGACCGTTTTATTTAATTTCCACGTTGGCTGAACCTTGGAGAGAGCTTGCCGTGCACGTGCACCCTGTCTTTGTCATGCACTGAACAACATCGAATCTAATAATTCGACCCCGTACGCGTCTCCGGTCGCGTAACTACACGCTCCAGTCGTCGCCGCCGACAATTTCATGAAATATGAGAACTCATTTTCAACGGTATCAAAATTAAACATCATCCTCAGTAATTTATCAAAATTATAATTTTCAAAAATCCATTCTAAACCTAACAAGACTGATTTATAGAAAATGGATTTCATGTTCTTCCATTCTTATTTTTCTAAGCTAACCTTTATTTTTTGAGTGGGACTATTGGCACCCCTCTAAATACTTCTTAAAATCCCTTTAATTATTTTACAATTTCAACCTTTATTAAAATTATATAATAGAATAATTTTTAATTAAACCCCAACTCAAAATTTAAATATTTTTTATTTTAGAAATTAAAAAAGTTACTTTGTTCTCTAATTTTTGGGTGAAGAATTTACCACCAATGACTATGATGAAAATAATAAAATCGTATTTTTTTTTTTTTTTAAATGAAGAAGACCCAGTTGTTGAGATGGGGTCTAATAATAAAAATTAGAGAATAAAGTTTAAAAAATTTTACTTAAGGTATTTTTGTTATTGATGGAGATATTAAAAGAATTTTATAATTTTTTAAAATATTTTAATAGGGTTAATTAAGAAAAGGGGTGTTAAGAAATATTTATGGGGGTGCCAATAGTTTCATTTAAAGTATTATTTTAATTTTTTAACATAGTTCCAAATTTTGAAAAAAAAAATTTGAAAAAAAAAATTAAAAATAACGATATTGAACATCCTTTTAGTAACTCAAATAGTCAAATGTAATATTCAATCAAAAAGTATAATATGAGAATCTTTTTTCATGTATGATCATGACTTTCTCTTCTTCAGTAACTTAATCATTTGAGGATTATTAAAAGATTAGGATGGACCATTAGCATTAAACATTTCGTAGTCATTTTTTGCTTGATTGATAAACTATTCATTGACTAAATCCTAATAATAACATAACTGGAAATAGTATAATATAATCAATGTAGATTGATATTAAATATAAAGTTTTATCAATTTTACCTTCTAGTAAAGACAAAATGTTTCAAGTTGAAGATATAACTTTAGAATGGGCAAAGCCCCAGTTAACTTTTAACTAGGGATAGTAATAAAATTTAGATTTGGTCCGCATTTGCAAGGATACGAAAGATCCAGATTCAAAAAAAGCTGAATCTGCATATTAAAAAATGTAGATTCGAATGTAGAAAATTGAGATTTACACAGATAAGATCTGGAACTGAATATCCAGATCCGATTAAATTTTATTTTAATTTAAAAATATATATTAAAAATTAAACTAAAAATTAAAAATTAAATTTTATTTGTGGATTTATGATGATGTTGTCTGTTATTCATGTTGAATTATTAATTGTTGAATTGTGATTGAATTTTATTCGATATTATTAGTTAAATTATTAAATTTTAATTTTAATTAAAAATTAAATTAAAAATATATACTAAGAATTAAAATTTATTTATGGATTTATGACGTTATTGTATGTTATTCATGTTGAATTATTAATTGTTTAATTATAATTGAATTTATTTCATATTATTAAGTAAATTATTGAATTTTTAAATTATATATTAAATAATTAAATTTTGATTTTTGCGGATCCAGATATCATGAATATCCGCCCACTTCCGTTGCAAATGTTAGCCGCATCTGGATCCGCATATTTTTTTCAGATTCAAATACAGATTCGGATAGAGAATTGTAAATATGGATCCGGATGCACTTACCTCCGGATTTGGATCCAAATTTTGGCAACCCCAATTTTAACTCTATACTTTTCTCGTGTTTCAAACTTGGTTGGCCAATTAAATAAAGTTATTTAAAAACCACACATACTCGTGGTAGAATGTCCAAATATAATTTGATCTCCATCTTAAGTACTAATTTTAATTCAGGTATAAAGAAACAAAGAATAGCGTATAATTGTACATTACGTAGCATTGTAAGATTTAAATGATAAATATAAAATAGGGTCTTAAAGATTTGTTTTTTGGGTGGAAATTATCACAATAAATAAACATGGACATATACGGTAAAATGTTTAAAATATTTTCTATTGATTGATTAAGAATGTACAATTGTACTCTAAGTCTACAATATAAAATAAATTTTATTAATACATTTTCTAAAAATTGTATTGTTTGTACAACTAGTTGATTTTGAATTTAATCTGAATGTAAAAAGTAATGTATATCACAAGTTAATAAAATGTTTTTAAAATGATAAAATAAAAATATTATATTCCAAAATATCTCTGAAATAATTATTTCTAAACTATAAAATCTAATCATCTTTTTTGTTTTGACAAGATATTTATTAATAATAAATTTTTTTGCATTTTGATGAGGAAGAAATTAGCTTGTCATTTTTTGTTTTGTGCAAGTTGATCACAAGTCACAAGTTAATAAATAATATTTTTAAAAGTAATAAAATAAAAAATTCATTTGAAACTGGAGTTGCCCACGCTTTTAATTGCCGCGTGGGCTTTGCAAGTTTCATGTATTTAATTTTTTTTTTTTAATCTTCTTCGAAGAGGGTTTTTGACGCCATTAACTCTCTCTTCTTCTTTGCTTGCCTTTCCCCGCACTCATACCTCTTCATCTGTTTCAACCTTCTCTGTAATTTTTTTTTTTAATTGAAATTTCTTTATCATCAAACGACCAAACAATTCTCTTCAAATCTTCCCACCTACCAATCAACTCCTCCTCCTCTTCCAAATCTTCAAAACAAAAATTTAAAAGAAGAAAAAGTTCTTTAAAAATTATGCTTGATTTTGGTGAAGAACTCACGAGAGAAACCTTAAAAATCCCATGGCTCATTTGGATCCAAATCATTGTTCTTCTTCTCTTGGTCATTCTTCTCTACTGCTTTAGCCTCTTCCCTTTAGATCCCTCACAAGAAAACACCTGCAACATCGGCAACAACGGCAACACTTTCACTACTTTGCCGCCTTCTTCTTCTTCAGCTCCAGTAACTCTCAAGCAAAACACAACGACTTTTAGAAATCACTTGCAGGCTTCCCAGGTATGAGCTTTTTTCAACCCATTTTTTTGTTTGCCATGGAAAATATTATAATTTAATTAATTAATGTTTTCGTTTCTGGGTTTGAATCCTGCTGGCAATATGTCAGGGCATACGTTTTCTTTATATTTATTGAATTTATTTATTTTTTATTCATTACTATTATCTTTTTTAATTTTTTTTTATCGTTTGTGAGTTGCCCTTGCCCATGTAAGCTGCATAAATGAAATGGGCTGGCAAATTGACGTTGTTTTATTAGTGCTTTTTCGGTTGGCAAGGCGAAAACGCTTTTGTTTAAAAGCACTTCCATCTGAAAGCGACCCGAAGAAATTAAAGCATGGATTTTGTCCTCATATATATATTTTTTAATATCTTTAATTCACGCAAGTTGTTTGACGCTCTTGCAAAATACTTTTAAGGCAATGTTTGTTCTTTGTTGTTTGGTGCCGTTTGCGTTTCCTGTTTTAACCTCTAGTTGCTGTTTACGTTGTTAAAAAATTGGGTTTCGAAGTGCTTTTGGTAGAAGCTAAGAAAACACTTCGAAGTTGCTTTTGGAAAAGTACACTTCAGTTGGTTTCTGCTTTAGACAAATCACTTCTAGCCTTCTACAGGTGTTTTTGGTAATTTCAAAATGGATTTTGTTTGATTTAAAAAAAAAACCATTTTGTTTTAATTTATTTTTTTAAACTCGTTATTATCCTCTAATATTTTAATTTAATAACTAATTAAATAAAACTATTTAAAAATCACTTCCCAATGGAAAATAAAAAATCACTCTTTAACGCGGATGGTCGATCCAATTAAAACATTAGGGCAAAAAATAAAAATGGGTCTTTCTTACTATTAAGTGCTTTTGATAGTGCCAGCTTTGCTTCCTACAGACTTGCAATTTCTTTTTTTAAAGTGCTTGTAATTATTTTAATCAAATATTATAGATAATTATTCTGTTTTTTGTAACACCGAAGACAATTAAGAAAAGCCACGGTTAAGTTTAAAAAATGATGATGTGAATAAGCGCTTTTAGGAGAAGTTAGAATCCAAACACGGCCTTATTTTTTTCAGCTTCAATCAGAGAAGGAATTAAGTAGCTTTGTAAAGACGTGAAAAGTATATTCTTGGAAAGTGGTTTGATTTAACGGACAGTGAAGTTCCTTTTATTACAGCTCTTTGAAGCTTTATGGTTTTATCTTTAACCTTTATCTATTTGTTTGCTTTTAAAATGAAATTAAACAAGATCAACCATCTTATTTGTTTTGTTGGTGCAACAATATTTATCTTCAAAAATGAAAATTGCTGGTGGATTTGCTTAATATCTGCATTTGTTCTCAATTCGTCTGTTTCAACAAAAATTGTAATAATAATTCCTTAAAATTAAGCCAGAATCTGCCTTTTCACCTTGTTAATTAATTATTATGTTATTTATGGATTTCATTTTTTATTTGTATCTTAGTAGAAATATTTGTGTGTAACTGTTGAGATGGTTTGATCAATCAATCAAGTTGCTTCACTGGCATAACATCACAGGGGGACTCCATGGTGTGATTGCTAATGTCGATTTTAATGTAGTTTAAAATTTAGAAAAAAAAGAATTTGTGATCCCACCTTGGACTCTTTGTGACAAAGCTAAGTAGGTTCAACACTAAATTGGTTGGGCATACCACCTCATCCGTATACGTAAATTTTTCATTTTCACTATAGGTCAATTTGTTCATAGCAGAGTTACTCTCTCCAAAGGGGAACCCTACCTAAATCCTGAAGATAGTTCAAACCGAAAGAAAAAAAAAAAATGGTTAACTCCTTTCAAAGTTGAGGTGGGTCTCTCCTCGGAGAGAGTATTATTTCTTGCTTATTCAAGTTTTCGATCAATTAAATATTTAACATCTTGGTCAAAACTTTCATTGATTTTCAATGTTCTGAGTTTTCACTGCAGTTGGTTTAATGGAGGCTAAGCTCTTTTCATTTCATTTATTGATTTTATATATTTGTCCCTTGATTAGTTGTTTGTTGTTTAAAAGAAATTTAAAAAATTACAGTAAGTTCACATTTCAACATGTAATTATCCAGGCTAGCATGGACATGGTGACTGATATTATAGTGTCATTTTTCCTTGCTTTTGATGCATGGTGTGACACAAGAGGTTAAATATATATGTAAGGATTCTCATGTGCAGACGTTCGCACTTTTTAAAATGCAGATTTATGTTAGATCATGCTAATTAGCTCAATTTAACATTCTTAAATTTGTATTTTAAAACGTGCGGATGTCTGCACTGAAGAATGATTATATATATGTTTCTAAGTTTTAACAAAATTTAATAAGATTTAAAATTTGTTCATTAATACGAAATAGGTGCTTCATCTGAGATGAAATGATTATGCTAACACAAGAATGATATAGTCATTTCACTTGTGGATCAAGAACTTGTTTAATACAAATGAACGACTCTAGTTTGATTTTATTTAAAACTCAAAATGAACTTGACAAAAACCCAATTTTGTAATTTACAATGGCAATGAGTTTAGATTCGTTAATATCGTGTGAGTTTTTTTTTTTTTTAAAGGTTTATCGAACTAGTAATACAAGATTATGGGAAGAATTAATGATTTTTTTCGCTTAAAAGAGCTTAATGCCATTGTTTTGACTTCTACCTATTAACTTAAAAACTTTTTTCGCTAACATTTTTCTTTTGGAAGACAAAGTGAAGGCAAATGCTAAGTTACTGCTCCTGTAACTTACTCCTATTCAATTCTAAGTAATTGAGGTGGGGCCACCCCTTAATTTGAAGCAAACTGTAAGTTATAATAGCTGTAACTTAGCCGGTCCGTAAATTAAAGGTTACAAAATTCTAAATTTTATTTAAGAAAGAGTAACATCTGAAAAGAAGAGTATTTCCTAATAAGATTATTTATATTACATAAATCATGTCTGTTAAGTATGATAAAAATTGAAGAAATTGATAATGCATTGCCACATAATTTTTTAACTGCATGCAGAGGGGAGAAAGTCAAAGTCTGAAAGGACAAATAGAAACAAGCACGGGCACGAGAAGAATAGTGAGAGGAGAAGAGATTTCAGAAAGGGGAGGCACTTCTTTAAAAGAAGCAAGCAATATAAATTACCATCCTTGCCACTATTTCAGGCTTGCTAGGCTTGCTTTTCTTAAGTGTTTAGGTCTTGATACCACTTCTGAGAATTCTTCTTCATCAAGCTCAGAACATAAAAAGGAGAGATAATGCATTTTGTAAACTTGATTTTGACTATTTATTACAACCCAAATATTGTTTAAAGAAAAAAAAAACTTTTCTTTCTCCTCCGTTTATTTAGACTTAAAATGAAGGTTAAATGATAGATAAGATCTGGCTATATTAGTAAATAATTGCAAAAAATATAAAATGACAAGAAGTTGTTGTAACAATGTGACCCATCAACAATTTTGTTTGATAATTTTTTAAAAATTACATTAGGTTATTTGAACTTAAAATTTTTGACATAAAAATCGAAACATTGATTTCATTTAATTTAAAGATAGATAAATTAGTATTATTATTGGATTTTATGAAATTCATGGTTCAAAATTTGTGTTAAATTGAACTAATCTCCCTCTTTTTATCTGTATTAAATTGAACTAATGTCAATAATTGTCAATAATTTAAATTGAACTAATCTCCCTCTTTTTATCTGGAGTTTTCTGCTGATAAACCATTTGGTAGAGGAACAACGATGCTACTTTACCACCCCACCCCGCGGGGGGCGGGGAAAAAAAAAGTTACAAAATTTATCAAGAATTTGTAAATTTTTTTTTTTTTTGCTAAATAAAGAAACTCAGCAAAAGCTAAGAATTAAGAACACGAGGGAACACCGTCCCCAAGCCATCCGTACGTAACCACGTCTCGACGCCCAAGGGAGGGGTAGCAAAATGATGAAGTCCAAGAGGGAGAGTAAGGGCATGATTAGCCATGAAATCATAAATTAGCTTCATGATAAACATGTTGAACATGCACTTGCCAACCAAGAGAGAAGACCAAGAATATCATTGACGAGGGTAGGTAGCATTAAAGCTATTTTTCATTTAATGAGTGACACAAAGGCTATCAATCTCCACCTCCAGCAATTGTATACCCATTTGCCAAGCCAAGAGCAGTCCCTGGTACAAACCCCAAAGCTCTGCAATGGTTACAGAGCAAATCCCAATATTCATGCCACCATGCCATCTACCAATGATCTCTAATCAAACCACCGCCTTGCCTTTCCTTGCACCATCAGAGTTGTGCTTATAGTATGGACATCGAGGAGGCAACCAACCAAACATGTTTTGACTCTCAATGCGATCACTTTGAAAAGCATCAAAGGTATGAATTATTTTCGCCTCACCTGAATATCCCGAACCATGCTTTCCTCATTCACAACTTTACCTTCAAACAGCATTTGATTCCTTCCCGCCCATATACACCATATGGCCACCCCAAAAATGCAACTCCAATCTCGGGAGCTGCCATGAATACCCGTTCCTTGGATATTGGCCAAAATCCACTCCCTGGCTGGCAAGGTGAAGAAAGAACCATTTTCACGATGACTCGAGATGACACACAATCAAGAGCATGCATATCGTATCCATCCCAATATGTCTTCGATAAAGCTCGGCTTTGCATTTAATTTTTTCCTTAGCAGCAAGCCAAAGAAATGTCCTGATTCGATGAGGCCCTCGCCATTTCCAGATGCTCTTCCAGTTCACCTCCACATCCTGAATATCGTTTCCAAGAAGCAAATTATAAGCTGTTCGAGCCGTGAAAATACCCGAATTTGATGAACCCCAATAAAACCCATTAGCACTACTATTCGGAGAAGGAGGCTTAATAGCTGCAATCATAAGCACCACCTTATGAGGGAGAATGGATCCAAAACGGCTCCAGTTCCAGGAACCATCAGAGTTAATGACATCAGCCACCCCATCACTCTTTGTAAATTTTAGATTGTCGTAAAAGAATAGAAACCTAAATTTATGGACTAAGATGATTGTTGAAAAAATAAAAAAGGAATTTGTATTCTTGATATTATTAAGGAGTAGGATTTGTCTTGAGTTTTAAAGATGTGTTTTTAATGATAGTGTATGGATAAAAATTATTTTTTATTTTTTATTTATTAATCACCAATCACTCTTTGTTTTTTTACTCGATACAAGACTAAATCAAAAGAAAATCTTTATCGAATAAATAGACATGTTTCATGTTATATGATATGTAAGATTAATTTTATTGATGGAAATATTAAAATAAAGAAATTTTATTTTGCATTAAATCAATCGTGATCAATGTTCAATAAATTATAATTTTCCAAATAATTCTTTCGATTTGTACAAAAGCGGTATTCATTATCTTCTTGGCATGATTATCATTAATCCATTGTAAAATTGAAGTTTTTGATTTTGTAATGATAAACTTTTTTTTTTAAGTTTCCTCACAGGATATATAAAAATAAAATTATTCATTTAGATTTTTACTACAACCTTAGTTTATATTAATATCAATATTGTTATGTTCATTATTTGTAAAGTGGACATCTTATGGCAAGTTTAGTTAAATTAAAATTTTATTTATCGAATATCTTGTAATAGGGTTTAATTTATCAAATCTATAATTTAGTACAATTTCAATTTAGTAAGAATATTTATTTTTTAGTATGTTAATCAGTGATGAGATTCTATAATTAGTGCACAGAATTAATTAAGAGCAAGAAGGTAATTCAAATAAGAATTTTATTAAATGCTCTATCTATTTTTTAAGAGACAAACAAGGCAGGAATATCATATTTATTCTTATTCAGATTCATAGGAATTGTAAGAGGAAAAAAATTCTTATTTGAAAAGAATCCGAGTCTTTTAAAACTTGTGATTTTTGTGAAACCCTAATACCTATATAAAGCCAGGTGTTTCACAATTGAAGTAGTATAACATAGAGTATAAAACAAAGAAGTGAAATTCGGCCTCCTCTCTAGAGAATTTAGATTTGGTACATGATGTTGCGTTAATTTATTTTCTTTTCTTCTTCATTCAAGTCTCTAAAGAGACTATTTCCTTTTATCATTGTGAAGAGCATATGTGGATCTTGAATCACTAGATATTGAAGAATTGCTATTAATCATTTTGTGAAGTGCCTTGACGATTGAGAGTCAAGAGGGATAACAGTTATTTAAGAAGAGCATATTCAGTCTTTGGTTGAGTAAGCTATATGGTGATAAATTATAAGTGAAAGTCTTAAGTTTGATAAATTCATAGATTGTAACATCTCAATTTAGTAAATTAATTTTCTGGGCGTCACCTCATGGATGTAAGATTAATCAATCTGAACGACGTAAAAATCTCTATGTCATGAATGTAAGATTAATCAATTTGAACTATGTAAAAATCTCTATGTCATTTAATTTCTACAATATATTGTTTTTAGCAAAATTGATGTTTTTTATTTGGATAAACAGTAACATGAACATTACTTGTGAATAGTAATTGTGAACAATGGTTTTAGAAAATTAATTTAGTTCAATTAATTTTGTGTTTTAAATATAATTAGGTTAATTATATTGGAGATTTTCTCATTCATTTGGTATCAGAGTGGGACACTAATTGTTTGTTGATATTTGCAAGGAGGCTCTTTATCTTGATGAAAGAGTTTGGCAATACGTACTTATTAAATATGCTCCACCCACTAAAACTAATGAAGATGGTGTAGAATCTTCGAAACTAGTCACAGAATAGTCTAATGACAAACTCAATGCTTTTGGATACAATGCAAAAGGAATTAATGTTATCGTTAATGGAGTTTTTTTTTTTTGAAAGGGAAATAAACTTTCATTAAGTAAAAGAAGCAATAAACTTTCATTAATGGAGTTGATATGTTACAATATCAACTAATTTCTACATGCAAGACATCAAAAGTTGCTTGAGATATACTTTAAAATACTTTTGAACGTATTAATATAGTAAAATATTCTAAACTTCGTAAATTTATATATGATTGCGAGAAATTAAAAATGCACGAGCATAAAACCATGTTTGAATTTAATTCTCGAATTCTTACTATGGTTAATGATTTTTATGATCTTGGAAAACCTATTTCTGAGGAAGAGATTTGTAAAAACATCTTAAGATCTATCTGTCCTAGATATCATTCTAAGATTTTGACCATTGAAAAATATATTGATATTAATTTATGGCTACAATATCAATTAGTTTCAAACCATCTATTGCTTTTTGTTTTTGGAGGGCCTTTTTCCTACTTCCCCTCTATCTTTGATTTGCCGCCCTGTGTTTTTGTACATTTTTTATGCATATTTGCTTTGTAATTTATTAATTCATTTTGCTATATCAAAACAAAAGCTTCTTTTTGTAATTCTAAAACCAAGAAATTAATTAATTATGAACTTTCTTAAAAATCATCTAAGATCAGATAAAATTCGTCCAGACTTATAACTTGTTAACTAGAAAATTATGTTTTCTAATGAAATAATAGAAAATTAAGATTATTTTAATCATTCCATAAACTAAAATATAAATATATTTTCTTTTGTTAAAAATTTTAAACTTTTAAACTCTGTAAACCTTGGTATCATTTAATTGGATGTTAGGACACTTTTGTTGAAACTTGAAAGGTAGTACATATTGTTACAAAATTAACCCAAAATCATATAGCAATCTGTCGGAAGTTTCTAAATAGACAAAGTCGACCTTGCAAATCAGAAGGCCATATGCGTAAGTTTATCTGCAAGACAACATCAGTAGAGTCTCTAGTAGAAAATCACATCTTATAGGATAGCTCAGTTGATTGAAACTCTTATAGTAAAGAGGGAGTAATTAACTAAATCCATTGTTCGAAATCCATTTCAAAAATCAAATCAAAGAACTAAATTGCTAATGCAATAAACCAAATATAAATTGGGTGATGACATCAGCTTGTAGTTTCAAACAAAATCTTATGTTTGCGTTTTTGGCTCAAATACAAAGATAATCTTACCTGAAATGATTGTGTCACGATTGGATCCTTGATCAGGCTTGTCGAATGACTCAAGACTCAAGACAACATCCAAATATGTATAGTTTGAACACTGTTTTCTGATCCTCTCAATATATACTATTTGATCATTTTTATCTCCCGCATTGATTTTGTTTCTTAAGTCATGTTTTTTAGGTAATTAAATGATGAAAGGTAATTAATTATACTTATTTGATATCTAATCAAGGGAAGTAACGAGCCTTAATCATCATATGTGACGGTTTTTTTTCTTTTAATTTAATATATATATGCACGCACACTCTTATCAAAAACTAATATTGTGCATGAAGAATTGTGAACTTTAAAAATCCAAGTTGCAATCTCTTTCTTTTTAAACTGTATAAATGAAAATTAAATCTAATTTTAAACACGTAATAGGATTCTCGTTACCATCTTAAAATTTTTTATCAATTAATAAATTTGTATATCCACTAAAAAAGATGACTATAACGAATACAAATTGACTCATGATAACCACAATAATTATCTTAAATTAATGACTAGAAAGATAAGCTAAATCAATATCATTAAACCCAAAATGATGATGATGATGATTACATAAGCTTGTAGTTCCAAAACAAAATCATGTGTTCGTGTTTTTGGCTTATAATACAAAGAGAATCTTACTTGAAATGATTGTGGGACAATTTTATTCTCGATTAGGTGTGTCCAATGACTCAAAACTCAAGACAACGAGGAAACATCCAAATGCATATGCATAATTAATTTTTAGCACTGTTTTCTGATCCTCGCAATGTATATACTATTTGACTTAATGCGATCATATTTATGTCCCTTATTAATTTTGTTTTTTCGAGTAATTAAATGGTGACGGAGGTAATTACATTAATTAAAAAATTGACATTTAGTCAAGGGAAGTAACGAGCCGTAATTATCATATATGACGATTCTTTTTTTAAAAAAATTAATTGATATGTATTGACTTATGAAAAATTAATATTATACATGATGAATTTGAATTGTGAGCTTAAAAACCCAAGTTACAGATCGCTTTCTTTTTAAATTATTATATAAATAAAAATTAAATCTCTTTTCAACACGTCACGGGATTCTCGTCACCATCTTAAAAGATTTTATCAATTAATTAAGTTTATGTATCAACTGAAAAAATATATGAATGTAACCGATTCGAGTTGACTCATTATAACCACAATAATTATCTTCAATTAAGGACTAGGAGTTAAGCTTAATCAATATCAATAAACCCAAAATAATAATAATAAATACACGAACAAAGAACTGGAATATTTCTTCAACTTTAATAATCAAGTTTGGCCCAATTTCGTAATTAACTATATTTCCATCTGATGGATGCACAAATGCGTGACGATGAAATTGACAATGAAATTGAAGCATGGTCATCAAACAGAACAAGTGAATGATTTAGAAATTTAACAATTATTTTGGCTAATACATGTACAAAAACACATGAACTATATAGCATCCTAGTTAAATTAACTCAGTACAGAAAAATTAAAAAAGAAAAGAAATTCACAAATATGTGAAAATCTGCAGTCTCAAAAACCTAGAAATCAAACATGCATGGTGTTTTTTTTTTTTTTTTTTTATTAACCACGACTTGGCCTAACCATGGAGATCTTTAGCCTCGCATTATAACTCGTACAAGCCTCGCCGAGAGACAGATTCTCCCAACAGCGACTTTCACACTGAATCATGAAAGAAACCCAATGCCCACTTAAGGGGACTCCATTGTTAGTAGAACCAACACTTTGTTGGTTGATTTGGCCACCTCTTCCGGAGCTGCCCGGTGGCCGCGGTGGCCTTTTTATAACTCTTAATGCCCTCCTCATTGTTGATTCCATTGCATACTCTTCCTCCTATATATATATATATATATATATATATGCATTAAATTAACCAAAATTTATTTTTAGTGTTTGGAATGAGAGAAAATAGAAAAGAAAGTGAGAGAAAAATAAAAGAATAGTAATGATATTACAGTTGCTTTCATTTGTGTTTCTGCCCCAGAAGCCGGAGCTGTATCAGCGTCTGCTTGTTGAGTGTCTTTGCCTAAGCACTTGTACAAAGCTTTGATAAGCTGTTCAACTAAGTAACATGGGCTGTATAGGTAAGATGTTTCTTCTCCTCTTTTCTCTTCTTCTGCTGACCTTTCCATTTGCTTCTTGCCTCTAGCTTCTAGCTCTGCTTCTTCTTCTGCTTCTTGTGTTGTTGTTGTTTGCTTTTTGGTTTGGTGGGTGGTGTTTATTTCACTTCACCTGCCATTTTGTATCTCTAGCACTGTAAGAGAGACATCTGCCTCTTTGTATTTATTGGCTTTCTTCTATTGAGATCTCAAAATTATCTGTTGAGGTTTTTTAATCTTATTTTATATTTGTTTCTTCCGTATTGATGATCTCATGTCTTTGCCAAACATTAATGATCCATTTACTGCATATTATGCTCTCTCCTGAATATTTTCTTAGCGTCTCTGGAGAAATCTTACAACAAAATTGCATGTTACCACAAATCTTAATTTGCAAATTTTTTGTTATCGATCGATCACAAGTTCTTTATTATCATCACAAGTCTCACTATATCTACGAAATTTGTGTCTTAATTTATAGCGTATTGTGCAGAACTTGAAAAGTAGAGCAAACATGTTAAAAAAATATTTGCTTAAAAAAAAAAAAACTTGTCATGGTCATTTTGAATTATTTGATATTTTTATATTCTCAGCCTGTAAAATATCAGATTTAAGAAAATTGACTAACGCAAACATGGGATAAATACATATTCTCACATAATCTTGATCTATTGATCTCTTTATTGGCAAAAATCTTATAGAATTGAAGTTACTAACAATCATAGTCCTTCGATTTAGGACTTGTTTGAAATTATTTTTGAGAGGTTCAAAAGTGTTTGAAAAGTAAAAAATTATTTTGGTTTTGGTAATATTTTATAGGAATCACTTTTGACAAAATCACTTCATTCTACAACTTAAAAAATTAAGGAAGGAGTAACTTTTCAAAATCTGATGTTGAAAATCATTTTCATACTTAAACAATCCATTTATATCCTCATAATATTTAAAAAAAACTCGAAATTATATTTATTACTTAGGAAATAAATTATTAACTTTAATAAGAATATTACTATTACCAATTATATTGAGAGAAAAAAAATAAAAAATAAAATTAACAACATAAAATATTTATTTTAGTTATCAATTACTATCTGTAAATAATAAAAAAAATATTTTATGTACATGTTTAAATAACTTTTACTCTAACGTTGTGTCTAATTCGGTCATTTACATTCTTACAATGGTTTTACTGTAAAATTTATTAAATATATATAACTTCTTTTAAAACACAAAGCACTTTAAAAAATAAATTTTACTAAACATTTAACAACTTCTGTTTACAGCTGATTGATTATTTTTATAGCACAGCTAATCGCTACAACATTACCAAGTTCGCCCTTAATGTTAAATAATTATATATTTTTTCAAATCTAATATTATCTATTATTGAATTGCAATTTAATGCGATTCTTATTATTGGCAAAACGTGGATAGAAATTTTTTTTGTCGTTATTTGTCACAGTAAATTTATCCAAGCTTTGACATTATCTAGATCAAGGTTATTCCGGTCAAATTTTTATGCGTATACCAATATTACACTTTTGAGCAGAAACTCAAATATATAACAGGTGCTCTGTTAATCAAAGTTATTTTCATAATGCAGGTTGATCAAAGTTGGTGTCGGATTGTAATATCAAGAAAACGCAGTTCTTTTTTTTTTTTTTTTTTTTTTTTGAAATTAGCAAAATGTAATATTTAAAAAAGAAAAAAGAAATTAAAAGAAGAGAAGAGATAAGAGGCGGTGGAGAGTGAGTGGGTGAAAAAAGTGATAAGAGTGCATTTGTCGTCATATGCCTTGTTATGGAGTTGCTGGTTTTTGTCGTGTCGTCGAACTTGCGAGACAGGAGGCAGTAAGAGAACTTGTCGAGCTTGAGCTGACTCGGAAGTGAGGTTTTGCCGCGACCGAACCCGGCAATGCCGGCCGGCTGGCTGGAGGACAAAACAGAGCATCCGACGAGGAAGTTAGGTATTATTCTGTTGGGAAGATTTAGGGTTTCTGACAGAGCAACTCCTTCTGTCAAGCCGGAGCCGTAGACGACCAAATAAGAAGGGCAGATTTGGGTACAGTTTTTTGAGGTGGCCTAGGGTTCATCATTACAGTCTCTGCATTGAATGCTTTCGTGGTGAATCCAAGAGCATTTAGGGTTTTGGCAGCCGAGGAGCCTTGCTGAGGAGGATAGCTTGGGAATGAAGGAAGGAATTTTTGAGGAGGAGCAGTACTTGCACTGATAATGGTTTGTGCATATATATATGCACGCACACTCTTATCAGAAACTAATAGTATGCATGATGAATTGTGAACTTTAAAAATCCAACTTGCAAATCTCTTTCTTTTTGAACTGTATAAATGAAAATTAAATCTAATTTTAAACACGTAATAGGATTCTCGTTACCATCTTCAAAAATTTTATCAATTAATTAAATTTGTATATCCACTAAAAAAGATTACTATAACCAATACAAATTAACTCATGATAACAACAATAATTATCTTCAATTAATGACTAGAAAGATAAGCTAAATCAATATCATTAAACCCAAAATGATGATGATGATGATGATGATAAATACAATGGACCAAATATAAATTGCTAATGCAATGAACCAAATATAAACTGGATGATTACATGAGCTTGTAGTTCCAAAACAAAATCATGTGTTCGTGTTTTTGGCTTATAATACAAAGAGAATCTTACTTGAAATGATTGTGTGACAATTTTATTCTCGATTAGGTGTGTCCAATGACTCAAAACTCAAGACAACGAGGAAACATCCAAATGCATATGCATAATTAATTTTGAGCACTGTTTTCTGATCCTCGCAATGTATATACTATTTGACTTAATGCGATCTTATTTATGTCCCTTATTAATTTTGGTTTTTCGAGTAATTAAATGGTGACGGAGGTAATTACATTAATTAAAAAATTGACATTTAGTCAAGGGAAGTAACGAGCCGTAATTATCATATATGACGATTCTTTTTTAAAAAAAATTAATTGATATGTATTGACTTATGAAAAATTAATATTATACATGATGAATTTGAATCAAATATATACAGAAAATTAAATCTCTTTTCAACACGTCACGGGATTCTTGTCACCATCTTAAAAGATTTTATCAATTAATTAAGTTTATGTATCAACTGAAAAAATATATGAATGTACCCGATTCGAGTTGATTCATTATAACCACAATAATTATCTTGAATTAACGACTAGGAATTAAGCTTAATCAATATCAATAAGCCCAAAATAATAATAATAAATACACGCACAAAGAACTGGAATATTTCTTCAACGTTAATAATCAAGTTTGGCCCAATTTCTTAATTAACTATATTTCCATCTGATGGATGCACAAATGCATGACGATGAAATTGACAATGAAATTGAAGCATGGTCATCAAACAGAACAAGTGAATGATTTAGAAATTTAACAATTATTTTGGCTAATACATGTACAAAAACACACAAACTATATAGCATCCTAGTTAAATTAACTCAGTACAGAAAAATTAAAAAAGAAAAGAAATTCACAAATATGTGAAAATCTGCAGTCTCAAAAACCTAGAAATCAAACATGCATGGTGATTTAATTTAAGATGAAGAAGATGATCAGTTGATTTGGCCACCTCTTCCGGAGCTGCCCGGTGGCCGCGGTGGCCTTTTTATAACTCTTAATGCCCTCGTCATTGTTGATTCCATTGCATACTCTTCCTCCTATATATATATATATATATGCATTAAATTAACCAAAATTTATTTTTAGTGTTTGGAATGACAGAAAATAAAAAGGAAAGTGAGCTAAAAATAAAAGAATAGTAATAATATTACAGTTGCTTTCATTTGTGTTTCGGCCCCAGAAGCAGGAGTTGTATCAGCGTCTGCTTGTTGAGTGTCTTTGCCTAAGCACTTGTACAAAGCTTTGATAAGCTGTTCAACTAAGTAACATGGGCTGTGTAAGTAAGATGTTTCTTCTCCTCTTTTCTCTTCTTCTGCTGACCTTTCCATTTGCTTCTTGCCTCTAGCTTCTAGCTTCTGCTTCTTCTTCTGCTTCTTCTTCTGCTTCTTGTGTTGTTGTTTGCTTTTTGGTTTGGTGGGTGGTGTTTATTTCACTTCACCTGCCACTTTGTATCTCTAGCGCTGTAAGAGAGACACCTGCCTCTTTGTATTTATTGGCTTTCTTCTATTGAGACCTCTAAATTTTCTGTTGAGGTTTTTTAATCTTATTTTATATTTGTTTCTTCAGTATTGATGATCTCATGTGTTTGCCAAACATTAATCTTAATTTGCAAATTTTTTGTTATCGATCGATCACAAGTTCTTTATTATCATCACAAGTCTCACTATATCTACTAAATTTGCGTCTTAATTTATAGCGTATTGTGCAGAACTTGAAAAGTAGAGCAAACATGTTAAAAAAATATTTGCTTTAAAAAAAAAAGACTTGTCATGGTCATTTTGAAATATTTGATATTTTTATATTCTCAGCCAGTTAAATATAAGATTTAAGAAAGTTGACTAACGCAAATATGGGATAAATACATATTCTCACATAATCTTGATCTATTGATCTCTTTATTGGCAAAAATCTTATAGAATTGAAGTTACTAACAATTATATTCCTTCGATTTAGGACTTGTTTGAAATTATTTTTGAGAGGCTTAAAAGTGAGTTTGAAAAGTAAAAAATTATTTTGATTTTGTTAATATTTTTTAGGAATCACTTTTGACAAAATTACTTCATTCTACAACTTTAAAAATTAAGGAAGGACCAGCTTTTCAAAATCTGATGTTGAAAATCATTTTTATACTTAAACAATCCATTTATATCTTCATAATATTTAAAAAAACTCGAAATTATATTTATTACTTAGGAAATAAAATTATTAACTTTAATAAGAATATTACTATTACCAATTATATTGAGAGAACAAAATAAAAAATAAAATTAATAATATAAAATATTTATTTTAGTTATCAATTACTATCTGTAAACAATAAAAAAAATATTTTATGTATATGTTTAAATAAATTTTATTCTAATATTGTATCTAATTCAGTCATTTATATTCATGCAGTATTTTAACTGTAAGATTTACTAAAAATTCTGTAAGATTTACTAAATACATACAACTATTTTTAAAACGCACAACACTTTTAAAAATAAATTTTACTAAACATTTAACAGCTTCACTTCGCAGCTAATTGATTATTTTTATAGCATAGCTAACAGCTACGACATTAGCAGGATCGCCCTTAATGTTAAACAATTGTATTTTTTTCAAGTCTGATGTAATCTACTATTCGATTGCAATTTAATGTGACTCTTATTATTGGCAAAACGTGGATAGAAAATGTTTTTTTTGTCGTTATTTGTTACAGTAAATTTATCCAAGCTTTGACATTATCTAGATCAAGGTTATTCCCGTCAAATTTTGATGCGTACACCAATATTACATTTTTGAGCAGAAACTCACATATATAACAGGTGCTCTGTTAATCAAAGTTATTTTCATAATGCGGGTTAATCAAAGTTGGTGTCGGATTGTAATATCAAGAAAACGCAATTCTTTTTTTTTTTTGAAATTAGCAAAATGTAATATTTAAAAAAGAAAAAAAAATTAAAAGAAGAGAAAGAGATAAGAGGCGGTGGAGAGTGAGTGGGTGAAAAAAGTGATAAGAGGGCATTTGTCGTCATATGCCTTGTTATGGAGTTGCTTGTCGTTTTAATTTCCAAGAACAATACTCTCCGTTGGATACACCGCGGAGGTCGTCAAGGGTTCCAAGGCCTAGCAACAAGTATGCTGGGTACGTTTGAATTATGCATGGAGGCTTGGAAGTCGAACGGTCACATGGTTCTTGACTCATGCATACGTTACATGCAACATGCAGCACGTTGGAAGAATAGTCGTTGGAGCAATCTGCAGGGATCACGGGTTGATTCGGTCTACATGGGATCACTTGCTGATCTAATGGAGATTTGTTATTTGGTTTAATTCATATTCTGTTGTTTAGATAAGCTAGGAGAATAAGTCAAGTTGTTTCGAATATTCTGCTTAGCAGGTCCACCACAACTCGAGTGATGGTTGGATTGTTTGGCTAAGTTGTTTCGAATATAAATAAGCTCCAATAGACAATAAAGGCATTGACTATTATCCAAAATCAAATATTCGAGGTCTTATTTCACCCTTGGAAATATATTCACCACTCACGCTTTGACCGGGACCGCTATCAGGTATCGAGCCAGTTACTATGTCGAACAAGGAACGCGTGTGGAAGCCGAGATTGAAAGCTTCCAAGATAGAATGAAACGAATGGAACTAGGGCTTAATGACAGATTGCACAGCCTAGAAGAAACAATGAGCAAGCTGGTAGATTCACTTTCAACTTCAAAAGGGATGCCAAGTTACAACAATCCTGATCATGCCGGATCCTCACAGCCTAGCCGTGAAGATAGTGAAGGAGTCATGCATCAAGAGTTACCAAACTCGAGTGTCCACGATATTCCGGCGACGATCCAACGGAGTGGTATAATAGGATCATGCAATTTTTCGAGTACCAGGAAGCCACCAACGAACAGAAAGTCTCCCTAGCTTCTTTTCACCTCGAAGGAGAGGCCAACCAATGGTGGCAGTGGTTGCGACGAACTTATCAAGAAGAAAAAAAGACAGTGACGTGGGATATTTTTGTGGAGGAACTTTGGGCACGATTTGGCCCTACTGAGTGCGAAGATTATGATGAGGCGTTGTCCAGGGTTAAGCAGACAGGGTCACTACGTGATTATCAGAGGGAATTTGAAAGGCTTGGTAACCGGGTACGAGGCTGGACGCAAAAAGCCCTGGTTGGAACCTTTATGGGGGGATTGAAGCCGGAAATCTCAGAGGATATTCGGATGTTTCGGCCCAAAACTTTAAAAGAAGCTATAAGTCTCGCACGTATGAAGGATGATCAAGTGACGCGACAAAGGAAGTTGCTGCGAACACAGTACCTCAACCGTACACCTCCAGGACCAACAAATAATTCCCGGGCCCAACCAAAGGGACCTATCAAGCGGCTGACTTGGGACGAAATGCAACAGAGTCGAGCAATGGGACTTTGCTTCAATTGCAATGAACGGTTTACAGCAGGTCATAAGTGCAACCAACCTCTATTGCTCGAAAGTGACACGAACGATGAAACTACATGTGAGGGAATTCACAAGTCTTATACACGTAACATGACACTGTAGAGCCGATCCAAAATCACTCTATGCTCTCACGGACGGATGACCCCAAGAACTATGCGGGTCACGGCAAGGTAGGACCATATGAGATTACGGCATCGATCGATAAGTGGTTCAACTCACATTTCATCACCATGAATGGCCAACATGTTACAACCGCCAACCATTCCCACGTAATTTTTCAGACAGTGGCAAATGGAGAAATGCTATCGTGCAAGGGAAAATTTGAACGGGTTCAGGTATTATTACAAGAAATCCCATTCATTTTGACTCTTTATTCACTTCTAATTACAAGTCTAGATATGGTGTTAGGAGTCTAGTGGCTTGAGATGTTAGGCTCAGTGGTTTGCAACTGGAAACAACTTACCATGGATTTCACTTGGGAGAACAAAAGTTGCCGGTTACAAGGCATCGGGCCTATATCAATCCAAATGTCATCCTTGACCGAAATTACCAAAGAGCTAAGACAAGGACAGTCCGGTTTTGCCCTTTGTTTCCATGTGAACATAGAAAATTCCCTTAACACAACAACTCTAGATATGCAAGACTTGCTAAAGGAATACAACACCTTATTTCAAGAGCCAACAAAACTGCCACCTAGTTGAGAAATCGACCACAACATTACATTGAAAGAGGGAACTGAGCCTGTCAACGTAAGGCCATACCGCTACGCATATTTCCAGAAAGCTGAAATTGAAAAACAAGTCCAGGAGATGCTGAATTCGGGACTCATTCGGCCTAGTAGCAGCCCTTTTTCGTCCCCAGTACTACTTGTAAAAAAAAAGGATGTTAGTTGGTGATTTTGTACCGACTATCGATCTCTCAATAATGCCATCAAGAAGATCGATTTCCAATTCCCAATGACATCTTTGGATGAGTTACATGGAGCAACAGATTTCACCAAATTGGACCTAATTTGGATACCATCGTGCACGTAAACCCAACCGACATCCACAAAACAACACAACATTACGAATACTTAGTAATGCCGTTTGGCTTGTGCAACGCACCATCGACATTCCAGGCTATCATGAACTCCATCTTCCGTCCCTATCTCAGGAAATTTATCCTTGTATTCTTTGACGATATACTGATATACAGCCCCTCTTGGTGTAGCCACCTTACTCATGTTAAGCAGGCAATGGAGGTTCTTAAACAACATCAATTTTTCCTTAAGGCAAGCAAGTGCACTTTCGGCCAACAAGAACTCGAGTACCTCGGCCACATAATTACAAGTCACGGGGTAAAAGTAGATGAGACAAAAATTACAGCCATGGTCTCTTGGCCACAACCAAAGAGCATCTCGGAGCTACGGGGATTCCTCGGCCTTACAGGTTACTACAGAAAGTTCGTCCAAGGATATGGAGTTTTAGCTCGACCACTTACAAATCTTCTAAAAAAGGGGCAGTTTGAATGGAATACAGAAGCAGACAAAGCTTTTATCAACTTAAAAAAGGCAATGACAAGTACACCTACGTTAGCCATGCCTAATTTTAATGACACTTTTGTTATTGTGACAGACGCATCCAGTGACGGCATCGGCGCAATACTCCAGCAACAAGGGCAGCCCATCGCATTTATGAGTCGTGCCTTGGGAGTCACAAAAAAATCTTGGTCCACATACGCAAAAGAGATGCTGGCAATTATAAAAGCTATTCGTATTGTGGCGTATTTCGGACGAAAGTTTATCATCCAAACCGATCAACGCCTTTAAGTACCTTTTGAGCAAAAAATTACAACACCAACAGCAACCGTGGCTGGCCAAATTGATGGGATTTGACTATGAAATCCAATATAGACTGGTCGTGAGAATCACGACGCCGCACGACGCCTTTCAACGCTCCGCTCTTAACATTATTTGTGGCGCAGTATCTATTTGGAACGAAATAAAACTACCGCCAAGAGGATGATTACATGCAGCAATTACACATCGCCCCGACTCAACCACGGCCCTTATTCCGTATGAACGGGCTAATTTTCTTCAAAGGTCGAGTTGTAGTCCCTCTTTAACTTCGTGAATCAGTAATTTTTGAAGCCCACGACACCAAGATGGGAGGTCATTCAGGAGTTCTACGTACTTATAAACGTTTGAAACAACAATTCTATTGGCCTTCAATGTTTCAAACGGTTCATGACTATGTGGGTAAGTGCGAGATTTGTCAAAAAACGAAATCATCAACTCTTAAGCCTGCGGGTCTCCTCCAACCATTGCCAATTCCTTGCCAAGTGTGGGATGATATCACGCTCGACTTCGTTGAAGGGCTGCCGAACTCACAAGGAAAAAATTCTATTCTAGTGGTGGTGGATCGGCTCAGTAAGAGTGCACATTTTATGGCCTTGACTCACCCATTCACAGCAAAAATGGTGGCTGAGAAGTTTATTGATGGAGTGGTAAAATTACATGGCGTGCCGAAATCAATAATCAGTGACCGAGACCCTATTTTTATTAGCAAGTTTTGGCATGAGTTTTTTCATATGTCAGGTACACAGCTCAAGATGAGTTCTGCGTACCATCCGCAAACCGTAGATGTCTTGAACAATACCAAGCTTTGTTCACCAATGGTCAAGCAATGGAACTCTCACCACCTTGGGCGAATCGTACAACACAACGTTTCATGAGTCCACGGGCATCACTCCTTTTTTGGCTTTGTATGGGCGACATCCACCGGTAGTACCAATGTATCATGTGGGATCTTCTCCTGTGCATGAGGTAGATCAAGCTTTGTTGTCTAGGGATGAGTCATGCGACAACCAAAACAGAATTTGGAAATGGCAACTAATCGCATGAAACAATTTGCGGATACAAAAAGGCGTGACGTGGAGTTTGGGAGGTGACATGGTATTCCTACGACTTCCATCAGATAGCATCATCGTATTCGTCAGTGCTCATCGAAGTTGGCAAGCAAGTACTGGGCCATATCCACCTAAGAGTGGGTCATGTGGCTTATGAGCTTAAACTCTAGGGATCTCGAGTGCATCCGATTTCATGTGTCTTTGCTCAAAAATATGTTGGTGAGATGCCTCAAGTCAAGATGATTTTCCATCTATCGATGATGACAGTGTACTCCTTTTGGAACCTGACAGAGTTGTTGATATTCGTTGGCTAAAAAGAGGTGACAAGTTTGTAGAACAAAGTCTTGTTCGTTGGAAACGCCTTCCACTTGAGGACGCAACCTGGGAAGATACAGAGTTATCAGCGGCAATTTCACCTAACCTCGAGGACAAGGGTCCTCTTCGTGGGGGAGGTATTGATACACCGCGGAGGTCGTCAAGGGTTCCAAGGCCTAGCAACAAGTATGCTGGGTACGTTTGAATTATGCATGTAGGCTTGGAAGTCGAACGGTCACATGGTTCTTGACTCATGCATACGTTACATGCAACATGCAGCACGTTGGAAGAATAGTCGTTGGAGCAACTGCAGGATCACGGGTTGATTCGGTCTACATGGGATCACTTCGATCTAATGGAGATTTGTTATTTGGTTTAATTCATATTCTGTTTAGATAAGCTGGAGAATAAGTCAAGTTGTTTCAATATTCTGCTTAGCTTAGGTCCATTACAATCTCGAGTGATGGTTGGATTGTTTGGCTAAGTTGTTTCGAATATAAATAAGCTCCAATAGACATGAATAAAGGCATTGACTATTATCCAAAAATCAAATATTCTGAGGTCTTATTTCTCACCTTAAGCGGAAAATATTCACTCACTCACGCTTTGACTGGGACCGCTATCACCGTTTCAATCAACAAATGTGCCCCCAGTTGCCAGTGCCATATTTATTTCTCTTGGACAGAACTTGCAAGAAAGACATTGATCAATTGTTTATCAGATCAAATCAAACGGTACAGGATTCATAAGCTTTGGTTGAAGAAACATATTCAACAAGGAGCCCAAATGCGTATCTTTTAACGCTACAAATCATGTTGGTGATTACAGAAAGATTAATAACAATAACATCAGAAGAAATATGCCATATTGCCATGTACATGGTATATAATAGATTGAGTGATTGTGTTAAAATACTTGCACCTTAGTTTGGAGAAGATAAAAGGGCAATTTAATTTAGAGCATTGTTAATAACTACACAATAATAACAATAACTTATTTTTTAATATTTATTTCTTTAATCTGTGGTTATAAAATAGTAATTTACGATGAAACAACTTTAATATGATTGGTAGTTAATAAATTTAAAAAAAAAGTAGTTAAATCTTAATCATCCACTAACACTAAAATACAGGTGGCACAAAATCTATAAAAAATCAGGAGTGCTCAGACCAGGAGAGGATCCTGATACGTTATAAAATAGTAATTTACGATAAAATAACTTTAATATATTCACTGCCTTTAATTTATTGAGAGAGTGACCACAATTTAGTAATTGTCAGTCAAAACTCCCAAAGTTATTAATTGAAAAGACTCAAGTTCTTGGTTTCATCCTTGAATTTTATATTTTTTACCCCTAACTTATAATTTATTATGTAAATTGGAGGTGAATAATGAAAAACTCAGGTAAAAGTGAAAAAGGTAGGGCTTCCAAGTGGACTTGACAATAGATTGTAATGCAGACATGCAATGTGGCTTTGCCCGTTTGAGGATCAATTCATACACAGAGACTCTGAGTGCTGTGTGCGCCAACGCTGCGTCCTTAAGACACCCTGCTACTTTGTCCCTGCACAAGCTCATGTTACGGGCTTCGATTGGAAGAAAGTTGGGCCGTTCAAAGGCCACGTGCTTGGGCTGAAGGAGTTTCGGCCTTATTTCCAAGGATTATTTCAAATTTTCATAAATATGTATAATAAAAGTGTGAGACTAATAAGATTATAGGCACTACCGAAATGTAAGAAACATAATCTGGAAATTAAAAGTACATATGACAAGAATATCTTAAAAATAACTAACATTAAAAGAAGAAATCAAGCAGAAGCTTTTTAGTCATTTACAATAAGATAATTTTGCAATAAAAAATTTTACTTGTTTTACAACTTAAAATAAATGGCCTATTGTATTATTATTTTTTTTAAAAAAAAAAAGGAGGATAGATAAACTCTAAATTAATTTTTTAACTTCTTATTTTTTTTACAATTCGAACTTGATGGTTAGATAAAAAAAAAATTATTTAAAAACCATTCAACTGAAGTACTGAACACTTCAGAAAATAAATGGGTCAATGACATGCATAAAAAAGCAAATAAAACTCCATCACTCCTTTAATAACAAATACGACAAAAGACGAAAAAAAAAAAAGAAATTAAGAAAAGGCTGCTTTTCACTTCAATGAGAAGTATCTTTTGTAGATGCAAGGCTGTTTCGGACATTTCCTCGAATTTGGAATTTACTAAAAGATTTGACTTTGCAGTGTTGCGCACTTCAAACGTATTAAGTTGGACCATCTCCCATATATCTTTCACTATAATTAGTCTCCACTCCAACGACAGCTGAGTGTGACCATTTATGAGAATTCTTTCTTCACCAATTGGGCCATCCGGGTTGGTCATGTCGCAATCCTTTTAATGAGCGGCCCAAAAAATCCCACACCCGAGCCCGTTCATTTTAGACCACATATATTACTACATTTGATCTTCACCATGCAGTCCATTATAGTGGTCCACGAGGCCGCACCAAGAGAGAGCATGCCGCTGCCACGTATAAAAATTAAAATTGCATTGATCTTGGATTCATTTGGAAATATATATATGCAGTTGTGGTTAAGGCACTGCATTCGGATCCAACCATATCCCTAAATATCACACTTCAGTTAACAACGTTGCATTAATATTAATGTAACATTAATATTTGGACCAAATAAATAAATATGTGAATAAGATAGCGACAAAAAAAAAAATAGTAATAAAAATCGGCTGAATTTGTTCACTTAATTTACAACAAAATTAATCATTTTTCCTGAGATCAATTAAACAAATTGTCTTAGTAAGACCCTTCTCAATCCAATTGTTTTAATGGTAAATAAGGATACATTAACTAATTGAATCTTGGGTTTTTTTTTTTTTTTTTTTTTTTGGGGGTATGTAATATGTTGATATTTTTCCAAAGTATCCTAAATGATCCCCATATTGGAAAAGGACCCAATAAACGGTAGCTTTTGAAACAGAAGATAGAAGATCCGGCAGCCACTATCATTTCATTTCATTTCATTTGGTTTGCTTTTTAATCTCTTTTTGGGAGTGGGGTGTATGGATGGACACTCATCTTTACACTTGAATGATTTCGATTAGAATCTCAGAAACATCTTTTGTGCGCTCCAAGCTACCTTTGCTTTCTCCCTCGGCCCCTCTGCTTTCTAGCCTTAACTACTAAGTATTTGACTTGGTAAAATGCTCTCCAAAAATACTTCTGCTTTAAACGTTAATCATGCCCCCGAACAAAAATTCATTTTTCACGCTTAAAGATGTTGAGCAAACATTGGTTAATTTCTTTCAATTTTATAAATTTGCATTGAACTTACACCTTACGTACAGAATATTGCGGTAGTTATTCGGAATACGTTCCTTCCCAAGCTAAAAACAAAATAAATAAATAAACAAATAAAACACGTGGATAAGTTCCTTGCTAAGTACATATAGTGTGTGTGTATTAACAAATTGTTTTTATATAACATATTAATATTATTAGAATCTATGCACATAGACCAAACAAAAGAAAAAGCATGTTCATGAATTATCTAAATTATATATTTTAAATTTTTACACTAATTTTTTAAGGTTTTTCGTTAGCGACTTCATTTTTTTTTTTTTTTACTTATAAGGTAAGAAATAGATAAGATTTAAACTAATTTTTTAATCCTAGGTTCTCTATAATTTAAACACTGGTAATCAGTATAATTAAGCTACTTAAAAATTACTGGACCAAACTTCAAACACATCTCATGAGAATGGTGTCATTGTAATGCTTTGTAGGGTTTGAAAACTTTTTCTTTATACTTTCTACAACCCCATTGACCGCCAAAGGGGGCCTTTGCATGATCCTTTACAGGTTACTCGAACCAATAATTATATACTCAAAAGTTAATCATTGATTCCCCCATAGACTAAACGATTGGCATTTGGCGATTTATTACTTGCATTGGATCCCTTAAACAAATTGTGTTCACACCATGCAAAAAACCGTAGGATATTTTTATACACATATAATGAATTAATATTTATTAATAGAGTACAACTAAATTAAACTCTATAAGCTTGATTGTGACATAAGTGTTACACAACACACACAAGAAAATAGAGATAGATATTATTTATATTATTAATATTTTGTAGTAGGAGGGGGAAAAAAAAAAAAAAAGGCTCTAATACATCTTTTTGGAGGTGGGCAAAGCTTTAATTCTCTTGTAAAGTTCAATCAAACGAAAAAAGAAAAATAAAAGGTGTGGATTTTGGGTATATAAAATGGAAAAGACCAAGAAATAAATATTAAAATAATAAAGGCGTTAATGTCTAAAATCTGTGAATCGGTGCATATAGCTTGTGGCTATCACCATTGAAGAACATATTCTCTTCTTCTTTCGTTTTCTTCGATTTTGCTTTCTCTCACTTCGCCACCGAAGGCAAAGGGTAGATAATCCTACGTGGGCGTGTTTGTTACGCGCTGATTTGTGATTCATGCATATCCGACAAAACCAACCAGGCATGTGGGTCCCCAATCAATGGCCGATCAACTCACACTTTTCGACTACCACGTCAACTTATGGGACGCGCTGTGAGGTCACTTGTCTTGTCAACTAGAATTCCACATTTCCATCAGCTTTTTAGATTTTTTCCTTTTTTATTTTATTTTATTTTATTTTTGTCTTTTGGGTTCTGTTTTCGTGTGCGGATGGTAACTGATAACTGTGGGTAACTCGCTCCAACCAAGCATTTCAAGAGACCTGCACTTTTTTCTTTTTCATGTATATGTTTTACAATAATAAATAGGACCCTCAAAGAAGTCGTTTATTAATTTAAAGGAAAAAAAAACAGAAAGAAATAGAAACAGAGAAATTAAGGGGACATAATGAGCTTTTTGCCTTATAACTATGGCCCAAAAGTTTATAAGGAGAGGCAAAGAAAATAAAAGATAAAAAAACTACACAATAAGCATGATTGATTGAACTTACACTTAAGGAAACTATTGGCATGTTGAGAAAAGAACTTTCAAAATCTCAATAAATAGATCACTCTAGTAAGAAAAAATATCACACTGAAATCCAAATTAGCTAAACTAACTGCTACATAATTATTATTCTCTCTATAAGAATGAGAAAATCTAAGATTCTAAATCACATTTGAGAAAATAATCTTACAGTCAATCAACAATTTATCGACAACTAAGGAGAGGATATGAAATCTAATGCTGAAGCAAATGAACAACAAACATTGAAAATACAGAAAGTATATAGTTTTAATTTTTTTTTTTTAGAAGAAAGTAAACCTTTCATTCAAAACAGCACTTCAAATACAATTTGGACCTCTGCTGGTATAGAGTTTACCCAGACATCAAGTGAATTGCTTTCTAAAGCATACTTTGCTAAAGAATGGGCATAAGCATTACAATTTCTGGATACATGTTGGACTATAACTTTTTGAAATTGTTTGCTCTGATTTTGGATATCTGAAATTGTCTAGAAAATTTCTGTTCTGCTACCCCTTGTGTTGTTGATTAGCTCGACTACTTCCAAACAATCAGTCTCTACTATCACCGAGTTCAGATATGCTTCTCTTGCAACTTTAAGCCCCCACTGAACAGCTTCAGCTTCAGCACAACTAACACTTCCTCTCAGCCTTGCATGACTAGTTCCAGCAGCTATTATCTTGCCTTTTGAATCTCTTATCACAGTTCCAAGGCCTACAAGTTGCTTTTGGTTGTTAATAACGGCGTCCACGTTGATTTTGAAAACATTTTCAGGGGGAGAAGCCCACTCTTGCTTTTTCATAATTCTAGCTGGCTTATTGTTTGTTGCCCCCAGAGACCTCACCCTTTGGTATGCTTCCATAATTGATTCAGCTTTTGCTGTTGCTAATTCTGGCTCTAGCTTTTTATCTTCAAATATGAATTTGTTCATTGAGTGCCATACAATCCAACAGTAGACTACAAAGAGTTCCAGCTCAGAATTCCTCAGATTGCTTGCCATTTCTTGAAAAAAATTGTGCATATCCTCCAGGTTGGCCTTAGAGGCTGGGACTGTAATGGGGTCATGACTCCAAATTTTTTTCGCTGCTTTACACTCAAGAAGGGCATGGCTTATGGTTTCCACTCTTTTAACGCATCTTTGATAGATTGGCTCCTTCAATACCTTCTTTTTCCATAAATTTTCAGCTGATGGCAACAGATTTTTAATAGCCCTCCACATAAATATTTTAGTTTTTTCGGGAAGCACTAATGACCATAATGTGTTCCAGGTTTTTGCTTTGTTTCCTGAGCTACTGGAAGCCTTTGGACATTTAATCTTGAGAGCTAGCTAATATTCGCTCTTGACCGAATATTCGCCCCGCTTGTCATAATGCCATAACACTTTATCTGCTACTTTCTGACTTGGGAGAGGAATATTTAGGATGACATCTGTATCTTCTTGGATAAAGTGTTGTTTCAGTTTGTCTTCATCCCACTGATTTCCAGCCTTGATTAAGTCTGCCACCACTGATGTTGCGGCCATTTTTGGAGGAGAAATCGGCTTGAAAGTATCTGGCCTTGGGAGCCAGTTGTCCTTATACACTAAAATGTTCTTGCCACTTCCAATACACCATCTGATGCCTTTTTTAATCACTTGCCTGCCCCACAAGATGCTTTTCCATACAAAGGACGGATTGGAGCCAATACAAGCACTCAAAAATCTGAGTTTTTGTAATATCTTGCCCTCATCACTTTAGAGACTAGGGAGTTTGGAAATTGAAGGAGCCTCCAACCTTGCTTGGCCACTAATGCTTGGTTGAAGCTGGTGAAGTCACGGAACCCCAAACCTCCTCTACTTTTCGCATGGCTGAGCTTGTCCCACCTAATCCAATGAATGCCATTCTTATCTTTTTTCGAACCCCACCAGAACCTTACTATGGCCCTTTGGATGTCATCACATAATCCCCCCGGAAGCTTAAACACACTCATGGCGTAGGCTGGTATGGCTTGGCTACTGCTTTAATAAGCACTTCCTTACCTTCACTGGAAAATATTTTCTGCTGCCAGCTCGAGATTTTGTTTATTGGTCTTTTTCCAGCCTATCATGGATGGGAGGCCTAAGTACTTTTCATGCCTTGAGACCACCTTGAGATTAAAAAAATCTCTGATTGCAATGATCTGCCTTGCTGGAATCTTTCCACTGAAGAACATGGAAGATTTGTCAAAGTTGAAAATCTACCCTGAAGCTTGTGCATAACAATCAAAAAGTTCTTTCAGATTTTTACAGTTTGCAAATGAAGCTCTGGAGAAAATGAGACTATCATCCGTGAAAAGAAGATGAGAGATCGTGACATCCTTCATAAATCTTAGCCCTCTAATCCGTTGTTTTCTCTCTGCTAGCCCCATCAAGTTAGAAAATGCCTCGGCACAAATAATAAAGAGGTATGGGGAGAGGGGGCATCCCTGCCTCAGACCTCTTTCCGGCTGGATAAGTCCTCTTGGCACGCCATTAATCAAGATTGAGAAGGCTGTAGTGCTGGTGCATCTCATTATCAAGCTCACCCACGTTGTAGAAAAGCCAATCTTTACCATCGTTTGCTCTAGGAACTGCCACTCTATTCTGTCATAGGCCTTACTAATGTCTAGTTTAAGGACCACAAGACCATTTTTTCTCCCTTTACTGTGCCTAATTTTATGGAGACATTCATAACCAATAATGACATTATCTGTAATGAGCCTATTGGGTATGAATGCACTCTGATTTGGGGATATAATTTGGGAGAGGATTGGTTTCATTCTATTCGCTATGGCCTTGGCAACAATTCTATACACCACATTACAAAGACTTATGGGTCTATATTTAGCAACCTTCTTAGGTTTTGCAACTTAACCTAAGTATATAGCTAAAAGATAAGAAAACTATGAATTTTATTAGATTGATTTATTTCCTTTAACTACATCAGAATTTGAGCACAATTACATGTGCACACAATTAATTACTTAACCTAACACCAACTCAATCATTTCCACACTCATGTGAATGAGATTTTAAATCTTAGGCTTCTACTAGATGACACACACGAATACAGAATTATATGGTTTGGCATTAAATATTACAAGTATATTTATAAAGATTAGAATAATTGGTAACAAATTGTGATTATGTGATACCAGGGATATCATATTCTACAGCATGAGTACAATTAAATATTTATACTTTTTATTTTTCAAATTATTTGATTGTACCCTAACTGTACCGTAGTTGGACCTTAATTGTATAAAAAAACTTATATCTATGAAATCTTTTCTTTTCATAAAAACAAAAGATCTACATAACCATAAGATTGGAGTTTCTGTCTTTGAACTGAAAATATTACAATTATTTTTAGTGAATCCATTCTGTAAAATGGGGGGGGGGGGGGATGCGAGAGTTAACGGATGATATACAAACTTCGATAATATGTGAAGTTGTAGGAGTACATTTTGATAGATTTCATTTACATTTATGCTCAAAGATAATGTTGCAAACGCTAGGGAAATCAGAAATTTATGTGGGAAGAATATTAAAAGAATTTTAGAAATCTATGTGAGAGTAAAAGCTTAAAAAAGTTGATTTTAAGCCGCAAATTACTTTAGCGATGATTTGAAAATTGCTAGAATGCTGTAGTTTGTTTTTGGCCGTCCATATAGGGCTTTACTGCTCACTCTTTGACTTGTTTGCCCTTTACCAGTAGAAAAGTCCTTCTGGGGGTTTAAGTTGCGGCATTTGTGTATCATTTTTCATTAATTTTACTCAGTTCCATATGGAGGGTTTTGAAAATGCAAGCATTAGTTTCTTTTTATCGTGATTATATATTTGTTCGTTCTCGGGCTTCACGGAGTGGTACTCAAATAAACTTATTTAACTGGTTGTCTGAGTAGAGAAATAACGATTTAAGAATTACAAGAATATGCAATTTTGTTACTAAAGAATTATGAGAGAAAGATCATCATAATAAAATTATATCAGTGATGCAGAAAAAATTTATAATTTAACCCCCAAAAAAAAAAAAACATGTGATGATTTGACGAAATCCGGAAGAAGTACATAGATATAGCTACCAAAAAATTCCATATCTAATTAGAATCTTAAACTATTCTCCCTTGCATCTCCCAAAAAACCGTAGTATCATGCATGGATCCATTAACATAACTTCTATTTATTTCAGCATGCTAGCATGTCTACCGCCATCGAGTCTCCGATTTGCTATATTTCATTTTGTATTTTTGGTAAAGCTTCAATAATTAAACCAATCCGTTTTTGATAATACTTACAAAATATTATTAATGATATGAGATTAATTAGCGGTTGAGGACGATATAGCTAGTACAATATATAGAGAGAACTGTGTTTCCTAGGTGTTAACACACAAAAAGAAAAAAAAAAAAAAAAAAAAAAAAGGGGGGGGAACTAAAGCTATATAAGAATCCCACAAAGCGATATAATGATATATGGCTTGAATTAGAAGCTTCAAAAGGAAAGAGAAAATAAAAGAGGACACTGATCAGTCGTGTCCATTCATGTTGGTCATGTATGACACTCTATGCGTCATCCACCATTCGCATACACACTGACACACTGACACACACACACACACAAGCGGCAAACACATGCACACGCAAAGATAAAAAGCCACAATCATAACCCTAGAAAAGCCCCCATCATTCTTTAGTTCTTTAAACGCTTATTGCTAGATAGATAGATAGAAAGATAGCTATGAGAGTTCCCCTAAAATCTCAACAAAACAGCCAATCCCAACAGAGCCCAGAACGTGTTTCTTCTCCAAATAACAACAACAACAACATCAACAGCGTCAACGTCATAGCAAGAAGCATCGGTGGTATTAGTAATAATAATAACATTCATAGCCGTCGTCCCCATACCACCAATAATATTAATATTACTAGCCCAGCGAACAGCGGCAGCAAGTGCTATGAACCCACATCGGTTCTTGAACTTCGCCGGAGTCCGAGCCCTATACCTGAGTGGGACAGGGACGAGCATATGCTGCGGACTATGGACTGGGAGTCTCTCATCATGGACCTCGGCGGCTTAGATGACGACTGCTCTTCCGACCTTGCTGCTCCACAGTTACAAATTCAACACCACCACCCGATCAGTACTGATGATGAATCCATTGATCGCCAACAGCAATCTGATTTTAATTTCAATTTTAGTTCTAATTTCAATGTCCCAGCAGCCGACGACGTCGTTTCCTTATCATCATCGACAACTCAATATCATAATAACTTCTCTGATCATCATCCTGATGTAGTTTCTAACAACGACAGCAATATGATCGCCATGAATAACCTGGGCGGAGGGTTTGAATTTGATTATAACTATATAGAAGAGCTTATCAGAGCCGCAGAGTGCTTCGACTCGAACGAGTTACTAGTGGCTCAGATGATATTGGCCCGCCTCAATCACAGTCAAAACCTAGTAGGTTCACCGCCAGTAGTGGTTGCTGCTGGGAAGCCGCTCCAAAGAGCCGCGTTCTTTTTCAAAGAAGCTCTCAGCTCACTCCTCCTCAGCCTGCTCAACGGGTTAACTCGGCCGACAAGTCATCTCTTCATCTTGGCCAGAGATCATTCAATCTGTCAGAGCTTACAAGGCCTTCACTGCGATCTCACCCATCCCCATGTTCACTCACTTCACAACCACTCAAGCCCTCCTCGAATCCCTCTTCCTCGACCGTGGATCGGGATCACCACCGTTGATTCACGTCATAGACTTTGACATCGGTTTCGGCGGCCAGTACGCTTCTTTCATGAGAGAAATAGCCGACAAAGCAGCGGCTGCTCGTCACTCTAATTACTCGACATCACTTCGCATCACGGCTGTTGTTTCCGATGATTACGTCACTGAGACAAGACTGGTCAAAGCCAACCTCGTTCAGTTCGCGCGAGAACTCAGGATAGGGCTCCACGTGGACTTCGTGCCGGCACGGTCGTTCGAGATGTTGTCTTTCAAAGCGGTTAAGTTAATGGACGGTGAGAAATTAGCTGTCGTCTTATCTCCAACTGTATTTCGCCGTCTGGGCGGAAATTCAACTGACAACGCTGCGGCTGTTGCGGCCTTTGTCACGGATATCCGCAGAATTTCTCAAACGTCGTCGTTTTTACTGACAATGAAGCGTGGGGGGACTTTGGGAGTGGGACGACGGCGCCGTTTTTGTTTCAGAGGAACTTCGTGAGCAGCCTTCAGTATTACACGATGGTGTTTGAATCACTCGATGCTGCTGCGGCTGCGATGAATGCGGGAGACTGGGCTCGGAAGATTGAGACGCATTTGCTGCGCCCGAAGATTATGGCGGCTGTTGAGGTGGCAGGGAGGCGCGTGGCGCCGTGGAGAGAGGTGTTTTCCGGCGCGGGGATGAGGCCAGTTCAGCTGAGTCAATTTGCCGATTTTCTGGCGGAATGTTTGCTTGCCAAGGTCCAGGTGGGTGGGTTCCACGTGGCGAAACGGCAGGCTGAATTGGTGCTCTGCTGGCATCATTGGGCCCTTGTCGCCACGTCAGCTTGGAGTTGTTAGTTTTTGGCTCGGCTTTAGGACAATATACAGTTCTACTAGCGTATTTATTACGTTATAACCCTCTTTGGTATTGAGAGATTAGGGAATTGTAACTTTTTAAGTATTGGAAAGTTAAAGTTAATTTTTATCCAGTATTTGTACCATAAAAAAATTATAATATCTATACTTTTTTTGTAAAAATTATTTTAAAAATTATATTTATTATATGTAGATGTAATTTTTTTTTTTTTTTTTATTACACAACAACAATAACTTACAAAATTACTGACACTTCAATAAACCTAAATGTAATTATGAAATTCCAAGAAATGAAAATTGTTTGCGTTCACTGAAATTTGTGTATATTTCAGCTAACAGTTTCCTTAAGGTCATTTCGAGATGGCGGCGATTGCATGCATGGCCAGCAGACGTGTGACAAAAAACAAGCAGTTTGTACAAAATACCCTCAGGTGTTATGTTAAAGATAACTGAACTTAATTCCTAATGCACTTGATCATATTGAAAAAAACAATTTTACGTGTAACATTAACTAACAAGCTGAATGTGACAGTAGATATAAAGCATAAAACAAAGAAAGTAATAGGAAAATTTAATGTCATATATTTATTGTTTATGACCAAGAGTGGCCTCAATTTCTTTCTACTAGTACTCAGCAGCTTCTTTTATAATCATCGATTCTCTCCATCTTTGTATCAAATAGTGCATGATTTTTCCATCTTTATCGCAAAATTCTGATGCATTGATGCATCCGATGCGTTGTAGTCCCCAAGCTTAGTCATATTAATGTCATGGACCTGGACTAGCGAGCAAAGAAGACCCCAATGATAGCTACACAAGTTAATAAAGAATAGCAACCGTAGCACTGCAGTTCAGTTCCTTCAAGTTCTTGTTTCTATCTATCAATTCCCAAGCTCTTATCATTTCCCAGATCCCAGCAATTAGAGCGCCTAGAATTTGCCAGTTATTCTGTAACCAATAGGAAGCTGTGAATCCTAAATCCTAACTTCACTGAAGGTTTCCGATTAAACTTAAGTAGACAAAAGCTCCTTCAGTTGTTATCTGCTATATCCAAAGAGCATGAAACTTTCTAATCTTTAAAGTCAATTTCAAATCTCCAAAGAAAATTCCATTTTTCACTTGCTCTTCAACAAAATTAAAGAAGGTTTTGGAGAAAATTAACACAGTACTTCAATCCTCTCGAATTCAAACAATTTTCAAAACCCAGTACACCGTCAACAGGACATGAAATCACGTGATCTTGCTAGTGCTTTCCAAATCCTTTCACAATCAACACAAATCTGATATGCTGCCAAATCCATGTTTAGTCTTTAGCTAATGCCCTGTCTTATCTTTAATTCTGCCACCCATTAGACAAATACTAATAATCGTCGTTCTCCCTTTAACCACCTTCTTTTCTCTATTTGAGCAGCAACAAGAGGTTGGATCTGAGGGTTTCGATAAAATAAGAACTGCTAATGGCTGTTCATGACACAATACCATGTCTTGTAGTTAAACAAAAGCTTTACATACTAATAAGTCACAGACTCTTCTAACAACCATCGATGCCAAGAAACACGAATAAAACGAAAAAGAAAATATATAAATATAGATATCACAAGCAGCAAAGATCACATTTTCAACATATCAAAAGCTTCAAGAACTCCAGTGAGCAACTAAAGATATCTGTCAATCAGAGTATGTTAGTTGATTAACAGACAGATGAACAAGAAAATTTCCCATTACATGCCTGAACAACATGGCAGCAAATTAACTACGAAAACCAACAAAAAAAACAAAAAGGATTAGAAAACTCATGTTGCCACCATGACTGCTAGTCCCTAGCATCACATGGTCTAACAACCAAAAACATGAAAATCCACAAACAACCTGACTGAAAATATTAACAGAAAAGATATCTTTACAGAAGAAAATGCTGATGTTTCTCACCATAATGCTTTTATATAAGAATCTACTTCTTAGCACGATTAGCAAAATAGTTAAGGGCCATCCTTGAAAATTGGGTAAGGGTGAAAAACATTCGCAAGATTGCACGACCCTGCACAATTCCTTCCCTTATGTCCCGTGCAGTCCTAGCCAATTGAGGACTATCTGCTTCAATCCTCTGGCTTGCCACCTCCTGCGACGAAACTAATCAAGTAAAGACGGAGTAAAATTCATTGCTCTAAATCCCTTTCAAAACTCACAGCAAAGAATCTAATTTCAATGCTATGAACCTGATGGATTCATGTTAGTCAACTGACGCAATCTCTCCTCAGCTATGCGGACAGCTTTAGTTGAGCTCCTAACACCTTGGGTTATCTCCTGGCTGCATGTACCAAAAAAAAAAGGGTGATTCAACTTATGAGTCGGACTTGCTAGAAATGATTTGCTTATGAGTATATCAGTTTATAATGCTAACCCCAAATCACTAAGCTCCATCGTTAAGTCACTAATCTCCATGCCCGATAACCGAACTGCAGCCATTGTCTCCGGAAGCTCTTCCCTCGTGACATCCATCAACTTCTCTAGTGACTCCGCTGCTCTTTTGAGAGCCTAGATTAGACTTAAATCAATTACAAAATAAATATAATAATAAAAACTTTGCAAAAATCCAAAATTCCCTTGAAGAACAGTGAAGATAGAAATTAAAAACCAGAAGTGTCGGGATTGCAGAGAAGAAAAGCCAAGTAGCTGAAACTGCCGCCTGCAAAGAATCATAAATCAATCAAAATGAACAAGAAATCATCATTTTTTTAAAAATTTTTGTCCCTCAGTTTCAATTAATAACTACGCAATTATTATAAATGAGTGATAACAAAGCTAATATAAAATTTTCTCCAACGCCAAAACTTGTAACATTCAACATCAAACTTCTAACAATAAAAAATTTTAACAATGCAAACAATAAATAAATAAACTTATTATAAATGATGAATAAAAATTATTTTGCTTTTAAACAAAAATCGAAGAAAAATTTACCGCGCAAGCAATGACATTGAGCACGAGGATGTGGCGGTGAGTGAGGTTCCACTGCGACAGCTGCAGAGAAGAAGAGGATGATGAACCGACGGACGTCGTGTAATGTGATGAAACCGACAGCTCTGATGACGCCAAATACTCAGATTGCGCAGACGGCCGTCGAAATCGAAGCGGCGGCCTCAGACATAACGGCAAACGATGAAGCGAGCAGTGATGGTGTCTACTGAAGCTGTAATTACTAAAATCGTGATCGATAGTGGGGTTTGCTGATTGAAACTTCAATGTACCGAACATTTTGCTCCGCGAACTGAAGAGAGAGAGCGCCTGGTGAAGGTGATGCCGTACGACGGCTCGCGTCGTCGTTTTACTCCCCTTAGATCGCAGTCTCCGTCTTTGGTTCTTCATTACGGGCTTTTGAGTTTTGGCCCAAGACAAAACCTAGGAATGGGTAATTACATTGGAGTCCCTACCGTCTACGTCATCTCGGAAACGGACATAAACAAGTTCGTTTCGTTACTTTAACACGAAACATGCTCGCGGCTGTTGGTACTTGACTGCTTGGCATCGAAGAACAAAAATTTTTCCCACCAAACACAATTTTAACCCTCTTATCATACTCGAGCGACCGACACAAAATGCATTCACCGAATTATGTCCAGAGCAATTTCACATTACAATGTCTTTTATTAATGCAGCCTCTTTATTAATTTATAACCAAGCGTCAAACTTTGAACATGTCACGTTGAACTTGTAAATATCCTTTCTACAACTCTCGGAAGACATCACAATTTACAGTCCGCGGGAGAGAAAATGAAAAGAGAGATATTTCTTTTGCCATTTACATCTCATATTTACAGAATAATGCCCTCAACTTCCCCTACAAAAATTCTTGATCATCTTTCCCACCCCCTTTGCTATTACACACTATACAGATACAATCATGCGATTCTAATTGGAGAATTTTAATTAGAATATATCATCATCGATTCCCTTTAACTTTTTCCTTTTTCATCTGTGTTTGAGGATGAATCCCCGAGTTCAAGCTTAACCGGCAACCATTCATCCGATGCTGACCAGCTTGGAATCCAGGGCAGTGGGATAATGCCAGAGACCAAAAATGGACTGGACAATTTTTCACACAATTTTCTCGTCCACCTTGACAACCTCGAGGACTGTGGCGTTGCAAAAGAAGCATCTCACGCAATTTAGAAGATGCCGACTTATACACCCGTGACAGGACCGATGGGAACACGGCACAAACTGTGCATCTGCTTCACTTGCATAACAGATGCAGCACATGCCATCATCGGCATCTATTTCTCTCCCACATCTTGTTCTCTCCATTTCTTGAGCCTCAATGTGGCAAAGAACAAGGCTCAAGAAGCACTCCAGTTGTCCTAGTTTAGAAAGATATGTATCTCCTCTAAATGATCCAGCCTGGTAAAACATTATGGTAAAAGGAAGGTAAAGAAATTGAATTTGAGTGTGAAAGTTTGGAAGTAAACAAAAAATAGTAATCTGCAGTAAAAGCATTAGAAAGTCGGGGAGGAAAAATTATACACGAAATAGCACACACAGGCAGACACAAAAAATAATATACGAAACAAAAAATAATCTGGGATTCTCTGAGAACATGATAGCATGCAAAATGTAATCAAAGAATCAAGGGATTTTAATGCACAGGCATACAATTCATGGACACAGCATATATTCTAGGAATGAGAGATATTAGAGACAAGAACTAACCCAGTTGTACTCCAGTAAGTACTGGAATCCACAGTGAATGGTATCCGGGCAGTCCATGCTTGAAAAGACGCCCACAACATCGTTCTGGACTCTGCATTCAGACTCTGCACTAGCATCCAACAAATTCAAGATTATACCCACAAGGGGGGCTAATATCATGCCTCGATTTACTTTCTCTAAAGATTGACCATGTCGTCTTAGTGACCTACAAAACAACATACCATAAAGCAGATGATCAAAATTTAATAAAAATCAACCAGCCATGAATAAATTCTTTAAAAGCAGCTTATCAATAGGTAATCAATTGCAAATACCACCACACAGTATATTGACAGTAATGTTGACTGGAATAATGAGTGACGGGAAAAAAAATAAAAAGGTACCAAATATAGAGGAAAAACAAGCAGCCATGAGTTCAATTCACTAGCAGAAGAACTTACAAGTCAAAAAACTCAGCATCAGCTGCTGAAGTAACATGATTTAGAATAAAAACTATCAATTCTGTTAGCCTCCGGAGGTTTGTATCAGTTCCGGACAGGAATGCTTGAGGGATCTCATGGGTACAAAATTCCAAAACCCTAGTCAGATTGCATGAGAGATCAAAAATGACACAGCATTTCTTTTGCTGAAATTCAGAAACCTGCAAAAGAACATATGATTAACAATTACAAAAGATCAAGACAAAGAAAAATAGGCGGAGCTGGGGGTTTCAGAAAAAAGGCCACAAACTAGCACTTTTCACTATTCTGTTACATTTACGTATCAATTTTTGTATATATTTTCTGTAACTTATTTCTTGTGTGTAGATAGAAATGAAAATAACAGTACTCCCCAGATCAGAGCAAGGACGAATTCCAACCTATGTGTTTGGTTCGAGCTATTTGTATATATCCTTTCTGTGATAAGCTATTCAGCCGATTAAGGTTATAATTTAATTGATTAACAATATTGTGTAGCAAATAGTTTTGGTCTAATTAAAATAACAAAACCGCTGGATAACAGCACAGTCAAAACAACCAGTACAACTAATAAATGCCAGACTAAATCACAGTACTCATGAGCAATAAAATCTTCATCCCAAGTCATCACTACAATTATTGACAAAAGTCCAGTAATTAACACACATTCATATAAATAATCAGGAAGACCAAATTGCATAACTAGGTTGATATGGTGCAAGGAGACCATGCGTCTCTCACTTGATTTAGTAATATAGCCATAATATCATCCATTAATCATCCGTCAATATTTGCCAAATATTCTCGTCAAACATTTTATTGTAATTCCTCATTCGCAGATCTTTTCACCAAATCACATGCCTCTCACGCTTTCGTCATGGATCCCTTTACACACTATATGCCACAAGTATTGCAGAAAACAGAAGTTGGTTGTCTTACAAAGGTTTTGAAGAAACTAAAAACAAAAAAATTGAGGAAATGTGACATGAAATTAACAATTCATTGCTCTATGATTAATTGTGTTTGAGGGTAAAGACTATTCATACCTGGTATTTTTCTTGCATTTCTCGAATGGAAATTGAGAATTCCATCATCGTCCAGCTGAGCGTATTAAATAAACGATTGAGAAAAGTTGAGAATAGCCCCTCATCATTGATACAAGCTTCACGAAGCAGTCCCTGAAGGCAAGTGAGGACCAACCGTCAGAAGTTATAATACACAAAAGATAAAGAAACAAGCTATAAGAAATGGTCCATTGTTCACCTGAAAAATAACTGATGATGATGACGATTCTCCATGCTTTGAGGAACCAAAGCCATGACCCTTACACAGCCGCAGAAGAATATTAGTAACTGGAATCCAGGATCGATTATCAAATGCTGAAATTAACGCCTTTGGAAGTCTAAGACTAGCAGCCTCATTGCTCTCAAAAGCAGCCAAATAGTCTTTATACTGAACCAGGACCGATATAGATTGCAGAAGAAGATCCCTCAGATCTGCACTTGATATCCTTGGATCATTGAAGTGGGTAACCACAAAAGTGACCTAATCAACAAAAATCTCAAACTCAGAACCCATGGTAGAATATATTTTGAGCAAAGCTTATATTAGAAAGAAGCCATGGATCGTATGGACATCTTAAACACCACAAACAGTAAAAAGCAGCAGCTGAATCTCTGATATACCAAAAATGGAGATTAGAACTATTAAATGACAACCTAACCTTTTACAAAGAATTAATGAAGCATTCGGCAGCTTAGTTGTCTTACTAATAGACACAGAAAACTTAAGAAGTGGGCAGATAAATTATATGAGACAACCCATTCTTTCAATTAAGTAGTGCTCCCTTACATTTTGATCTGTTAACTGCAAAGGCAAACAATTGTTTCCCAAAAATCTGGCCAGTTCACTATCCCTTCAGTCACTCAAGGACCAAATCACAGGAAAAGAATACATTTCAACCTCTTGATTGTATTAAGTATTTTCATAAAGGTAGCAGAAGGGTGTAAAATTTAATTTGCTGTGAGAACAACAAATCCAGAGAAGTTGGCTTTGATTCAATGACATAAACATGATAAAATAGGTAAAGTGTTTGAAGATGAGGCCAGAGGTTGATTTGCCATGGTACGATGCAAAAAAAAAAATCCATTGTGCTTTATAAGAAAGCCTTGACATAAGCAGGACAGTTATTTGAAGTGATAAAATTGATGACTGAACAAACTACATAATGGAATTCACGAACACCTACTTCCCATTACCCAATATCCAGCAACAGATCATGGAAATCCCCTACAAACCCACATGTTCATATTTTTCATAATGGTTTGTGTCTTGGTAAATACTAAATACACCATAAAAGGAGTAAACCGGACATGAATATAATAATAAAACAAGAATAAAAACAAAACAGGGAGATTAAGAGATGAGACGTACAAAGGAAGCAAGTCCTTGCTTGATAAATATTGTAGAAGGAACAAATGGAGGATCGCTTTTACGTAAGACGTGAAAGCAGTCAACCTGACAGTGTCATCACGTTATTAGCTAATAAAAACTCACTAAACATGAAATAGAAGTGAACAGCGCAGAAAACACAAAACATTACAGACGTGACACAGCATCACATTCGAATCAAAAACATATAATGCTTCAGTGAACCTGAGTCAATAAAAATTCATTCTTCAAAACCATATGAAGAACATCTAGAACCCAATTTCATTTTTATGAATTTTTTGAAATACTTTTGGTTCCAAAAATATGAAATTAAGAACACCAGAAAAGCATATACCCTCCCCCCCCCTCCCCCCAAAACAAAAAAAAAAAACCCCAAGCTGAGCTTTGTATTCACATATGCCTACAAAGTCAAACGTATAGTTCTTTCTAGCAGAGAAGTGACACAAGTAAAAAATATAGCCAGAATAATGTACCGACAGCCTATATTAGGATTGAATGCTATGACACGAAAAACAGGGACAGATTTATTCATAACTTAAAATCTCACTCTGTAGTTGCATCAACTAATTCCATAATGTCCTGCAGAAATTGCAAACATTTCTGTCAAAATGCACTACAGACTGCATCTGTTTGATCTAATTCCAGCAGTCATAGCAAGTGAGAATCCAGGAAGAGATATACTATTTGATCATAAACAAATCTAAATGCACATGTACACATACTATAAACTCTCGTTGCAGATGGTTTTCATATAGTTTCTTGTTACTTAATTAACCATATACAAGAAGAAAAGCTTACCAGTGCTTCAAGGTAGAATTCAGGAATATAAATGAACACCGAATCCACTTTACTAAGAACCAGAAGTAGCTGCACAACCCACACGCATGTTGCATACATGCCTCTTTGTTTCCACCGAGAAAATAGAGAAATGCGATACCTGAACAGGTATGAAAAAGGGACAAACTGATAAGAACATAGACAAGCAATGAATTAAACACAGTTCTCATAGCCAGAAAAGAAATTGCAAGTTTCTACCAAGCTTTTTCCCCAGAAAACGTAACATTCAAGATTGTCGAAAACTGAATAAAACAACATCATATCGACAACAAGATCATGCAAGGCAAAGCTCTAACACTTTTCCAACTGTTCTTCATTATAATTTTGTGATAAACATAAAACATGTCTACCATATGGAGGGAAAAAATGCTAGTATTGACAATGACAAAAGTAGAAATGCTCAACAGATGGTCTACAGACCTTGGCAGGGAACTGCCACATGTTTAAAAGAGCATATGACTAGGCAATCAGATAGCACTTGGCCAGGGTACAACTGAGAAGGGAAAAAACAGTTTTCTAACATAATGAAGTTTGTCACCTCCAATGAATTCTCTTAAACTATATTTAGCAAGCAATTAACAAGCAGAAGTGGGGATTAACCCAACTGAATAAAACATAAATTTGGAATTGCATTGATCCCACCTACATATTTAAACAAAAGCAATTCCTCCATAAAAATAAAACTGACACCATTATACAACATTGAACACAGAATGCAATAAATAAGCACGTCTGGCCCAAGAAGCACAACAAAGCTTTACCAAGTGCAGCAATAGTCCTCTAGAAGCTATACGGTGACATAAAACTGTAGAACTTCTTAAGCACCTAAAACTTCATTATATCTAAATGGTAGATTATTAATATGACCAAAACCAGGCAAAACCACAATACAGACAGAATGGGGAAAAAAATCTTAAAAATGATAAAGAAATAACATCTTGCATACACTCCTAGATCTGTTTGTTGATCAGTTCATCCGAGAACCTATAGCTCAGCACAGAAAATCTTAAATCGTCAACAGATGCGAAAGTAAGTCAACTTTACAAGCTATTCCTCCTGGTCATCTTACCAATGCCTGACACAATCAATAACTTCCTCACGATAGTTATTACGAGCCTCCTTCAACCGCTTTAATTGCTCATTGCAAGCTCGTTCTCTTATTTGTTTATCAGTTTCTTCCAGCAGAGATATTGACTGAGACTGATGAGACATGTAATAAGATGCCTACAATAAGGAAGAACTACTTTTAGATCTAATACAACTGCCAGAAAAATAAAATGAGGTCTATGTGGATAAAAAAATTGCCAGTATAAAACTGTTTCCTGAACAATATTTGGAGCAATGCACAAGCAAGCAAAAACGCGGGTGGATGTGAAGCATGCAGACCAGACCATTAACCAAAATACCAGAAATACAACAAAAATTGTTCCAGGACGATGACTGATCCAGGAGATTCAGAACTTGGACAGCAGAGACGTATCAAACAGACAATTCCCCGGCTTTTCAAAAAAATCTAACTCAAACATCGCAAATCCTACAAACTTGGAAGATAGAATTAGAAAACACAGACAGATTGTTTTCTTTCTATGTTATAGACATATGGATTGTTTTCTTTCTATGTTAGAGCCATCACACTGTACCAGCTACTTGAAAGATGACACTCAGCAGTAATTCATTAGCTGAATCTTCTCAACTTCGGTTCTGTATTCCTAACTGTGATCCCATCAACAATTACATGTGTAATCAAATTTCCAACAGAGAATGCAGAAAAGTTTAAGAAACTTAAGTTCATATTGATGAGAAGCAGTACTTAATCACAGGCAGCAAATAAATTCCAACTTCATAACTCGGGGACAAATATTAGAACTGAACAAAGAATACAATTTTGTTGAAATAACAAATATAAAGAAGCAAAAGATATTCCAGTATTTCCTGCCTATTTCACATATATAATACCCACTAATCACAAGCTCCTCCTCTGGTGTATAGACACATGCAATTATGCTTCTCTTTTCTCAAATAACACAAGGTAATGGTATGACATAAACAAATGCACCCATAACGTTCTGTATGCTTTTAAGTCTCCGGAATATTTTTCTTAAAAACAATGCACAACACATCACAACATGCTCAAATTCACAAGTACGGTTGGTGATAACTGTAAATAAAGGGTCAGCAACAATTACTGACATTATAACCAAAGACAAAAAGGAGAGAGCCTGAAAAATTCATTATTCCAGCTTTTTGTAATATGGTTACTTTCGCACTGCATCTTCTTTTCAGACTTTCACAAATTTCATATCAAACCCAGGTTGAAAAATCAGTAAGATCCAACGCAACAAAAAAGCACAACATAACAGAATTAAAAGTTTTAATAGAAAACACAGAACACTGAAAATTAATTTTGAGAAAGTTTTTACCCCACGATCACCTCACCTGCTTAAAGTTCGGTGCAAGACCAATATGATACAACAACAGCAATGCATCCAGAAGCTCCTCCTCTTTCAGTGTAGCTGCAGACATATTATTCTCTCTCGGTACAGTCCTCATGTGCCGTACTGGATGATAACCAAAGTCAGATTCAGATTGATCACTGGTGCTAGGTTTATCAGCTATCTCATCATTCAAACTTCCTGTACTACACTCTGCAGCAACATGTGCAGACCTTTCAGGCACTGAGCTGCAATGGCCCCGAGAACCTTTAGTTGCATTTCTAACTGGATACTTCAAACTTCTCACAAATTCAGCATCGTAACTGGAGCAACAGCATGGTTTCTGCTCAGATAAATGACACACTCTAGTTTCTTCATCATCCATACAGCCTTCCTCCCACCGGATCACTTCAGCATCTTGATCATCTACAGGGTGAGATTTCAATAGATGACTAAATGATCCACCAAGCCTGGAAATGTCAGCTCAAGAAGATCATTCTTAAGAAACAACCCTATGGGAAAGCTTTGTTGACCACCTCTATGCAAAAACCAACATTGCAACCATTTTTTTCAGCTCTCTTCAACCAGCTACATCTGTCACCTATGGCAAACCCTTCTGACAAAAAATGGAGTATCACAGTATACAAAGAAACAAGAACAGAGTTACTTGAAACTCCAGGAGGTGGTAAACTGCGATCTGCTCCTCTGTTCTTCAACAAAATGTTCTGTATAAATGTCCTGAACACAGATCCCGGGAATTGTGGGGGCGAAATAGGTGGTATGAATTGTATCACTAATAGACATAGCTCTCTATGCTTCTCCTCAATCTGCAAAATTACAAATTGTTTTCTTGACAAACGGAAAAGTTCTAAGCAGTGGATAAAAATGATAATACAAACAACTAGACCCCAATATAAAGATAATTCAACTAATGTTGCCCCCAGACAAGCCATTCAAGTAACCTCCAAAGAAACAAGTTTTTATATCAAATACTACACTTGTGTAACATATGAATTCAAAAAAGCATTCAACAGATATAAACATCTGAAACAGTTTGGTAAGATTGGTAAAAACATTATATGCACCAAGAGTAAATGAGTGTTTTTGTCTCACAGCTGCTTTGCAAGAATACCTTAATATCTGCATACTTCACTATTCACCTTAAAAATGATGTTATAAAACTGAACACTAATATGAAGTTCATCTTCCCAGTTATAAAATCTATGGTAGCAAAGGCCCTCAAAAACATCAAGTCATTCATAGTTCAAAACTTATGAAACGCTAAAGTTAGAACTTCATTCTGCAGAATAAGGGCATACCTTGCTGACTGCCTCCGATAATGCAGTTGTTGTCAACATCATGCTACTTTCATAGGATACATCCTCACATGAACCAGGCCACCAAACAGAAGGGATCATGCACTGAAGATCCTGTCTATTTGGGCTCTTCCTTGACAGAAATCCTTCAAAAATGAATTCAAAATCTAATGAATTCCACCACAAGACCATCAACTCTTCCCGTCTTAAGATATGGCATGCCAATGCAAGGTAAGGATATGACCCTGAATATGGGCATTCTGTCAGAACCATTGAAGCTGTTTTGCAACCACAGGAAAGTGCCTGTATGATATGCTCAAAAATCGAATGTGATCCTTGAAATTGTAGAAAGACATCAACAACTCTGTCCAGACTGGAATAGTCATGTGGCACCTGCAGTCCAAATACCTCCATCATAAATGACAGAAGTATACCCCATCCAACATACTCTATATTCCTTGCATCTGCTTCAAGCAGAGAGAAGAACTCCTCACATATCCCATGAGAGACAGGATCGAATATTTTTTCAAGTGAGACGAACCTCTTCAGTCTCCTGGATTTCTCAACTGAAGAACGCTCAGCCCTATCCATTCCTAACAGTCTCGATAAGCACTGGAGCAACTGGGTAGCAAAAGCATTTACAGGTGGTGATTCTTGAAGGGGAAGGTAACAGTTGATTGGGTATTTAAAGGGGCGGGCACCGAAGTTCAGCACACACCTTTCACCTTGAGAAAGAGAGATAGCTGGATAATACCCAAATCCGGGCCCCATCTTATGGATACCAGAAAATGCTACTCAAGTGAAACACCATTTCTATAAAATGAAATCGTCAGAATCCAAATCTATACAGCATCCAATGATATCACCAGCGACCCATGATTGAACATATTGCTCTGCTTCTTTATTCCATTTCTTAACCCTTCTCCCATCAAAGGCATATGAATCATCAGCATCACCTACACCCTTATGGTCAGTGAATGGGCAGGAAAGAGTTGCCCATCCGAGCTGTTGTACCCCTGAAGTCTCTAAGGTCACTTCGTACATCCATTTCCCCTTCCAAACACAAACATTAGCTCTTGCACTACTAAACATTGCCAAGCTCTCAACCAGCAAAGGTGGCTTAACAATTCGAACATCCCCGCACCTGCTGGATTCTTCAAGACCAACAATATCTTCCATTTTCAAGAATACCTATCCCATCCCTGTTAGCGACCACAGCATCCGAATTCAAATAAAATTTTGAGAAATCATTCTTAATGATAGAGCGGACTAAATTTTTGTCAACCGGACAAGTCAAAGGACCAAGTGATTTGTTGGGAAGACCAAATATATACTCAAGAGTTTGCTCCACAGACTGATGGCCGAAATCATCGCAATAGGAAATGAAATGTGATTTCGATGAGTTATCCTTTCCATCATCACCGTTCAATATCACGGCCAAACCAGAAGAAAGCCCACCAATCCGTAGGCCGTCTTCCGCCATTCCCAATTATGAACTGTTCGTTCAAAATTCAAATATTCCAACCTATTCCAAAGTCAAATACACCTCTAGAGAAAACCAAAAACCCTCTCCAAACAAAACAAAAGTTTCAAGAACCTAATAATCTAATCTACCGCCTTCATGTCGTCACCCCTGAAAGTTTAAGAATTCGAGCACTTAGTACTCCATTTCAACAAAATAAAGCTAAATAATACCATTTTCACAGCTTGAAAAAGAAAACTAGCAAACAAACAAACTTATTCAAAATAAAACAACTTTCCCCATTTTCATCATTCACAGCAAAAACGAAACACCAAATCAATACTAATACCAATCACTTGAACACATAACAACTGTTTATATTCATTTCCACGTAGCCTACAAAGCCAAACATATGAAAATTTCATCTTCTTTTTTTTTTTTAATCTTTCAAACAAAACAAAATCAAATCACTTAAAAAAATATTTGTTTTTCAAAAATACTTATATCAAATAAACTGGTTTTTAAAATATGAAAAAAAAATTACCTCTGCGTCTTCATGTTGTAATTAATACTCGAAATGGCAAAGGCGGCGGTCGTCTCGTGCCAGCCAGCTAGGGTTTCCACACGCCATTTAATTTAGAGCGAAAGCAAAACAGAAAGTCTTGTAGAGAGAGAAAGCGAGTTCTCTTTTATTAATTTTGCATTTTTATTTATTTATTTTTTCACGAGGAGAGAGGACTCTATAATCGCCATTCGCCAAAAGCCCGGGCAAAGAGAAGAGGCGACGCTAAGTAACTAACGAACGAACGAACCGGGGTTCAGGTTTCAGGTTTCTGGTGTTCGAGACAGCTGACTGTTGGGGGAGGGGCGACGGACACGTGGCGGTAATTGTTTGGAACCTACGCAGTGATGACGTGGCGAGTGATGTTAATTTATCGCGCCCGGCTCTCGAGATAAAGAGAAGAGAAAATGGACCAATCTTTTCAGGATTTGCTTCCACCGTTTGTTGTAAAACGACCTTTTTTTTTTTTTTACATGTGCCGTTACTGACTTACTGTAACTCGGTCAACGGTTCCTAACGTCTTGGGAGTTAAATCTGAAGATTAATAATAAAAATAATAAATTTAAAATTTATTACGGTAATAAATTATCTTTTTTGTTCTAATAGAAGCTTTTCTCATCACTGAGCTAGTAAGCTATGTGTGTATATTGTGAGTTTATCCTGAGAATATTTAAAATTAAATCGAAAAATCGACTCAAAAGAAAGAGAGATCTAGATTTTCGACTATAAGAAAAATAAATGTTTATTCTTCCGATACACAAAATAAAAACTTAAATAAAAAAAAATATACGTCAAACATAAATAGTAAATTAAGTACATTTTTCTTTTTTAAGTCAATAACTAAATTAAGGCTTAAAATTTTCTTTTTAATATTTTAAACGTTAGGATAAAAATAATACTTGCCACACTATCAAATATGATAAAAAAGAAATTTTATATTTTTTTAAAAGAGTCTGGTTATATTAAAACTGTTTTAAAATGGAACACGTCTCATAATTACATAATAAAAATATATATTTTTTTTATTATTTATTAATTTACGTGTACTCTACCTTACAACATTTACAATATAACCATTAGCTTTTTAAAATGCTAAAATAATTAATAACAGAGTAATATTTTCAATAATTAATGATACTTTTGCCGCCAAATACTACTACTGAATTTATCAAAATAATTCATTAGAGGAATCAACCAATTCAAACTAAAACACGACGTAGAATCCCAATCCAGATATCGATTCTACACGAATTTTTTTTTTTTTTGCCTCGTCTTGTTTGAAGAGAACATTCCAAAAACTGAAGTGCCCACCAAGTGTTCGACCATGTGCGCCCCAAAAAAAAAAAAGATTTACCGTAAAAACGAAAAATTATTCTTACCGGCAGATACAGGCAACAGCAACGCAACAGCGCGCGCACTAAGGCTTAGCATACTTTAAATGATTCGGCCTAAATTCGATTCTCTCTTATGAGTTATGAGTCATTCAAAGTGCCCACTGTTCCATTTCCATCTCATGTGCAAAAGATTGGAGTCAACTGACCAATAGCTTTGTCATTTTTCTTCTTTTTATTTTTAATTAATTTATTTTTGTTTTCTCTCATGGGTTTTGTCCGGTTCCTTTTTCTATGGAAGTTTCAGGCTTTAGCCGCCTTTGATTATTGTCACTGATTGTGGCTGCGATTGGGGAAAATCGAAAGGGATCGTTTTCGGAGAGTTTTTGTTCAAGTGAAAATTTTCCAAATATGGGATATTAAAAAATGCTTTCTAGAAGAAAAAGCGTAATATTTTATATAATATGTATTTAGAAAAACAAGAATTTAGATGAATCGAGAAAGATTAGATGAGATAGACGTACCATGATTATCATGTCCGGTTAGAAAAAGAGTTAGAAATTTCATTTAATATGTGCAATTTTAGACGATAAGAGGTACAATATTTTTAACAAATATTAATTTTAGGAATGATGAGTTTTGGGTTTGGCCTTTTAGATTACTAGAACTATCATGATCCTTTTAAGTCTCTAGGGAGGAGAGGGTTAAGGCTTTCACGTACAATGACAAAAATTATGAGAATCATGGGGGCCAATAGACGTAATTAAGTTTATTGTGATTGAAAAATGTGATGATGATCATCTTCAGGAAAATAAAGAAAAAGAAAAATTGTGTTTAAGAGAATGTTTTTGGCTGTGGATGTAAATATGATTTATATGAAGAAATATAATCTAATGTATCCATCTTTGAAAAGAATAATTTTCATATTATGAAAAGGAGTTAGATGGTACAAATAGATAACCACATCATTTGCGGGCTTATCTAATAAAATTTGGAAGTATCAATCATTTAAATTGTGGGAATTATGATAATTATTTAAAAGCATCAATCAAAGAATTATTTAAATTGTTATTTTAATTTTAAAAATAACTTTTAATTATTTAAAACATCAAATATTTTTTAAAAAGAATCAATCATGTGTTTTTCATATTTAAAGAGTGTGTGTTGAGTGATGTTATCTTTTTTTTTATCTGATATTACAATGGGGACAAAATTTTAATTAGATTAATAGCATTCGATAATTAAAATTATTGGAGACAACATCTTAAGCAAGTGGTATTAGTGATATTATTACTTTAACAAAGGCATCAATCAAACACTATTACAAATTATTATTTTAATTCCAAAAATGATTTTAATTATTTAAAACCATCGAATTTTTTTTGTTCCAAAAAAATCAATCACGTGCTTTTCATATTTAAAGAGGGTTTGCTAAATTAATGCCATCTTAATTCTTACTTTTTGTAATCAAAATTTTACAATGCGGACAAAATTTCATTACGAATGAGTACCGCATAAACGGTAAGAGTATGCAAATAAATAGTACTCGCTCTACCGAAGGAACACGTGACATGCCCCGGGACCGGCCAGATCATGTGATATGTGGATCTGGAATACTGACATTAAAGGTTCCACCGAGATACACGTGGAAGTTTATGACATTTTTTGGGTAAAAAATGGACAGGTGGCACCAAATGTAACAAAAGTTGTGTGATTCTATGTGATAACAAAATTGCACAAGGCCCCAATTGTGGCTAGTAGGTTTTTAGTCTTTCATAAAAAGTGAGCCATTCGTTTATTTGACAAAATCACATGTTATCTTTTACCTTTTTTTCTTTTTTTCTTTTTTTTTTTGGCCTCGTCTTGTTTTGGAAATTTCGAGTGCTATATTGACGCCATTCTAATATTAAAAAAAAGATGAAAATAAAAAATTTTATTAAAATATCGCATGAGATCAAATAATTTGAAGATGGAAAAAGCATAGTCCAAATCGCGCCATTAGATTACAAGCCCAGCAGTTTCGAGTCCCAGTACATTTTGGAACTTTATTAACTCCACTCCTGAATTAATTCAATTTTGTATTTTTTTTATTTATTGTATGACAAGTTACGGGATAGAGAAACTCCAATAAATATTTCTATGACAATGATTTTCCACGGTTACATTGTTTATGAGATGAGGGGTTAGTAATAAAAGATTAGTATAGACAAACTTTTTGCACTAACAAGGAAATTGCATCAAGGACATGTTTGGCATCCTAGTTTAGTCAGGTACGTACTGTATATTTTATGCTGAGGGCATAAGATACGCTTGCAGCAAAGACGAGCCTTGTTATTTTAAGAGATTTTTATTTAAATATGACAAAATCATGCACAGTTTATATAAACATGACAATTTTTATTCAATTGTCAACAAAAGCATGTGGCAAACACTCTTAAGTTATTATCAAACACTTACTAAAATCATCATATTCCCCCAACAAAATTCAAATAGCTCTAAGAAAATCTTCAACACAATTTTTATACATCATATTTGCTGCTGTATGAAGCTGCATGCTCTTGAAAGAAGCTACATTGTCTTCAATATTTATCATAAGACTTTGTTGTTTTTATCGATCCTTTTTTGGTAAAATGTGATCGATTATACTTAGATATACATGTTATTTATCATTTTTTTTAATCTGTAATAGATGTGTTCATTTGATTCATGGTTATAGATTGTGTTCTTGACTTCTAGACTTTTAGGCTTCTAGATAAGTCTATAAATCTGGAAGTTGAGAACTAAAGAATAGAAGTCTGGAACTTTTAACATGTTATTTTTGTTAATATTTTTATTGTCATCACATGATTTTTAGGTAGATGGATATAGTATGCATTATTGTCTTGTTCAATAGTGAATGGATTAATCAAAGCAATGAATACAAGTTCAATGCCTTCACCACAAAAGGAATAATGTTGCATTCCTCTTTGACATATTCCCAATTGCTTGAAAAAGTAGCTCAAACTATTGGAATTGGCATTTAAGAGGAAGGAATTATTATAAAGTTCAAATCCAATTCAACAAATCTTGTGCCACATATGGAAATAATCTCAGGTGATGGCATGCAATTATTTTTGCATGAAATTTTTCGTGGTTTTGCATATAGAACACCTAACGTAGGTTAACTACTCCAATACTACAAGCAAATCCGAATGGAGAGGATAACCAACATTTGAACAATTCGTGGGAGGAAAGTCATGCCTATCCAACATTTATGCCATCAACATTTTCCAATGAAGCTATGGAAACTAATCGAGAATGTGAGATTAGCCCTAAACATTTTTCTCTTAGATCTGATTTACGACAGGAAAATATACCCAATATAGAGCCCATGGATGAGCATAAGATTGAGCCAACCGCTAATAATACTTATATGCCTAGAAACAAAATCAATTTTCTACCAAGTAGTAACACCGCAAGTACTAATGATGCATATCAATGTATTGAAAACATTATGAGTAATGAAGTTGTTAGTGACAGTGATGAGTCATACTTTTATTTTTTAAGTTTTTTCTTTTATTTTTTAAGTTAGCTACTGCTAAGGGTATTTGTGTACTTTCACTTATTATTGCGTCATATTCTTGGCATGTAAACAATTGAGTCATTCTCTTCGCATTTAACGTGTGTTGAGTCATATCTTGCGTAATTTCTTGTTATTTTAACCACATTTACCTAGTTAACTAGATCAATTTACCCCTTGGATTTAAACGGGTCTGGTCATTTTCTTTTTTTTATTATTATGTTTAAACAAATAATATTATAATAAATTTATTTATCCTAATCAATTAATTAGTATTTGATAATTATTTCAAGTAAGTCCTTCATATTCGGCATTTATGGTTGTTAGATCCTTACTCCAATGTTGGATTTATATGTGAATAATTATATGTTGTACATTGTCATATATGGTTAAGCTCAATTAAATGTGATCTATTAAGATTTTTAATAATTTGAGCTTTAATGTATTTGATTGGGTGTGAGTCTTTAATATGTAGAGACTTAAGAGTAATTTTTATTTTTATGATGAGCCAAAATAGGAATATTTAAAGACGACAGAGAAAGTTGTTTATATAAGTGATCGTGGTCTCCATATCACTTGTATAAGTCTATTCTTTCTGACATCCCATCATTAAAGAGAGTGCACAAACAGAACTAAGGATTCTCTAGGAGAACGTGCTGATCTGAAGGACAAACCACATAACTCTTAAGAGTAAGTAAGCATTATTGATTCAAGTATGCTTCCACATATCCATTTATTAATTCTTGATAATATAATACAATGTTCCTAAATTATAGGTGATACTTTTCACCAAAAGTTTATAGTTCTAACACTGGCCAACCACCAATAGTCATATCACTGTCACCAGTCGCCCACCATTGCCATCGTTATTTTTCCAATATCAGTTGATGTCAAGTTTAATATTTTTAAAATCCTCGTCACGAGCTCTACATGATGATACCAATATTTTGTATAAGCTTTCATCTTGTAGATCTGTAGTCAAAATTTTGAAACAAAAAAATTTAACTAAAAATATGCGACGAACAAAAGCTTCGTGTGGAGTTATTGGTAATATTTTGTGGAACTAGAGACAAGTATTCCAACAATTCTAAATATGATTTAAACAGATAACATTTATAATTTCTCGATAATGGTTAGTGATGGTTGACGATAATATTTTATTTTTTAATAAATAATTCAGAATAATATCATTTTTAATATAAATAATAATATATAATATATTAAAATATACAATACAGTTCATCCTACACTAAACATGATATTATATTAAAAGTATTATATTCTAATGCACTGCAATCTAGTATAGTCCAGTACATCGCATTAGGCCAAACACATCCCAAGAGATTTATCTAGGAAAATAATGAGCCACGGTTATTTATGGAGTAAAAATAGAATGTCAATGGAAATAACATGATGTTTTCTATTAGTTGATAAGATGTATAGAAAAGGGTCTTAAGAGAACAATGAACAAGCATTGGTAGCACTAACCTTGTGTCACCGCCGTAAGTCATGATGACCGAATGCCTAAGCTTGGTTTGTGGCCTTGCACCAAGTCGAGGGCAGTGGCAAGGGCGTGCTTGTGGGCAAGCATGAAAGCAAGGCAAAACTAACTCGTGATTTAGGGCATGGCAGCAAGCATACGCTGTAGAGTGTGTTGGCTACAATTTCTCCAAAAGTGGGGCTTAAAATCAAGCATGAAGTGGGTAGTTGTAGGTGCAACTAGTGGGAGAACATGACCCTAGATCACATGCCTTGAAAATAGGGGCAAAGAAAGTGGGTAGTGACAATTACTCATCAAGAGAGGTGGGCAACGATGGTTACACTCTATGACATCCTTGCTATTAGGCTAAGTGGTCAGTGATTGCTTTATTCAAGGGGAAGATGGAGACGTGCTCCTTAGATCATGTCTAATGGTGCCCAAACTTTAGAAGAAGAAATTAAGGTAGCGTGGGGGCAAACACGCCACCTCGCCATAGCAAATGGGGTGTTATTTGCAAACTTATTCACACACGATCGCACACATAGAAATGGGAATGTATGATATGGGAATCTGATTGTTAGTAAAAGAAAAAATTAAGGTAGCGTGGGGGCAACACGCCACCTTGCCGTAGCAAATGGGGTGTTATTTGCAGACTTATACACACACACGCGCACGCATAATAATGGGAATGTATGATATGGGAATCTGATTGTTAGTAAAAAAAAACAAAGTGGTGTTCTTGAGCATATAAAACTTTGAACTATTTGTAATTTTTTCTTATCTGGGTAAATAGAAAACTTGGGGGTTGGGCCTCCGTAAAATGCAAACAATGTGTGTTTTTACGTACTTCAACCCTTGTTGTTTTGTTCTTTGTTGTTGGTGGAATTTATTTGTTGGGTGAACCTCCATTGTGGGTCTTTGTGTGCTTGTTGCTTCAATTACTTTTGTTGTTAAGTGGCTGGCTAAAAGAGACTTGGTGCCATCTAGGGATGGCAAAATGTGGGTCTGGGTTTGGGTTCCGACTTTGGACCGGATGACAATTAACCTTCTGATCCGCATATAACCTGGATTATTTAACTCGATTCGTCCGGGTTCAATCCAAAAAATTTGGGTTTTGATTATGTTTCAAACCCTAGAGATGTTGCTACTTTTGGTTCTTTAGAATTACAGAAACAAAAAGCTATAGGACAAATTCATGGGATCTCAACCAATTTTGCTTACTTCAATAATAAAATTTACAATTATATGGATATTATGTGCTAAGATGCTGCGTTTGACTATTGACAGCAAGAAAAAAAAATTAATAATTACGAAATTAAGCAAAAGCAAAAAATTAAAAGAGAAAAACAGAGAAACGAAAGAAAATTTCAGGTCACAGCTGAGGCGGTGATGGGCCAGTGAAAAATATGATTGCCGGCGAGAAGGGGTTAGCAGCTAGCAGCGAAGCTTGCTCTTTGGAGAGAGATGAGATCGAATTTTATGATGCTGGAGTGGGGTTGTTGTTCATTGTTCTTGATGATAATGGATGATGAATTGAGATTATTTAAATTGATGATGTATTGATGAACTTGGCCGTTGGGGATGAAGCAGACGAAGATTGGGGTGGCGACTGCTAAGGATAAGGGAGATGAAGATTGAGGTGGCCGCCGGGGATGAGTGAGATGAAGATTGAGGGATTGTTTTGTTTTGCTTAAGTTCCCCCCTCCCCTAACAAGGTGGCGGTTGGCGCAATTGTTTTGATTTGCTTTAAAGTTTTCGGGTTTGTCTTGTCTGCTTTTAATTTTTTTTCCTCCCCAACTTATTGCTTATATATTTTTTATTAGTAATAAAAATTAATTAATAAATAAATGGTAGTTCGGGTCCGGGTTCACCTAAATCCGAACCCGACCCGTAATGCGCCAAATTACAACCGGATCTACGTTATTAATGCATCCGGTGTGGGTTGAACCCGTACCGGATGATCTGGGATTGTCCGAGTTGAAGCCGGGTCCGAAAAAATTTACCATGCCTAGTGCCATCGCATAGGGCTGCCAACATCTTTGAGATTATCCCTGGTGACACCTTGCAAGTAGCAAATGTGTTATAAGGTCCAAATATTTTTTTGTCTTATTGGGCTTTTCTTTTGGAGTTCATCATGGCCCATATTACAATTGTGAGGCCTACTCATTCATATTTCTCTTTTCTTGAAGCTGAAATGAATGCCACACATACATTTTCCTTGACAAGGTATTATTTATTTATTAAGCAAAATTTTTTTGTTTTTATACATAAAATAGGAAAACAAAAATTTAACCAACTTAATTTTTGGTAATGCTAAGACAAACCGCAGGAAGAAAATTCATTTAAGAATAGTTTTATGAATTATTTTTATAATACATAAGTAATATTTTTGGATTGTTATGTTCAGTCAGTGAAACTCATATTTAGGATGAAGAGTCAAGCAAAATCAAGAAAATCAGTTTTCTTTTTTAATTTTCTTTTAGTTTAGGATTTTTTAAACTAAGGAAATATTATCAATTGTGAAATATTATCAATTGTTTTAATAAGGCTGTTATTATATAGAACAATACATGTGACACACAATGATCCGTACCTAATCTTTCATTTTAAAGAGAAAAGTCATGGTCTATAAATAGGTAATGCCACCAGGAAATAAGTATTAGAAGTATTAAGAGAGGATAGGTGGAGACAAAAAATTGAGAAGAAAAAACAAATGAATTGGAACCTAATCAAAGCTTTCTTAAGATCTAATTATTGACTCAACAACATATCAACCTTCACATGAAGTTATGAACAGTGAAACCAAATTATAATCTACAAAAAAAAAAAAAACAAATAAAATAAAGTAAAAATGATGGTTTCACACTTTTGACTCATTTAGCAAAACGACTGAACATCAACGAAAACAAGAAATAATACCAATTTTTCATGATTCAAATAAACAGACAACTTGGGCATTCTTTATTGATTGCTCGAATTTTAAGCAAATGCAAATCGTTCGAATTAATGTAAAAATAATCTTCAGAAAAATCTAAATTCATCTAAAATTTTCGACTAAAACATACGAGATATCGATGATATAAACCCTTAAATTAATTACTATAACAAGTACATACAAATCTGAAACTTAATTATAAATTTAATGAACAAACTACTTTACAAATCTAAATCTCACACCCTTTTCGACAAACCCAAAAACAAATGTGACATATAATTCTGAGATAATATACTTTCATCACTTACATAACTGGAACTTGCATGACCAACTCAGTAGTGTTGGTGGCATCAGTGGAAATGGAGTCGTCAGTGTCACTAGCAGAATTATTATGATCATAATCTTCATCGTCAGTCAAAGCCTTCTTCTTGATGAATTCAATGCAGTCGGCCACAGCCTCGCTATGGTGAGGTTCCGCCGGGCTGTAATAAGACCGCGACAAGTGTGCCTGGTGATGGCGATAATCAACATTGTGTGTGGTGGTGGTGGTGGGGGTGGCCTTGGACAGAGCTGATAGCATGATCAAACGGAAAACAGCTTCTCGAAAACGTTCGAGCAGAGTCATGGCTGGAGTTTTGTTCTTGTTGTTGCCTGATCGTAGCCTTGGAATGCAGAGATTTGTTTTCATTTTTCTGCCCTTCTCCATATGATCTTTGATATCAGTTCATTAATTGATAATATTTATAAGAGAATCTGTTTGTACAAGACAAATTTTTTTATTTTTTTTATTTTCCGGTTTATAAAATGGATGAGCTGGGCTGGCTGCAACATGCAAGCGCGGCTGCAAGTTTTGAGTATGCTTATTTAGTCCGTTATATACATGCATGCCAAAATTTAAAAAAATAAATAAATAACTATCATCTTCTTCTTAGTAAATTTCATTCACCTTATTAGTAGTTAATAAATTAAACAAATTAAGTAATTACATCTTAATCATACACTATTATCAAAAGACATATCGAACAAAATTCTTAAAAGATCAAAAGAGATTAAATAAGGAGAGAATCTTAATCCGTAATATAGAAGTCTTTAAATTTGGTTTTAAAATTATGTTGATACCAAAACTTTTAGTTTTTCCTTTAAATTAATGATTTCTTTTGGATTTAAAAAATTAGTTGATTGTTAAAGATCATTTAGTGTTTTGTCAGATTTATGAGAGCTATAGTAGCTGAAAAATCTAAATTTCACCGAATTAACCCACTAATATTTTCTTTTTTTAAAAAAAAAATTAAATTTAGAACTTCCAAATAAATTTCTTAAGAAATTACAAAAAGATAAAAGAAAAATAGACCTATATATTGGAGGTGATAATCAAGCGAAGATGTTAAACGAATTTTTGTTATGATAATGATAAATCACATATGTTTAGGGGGTTTTTAATTAAATGCCCTTTAATAGTTACAAAATTATTTAAATACCCCATTCCTTTTTTGTTTTCATAGATACCCTAACAAATGTGAGTAAAATCTGAAATACCCTTAATAAATGCATCAAATCCACTCAACTTCGCTTATCTTCATATTTCTTTCACCCAAATCTCTTCTCACAACTGAAATTCTCTCAAAATCCCCTAAAATCTCTCAAAATCTATCATAATTTCTTACACAAATACAAATAATTATTAATTTCTTTAACATCCACTCTTTCTTTAATTGAAAATAGGTGCATTGCTTATTAAACAACCTAATAAGGTATGATAATGTTGTTGGATTTTAAGTTTTTTAATTTTTAGAAAAATTTAGAAAATTTCCTCACATTATAATGTTTTATTTTCGTTTATTTTCACCATTTTTCCTTATATGTAGAAATATATGCAATGTAGGTTGTTTAATTATTTTTTCAGCAATATAATTTATTTATGGCGAAAATGTTTCGCATCATGCATTCCTTTTAACATCATGTGTACGTAATGTAGGTCATGTAGTCATTTAGGTCATGTAAGTAATATAGTCGTGTACGTCATGTAAGTAATATAGTCATATAAGTCGTGTTAGTCATGTAAGTAATGTAGTCATATAGGTCGTGTAGTTACTTGTATATGAAATTTAATATTATTGTTTTTATTGTATGATCATCAGATATGGTTTTGGTACGTGTGCCTATGCTCTTCAATGATTAATGGATTGAGTAAAACAATGAGTATAAGTTCAAAGGTTCCAAGGCTAAAGGGATAATGATACCACGATTAACAACATATGCCGAATTGGTGGAGAAGATAGCTTAAGTTGTTGATATAGATACTTTGGAATTCAAAATCACAATGAAGTTCAAGCTTAAGACAGATGATCTTACAGTTAATTAGGTTCATAAATTGTAGCAAAAAACTAAATTTGCACATCGAACTGTTCGAGAAATGATTAGATTCATTAGTATAAATAAACAATTTTTAAAAGATATTGATGAAAATTTTGACAAATTATGATTTTAGGGTATTGAGATAATTTTTAAAGTATGAATGTGTATCTACTGCAATTCCCTCTATGTTTAGTTTCTAATATGATTATTGAAATTTCCCCGTGATTTCTAAAATGAATGTCCTAGCATCAGATGTTCACGAGATTCAAAGAACTTGATCAAAGTTGTTAATGATTGAGTGTCAGAAATATTTGCTGGAATTTCTGAAGAATTAGTTCTTCGTTTTTTTTTTTGATCTAAGTATTGTTGATTCGGATGGGGCGAATGATCCTCCTCAGATTTCCGCGACTGTGAAAGAACTTGAAATATTGTTGATTGAATTGAATTTCTGAAGAATTAGTTCTTTAAGTCAACACTAACACCAAATTTTGCAATTAATTAAAAATAATAATTAATTAATTTAAGTTTCTTCAAGTGTTTTTTTGTCTTCTAGCGTCTTATGACAACTCAACTACAGAGTGTGGAGTAAACAACTAAATGTTTATTATCATGAATAATCAAGATTCTCTTTACAATAAGACCATAAAGATACGGAAATTTCTGTTTAGTTTTCATTTTTTAAATTGTGGATAATATACTATAGAAAATAAAATGAAGCACGCAAGTAATAAAATATAGAGGATCGAATCCTTTGTAATTGGCCAAACTTAGCGGATTGTGTTTTCATAATTATAATATACTGATCATCTTAAGATCAATTATATTCATAGTGACGCTAGCTAACCACATATTCTTCTTGCCGCTACATGTTTAGAGCTAGAAGCAAATTTATATTTTTTTTAAAAAAAGTATTGTTGTTTTGCTTTCTGGTATACTGACTTGTAATCTGGAAATCATATAATTAATTTGATAGACATCAAATGTACATGTTCAAATCCTCGGATTAATCATATAATTAAGATCATTTTCCCTAGAAATTAAGATCATTAATTTTAAAAAAAAAACAATTAAGAAGTAAACATTAGTCCATTGATATATATGTGTATATTTATAAAATAAAATCGGACGGGGGATTTGATTTTCTAATTAATTGCAACCTAAGCCATATGATTGAGGGTAAGTTCTGTTTTGGTCCCTAGGATTTGCTCCAATCAAACATTCGCTCTTTGTATTCCAAATTATTACTCGAAACTTTCATGTAACGTTGTTAATCAAATGGCCAATAGGCCAGGTCGGAAGCGCACGAGGACCCATGGGCCGGCATGACATGGCTAAGTATATGCTTCATGTGATATCATGTCTAATTTTTTATTTTTTGCTTAGGCCCGGACTAGCACACATATTTAGTACATACTGGACCATACCTAAAAAAAAAGGACGACAAACATTTTTTTCCTCATTTTTTTAAGAGGGCATGCCTAGTTTTTGGCGTGTTTTTTTTTAAAGCTTATATATATGTTTTTTTTTTTTTTTGTCTACATGCTTTTAGTCAAATTTAATAAAATAAAAAATTCAAAAACTCATGTTCATATTCAATAATAGTAAACTAATAATAGTAAGAGAATACGATATTAATTATTAAGTTAAACTCTCCAATATTATAATTCTTTTTTAATACTTAGCAACAACAAGAACAATAATAAGTTTTTCTTAAGAGTTAACTTAATTGTTAACTTAGACTTATTTACAATCATTGATTATAGTCCATAATAACATTAGCACATACATTTTATAAAACTATGATATTTATAATTTTATTAATTAAAATCATGATATTATCTATTCATTTAATAAATTATAAGAATATTTTTTTAAATTAAGAGTTAAATGAATTTAAAAAAAGTTACCCTAGTAAAATACATTTAAAAAATTCACTTTTAAGTTATTTGTAAAATCATAAAATTTAAATTTATTTTCATTAAAAAATAAAACATACTTATTGTATGTCTTTTCACTTATTATGCTTTAACCCATCTCCGTTCATGTCGTGCTTTTAAGGCACATTTGTCTAAATTTCTAAGTCCAATCCAACTCATATGCGTGCTATAAGTGTTGTGTACCCTACCAAAACATACTCATGCCGTGTCGTGTTGTAGGGACACACGTCATACCCGTGCAGTACGATATGCTGCCTAGCCTATTGATATAGAAATCTATCATGCCTAACTTTTCAACGGCTGTAAAACAATATTTTTAGGAATGTTTGATATTTTCATATTTCTTGAAGAATATACCTAACTTACAGTTTAAAGAAATTTAATATGCAATAGGTGTAAACATACAAAATAATTAAGAAAATTTTAATGAAGGTATATATGCAATCTTCAATAGGGTCGTTTTAGATATTTTCTTTTAAATACAAGAATTACCTGAATAATTGAAACAGACTCTAAGGGCTTAATAAGAATTTACATAACATGCCAATTTGGCACTTAAAACTCAATATAGAAAACTTTAAAACATATATTAAATATTACTTTTACACTCATAGATTCTATTTGTTTTAGGTTATGAAACCTTTATGTCGATAGTCGATACTGGACTTATGAATTCTTGTTAATATGACAAGAAAAAAAATTATGTTACAAATTGACCACGTTTGTTGTTATCAAAATTTTAATTTCTAGGTTGTTAAAAGTTTTATGTCGATAACGAAAATATGATGATTATCTAGTTGTTATCGTATGAGAAAACTCATAAAATAAATTTAACATTTTATGTTTGTACAAATTGTGAGATGAGAAAAGATTGTAATTTACTTTTGTAGAACTCATTACAAAGTAAGAAGATTATAAATTTTACATTTTTTTATTACAGATTGTTCGTATCGTACCCGTATTAATTAATATTTAATTTATTCATGAAATAGTGATTAGTGCCCAGCAAATTAATATTTCGATCGATCGGCTAGTATTAAGCATTAGTTAATTAATTTTTTGTCTTGAACTAAAGCCAGGTTTCTTCTCTCACATGTGCATGTCATATGGTTACGTAAGTTTATTTGATTAATTCGTTCGTCTCCCACCAGTTATTAACACTCCTTTAATACATAGTTCATGGCCATACGACAAAATTAAAATTTCTTCCACGATTCTCGTCTTATTTTGTATGCATCATTATCACTATATTATATTAATACGGTACAAAGTTTAGTATAATATCGTACTGTATTAATTTTTAATAAATAAACTTAAATATTATGAAAACTGTCTCATTCACGAATAAGGTCAATACTATATTTATGTCTTTTTTGTGACAATGATTATTTGGAAAAATAAATAAATAAATAAACTTGTACCTAACAGTCTAAGAGGGTTGTCAAGGAGACAATCCCACGTCCGCTGAGATTAATCCTTGAGCTAAATTTCATTTTTTCTAAAGAAAAAGAGGCTTTAGACCTCGTAAATCTCAATTAAGCTAGCTTTTAGCCATGAATTGGGCTCATGGTTTTTTCTATACAGTGACTCGATTAAGGCAAAAATTAAAAATACTAGCTTTGCTAAGTTCCTCTATCTTGATTTCCCCAATGCCCAAGATATTCTCCCACGTTATATATATATATATATAAAGGTAAATTAATTATAATTTTTTAAAGAAAGTTAAATTGAAAATATATTAAAACAAAGAATCAATTATAAATATGGCTCAAATATAATAGGGCAGCGAATTCGATATCTAATTGTCTATTAATTTGCTCATTTTTCAGTTCAAATGCTCAGCAAACCATTCTCAATCAAAGGAAGAGGATGGCACAAGCCTGAAGCCACAATGCAGGAGAAGTGACCGCTACATTCTCTTTTGTTTTGCACTATTAATTTCTTATTTACTTATATATTAGCGCCATTATGCTTGCCTTTTTGTTTTAATATCACACCTCTTAGATTAATATCACACAGTTCGAATATCAAAATTTAGAACAGATTGAATCTACCCCCACTAATTTTATACAACATATCTAATTAATTATGGTACAGTTCGAATATCTTGAAAAATGTACCGCATTAATATCTTGCACTGCAATTTGAACATCGAAATTCAAATCATGCATGCCAAAAATTTACCGCACTAATATTTACGGGACATATCTACATGGAGGAAAAATTTACGCACGAAACCTTCAATGTCTCGTTAGAAAACGACTACGCCAGATTTTGATTGAGGTTTGTTTTTAAGTTATAAAAAAAAAAAGTTATAATTATGAAACAAAAGCTAGTAATACATAGTAAATATAAATTTTAAATAATAATTTTAATAAAATTATTAAAGATATAAAAGATTTTCCATGATATAAGTGAAAAATCACATTAACATATCTTCCAAACCACAGTAGTTATTGTTTATCAAATACTTTAGTGTTGTAACTTGGAAGATACATCTGCCCAACCACAATCTCAAACGCACCTTACATGTGGGAGAACTTATTGCCACCCAATTAATCTCAAGTGATAAGAGTCATGTACTATAGACAAACTGATAATCAATACAATTATGTATGGTGCATTAATTTGTTGAAAATTAAATTTGTGTAAAATTTGTGGCCAGCTCTGTGACACTGCTCTTGATTTCAAATAAATAAATAAGCAATATAAAATTTTAAGTCAGTGGCAATTAAAAGTTGGTGGTTCTGCGAGACTTTTTCGTCATACTATCATTAAATTTAGAATAAAGCATCAATTAATAAATAATCACAAGTACCAAAACTGAAAAGCCGAAGAAGTCATGTGAAAAATGTTAGTGGGCTAGCAAAGAGTGTGATCGTGGCTCATTAAAACCAACTACGCGTATGAATCCAATTAACTCCCAAAGTCTCTCCACCTCTACTCATCTCACTACTTACAAGTGCATGCATACTTACAACACAACACTACGCAACACAACTGAAAAGCGCTTTCTATAAAAGCCCTTTCGTGTTATTGTCATTTTTCTCAGTCCACACACACATAACAGAAAAAAAAAAAAAAAGGAAAAAAAACGTATTAGATTTGAACTCTCTCGCTCGCTGAAAAAAAGGGAAAAAAAAAAAAAAAGAAAGAAAGAAAGAAAGAAAGAATCCCCAAATTAATCAAATCAATGGGGGAACAGCAGCTTCTTGATTACATATTGGTCCCATTAGGGTTGCTGATAATGGCAGCTTATCACATATGGCTGCTCTATCGAATTGTAAAGCACCCCACTAAAACTGTTATTGGGGTCAACGCTATCAATCGCCGATTCTGGGTCCAAGCTATGATGGAGGTTAATTTGTTCATTCCTTCCTTTCGCCTTCTAATTAATTTTATTTTTATTGTATGACGATTTGTGATAGATTCATCTCTATGGATTCATGATTTTCTCGTAATCTGAATTCTCTTGAATTGTTAAAAATCTTATTTAAATATTTGCATGGGATATTACTTGGGAGATTATTTAAATGATGGTGCATGGTTCAGATTTATTTTATTTTACTTTCTTTGCAAATTAGCTGCCACAACGGAAGAGATGGATTATTGAGTCAATTGGGTTAGTTTCTAAAACTCTGATAAATTTAAAAAAAAACTTTTAATTTAATAACCACCGATCACTAACTTTAAATGTTGCACTGCAGGACGTGTCGAAGAATGGAGTCCTTGCAGTGCAGACGCTACGAAACAACATAATGGCATCAACATTATTAGCATCAACAGCAATCATGCTGAGCTCTCTGATTGCAGTTTTGATGACAAGCAGCGACGGCGACCGATCAACTTGGTTTACGTTCGGCGACAGAAGCGATTTCTTTTACTCCATAAAATTTTTCTTCATATTGGCATGCTTCCTGGTAGCGTTCCTGCTCAACGTCCAATCAATACAGCCACGCAAGCATTTTGATCAATGTGCCCTTCAAGAAAATGTCAGAAAACGTGCATCATCATCAGCTTACAGCTGAGTTTGTGGCGAGAACAGTGAACAGGGGAAGCTATTTTTGGTCACTGGGGCTTCGAGCATTTTACTTTTCGTTCCCTTTGTTCCTGTGGATTTTTGGGCCTATTCCCATGTTCTTGTGCTGCTTCGTTCTTGTTTTCTTGCTTTATTTTCTCGACGTCACGTTCACGTTTCAGTTTGGCTTGCGTGTTGGGGTTTCTAAGGATCATAACCAAGATGAGGAATTAGGGAGGTCAGCTGTCGATTTAGGGTCTGTTTGGGAGTACTACGAAGAAACAGCTTTTGTTCCACGGCGCTCATAACTTAATTAGCTGAAGCCTGAAGAAAATATAATAAAAGGATATATACCTTCATACGTAATAGAAAGAGTGCAAATTCATATTTAACCATTCGTTAAATTGAATTGCACACGCATTAGGCTTGTTCTACATCATTGCTTATCTTAATAGGGTAGGCAACTTAATAATAGTAGTTAACGTTTTGGCTCGAATGCATTGTTGTTTCTATCTGACTTTAATTCTATTTATTTATTTATTGATTTATTATACGAATCAAATCTATTACAGCATAATTCGAATGTCAAATTACAATTTAAATATATGATTTCTTCTTTCGTATGAAATAAGGGAGCTGAGCACCAACCAATTTCTATTTAATCGTCATTGTGAACTTTTAAGTTTATAAATCAGCGAAAAGAAAAATGTAACTATGATAAAATTATTAAAGATATAATAGAGTTTTCATTATATAAGTGAAAAATTATATCAACATGACTTCTAAGATACAGCAGTTAGTGTTTACTAAATATTTTAGTATTGTAACTTTTAAGTTACAATTAAATAACACCAATCTCAAACGCACCCGTGTTATTCTTCTTGCATTGCAATTTAGCAGTCAAAGGGTTTTCGCACATTTTCCATTCTATTGTTATAAGAAGTAATAATTTTTATCTTACCTATGATACCACTTTGAACTCATAATTCATAATTGATAAAAAGTCCACTAAAAATTTTACACTCAAAAGTAAAAATGACAAATCAACCTCCAAATTAATGCGTTGAGAATTGCTTAGTGTTACGGTAAGATCGGCACTAGCTACAGAGTGAAACTCTATTTCACCTTTTGCTCTGTTTCCTCACTTTGGAAATTTGACCGCGTGCAAAATTTTTTCTTCGACATATGCAATCAGCACACGTGTGTGAAAGAGAACTATCCCGATAGAATTTGGGATATCATGAAAATTCACTTTGATTCGGTTAAATTTGTTATATAATCGGTTTGGATACGGAGAATCAAATGCTTTAAGATGTACATTATCCTTGTATAGCAGATTACGTTTCCATAATTCAGTGACTTGATGCACCATTAATAAAGATTACTCTTTAAGATGCATTATTTCCATCATAGTGATCATATTCATGGAGAAAAAATAGAGGAGCAAAAAACAAAGAAAATTATATAAAATATGTAGAGAATTTCATGGCCGGGGAAGTGTCGAAATATGAAGAAAAAAGAAAGAGGAATATAGTAAGTGCTTGTTTGATATGATTGATGCTCTGTTTTGTACAACTTTTTAAGTAGAGCTTTTGGCAATAGAACTTTTATCTAAAAATTTTTTGTTGTTTGGTTGTTAATAAGAGCATTTATTAAAAATCTATGAAATCACTTTATTTAATGACCATAAGTACTTTTTTAATCTTTAAAAACTCTACTCAAAACAAAACTAAACAACAAAAAAAATTTGAGAGATAAAATAAACTATGTTATTTTGTGTCTTCTGGTAAACGTTCAAATTTTAAGTTTTTGAGAGTAGAGATTGGGGAGTTTTTTTTTAAAAAAAAAATTAAATTATCTAAAATTTGAATTATTTACTTTAAATTCTTGTTTCATTAGTTTTCATAACCATTTGGGGAATGAAATAAGATGATCATGATCTCTTCGAGGTAAAGAGTGAACAAATAGTTGATAGGCTACTAGGAGAAAATTTTGGTGATCTCGTCTAGGTGGTAATTTTGATGACCTCAACTAGGATGTTATTTTTGTGACATCAAGCAGATCACATTGACTAGATGGTAATTTTAAGTCTGTGAGCAGACCACCTCGACCAGGTGGAAATTCTGGTGACCATTAGTAGTTACCTCAATTATGAGGTAAATTTTGTGGCCTTGAGCAAACTATCTCGACTAGGTGGCAATTGTGGGAACCTCTAGCAGATGAGTTTAAGGAGACAAGAACTACGTTGGCCAAAGACCCCTATTAAGTTCAGCTAACGAGTTCTTACCGAAAAGTCAGGCATAACGTCAACACACACCCAATTGCTATAATTGCAGTAGCATTAACTCATGATTCAAGCGGCAAATTAAACCCAGCAATGCCAACACATTGAAGATGGTACGATAATTCCGGATGCGTATAAAAGTACTGAAAAATTCAGAGAAGGGGAGGAACTCTCTTTTTCAATTTTGACTCTTTTATTATATTTATCTGAAATTATTATTTCTTCACTAAAAAATCACAAATTATTTTATTTTTATTGTTTTTCTTGAAAAGATCGTTTACTAAATTGAGCGCTGGATGGTTCACACTGAAAAAACTTTCGGCACCTCTTACCGACTTTTGTGATTTCAGGTATTCACAGGTTATTCATTAGCAATCATAGGGCATCCTTGATGATTTACAAATCGATTCATCAATAAATAAATTTAATACTGATGTAGGAATCTGTAATTGAGTCACTAACCAACTCAACTGGATTTCGACATCAACAATAACGTAATTTAAAAACTTATCTTTTAAAATAATTTTATAAATTTTATTAAAAGACATTATCAAACAACAAAATAAATAAAATTTTTTCATTGAAATTCTTTTGAACATCATAGTCTCATCCAAGAAATAGGAGATAAGTGACAAAAAGGTGAAGGCAAAGGGACAAATAAAGCGATCGCAATTAGAAGAAGGAGGTTGTTATGTTACATCATCATATAACATACATGATGATGTAACAACCGTTGGATTTTCATTCAACGATTACGTAAATAATATGATTTTTTCATCTCATATTTTCACAAGCGTTGAATGAAATTTAATAGCTGTTACATCATCATGTATATAACATAACAAAAGCTTTAGAAGAATCTAACAATATAATAAGCAATATCAAGAAATTTACTAAAAATGATGAGAATTTAGTCACTTCTCATTATTTGTATTCACTTCTGGGCGCATTTGTGTGAAAATAATGAGTGTGGGAGCAAGCGGGGCGGCGCGGCCCCGCGCAAGGAGCGTCCATTCCAACTTGGGTTTGGTCTCATGGGCACGGCAATTTCTTTTTATGGGCTTGTTTTATGTCCTAAAGTCAGTTTCTCATTTCTCAACATAAGCCAATTATTGATCTCTATTATTTTGTTACCTCCTATTATTTTTCATAATATCCAAGTACAAAAAAATTAAAGAAAAGGAAGGATAAATGAGTTATTTGATTGTTATTTGAGCTTGTGAATATAAATTATATATTTATGTAAGAAAAAATTTAAAAAATAACAATAAGTATAAAAAATATATCTTATCATTAATTTCTTGTTTATATTGAAACATGTATTATTATTTATGATTTATTTAATTTATAATAAATCTAAATAAAAAAATATTTAGAAATGAGGATAATATTATAAAATAATAGTAGCAAAAGTTATTGACTATTATGAAACCAGTAGAGAGATAAGATAAGTTTGATTTTTTATGATTATGTTTGGCACACAGGATTGAATTGGACTGTATTAAGTTAGATTGGATTAAACAAGCTTATATTATACACTGTATTATATTTGATACAATATCGGATTGGACTAAGTTAAATCATATTTAAATATAAAAAAATATTTATGAATATTTAAGAGTAATAATTAAAATTAATTTAATGGTAATTAACAAAAGCATTAAATATGTAGTAAATTAGTTATTGGGTAGTCATAAGTATAATAAACAAATACAAATTAATAAAACTATTTAATTATTTAATTAATTTTTATAAGATATTTTAGATATATTTTATTTTATCAAAAGTTAGTAAATAATGTATATATAAAATCAATTATTTACTTGTATTATTAATTTCCAGGATTATTTTTAATATTATATTGGTGATTATTTAAATTTAATACAATCAATTATTGTAACAAATTATTAAATAGTTAATTTTATTGGAGTAAAAGTGCCAATTTAATTAGACTATAAAAATAAAATAAAAAATAAATTCAAGTAAATCATGAATAAATAAATTAATAAATTAATTAAATTTTAGGTTACAAATAAAAAATAGTGTTATATACGAAAAAAATATGAATAACTTTTTTTCTTATTTTAATCCCATCTAAACCCACTTATAAATTAGGATATTAATCCCATAATTTTATCTTAGCCAAAAATAAAATAAAATATTTAATTCTAAAATTAATCTAATCCTATATTTAATCCTAACTCCCGAACACAACCTATGTACACATAACAACAAAAATATAATAGCATAACGAGAAATTAGATAATGAGAAATTTTTAGAGATAAAAACTGAGACCGGGGACCAGTTAGGACGTAGCACAATCCCTTCAACAGTACCGACACACCTCAACCCCCGTCTCCTGGTTTTGTCTAGACCGGCCACACCCACAGTTTAGACAAACGATACAAAAATTGTTTGAAATTGCAAAAGATAAATCAAAACTCAAAATAAGATAATAACATTTAGTCCCTACATTTCTGAGAAATTACAGATAAGTGCATCATCAATTTTCTTTTTCAATTTAAGCATTACATCCGGTGTTGAATTTTACCCATGTGAGCTATGTTTAAATTTTTTATATCTCTTACTTCAACTCAAGAGATTTAACTAATTGATGTGATATTATTGTAAATTGTTCATATGTTCTCTTACTATTATATTGATAGGACATTGAGAATGAACAATTAAGGAACAAAATAAAAATTTCGTGCCTTAGAGTTTGGAATAAAGATCACTTCAATTTTACTTTCTTGCAGTGGGGAACTTTTTTTAACAATAAACTCTTTTTTCTGTTTTTATTTTCTACACAAGTCCATGCATGATTGATCTGTTCATATTAGAGAAGTGGGGGGTTAATGTTAATTATTAAGAAAAGAAATTTTATTCATATTTGTGATGTCAAGAGAGTAGAAATAGCCATTTAATAACCTTATAATTTTATTTAATTTAAAAAATATTTATATTTTCGACTACCACCTAAATTACTAAAATCAAAGTAATCACACCACACCCACTCTCTCTAATCTCTATCTCATACCCCACACTACCAATTCTTCTTCAATATTTAAACCTCTCATCATAGAAAAAATAGTGAAAATTTTTTTAAGGTACTTGTTTGCTTATTTAAAGAAAAATTCTTTTATTTGAATTAATTATACTAATTACAATTTAAAATGAATTCATCAATGAGTGCAAGTCTAGATCTCTATTTTAATTAATTTATTCTTTTATAAGAATGACTATTGGGTAAAAAATGTAGACTCATGATTAATCTAAGGAAGGTTTGTGTATATTTTTTTTAATCATGGACTTGTATCCATAATAGTAGAAATGGCATTTATTGATTGAGATGATGATAAATAATGAGAAGTGATTTTGATTTTACATTTTAATAGGGAAATGTCATCTTGTTTCATCACTCATAGGCGTAACAATGGGTTGTGTTTAAACAATTTTGTGTGGTATTCTTAACGCGTTATGTTAAATTAAATATATCTGAACCCACATATTGTTTTATCAGGTTGAAAAATGAGAATCCGCACCCATTTTTTTTATAATTATCATCTCTTTTGAATTGACCCATTTAACCCACTATTTTTGGTATTATATCTTAAGAATATAATACCAAATAAAAGAAAATATTGATATGCTTAATGTTTAACATCATCAAATAATACACAAAAAAATCAAATATTAGTTATAGGCACTGATATCATTGATTAAAATCCTATGAGAAAAAAATTATAAAAAGAGAATATGTTCAAGAGAAGATACAAATGTGCAGTGAAGGTTATAAATTTTACAATAAATATTAAAAAAAAAATTTAGGGTTTGTCATAACTTTACATAGATAGTCAATTTTATATAAATGTGTAATATTAATGGGTAACGGGTGAAATGAGTTTTTAATTTTAAACTCTAAATTTGACTCCTTATGAAGTGAGTTTTAATGAGTTAATAATATGATCCGATAAAGATTGAGCCAACAGTTATTTTTATTGTGTGGGTTTTATGCGTATAAATGGGTAGTATAAACTTTTGCCATTAATAATTGCTTGGGATGAAAAAACTTTTTTTTTTTTTGAAAAGGGGATGAAAAAACTTAGAATACTGTTTGAGTAGGGTGAAATTCTTATATATTAGAAGCTATGGACCTACGGTTTATTATCCAAAACAAAAATTTCTCGCTCCTTTGATCTGTCTCGCTCTTCAAACCGAGAAGAGTCCGCGTGAATTCCACGCCCAAAATCAAAATTAAAATGAAACCCTTATATAAACAAGAAACAGCCAATTCACTCTTCCTTTCTCTCTAAAATTCAAATTCGGATCTATTTTTAAAAAACCCTACTTCATCTCTCTACGCATAGATTCTCTCTATTCCGTAACTTCACAGCACAATGAGGAAGGGAGCTAAGCGAAAGGGAGCAGCTGCAGCTGCAGCAGCAGCAGCAGCAAAAGCTTCTTCTTCTTCGCAAGAGAATCACAAAGAGGAAGACGAGCAGCAAAAGACCAGCAAAGCTCATCGAGCTAAGCGTGTCAAGGCTTCCAAGCCGGAGACCGATCCTGAGTACTTCGAAGATCAACGCAACATGGTAAAATTTTGTTGTTTCTTGCTTTCATTTGCCATTGTTGGGTTTCGTTCTGTGCTGACGTTTTTATTTCAGTGTCGCGTTAATTTGACGCCGTGAAAAATTTGTTGTTTGTTTTTTATTTTTTGGAGTAATTATTAGGTTTCTGACGCAAATTTTAGGAAATTAGAGGCTGTTAAAAATATTTTGAGCTTTGCGAAATGGAATAGTTGCGTGGAGGTATCAATGTCTGTGAATTGGATTGCTGTTGTTGAAGTGCATTGTTAATGAATTAGTTTCTGCAAAAGATATAAAACAATTTCAATCAGAAAAGTTACATTGGACGAAGCTATTGGAACTTGATAGTATTGACTTGTGTTTTATGCTTATGAAAGGAGGAGTCAGAAAAATAGAAAGTTAGGAAGCTTGTTAGGTTTGGAAAGTGAGTATGTGTATTATTTTTCAATGGCTTTGCAAATTAAATGCTATTGTCCAAGTGCTTTTTTTAAAACTAAATTACGAAGCAGAAAAGTTAAAAATTATTAATAAAAGGGAAGTTAAATTAGAAAATATGATATTATTTTGTTTTCTTATCTTGTATGTATCCATGTATTTATGGTAATTTCTCTGTTTGGGAAGTATTACTACTCTTTAATCTAGAGAAGTGTGCTCACGCGCTTGTATGTAGTGGTTTTGCATTTTACCATGTTTTCTTTTACTGATTGAAATTGTTTGTTTTATATTATGTAGGAAGATTTGTGGAAGGAGGTGTTCCCTGTTGGAACGGAGGTTAGTTTGATAATTTTGTTTACACATTACGAATGTTTTCACTTGCTCTCTTTATATAATCTAATAAGTAATTTTGCTTGCCAGTGGGATCAATTGGATTCAGTCTACCAATTCAAGTGGAACTTCTCAAATCTGGAAGTAAGGCATTAAACCATCATTTCTCTACTTTTTTATGTTTATAGATTGGCCCTTTGGAGTATTCTTTTTTGGTGAACCAATTGGAGAGTAAGTGATGAATTAGCTTTTAATTGTGTGGTCAGGATGCTTTTGAAGAAGGGGGAGTACTTTATGGGAAGAAAGTTTATCTCTTCGGCTGTACAGAGCGTAAGTGGCTGACAACTAGTTGGCTTTTTTGGGTGGCATTTCTATTCTGTTCACAAATGTACATAGTGGAGTATGGAAATTATGTTTATAGATGCTAAATTTTGATCAAGTTCTATGTCCTTGCAGCTCAATTGGTACCATATGATAATAAAAACAAAATTGTCTGCATACCTGTGGTGGTTGCTGTAAGTTTGTTCATGTGGCTGCCTTGTTGTGTGTTAAGTTTGTCAAAAACAGCTCTATTTTGCTATCATGTGTATTTGAATATTGGTATTTCTTGTTTCAGGTTGTATCTCCTTTCCCACCTTCTGATAAGATAGGTATTAAATCAGTTCAGAGAGAGGTGGAAGAAATAGTTCCAATGAAAGAAATGAAGATGGACTGGGTTCCATATATACCTCTTGAGAAGAGGTATCTAAAACAGCATTTTTTTGCCGTTGATTTCGAATTAGTTTTTTGAACTGTTTCTCTTTACTCATCTTAAGGATTATTTCATATAATTTTGATGTCATTGTATAATGTAATTCCTCTGCAGAGACCGACAAGTTGAAAGGTTGAAATCTCAAATTTTTATTTTGAGCTGCACTCAAAGAAGGTAGAAAGTTGTGTTTTCGCTTTCTCTCTTTTATTTATTTATTTTAAATATGTTGTAGAGGAATTGAGTGATTTTGCAACACACTTGACTACAAATTGATGTTGACATATTTTATAGGAAAAAAATATCGTTTAATGTTCATTATAATTTGACTGTATATGCAGTAGACTATGAAGCTTTCATAGTTCACTCTATTCATTGAAAGAATAAGCTATTACATTTATATTGTATCTTGAAATAACCTATCAGACTTGGCTCTTTAATTCACCAGAGGCTTTCTTTCAGCTAGGTAACTTTTACTTTCCCACATTGTTCACGCGTTCAGAATACATAAGTCCTCTATATGAAGTTTCACTTATCATATCATACTTTATTCTCTCAAAATTGTTTCTTAATTTTAACAATATAAAATTTTCTTGCATATCAAGTCTATCAGTTTGATAATCAATAGACTTCTGGTTTGCTACTATTGAATTCTTTTTGCAAATATTAGGATGTTTGTATAATGATTACTTATTTAAATTGCTTTCTATTCTGCAGGTCTGCTTTGAGACATTTGAAGGTGGACCGCCTTAAGAAATTTGAATATTGCCTACCTTGTGAGTATAGAGTTAAACTTTGATGTTCATTGCTGCATTATAGATGAGTTTTATGGTGCTTGACTACTTATCGTGGTTGACTATGTGGTGAATTTTACTCAAATGGGCTGCCACTATTGAAAGGACAAGTGATAGTGAAGAAACGCAAAAAAAAAGAAAAAGAAAAAGGCAACATTTACTTTGTAGTACTGTGAAAATTGTTGATATGACAACCACTGTTTTGAGAAAACCTTGTAATTAACATCAGCTGTAATTTGTTTTGATATGGCAAGGAATATATTGCTTTGATGGTGATTCATTATATATTGCTGCTACTTTGTGTGGCACTTTAGCAGCTTCTTGACATAATTAGATTTTGACAGATTTCTACCAGCCATTCAAGGAAGATGAATTTGAGCAAAGCACTGTGGTTCAGATAATGTTTCCCGTAGAACCTCCTGTAAGTTTATGTTGAAAAATATAACTGATAGACATCAGGTTTTGGATTTTGATGATTCCTGTGATTTTATTTGAAAATACATCATGCTACCTTTATAGCAATGAATAAGCAAATTTATGTAATTTGATCATTTTTACCCCTTTATTCCTGCAGGTTGTCTGCGAGTTTGATTGGGAATTCGACGAAGTTGATGTATGGACTTATCCTTTATGGTTTTATTTGGTATAATCTGAATGACTTTGGATGTGAAGTTGGTGCAGTGTGTAGTGGTTAACATTATGGCCATAGTTCAACAACCCCTTGATAAGTCTACCTCTCAGTGGTGGGGGTCCCTTTAAACCATAGGGTCTTGGATGGGTTGCCATTTGATTTAATCTCTTGCCATAATCCTGTCACAGCATTTTGTTTACTGATCTGGTCAAACCTGGGGTTTTTTGCTCTATTTCTTTGATTTTGCTACGTGTGGAGGATGGAGTTAAGCATAATGTTATTCCGTAATACTTTTTGTTGTTTTTATGCTCCCTCTCCCTTAAAGGATGAAAACATAAAAGAAAACTGATTGGTAAATGTATCTATGAGCTGTAGGAGTTCACTGATAAGCTGGTTGAGGAAGAGGCATTAGCTGAAGATCAAAAGGATGCCTTTAAGGTAACTCTAATAATGTTTTTGAAAGTGACTAATAGATTTACTTTTTTCTGGAGTCACTGATGGTTTCCTTTCCTTTTTGTTGTCAGGATTTTGTAAAAGAGAAAGTTCGTGAAGCGAAGAAAGCGAATCGAGAGGTATTTTATTGCTTGTAGATATTCTTGTGATATAGAACTGTTTCCTTGGTTTATCCAAGTCTTTCAAAGTTCATGTTTTGTAGGCAAAGGAGGCGCGGAGAAAAGCCATCGAAGAAATGAGTGAGGAGACTAAAGCAGCTTTTGAGAGTATGAGGTTTTACAAGTTCTATCCTGTGAAGACACCGGATACACCAGATGTATCAAATGTTAAGGTAAAGTTGGAAGATCGCTGCTTCTTATATACCTCATGCATAGAACCTTTTAGATTCTCAATCTAATGTCTCTGGCTCTTTGAACTTCAAAAGTGACATTGATTCTATATGCAATAATACTTTGTTGAGATTGGTAACGATGTGTTTGCATACCAAGGGAGATTGCTTCTTTAATTTGATATTTTATTTCCACAGTTGGAAATTTTCCAATCATGGTGTGGTTTTACATTAATCTGATCAATTCAGATGATCTCTGTCAATGTAGTGGACTAGCTTTGTTTTATGAAGTCTTGAGTTTGAGCGCGTCTGTTCATCAAATTCTCTACCTAAGTTTTACCTGTTGTATTTCTATACCTTTTTTGCCTTTTTCTCCTTGAATATGTCAATATTTTGCACACATTGGAACTGCGATTCTAAGAATCGATAACACATGGAGTTCAGCTCTAGATGAAAAAAGTTTTTAAGTCTCTTGTGCATTTGATCCAGAAGATGAAAAACGAGGAGGGGAAAAAACATAGCTTTTGATGCCTCCTTCACTTCAAATGGTCTTCTCGTTGATATAATCCTCGGGACCCTTTTTTCCTTGCTATATCTTGCTTTTAGATTGTACCTTAGGCAACCTGCTAGCAAATTATTTATTATCTTTTTCTAAACTTTGGATTTTCTGCTTGATTTGAAGTTTACTTGAATTTTTTTCATAATGCCATTTAGTTATCGAGGAGAAAGGGGATCCACTTTTGTATTGAACTAAAGGGAGAATGAAGAAGGGGACTCACACTTGCCCTTTTGTTTCTGAAGGATAAAAATATCTTGTGCTATATGAAATATATCTAATGCATTGCATTTGTGACACATTTCATATTGCATCCTATTTAAATTCAAGTAATCATTGTTTTGTCATCTGAAATCATTATGTAGATAGATTCGCACCTCCTAAAATTAGGAAATTTTCTTGAAAAGATGCATTTTCATTATTCATTTCATTTTTTTCAAAACCATGGGACGGCCGCTTTGATGTTCAATGTGCTCAAAACTGTTGTCGACCATTTTTGAACTGAGTCTTCTTGATCTGCTAGAATGCATTGCCTTTGCTGTTTTAACAGAAGTAACAATGCTACACTACTACTGTCTTCAATTAATTCTGTTGCTGTGTTATAATTTTTCTTTGCAGGCTCCTTTCATAAACAGATACTATGGTAAAGCTCACGAGGTTCTATAATTGAGTATTCTCTCAACAATTTTATAACACAGATATCGAAGTCTTCTCTGGCTTCCAAAAAGCGTGTCCATTGCTCAACGATTTTGTTTGTCATCAAAGATGTTGGGGGCATGCCTTCGTGCCCCATCACATCATTTCTTAGGTCACTCTAGCTGTCTCGGAAGAAATATGTAAAATTTGTAGTTTCAGAGCTTTTAGATAAACTAGTTCAGAAAGTTCATGTTCCGATAGGAGAAATCTGTAAGATGCATTGTTGGGGCTTTTTCAAATTTTAAAGTTTACTTGAGCTTCAGGAGTTGAATTTTCCTCTTGCTCAAATTTGTCCGGGGTTTCCGTTCATTACTTATTCTTGTTCCGTCTTAGAAAAATTGTTATGTATGAATTAAGTTGAAATTTTGAACGCAATAAATGAAAGAACCCGTTCAATAATTTTTTGCGGCAAATCGTTTGAGCATTTTCTGTGCAGTTCATATTATTCTGCCTGCTTGCTAACTTCAATTGGTTTGGACCGGGAATTCAACTTTACTGTTGGGACTTCTGTTTGAATCAACCTCATGTTATAGTGTACTGAAACAAAATAATGATACATGAAATGGAGTTTGCTCTCTGAATAGTTAACACAACTGCATTCCAAAAACTACAATATCAAGCTTGTCTGGGGCCTTGCTAGTGCTAGTTTAGTTCAAACATCAGACAGATCTCATAATTTACTGTTACAAGAAACAAAGCTGCGCACATGGCATTAATCAGGCCAAATAAAATTGGGCACCTAGATAAACAGTACAAGAACAGAAGACTAATTTACACCAATTGCTGTTAAATCAAACTTTGTCAGATGGTAAATGAATACATAGATCTTCCATCACACCAAACTCCAGCTTCAATCATTCATAAACGACTGATAATCTAAGACTAGCAGTGAGAAGTGCTCTTTCCATTCGCTTGGGCTTGCAAAAGGCATGAGGCCGCATACTAATGGTATAATGAAAAGCAGAGTAGAATAAAACAGGGATCTTCGTACCCAGTACGGAACCATTGTTTTCCTTTCTGCCCCTTGACAGACATTGACTGGGCCATGAAGGACTTGGAACAAATGTGAGGTACAGCTGTTTGAAAAGAAATGCAGCAAGCAGAGAGTCTCCCAGTGTAGGAGCCACAGATATCCGCTGCCTCCAAGCATGTCTACACAAAGCTTGCCAGCAAAGCCACAGACAACTCCTAAGAGCAACAGGATGAAAGTGATCGGCATACTGTGTCTTGAAGTTGCTCCACGCTGGAGAAGCAAGTATGCAATTGCAAGAATCATTAAGAAACCAAATATCATTCGGCTCATTACTTGAACTTGACACTTGAGAGTGTTGAACCCTGAATTGAAAGATGAGACTGTATTTGGGATCCACCAAGACTTGGCTGCCTGGAAAAATTAAAGCACCACCATTTCTTTAACAAGAATAAAAATTGTTATAGGCAATGGGGGAGACATCTCTAAGCCTAAGAGCTGGTTAATTAGTTTGAGAGAATATAGGAGCAAGAAATTCTAAAACATTCTGCACTTGTTATTCAGCATATAACTAAAGCAGGATTCTGGATCTCCCAAATGAAATCAAAATGCAGTTACAAGATCAAAATCTAATTTGTAACCAGGCCTAAAGGCTAAATCTGAAGCTCATCAACAGTTAAACAGGCCTAAAGTAAAGCAAGTGCATGAAATTTAATTATGATCATGACATCTGAAAACAAATGATTGTTTGAATCAGAAGCAGTAAATCAGTTGAAGCAAGAATGAAGAAACGGTCCTTACCTGGGGTGAAGGTGTACAGGCAGCAGTAGCTTCAGAAATCTTTCTATACGAATAGACATAAGCAGCATACGAGAGGGAGGCCGACATGATCACTATACCAGCAACAAGACAGTCTAAGCATTTTGTAAGCAGCTCCGCATGTCTCGTGTCTTCTACTTGATTCTTGAGTTTTTCAGCTTTAAAGGATGCCTTGGATATACCCATAGCTAGTTTTGACCTCTCCAAATGATTTGAATCAAGGTTGAGAGCCAACTGGGTCTCTTTCAACTTCAATTTTTGCATTGCAAGATTGAGTTCCAATGCCTTGAGGTCATTTGAACGGACTTGCTCCACAACAGATTTCTCCATTGTACTAAGCACGTTTTGATTGATTACAGAACCTAATCTGCCAGAAGAGGCACAAGCCAGTTGGTTGTTTTCACCATGCAGTGCAAGTTCCTTACTGATAAAGTTCGTTGCTATTTGCTCTTGTACTTCTTCAGCCGCAGACAAAACATCTTCAGTTTCAATAGTAGGCAATTCTGTCTCTGAGTGACAATAATTAACACCACAAGGGCTTGTGCTACCAACTTCATTTGAAGCCACACCCAAAATAGACAGACCCTGGTTCTTTAAGTGGTATTGCGGCTTACTTGTGGATGATTCATTAATCAATCTAAGAGTCCTCAATGTGCTCCCAAATGATTTCTCAAAGTTCCTTGCAAAATAATTAAACTTGTCCCCAAACACCTGCCACCGCAAAGATGGTAAAAAATGTGGGCACATTTGTATCACTTAAGAATCTTGACCTTCTGAATCAGCAATATAAGTTGTTGCTTACATTGGTTAAAGATTCTCTGACAGCTGAAGTGCAGACCTGCAAGTAAGTTCATAAATTTAAGAGCGTTTTAGTGACTATCTGAACACCAACAGCATCAAAACCAAATGATTAAAAAAAGAGTGAAGAATATGAATGAAGCTCCGTTAAAATTTTCAAATAGACTTGGCAAGTGAAATAACAGTTATAAGATACTATGGTAAATGACTGCAAAAGTAAAAGAGTTTAACTTCTTAGTCTAATTGGAAACTGGAATTATACCCTTGAAAGATGATCAATGGACATCGTATCACCAGCCGCATCTTTTCTCTCCAGAACCTAGAATAAAAAAGTACCACATTTACAATATTAATTTAAAAATAATAACATTAATCTTAAAAGTAAAAAGTAAAGAAACCAAAATTGTCTTTTACATAAAAATTTTGAGAAACAATAAATGTTAGTCTGCAGCAGTCATAGGGCAACTAGGAGTCTAGGACTAGCATTTAAGAACTGTGTGAAACTCACACCTCTGCCTTGCCCAGAGCCAAGATTCAAAAACAATGGCTTGGGCCTCAGACATGGGTTCTAAATGCATATACAGAAGCTTCAAGGAGTGAGACACATCTGAGTCACTAGTGTCAAGCTCCACTACTTCTCTTATACCGGAGCAGTTGTAAACTGATTCACATTAAATCAGGAATAGAATAGGCATGGCAATACCCAATCCAGAACAGTCTTCATTTCATAAAATGGAAATATAGTGATAAGAGAAATCATATATAAGTTTTTCAAAGAAACAAGAGATACACAAACTTTTAAGCAAGATCACTAACAAGAAAAAGGAGCATCTAAGATTTCAATTAATGTAGATTACCAAAATAAAATTTTTACCTATTTTGGATAGCCCAGAAATTACCCCAAACCAACTTAGTTAACTCAAGTGTAAAGCTAGGCACCCAGTGAACCCCACAATCTCGGGAACAGGAAACTTGTGACTTTACACAAGGTAGATAGCCTTGAAAAATCAATCCCAGACCTTGTGGGAGCAAACCACAGGCTTGACCACTTGATTAACCTCTCATACAATATAATATTTGATATTTTGCACCAGAATGAGTTTTATACTCAAGATAATACATCGGAGAAGACATATTATGCAGCTGCTACTTCACCAGAAACATGTTTCCAAAAATACAACAGTCTTCATCTAAATCTCTGCAGACAATCCACGTCCGTAGAAAGATGAAAACATTTCATGGCAAATGCTTGCTGTCAATGATCTCATTTTCATGATCTCCTCCACAAATTAAATGAATGCAAATCGCAAGAAGATTTAAAACTTAGCTTTCTACCACTCCTGCACCCCCCCCCCCCCAACTTCTTCCCTGGATGAGGAAGTAAATAAACAAAAAGCAAAAGACTTGTCGAAGATTCTGGATGCATCCACCGTATCATACAAGGTCTACTCTACTCATATGATAAAATTGATGCTAGTTGTTACTCACTTCCTTTAATCAAATTAGGTAGAGAATATTAATGACTAATTATCATATATAAACTAGAGATAAAGCAACTAATAAGTATTCCACTACCCTTTTTAGAGTTACATTGTCATTAAAGCTACTCATTTGGATTTTATAGCTATATCTCAAATTAGCAGAAAACTTCAAAGGCAGATAAAGTTTAATAACCTCAAATCAACTCTAAAAATGTAAACTTTTTCGAGATCTCCAACTCCAAGTCTTAATTCTAAACGTAAATTTCAACAAACCAACACAATCAGCAAATATGACCCAAATCTATCAATAATCATCCCCTAAAAATCACACAAAAACTCAATACTAAAAATCAAGACTTCCAAACTCAATAACATAATTTAGCTGCTCAAAACTCTAAATTGCCCTGAAGACTCAAACTATAAATCATCAATAAAATAGCCAAACAAAAATCATAAAATAACTTCAAAAGAATTGGAACTTGAAGTAACCTGAGCAACAACAGCAGCAAAGGACATTCCCAGAGGAAGCGCAATAGCCTCAACACTACCGCCCTCGCTCCTTCGAATCGGACCGAGCCGGACAACACTCATATTTCGCCGTCTGGACGCGACGCGCGTCCCGCTCCGCGTGAAACAAGAAGAGCGAGAAGACGAAGATGATGCCGCGTCTTTAAAAAATCTCTTTTTCTTCTTCTTTTCATAGCAGACGCGTTTTTCGGGGGGCGGAGAACTGTCGACTGTTGGGTTGGGATCAACGGCAAATGGGTTTAAAGGGTTTTCTGTGGAGACGCATGTAGTGGATTGCTGGCGTCGCGGAGAAGGGGGAGGAGAAGAAGAAGAAGAAGAAGAAGAAGAGGAACAAGGCCGAGGGGTGTCCATGAAAGAAGAGAAAAGCGGATGGGGTCATTTTTGAGAATCATACAAATATACGGGAGCCTGGGAAGTTGAAAAATATTAGACTTTCGTAAAACTATCTGTAGGATATTGGAAACCCGAAGTATCAGTTTGCCTTGCGACTCTTTTTTGGAATTTTCGTATTTAAACGCCAAAAAGTATGATTTTTTTTTCAAAATTAATTTATCAATATTTTTTTATGCTTAAAAATTATTATAAATTTTAATATTCTTGATTTTTTATGGAATCATTAACTTCTTAAAAATTATTTTTTAGGGAAAAGTTCTGCAAATAATTTTATTATTTTATTTTTTTAATATTTACATAAATCAAAATGTACTCTTTCTGGTTTTGATTTGAGAAAAAATCAAACTCCAAAACTATTCTACCATATTTTCTCCTAGCATAAGCGTATAGTTTATATGTGGCATTTGTGACGCGTAATGATGGCCAAGTCTTGTGCATTCTAATCGGCCGCGCGGAGTTATGGTAAAATCTTTATGTCGAATTTGTTTTGTTTTTACATATAAAGGTCGACTCTTTGTTATTTACGAAAGTGTCTGGAGTCTTGGTCTTGAGTGGGCAGATAATAAAAAAAAAGCTCATTAATTTTTTTACATGTCGCCGATATCTAAAAAATTAAATTATGGTAATCTTTTGGGCGCTAGCCTAATAATAATAATAATAATAATTTCATAAATCATAATAATAATTAATGAAAAATAAATTTTCAATTTTAGAATAATAATTACACATAGTTTTATTTGAACTACTAATATTATAATTACACTTGAACTCTATTGAATGAAAATATAATTTTAATTTATCATAAAAATATTTTGTTCACAATTTTATTTTTTTGTGCATAAATATGAAAAAAAATTTATTCACAAATGAAACATATCTCCATTAACTATTAACTAAGTTATGATTTCATAAATGAAATATTAGTGTCGTAAAATTTTTATTTATCATTTATAAAATGATGATATTTATTTATTCATTTAATAAATTATAAACATAAAAAAATTAGAATATTTATTTAAACTCGGACTTAAATTAATTTTTAAAAGCCTATGCTAAAAAAATATATTAAAAAATTTAATTTCAAGGTATTTGTAAAATTATGATATTTTATTTTTATTTTTCATTAAAAAATTTACTTTGATATACTTTAGTCCACCAATGTCAAAGCCGCCACCATTAGCGCTGCCTTTCGCGCTACGACTGACATCTCTAATCGCGCTTGCGGCAGGCTACCGCCCACTTCAACCGCCGCGCTTTCGCGCTGCCTCATTACCATCGCCATCTTTTAGTATACATGAAAGAATGCTGCGTGCGCTTGACCCATTAATACATCTTTGGTATTGTGTTAATGAACCCAACATAAACATGATGTGGATTATTGAGGGTTCAGATGAACTTAAAATGACACAATTATTAAGCAAATTAAGGTTCAAATTCACATTAAATGACAATATTATCAAATAAATCAAATCAACCTCGCATGTTTATTAATTGAATCAGGTTTGAATTTTGAGGCCCCACTTGCTGGCCTGGTCATAAGATGATTAAATTTTGGATAAATTATATCACATGTTTTTTATCAAATAAAATTGCATATATTACAATTTTAAAGGCCACGAAAGATGATATTCATTTTCAAAATTAATTTGTCACTATTTTTTAAGCTTAAAATTGTTATAAAATTTAATAGTCTTGATTTTTTTTGGAATTATTAATTTTTTAAGATTATTTTTTGTTAAAGTTTTACAAATAATTGTATGCCTTTTTACTTTTTCAATATTACATGAATCGAAATGCACTCTTTCTCATGTATATGTATTGAATGTAGCGGTCAAAAGGAGCTGTTAACATCTCGTACAACAAAGAATCCAAATGGCAAATTTTGGAAATGTAGAGTATGTATAAACTTTCAATGGGTAGAAGATCGTAAGTTTAGCCGTTAACACCACGTACTACAAACTTTCATCAAAATTTTATAGTCATATATAATTGTACTGTCCCTCTAAATATAAGATTCAAGTTGTTGTTATAAGTTTTTTTATTGTTGTTATTTTATTGATTCAAGTCATGGAAAATTGTCAAAAAATATCTTTGAAAATTATAGAAAAAAAAACAACAATTGTGCAATTACATGTTCATCACTGTAATTAGTTCGTTTTAGCCAAATTTAAGCAAAATGCTAGAAAAACTTATTTGAACAAAATATAAGTCAAACATCAATCACATTCATTGTTGTTTTCATTAAGTTGTTGAAGTAGCAAATGTTGGAAACTTCCACTTCTAAATACTTCATACGTCATCAAATGAGAAGGATAATGTGGTTACAAAGCATACGACGGGAGTGGTTGCTGTAATATATAAAAAATTAAAACATGATATGAGATTTTAGAAATTAAAAAATATAAGTATACACTAACAAATTGTGATTTTAAGATGAAAACTTACTTAGTGCCAATTATAAGGAAATGGTTGAAAAATATTGTGCTCATCACCTTAGGTTGGGTATATAGGTCCCTACAAGAATAAAAAAATTATATATGTAACATGATAAATAAAAATTTAAAACTAAAATTTCTTCATGAATTACATTATTACATTATAGTAGTCCAAAGCCCCGTAGTGGTTGAGATTTGCATTAACAGCACTTTGTTCCTATGATGTCTATATATGTTCAACAATATTTTTAGTAACGTATGGGCATGTTTGGTTGATGTATTATGACTCCTCATTGCATTAATTTTATGCAGGCTCATGTTTGGTAAGCTAAAAGCTATAGGAACCCAGCATAATGGGCCAATCTAATGCGGCAATTTCCCGCATTAGCTAAACCCGACTGTGTCTTTTCTTTCTTTTTTTTTTGTCCTTTTCCGTTTCCAACTTTACATTCGCTTTTGTTTGACTTTGACTTTAGCTTTAACTTTTACTTTTGCCTTATAATAATAATAATAATAATAATAATAATAATAATAATAATAATAATTATTATTATTATTATTATAATAATAATTATTATTTTAATATAATATTACATAATATTTTTTATTTTTACATTATAAGTATTAAAATAAATTAATAAATATGTAATTTATTATTCAATATTATTGTATTATATTTTTTTATTTTTACATTATAATTTATTATAACTAATAATAAATATTTAAATATGAATATATTTAAATAATATTAATTTAAAATTAATAATAGCATAAATAATATTATAAAATATTATTACAATTTAAATATATTAATGTAATATGTTACTATAATATAATATAATATTTAATTTAAATTAATTATAAAAATCAATACAGTACAATGTAGTATCAAACATTGTATAATATTATTATAATATCTGATATATCGTTAAATAATGATTATAATGCGATACGATATAATCGTAACACATAAAAGAAAAGTTGAAAATAAAAATTCACAAACTTACCATGCTCACGTTATTCTGCTGTGTGGAGAATTCATTAGGCTCTTCATAAGATGATGGTGCATCTTCTTCTAAATCCTATAAAATTATAAAAGATAATTTAACATAAAAATTCAACAAAAAAATCCTATAAAATTTAACATAAAAATCAACAAACCTTTTTTTTCTGCATTTTTTTTTCTTTTAGGCTGATTTCTTCTAAATTATAGATTGCTTCCTTAAATAAGGAGGACGACTTTTACTGTGTGTTGCTACTGGATCATTGATTACATGTTCAATATTGCCGCTCCTGCAAATTACTTCACTTGTATCAGTCGTTGGTGAAGTAGTCGTTTCGACACTTGCACATCGAATTTGTTTGGGCAGGTCTGTCAGTGCCTTATTAATCCAATCCAATACAGATTTGTAACTGCTTTCATCATCAGCAGCAATGTTTGCAACTCACTGAAAGCATTATACATTTTGTCATATCTCTCTTGCTGAATGGACAAATGATGCACACTATAACTAACTTTCACCATACTGTAGGATCTCCTTACAACTTTTCTCTATCAAAAAATGCATTCATGCTTTCACTTCGCTTAATTGTTGACATTTCTGTCTAAAAGCAGTCTTTCAAATAACATGGAACCCAACGACATTGCACCTCATATAGATCGTTCAACCAATCATTATCCCATAAATTATATACTGTCATCATGTTATCCCAAGCTTCCTCAAATACAGTAGGACTCAATGAATTATAAATAGTAGAAAGCAATGAAGAAATAATATATTCAAGTTCTTTAAAAGCCCCTAATTTCTTAGACACCTTTTTCATTATATGCCACAAACACCATCGATGCCTAGTCGTAGGAAAAACATTTTCGATTGCCTTTTTGATCTCTTTGTCTTGGTCTGTAATGATACCAATAGGAGGAGAGTTAGACATGCATAATAGTCACGCCTAAAAAAATCACGTAAATATCTCGGTGTCTTCATGTGAGATTAATTTGCATCCTAATAAAATAGACTGACCATGATGATTAACTCCGACAAAAAGAGCGAATGGCATATCATACTTATTGGTAAGATATGTGGTGTCAAATGTGATGATATCTCCAAAATATGTGTAAGCAGCCCTACTCCTCGAATCTGCCCAAAATACATTCTTTAATCGATCCTGCTCATCCAAATCAATACAAAAAAAAAAAAAAATAATAATTGCATTCTGCTTGCTTGTTCTAGAAGTACTTTAGAATTGCCATAGCATCTCCTTCTTTAAGCTGTAGTCACCTAGCTTTATCAACAAGATTTCTACAATCTTTTTCTAAAAATGACACATTTTCATATCCATCAGCTTCAACAATAATAGAATTAAAGTTCTGGGCAACGTTAATTCCTGCACAATCATTCATTTCAATATACTTTCTTGTACTTGTACTAATGTTACGGTTACAAGGAAAATATCTAGCTTTGTCCGGATTAAATCCATGATTGTGCTGAAGTTTAAAGTTCGAAGAACCCATTTTCCATCTTCATTGATACAACCTCCAATTCTAGCATCACAATCAGTTTTCGCAATAGGTTTTGGCTTCAACATATCAGTAGATTTACTTTCTGACTTGCCGTTACAACCACATGCAAACGTCGCGTACCTTACAATTCCATCACTTCATTTCTTACTAGTTAGCTTCTTTACAGAAAATCCTTCTTTTTTTTTTTAAAGGTAAAGGAAGGTGGGCAAGCCCAAATACAACTTTTACCCCCCTTACCACCCCCAAGAATCGAACCCAGGTTTTTATAGAGGCTACTGACCGACTACGACCACGCCTTGGGACCACTGACTTATTTACCATAGGCTTTGTAAAATTACCACATTTCTTCATGGCTATCAAATAACATCCCAAGACTCGGCTCATATTTTTCCGATTGCACATCTTCAACTCCGTATTCATGTTCTAAATTTTCCATTTCTACAAAATAATTAATATTCATATTAAGAATAGATTATTATAAATTTTACAAAATTTTGATCCACCAATAATTTAATCCATTATATTCTAAAATTTTAAATTAAAAAAATAAATCGAACACAAAATTTAAATAAAAAAATTCTAAATCGAAACAAAATTTAAATTAAAAAATTCTAAATCAAAAAAATTCTAAATAAAAAGATTTCTAAATCAAACACAACATTTATATTAAAAGAAATTCTAATCCAACACAAAATTTAAACTAAAAATTTCTAAATCAAATTTATCATTATCATTTCATTATCATGTAACAAAAAATAATAGGATAAATAAAAAATCACTTTTTACCAGTTGGGTGTTTTACTTTAAGCTAGTGATGAACTACTCCTGCTACGCTACTTATGCCGTTTTCCTACTTCTGAAATGAGAGAAAAATCCATGCTCAATCATTTCACGTGAATGAGCAAATACTCTAGCCCTAATGTCATTCTCTCTGCTGGTAAAATGAGAGAAAATTCCCACCTCAATCCTTTTACTTGAGGAGTAGTGCTTTTCAGCTAGAATCGAACATGGGGGAGAAAGAGTAAAAAATGTGGAAAAAGCAAAAGGAGCAAAAGTTCACGTGGGAGGGGGGGGGGGGAAGAGAAACGACATTACTGTATGCCGTTTCTCTCGGTATTCTCTCAGCATTCTCGCTGAGAAGCACTACTTTTAAGGTATTCCTCCACATTTTTCTCTTTCCTTTCTACTGTAAGAGAATAGAATGACTTCTATCTCAAATTGATTTATAGTCCATAAGTGTTCAAACTTCATTTTCAAATTAATTTATGATGAATCTAACTTTTTTTGGGTTTTTTTCAATTAAACATTTCTAAAAATTCTGGAATTAAAATCGTCTTGTACATTGCCTCATAATGATTTTTACTATTACTAATAGACAAAAAAATATACAATCTCTACCTTATTTTGAAATTTGTGTTTTTTTTATTTTACTGTGCATCCTCATCCACAGTTAATAAATTTTTCCATATTTTCTCCCAGCATAAGCCTATGGCTTGTAGGTGGCGTTTGTGGCACGACCAATGAATCCAACATAAACACAATGCGACTTGAGGCTTCAAATTGACTCAAAATGACACTATTAATAAGAAAATTAGGGTTAAAATAGAAATGACAAAATTATCTAAAAAATCAAATTGAGGCAGTTTGAATTTCGAGATCCCATATACCAATGCATTCACGAGATGATTAAGTTTTCGACAAATTGTATCATTTTTTTTTTATCAAATAAAATTATGTATAGTACAACTGCAAAATTTTCCATGGATTTCCCTAGCTGTGTAGATGCGGTTTAAATTACAAAGCCCAAGAATAATTACCTGATGGCGTATATTTTCAAAGAGGATGAGTAAAATGTGAGTAATAGGGGTTTTACTTATTCTTGTCAAATAAGTAAAACTGACTTGAGTTAATTAGTTAATTTAATTTAATTATAATTTAAACTTATTTGGATTCAGACTTGGATCAGAATAAGACTATTGAATTTATTTTCTACTTAATATTTTGATGTTTAATTTTTAGTAAAAATCCTCTTTTCATTTTGCTATCAAACTATTTATCTTTATGAGGTCAAGAATTCAAACAAATATCTATTTAAGGAACTAATAGTCCAAAAGAAAACTCTTAAGGAACAATCTATCGAATTTTATTGTTTAAGTATAAAATGAATATGAAATTAAATGATGAAATATGTGGATGAAAATAATTTATAGGTATTTAAGGAAGGACCTTTCTAGTGGCAGACTATGTCGAGAAAATATACAATTAGATTGAATTGTGCCTTCAATAATGGGTTTTTATGATCTGTTTAAGATATTTAGTGAAACGAGATTAAAAGAAAGATGGATCTATAATGAATTTATTTTTCCTTTTTAAACTCCGTTCTCTTTTATGTTTGTAAATGTAGCTTGGACATTAGAGCTCCAAAAAGGTTGTAGCTTCGAGCTTTTATCTTATACATTTATATTTTAATGCATGAAATTTTGATAAAGTTAGGTATTTGAGTGACATGTCCCAAATAGCATACACTAGCGCATATATTTAGAACTTGTCGTTTAATGCTTTCATCAAGATTGCATGTCGTCTAAAGACTTTCTAGATGTAAGTCGTGTTGGCTTCTTATTTTCTTCCACGATGACATGTCGTTTGGTTATTGTAATTTAAAAAAAGACTTATTCTTCTCGAACAAGTAATATTGACTTGAGTTAATTATTTTAAATTTCATTAAAATTTGAACTTATATACTTATTTGGGTCTGGATTCGGACCCCAATCAAAATAGGACTGCTAAATTTATTTTCTACTTAATATTTTGATATTTACTTTTCAATAAAATCCTCTTTTTATTTTCCGACCAAATTGTTTATCTTCATGTCATCAAGACTTCAAACAAATATCTATTTAAGGATTTAATAGTCCAAAAGAAAACTCTAAGGAACAGGCTATCAAATTTTGTTGTTTGAGTAATGTTATATTTATAAAATTATGAAATTAAATGATGAAATATGTTGAGGAAAATAATCGATAGGTATTTAAGAAAGAGCCTTCTTGTAATCGACGATGTTAGGAAAATATAAAATTAATTTGAATTGTGCCTTCAATAATAGGTTACTGTTTGGGGAAGAATCAGGAGGCCAGTGATGAAGCGCCACGTGTCGACATTTAAGGAGTTCGTCTAATCTGGGTACCTTGGGTACCTTGGGTACTTGAGATACTCGGGGTACCCCGGGCACTTCAGGGGTACCCCAGGTACCTCAGGGGTACCCCGGCTACACCACGTAAAAGTATAAATGTCAGAGAAACATGTGTAAAAGTATCCTAGGATCGGTGGGCCCAAAATATCAGAAAGATCGACATAACACGTGCCGAGAAATAGAGAATCATTGAGAAAATCTCGTCGCAAAGAGAGACCGTCACCAACAAATCGCCCAAAAGTTCTTTATGACATTTTGGGACCGACATTTCCTCACGCTGCAGATTTACAACGGTTTTGACGCGGGACCACTCACACCCGGTGAATTACGCCCAAGTATATTTTTCGGGCCGCCACACGTCATTTGAAAGGGAGAATATTCACGATATCACCATATAAATACTCGGTTAACTTTTATCAAGTAAGTTCGCACACCAAAAACTTAGGTCTTCTTCAACCTAAAACCTCCATTATTGAGAGCTTGCAAGCTCAAAACTGAGATAACCCAACTCGACTTGAAAGCGTCGAGTGTGGTCGCCACCCGGCTCCACCTAACCTCATTTTTAGTTGTTTGGTTTAAAGGAATTTCCAGCCCTCAGTCCAAGCCACCGCCTCCATCTTCCCCACTCCACAAAGAAAAAACCAGTCGACGCCCCCCAACAAGCAATTTATTGTTCTTAGTTTGTTTTGGTATTTTCCTTTTGTTGACCCCAAAATAAGCTAAAAAATTGGCCGTCTGCGGGACAAAAAGCCCCATGCTAAGCTTGTTGGTACCGGCTTGTTCAACAATGGCACCCGAGGGTACCGAGAATCTGACAGTCATGGCGGATTGGGGGACCATTATGATGATGAGACGGGTGACTCAACAAGGAGGGCGCCCCGTCTAGACAAAGGCAAATCCGTCAAGCAATCAACCGGAATTCACTCCGAGGAAGAGCCCGTTACTCATAAACACTTCGAAGATCTAGCTCACGCAATCCTCAGAGCCGTAGGATCTCGGGTACCCGAAGCAGCCACCTCCCCGGTAACTCAAGATATCCCGCCTCCACGAGGTGATAAGCAAATCGTGCCAAGATCTGAAATACCGGAGGGTAGTAGACCAAAACACGGACCAGCGGGCACCCGTTCAAAATTTCAGACCGGCGGCTCTCGAGAAGATCGCTCCACTGCTTCTTGCTATTCTCGTAGTAGCCAAGGTACCAAGCGCAAACAAAAGGCACAAGAAGACCTTCGGTACAAGTTGAACGCCAAAAGAGCCTCCCAAACAACTGCGGCATCCTCGGGTGCACCCGGGGTACCCCGCGAGTTCATGGAAAAAATGGAGTACCTCGAAGCTCAAGTCAAGCTCCTTTCTGAAAGGCAAAACCCCACCAATGCCCTGGCACCAGCAGCGTATAACTCGCCATTCACCATGGAGATTCGAACTGCGGTTCTCCCGAAAGGGTTCACCATGCCTCAAATGCAGCAATACTCGGGTACCTCAGATCCCGTGGAACATGCTGAGTTATATCGTGACCAGATGCTAATTAAGGGAGTGGGCGACGGTGCTATGTGCCGGATGTTCCCGCATACCCTCACCGGACCGGCCAAGTCATGGTTCCGGTCGTTGAAGGCAGGTAGTGTATCCTCTTTAGACCAACTCCTAAAAGATTTTGTTCATGAGTTTGGTTATGCTTCCTCCCAAGAGATAGCATCCTCTAAGCTTGCTTTCATCAAGCAAGGGGATTCAGAGGCATTAGCCGAGTATGTAACCCGCTTCCACCAAGAGGTGTTGCGCACGGGTACATTTGGTCACCAGCATACTCTCACTCATTTTGAAAAGAATTTGCGCTTGGGGAAGTTATGGCGGTCGTTTCAGAAGCATCGCCCTCTTTCATATGGGGAAGCTCGTTCTCGAGCTCTCCAACAAATAGAAATGGACGAGAAGTGTCACTTGAAGAGGGAAGAAGAGAAAGGGGATGTCATGAGGCAAGGAGCGAAGAAAGCTGAGATGTCTCAGGCACCCCCTCGGGCACCCCGGGTACACAGCCCCCCTCGCCCAATTTCACGAGGGAAAGGGTTGAACATTCCAAGTGTACCCCGGGTACCCCAGCATATTAGGCCACCACCTCCAGTACAACGAGAAGCGCCACAAAAACCCCGATATGACTCTTTTCACCCATTAAATCAATCTCCAGAACAGATTTTCTACCACATAAGAGACATGGGGATACTCCGTCCACCTAAGCCAATTCGGAAGTACCCCAATATGAAGCGTAGCTTGAAATATTGCGAGTTCCATGAAGATTTCGGCCATAGCACCGCCGAGTGTTTTCACTTGAGGGAAGAGATTGAGTCTTTGATCTTGAGTGGGTACCTTAAAGAGTTTGTTGCTGATATGCGTGAGGCGAGGAAGCTCTCGGAGCAAGATAAGGGTAAGCAGGTGGCTAACCCCAATCCCGAGGCTGAGGTACCCCCAGTGTCTAAAAAGGGGGTTTATGTCCGCATGATAGCAGGAGGCCCTACCCTCGCGGGAAAGTCCAGGCGGGCCATCAAGCATTACGGCAAGTCGCCAATCTTGGATCATTCTGGAAATGAAGTCAACTTCGCTTGTCAAAGTCAGTTTAGGGTACCCCGGGTACCCCACCATCCCATTCCTACAATTTTCACAGAAAAGGATGCGGAAGGTGTTTCATACCCCCACGATGATGCTTTAGTGATAACACTGAAAGTCGCCACAGGAAAAGTGGCAAGGACTCTGGTGGACACCGGCAGTTCCGTTGACATCATCTTCAAAAGCGCCCTAGATCAGCTCCTTATCGAATCGCCAAGAATCGCTCCATGTGACACTCCACTCATCGGTTTCGCGGGAGACACGGTTATCCCCAAAGGTATCATCACCCTGCCTGTTACAATCGGCAAGGTACCCCACCGGGTTGTCCATATGATTGACTTTCTTATTGTCGATCACCCCGGTGCCTATAACATTATCTTGGGGAGGCCGTTTTTAGCGGCGACTAAAGCGGCGATCTCCATGCATTACCTCGCCATGAAGATTCCAAGCGCCGGAGACATTATCACCATCAAAGGGGATCAACGATTGGCTCGAGGGTGCTATTCTGTAGCCTCGAAAGTGAGTTATCAAATCGCCACTAACGCATCCGAGAAGGGGTACCCCGTCAGCACCAGGACATTTATCAGTCCATCCAAGCGGGCATTGGCAAGACGCCGGAGAGTTGCCCGAAAAAAGGCTCAACGGTCCATAAACATCCAACAGCAACAAGAAACGGTGCTAATGGAGGTGGACACGATAGCTCCTGGGGTACCTCAGGTGCCCCAAATCCCCAGATCAACGACAGTCGAGGAAGTGGAGGTACCCCTGGATCCCCGGATGTCAAAAGATGGAAGCGAGAATGCGGTGGAGCTCATGTCCATTTCAATCTGCAGCAAGACCAACCAAGATGGTAAAGTCGGCTCCAACCTCACCGCCCAAGAGCCACTTATTAACTTATTGAAGGAAAACCGATGTGTTCACATGGTCGCACTCGGACATGCGGGTATCCCATTGCTGCCGTAAGCTCAGCGTCGATCCACATCGCCTATCAAGCAAAAACGTCGAGCTTTCAACCGGGGGCGTTATGACGCCATAGAACAAAGTGGACCGATTGTTGTAGGGTTCGTTAGGAGGCGGTGTACCCAGGTATCAAATGTTGTCTTAGTCAAAAGTCCGGAAAATGGCGTATGTGCGTTGATTTCACAGATTTGAACAAGTCACGCCCCGGATAGCTTCGCTTCCTCGGGTAGACCGGTGAGTGGGCGCTACGGCGGGCGAGATGCTTAGTTTCATGGGACGCTTTCTGGGGTACAATCGATGTCTGAACCCGATCAAGACAAAACGGCCTTCATCACCAATCGTGGGCTATACTGCTATAAGGTGATGCCCTTCGGGTTGAAGAACGCCGGCGCCACTTATCAGCGTTTGGTGAACAAGATCTTTAAGCAACAGATTGGGCGCACCATGGAAGTGTACATCGACGACATGATAACAAAGTCGGTGTATGCCAGTGATCACATGGGGCACCTCAGACACGCTGATGTTTGAGAAAGCATCGGATGCGCCGATCACGAAAAATGCGCATTCGGGGTAACCTCGGGTAAATTCCTCGGATTCATGGTACAACAGCGAGGAATCGAGGCCAACCCCGATAAAATCCAAGCGGTTCTTGGAATGAAGTCGCCAAGTACCATCAAGGAGGTCAGCTTAGCGGTCGGATCGCGCCTTGAGTCGTTTATCTCCGAGGCCAGGCCGTGCAAACTATTTTTTAAAGCTTTGAAAACGGGGAAGAAGCTCCAGTGGACTGCCGAATGCGAAGAGGCTTTTCAGAAGCTAAAGGAGTACCTCGTTAATTCGCCATTGCTTGCTATGCCTAAGCCCGGAGAGGTGCTTCTGTTGTACCTCGCGGTCTCCGAGCATGCCACCAGCTCTGTTTTGCTAAGAGAGGATGAAGCTGGGGTACAACGGCCTATATACTACACTAGTAGGGCAATGGTCGAAGCGGAGAAGAGGTACCCCGCCACTGAGAAGTTAGCTTTGGCTTTGGTAATCTCGGCAAGGAAGCTCCGGCCATATTTTCAGGCTCACACCATTGCCGTGGTTACAAATCTCCCCCTCCGACAAATCCTCCAAAAGTTGGACATGTCCGGAAGACTCCTTCGCTGGTCTCTCGAGTTGAGTGAGTTCGATATCATCTTTAAGCCACGCTCAGCTATTAAAGCCCAAGCCATTGCCGATTTCATTGCAGAATTCGCCAATGACTCCGGGGGAGAGGAGATTCTGGGGTACCCCAGAAAAACCACACCAGTCACTGAAGAGGAACAGGTCTGGGAAATTTACGTGGATGGTTCCTCCAACTCGCATGGAAGTGGTGCGGGTGTAATAATCCTTGATCCGGATAAAGTAAAGCTATGTTATGCCTTGCAATTCGGATTTAAGGCCTCAAACAATGAGGCCGAATATGAGGCTATAATAGCGGGGCTAAGGATGTCAAAAGTCTTGGGTGCAAAAAGGGTCTACATCAAAAGTGACTCTCAATTGGTAGTCAGTCAGATCACCTCAGAATATCAGGCTAAGGAGGAAAATATGAAGGGGTACCTCAGGAGAACCAGAGAGTTAATGTCCCAATTTGCCGAGGTTAAGGTGGAAAGAGTTCCACGCACCAAAAATGGTGAAGCTGACAACCTCGCCAAAATGGCTTCCTTGGGCGCAACTCAGTCGGCTGGTCCTATTACTACCGAGTATATACCCACACCCAGCAATAATCTACCTGAGTTAGGAGGAGTAAGGTCGATAACTGCTGGGGTACCGTGGATGGAACCAATCATAGGGTACCTCCAGAATGGGGATCTGCACTCTCTTGCAAAGTAGAAGGTTGAAGTATAAGGCTGCACGATATTGTCTTATTGAGGACACCTTATATAGAAGAGGGTTCACTCTCCCTTACCTCAAATGCTTGGGAGACGAGCAGGCTGAATATGTAATGAGAGAGATACACGAAGGAATCTGCGGCAACCATTATGGAGCACAATCATTGGCACAAAAGGCTCTTCGCCAAGGATTTTATTGGCCTACGATGCGGGAGGATGCTAAAAACGTGGTCAAGAATTGCGACAAGTGCCAGAGGTTTGCCAAGGTACCCCACCTTCCACCCGAGAAGTTAACTGTTATGTCTTCTCCGTGGCCATTTGCAGTCTGGGGCATAGATCTCATTGGTCTATTACCAACCGGGAGAGGGCAAACTAAGTATCACGATGGTTCTTGACTACTTTACAAAATGGGTAGAAGCGGAGCCGTTGGCAAGCATCACGGAGAGGAAAACCACAGATTTCGTGTGGAGAAACCTTATTTGCAGATACGGTATCCCCAATGCTATTGTTAGCGACAATGGAAAACAATTTGATAACGAAAATTTTCGGAGTTTCTGCTCAGAGCTCGGAATAACCAACCGATTCGCTTCTCCGGCTCATCCGCAATCTAATGGACGGTTGGGCCGTCAACAAAATCATCAAGAGTATCCTCAAGAAAAGGTTAGAGGAAAAGAAGGGAGCGTGGGTAGATGAGCTACCTAGTGTTCTCTAGGCTTATCGGACAACTCAAAATACTTCAACTGGAGAAACTCCATTTTCTATGGCATTTGGAACTGATGCGATCATCCCAGCAGAAATCAGGATACCCTCTCAAAGAACCGCGTATTTCGACGAAGCCGAGAATGCTTCTTTGATTGCGTCTAGCCTTGATCTTGTTGAAGAAAAAAGAGCCAAAGCAGAATTAAGGGTTGCGATATATCAGCACCGCATTTCAGATTTGTATGACAAGAGAGTACGCCCTAGATCATTCAAGAAAGGGGATTTAGTCCTGCTAAGGGTAACTCAGAACACCTGGGTACCTTCAGAGGGCTCGTTTGGAGCAAATTGGGAAGGCCCATATCGCATCGACAAGCCGATAGGATCCGGGGCATACAGGCTACTCCACATGGATGGAACAATTGTCAAGCATCCCTGGAATGCTGCAATGCTAAGGAAGTACTACTAACACGAGGATAGTGCTTGAGCCTACCGCTTGTTCTATATATCTTTTACTTTATTTACTATGTGTGTTAAGTCATCAAAGGTACCTCGGGTACCCTACGTGTCTTGATGAAATTTTAATTCCTAAGTCCTTGAGAGTGGGATATCTGCACGTTTCTATCCTCGATTGGGACAACGAGTCAGTGTTATGTAATGTTCTCCTTTTCTATCACCTAATGTGAGTGTGGTTAAATTCTCGCCATTGATGTAACTCCATCTTATTGCGCCACGATGTATATGCACCTTTCAGCCATAATTACTCCATTGCAAGAACACCATAAACTTAAAGAGGGAGGGCCAGAGAAGGCCCGAGGGCGAGGTAAACCAAGCATACCCTACGAGGATCCCAGATTACGGTATGCACGCGCCCACACCTCTATTCGGTCTGAGCTCAGAACCGAGGATAGATTACAGCAAATTTAAAGAGGGAGGGCCAGAGAAGGCCCGAGGGCGAGGTAAACCAGCATACCCTAGCGTCATGAGGTTCTGTTAAGGTATGCACGCGCCCACACCTCCATTCTTTTACTTAGCTTAGTAAAGAATAATCAAACAAACGGCAATCACATGAGTTGAATGCCTAAAAGAAATGAGGGAGGCAAGCATGCACCTCCATTAACTCATTAAACGCTTACTAGAAACAGATGGTCAAAACAAGCATGTTTTTGACCAATTCTGCAAGAGAGGAGGCCAAGAAGGCCCCCGATAAAATAGTGAGGGTGTACCTGGGGTACCTGAGGTACCCGGGGTACCCCTAAGAATCTCGCCAAGTCTATTAGAAGATGCGCCATAATCTCTATTCACATTTTTGTTTCGCCAATTATGAATTTCATTTTATATTATGATGATGCTCGGATTGTTAAATTATTTGGGAAACGCCATAATGTTTGTCGAGATGAACAGCGGGCATCTCTACGAAGACCACCACGCAAGCGCCAAGAACATATCAGGAGGTGCTTGGGGTACCTGAGGTACCCGAGGAACCCCCACTAATCTACACAAGTCGTAAACAAGAAATTCAACAGCACACCAAACCAACTCTGATACGAAAAGTTTAATATATAAGCAGTAAGATCGCTGAAGGCGACCTTTCCAGGATAAATATTTCAAGACATCAAAAGTTTCAAAAGTAAAAGAAGGCTCTTGAACCAGAGAAAACTATGAATGATAAAAAGTGCGGAGGATCACGCGGAGGAAACACCCTCTATCATTCACATCAACTGTGGCATCAGCAGGAACACTCATGCGGCTAGAGAGGAGCCACCTCATAAAGCAGTCTTTGTGGAAGGAGGAGGGTCTGCGTGAGGGCACTGGGGTACTGAGGGTACCAAAGAAGATCGCGAGGACTAAGAGATGGAGGAGCTGCTGCAGGTGCCCCCTTGTCTCCGATCTCTCTCGAATGACTGACTTGTCCACCCATTTCTCAACCCGGATACCAGGCCTCAGGATCTGCACTCCAAACCTCAGGTCGTGATAAGGTGAAGCCACATCCATAAATCTCTCCTTGGTAGCCAGATCGCTGGCTCATCATGCAAGCTTCAGCTTGAGGCCCTTGGATAAGCGAGCATTCTCCGAGTCGGTCAACCACCGTGCGCGCCTTCAGACCTCTCCACAGTGAGCCTCCTTTAGAACGACGCCAGAAATTTGAGGCTCACCCTTTAATTTCTCTACTCAGTGCAATTGAGTCTTGGTGAGGTACCAAAATCACGAGGGTATGGCTAAGATAAAGGCGCCGCTTACAAAAGAGATAGAAGAAGGATGAAAGCAAAATTAGTACAAAAAAAAAAAGAGGAGAAGAAAATTCATACAAAAACATATATATAAACATAGAGGGAGAAAGGGAGGGAAAGAGACACATACTGTCTTCATTGAAGGAGTTCCGAACTTGCACAACTGACCCCCTGATCGTACACCTCCCCACTCACCCTCCACAAACCAGTTATATCTATAACCTTTTTTCAACAAGGGATCCTACCACCAAATGCCCATAGACCCCATGAAGTAGCGAGTAAGTCGGCGGATAAACCAGGCTTCTTCAACCGATACTGACCGCCAAATCTTGGTAAGAAACATCCTCCCCAAATATATCCAGCCACAACACCTCTAAGCCCGCGAGCAATCTCCAGTGGTAAGGATAAGCTTGCAAGGCTGATTTCATCTCACCCAACATCCTTCCGAAAAGGGTTGGAGGGCGCGTGAGGCCTAAATCAAAGAGGTCCATATGGAGGGCTACACCTGTGATGAGGGTCCCTGACACTCACCGCGAGGTACCACCGAGGTGTCTGAGAAGAGGGTATGCTGTATTTGGCTCTAACTCTATCCAAATCCCTAGAAGTGGCTGTCCTACCCCCTAACGAGTAAGGCTTATGATTTAGGAGCAGCAGGGGAGGCGGGGGAGGTTTGGGATCTTGGGCGGGGTGGGAGATTTGAGCCTAGATCGAGTTCCTTAAGTGACAGCTTGGTCTGGTTGCCTTTGGTTCTGGGTTTGCTACGGGGTTTAGTTCGAGATGACTTGGGACTAGGGGGAGGAGACCTATCATCATCACTAACAGAAATGTGGGAGGCTGACTCAGGAGCCTCCTCACTTGACTCCCCCGCTTCCCTGACCATATTACGGCCTTTTCTCCCCATCATTTTTCTCCCCATCACGTTTGCCTAAAAACAAAGCTCCCACATCAGAACATACAAGCCCCACAAATCTCAGACTCCATCCAGCAACACAAAATACCAACATCCACCAACCAAACCACAAAAAAAAAAAAAAAAACAACAACAACAAACACCAACACGCCACAAGAAGTCCAGTAGCAGGGCCACAACAATATTTATCCAGTAGAAATAACAACATATATACCTGATACTTCGCTCAAGAGTTGTGGATTTCAGCAACAGGGAAGCACAAATCGAAGATGACGAAGCTGCCATTACAAAAAAAAAAAATCAAAAATCAAAAGTCAGGATCGGCAACAAACTAGTGTGTGATGGTATGATAATAATAATAATAATTATTATTGTTATTCTAAAAAAAAAAAAAAGGAGATGAAAACGAAAAACGGGAAAGCCGCGGGGAGAGGAGGCGCGTGGCACGCCGGCCGAGTACACACCGGGCCAGACCGAGCCGAGCTCGTCCAGCTGCCGAGACCACCGTGAACCTGCCGCCGAGAACGGCATGAGCCGCGAATGGAGGCCTACCGGCAGAAAGAGAGAGAAAGAGAGAGAAGGAGAGAGAGAGATATACCACGAGTGGGAAGCCGCTGGAGGTCGCATGACGCCGGATCATGACTCAGCACGAAAACCCGAGAGGAGACCAGCCGCGAGAGAGAAGAAGAGAAAGAAAAGAGAAAGAAAAGAGAAAGAAGAAGAAGTCAACCGCTGGTGAGGGAGAAGAAAAGAAAAGGAAGAAAAAATAGAAACCCAGGGGAAGATAAAAACAAAAAGAGAGAGGGAGAAAAAGAGGGAGAGAAATATTCTTACTTGGGCAGTGAAATCAAAGGAAGGCGAAGAGGAAAATGAGTAGGTGCAAAATTTTTCTCTACAAGCAGATTAAGAGAAAGGTCGAAGAATCTGATGCAGAGCAAGTGATTCTCTGTTGAAGAGTTTGGGGATTTTCAAAGTAACCTGGGAAAGTGAGATGGAGCAGAGTTTTAAATTAAGTCTGCAAAAGTCAGAAATTTTTCTGAACAAAATCAGCGAGTTTTGAAATTTAAACTGCGTGACAGACGGCTGCCATTTCCCAAGAAAAGCGGGAAAGGACATGAAGGCAACTATTTACTCGCCATGATGTAAAAAAAAAAAAAAAAGAGTTTTAGTCCAGTACTATGCAGAATTCCGCCAGCAAAGGGAATTGAGCATGGTATCCCTCCAGTCCGATTATCCTCCAAGCTAAATTTTACATCGCCAAGTGTCGTTTCAACCGCATATATGAGTTTCTTTTGCCTCTGTTACCTTCGCCAAAAAGAAACTAGGGGGATGTTGTTTGGGGAAGAATCAGGAGGCCAGTGATGAAGCGCCACGTGTCGACATTTAAGGAGTTCGTCTAATCTGGGTACCTTGGGTACCTCGGGTACCTGAGATACTCGGGGTACCCCGGGCACTTCAGGGGTACCCCAGGTACCTCAGGGGTACCCCGGCTACACCACGTAAAAGTATAAAGGTCAGAGAAACATGTGTAAAAGTATCCTAGGATCGGTGGGCCCAAAATATCAGAAAGATCGACATAACACGTGCCGAGAAATAGAGAATCATTGAGAAAATCTCGTGCTGCAAAAGAGGAGACCGCCGCTGTCACGCCAACAAATCAGCCAAAAGTTGCTGCTATGACATTTGGGACCACCGACATTTCCCTGTCACGCCTGCAGATTTACAACGGTTTTGCAGAGGTACGCGGGACCACTCTGTTACACCCAGCACGTGAAATTACGCCCCAAGTATATTTTTCGGAGCGCCCAACCACACACGACGCATATAATATTCGATATCACATAAGAATACTCAGGTTAACTTTTTATCAAGTAAGTTCGACACACACCAGAAAAAACTTAGGTCTTCTTCAACCTAAAAACCTCCATTATTGAGAGCTTGCAAGCTCTAAAACCTGAGATAACCCCAACTCTGACTTGAGCGTCGGAGTGTGGTCGCCGGCCACCCCCGGCTCCACCTCTAACCTCATTTTTTAGTTGTTTCGCAGGTTTAAAGGAATTTCCAGCCCTCGGAGTCTGAAGCCACCGTCGCCTCCATCTTCCCCCACTCCACAAAGAAAACCCACCACGTCGCCCCCAACAAGCAAGGCACCCCGCTTTCCCGTTGAAAATAAATTTATTGTTCTTAGTTTGTTTTTGGTATTTTCCTTTTGTTGACCCCAAAATAAGCTAAAAACAGTTACTATGATCCATTTGAGATGCTTAGTGAAAAAAGATTAAAGGAATGGTAAGTCCACAATGAATTAATTTTTACTTTTCTACCTCCCTTCTCTTCTGTGTTTGTGATGTAATCGGAACATGAAATTTTGATGAAGTTGGGTATTTGAGTAACATGCCATTGGTTGTGGATGAAATATGTGCATTCTCTAGAAAACGACATGTCCTAGTGCACTTGTCATTTACTACTTTCATCAAGATGGATTGTCGTCTATTTTTTCATTAGAAGTACATCTCATCAGCTTCTTATTTTCTTCTGTGACAACATGTCATTTTTTTCCTACAGTTTATGAAAATAGACTTTCCTTATTCTTCTCGAACAAGTAAAACTGACTTGAATTAATTAGTTATTTAAATTTTATTAAAATTTGAACTTATTTACTTGTTTGGGTCGGAATTCGGATTGGATTGGAGTAAGACTAGTAAATATATTTTCTTCTCAATATTTTGATATTTAATTTTCAGTAAAAATTATCTTTTTATTTTTCTACTAGATTATTTATTTTCGTGTCTTCAAGAATTCAAACAAACATCTATTTAAGGATTTAATAGTCCAAAAGAAAACTCTAAGGGACAAGTTATCAAATTTCATTGTTTAATTAATGCCGTAATTATGAAATTATGAAACTAAATGATAAAATATGTGAAGGAAAATAATTCATAGGTATTTAAGGAAGGGACTTCTTGTAGTAGATGATGAAAAGAAAAGATATAATTAGTTGGAATTGTATGTAATGAGTTCTTATGATCCATTCAAGATGCTTAGTGAAAAAAGATTAAATAATGGTGGATCCGGAACGAATTGGTTTTCACTTTTCAATCCCCATTCTTTTTTGTGTTTGTTATAAAGCTTAGACGTATGGGTCACAAAAAAATTGTAGCTTGGACTTTCCTTTTACTTTATACAATAGTATTTTAATTCATGAAATTTTGATCAAGTTGGGTGTTTGAGTGATATGTCATCTGATTATTTTCTACGTGCGTTACTATGTGCAGTCTGTCATGTTTTTATTTGCTAGTAAACAACATGTTCTAAATAGTATGCACTGGTGCATCCTATGTAGCACTTGTTGTCCACTGTTTTCCTCTAGATGACATGTGGTTTGTCTTTTTTCCTATGTAAGTTTGGTTGTTTCTTAATTTTCCATTGAATTGAAACGGCATCACATTCTTATTACTGCAATTTACGGAATTAGGGTGCGTTTGAGATTGAGGTGCTGGAACTTTTAAGCTAGAGTTGCTGTGGAAAAAAAGTTATAACTATGAAACAAAAGCTAGTAATACATGATAAATATAAATTTTAAATAATAATTTTAATAAAATTATTAAAGATATGAAACATTTTCCATGATATAAGTAAAAAATCACATTAACATAACTTCCAAGCCAGAGTAGTTAGTGTTTATCAAACACTTTAGTGCTGTAGCTTGGAAGCTACAGCTGCCCAACCTCAATCTCAAATACACCCTTAATCTTTTCTTATTCTTAGGCTGTTTGGTATGGTTTTTCAAATAGAACAGTAAAACTTTTAGAAAATAAAGTTTTTATTTAAAAAATTAAAAATTTTAGTTGTTTAGTTGTCATGAGAGCTTTTATTAAAAATTATAAAATTAGTTTAATAGGTAAGTTTTTTAAAGTTATAATATAAAAAGTATAAAATAAGATTGTCAAATAAATAGAGGGTATTTTAGATATTTTAACATTTAAAAAAAATTTCAACCTCTACTTCTAAAAGTCCAAAATTTGAGTTTTTCTTAATAGAGACAAATAACTTATTTAACCTTCAAAAGCTCTATTAAAAAAACAACTAAATAATAACAAAAATTTTAATAAGAACTTATGGGAATAAATAAGTACTTATGACTATTAGATAAGATATATCAAACAGACACTTACTAGATTACAATTTGGTTATAAACTTGACAAATCAACTTGGGAGGTAGTAGGTGATTTCAAACTCTTTCGTAAACCAACACATAAGTTGTGGAAGATAGCAGATTGAAGCCACCACAACTCACAAATGTGGAAACTATCCTTGGCTGTAATTGTTTTGTTGCAAATAGAGCAAATGTTTGAAAAAAAAATCCATAGTTGAAGTAGCAACATTATCACCAAACAAAGATTCATTGCGGCCATGGCAAAGAAGTTGGCCACTATTCTCACAAAGTGTTAAAGGATTCTTGTGGACTATATTTTGGAATCATCTCCATCTGTCTTAATTTCCCTCTTTGTTTGTGTTTCCCTATAAGCTCAATCTTTTTTTCACAAATATATACCTCACAGTCTCACTCTTTCCTAATAATTCCCAGTTTCCTCTTTTATCTCTTTATTTTACAAGAGATTCTAGAGTACATTAGAGATAGTACACCTATTTTATGTATATGTGACACGACTTGCTCCGAACTATACATCAGATTCGAGGCGAATTATGCAGACTAATAACTAAAACTCATGGCACCAATTTAAGTCATGAAAAAATATATAAAAATGGTCTTTGATATAAGCACATAACAACCTCTGTGTCTCATTCGAAAATATAAATTCAAAACTTAAACAGTTCATGTCTCACTATACATACTGACACTACTCTATATATATATATAAACATAAGCATGCTCAAAATTCAAGACATTCAACAACGCATCTCGTGGCTTAACCTCAATTGTCTAAAACTGATTTGCACGAGATCTCACAGAATCCTGTAAGAAAAAGGGTAAATAGGAAAATAGTGAGTTTGCAGCTTCATGAATGGATATAATTATACATATAAAAAAATATAAAGTAATGTAATAGCACTTATACATAATCATCTGACATAACTCTACACTGAATATAATACATCACCAGATATGAAATTCATACAAACATACATGATAAATATTTCATGAAATACATAATAGTATTAATAGTATCCACTCACAGATCCTATTTCAATCCGAGGTTCGTTAGGGCTCTTGTGGGTTTTTGAATTCTCAGATTTCTCGTAAAATATAGGATTTAAAAGTTAACAGCTAGAACTGATAATAAAACTTATATGTATGATGTGAATTAAATTATAACTACTTAAATTTCATAAATCTATTACCCCTGACTCACTGAATATATATCTAAATGCCCAATTCTATTTCCCATAATATTTCCTCTTAATTCCACTTTTAAGCTTCTTTTCCCACCCTCGGCTCCTTCCTTTGTTTTATTTCTTTTCTCCTCTCTTTTTCTCTCGGTTCTTTTTTTTTTTTTTCTGTGTCTCACGTCGAAAATGGGTGCAAAATGAGAGCTGCTTTCAATTCCTTCGAATTATATATGGCCACCGACTGAAGCACACAAGTGAACCATGCAGCTGAAGCAAGTATGTGCCTCGCATGAAGTTGATAGCTTGCTGTTGCTTTAGTAATTAGCGACGTTTGGCTTATAAAGAAGCGGTGAAGCATGCACGTGCATTACAATATATGCCCAGTGTATTTCTGTTAAATGTAACTACCAATTATATGGTAATTTTTTAAAATAAATGCACACAAAATATACATTCATTCATTGGATGTAGTACATTTTATGTACTCTAGAAGTTCTCATGTTTTACAAATAAATTAAGAAGCATGTACTAATTAATCTGTAAAAACTTTCGCTTGACAACTATATAGATACAAAACCATTATCTAATAACGTACTATGTATGCGTAGTAGGAGAGAAACATTTTAATCAAATATATTGACGCCTGGCTCTGCATTTTCATAATATAAAGATAGATCATAGACCATCGATGAATATTATTGATTTTCCCTTCGATGCGACGACAAGATTTAATATTAATGGTGCCAACCAATTGATCTTTGGCATTTTTCGATCACAGTTCGATTGATTACTTTGATCCCTAATGTATTGCTAACTTAAAGCGTTAACTCTTAACACTAAGACAAATCACTCGTAGTGTTGCATGAGAAGCCAGCTTTATGTACTAATAAACAAAACAAATTTCATTAGTTCATGTTAATCAAGTGGGGAAGCTTTGTGTACTAATGGACAAATTTTATTAGTTTATGTACCTAACGAACAATTTGACTTCGACTAACTTATTGCTCATTTTACTAGAGAAGTAACGAATCTATTTGATTATTAGCAACCAATTTGCATAAAAAGTTTAAGAAAGGTTGGGCTACTACCTACGGGCTTTGTTTTTTATCATTTCAGAAACTGCTTTATTGAAAAATGCTATAGAAATAGAACGCTGACAGAAACAAAGTTAAATAACTGTTGGTTTATCTTATTTTCTAATTAAGTGAGTAATTAAACTGACAGCGATTTTACCATCTTTCTACCACCATTCTGTTATTATTGTTATTATTATTTTATAAATTTAGATATCTTTTGCTCTTGGTTTATTAGTTATTAATTACATTCCAAACATCATTGGCAAATGGGATCAACTATGTAATTATTGTAATAATTCTCAAAGCCTTGGAGCTGATATATCATGATAATAGTATACATATGTATTAGGTAAGCGTATATTGACAGGTGGCTCTATATTTAGATGAAGGAATACAATGAATTTCTCAAAAGTATAAGATAACTTGTAAACAATGATAGGTTCCCCCCCCCCCCCCCAAAAAAAAAAAAAAAACAATAACGAAATCGAACAAGTTGTATTTAGACATTGCATCGTTTGATTTATTTGGAGGAAAAGTAAAGAGCTTTAGAGAAAGTTGAAGAAAACATGGTGTCTGATGAAATGTAGAACAGTAGAAGTGTCCAACGAAGCATTTGAAAGGACAACTTCTTGACGGGTAACTCAGAATTCAAAACTTTGACGTCAGAGAAATGACAAAGGCGATTCGGTATTGAAGATTATAGCTGAAGTGCAAAGTGGATTCACTATAATAACAATGATGATTCACTATAATTAGCGGAGGAAAAATGATTGTTCTTTGCAAGGGCTTGGTCCTTGAGTTCACTGGATTCATCTAGAGGGTAGATACATTTTTAACCAATGATTAGTATTAATTTTTTTAAGTGGCAGGTCGCATTAGAAACTTGTATAAAAGGGAGCATCACATTGCAATCAAATTAATTATGTTGAAATATGTTAAAGTTTTTCATCCAATATAATTGGGGCAAAAAGTTAAAAGACAAAAAGAGAGTTTCATGAAGTGGAAAAGAGTTTGACCAAATGTATCAAAGAAATCTCTTGACGGGTAATTCAGAATTCATAATATTAAGGCAATTACTAAGTTACAGCTGCTGTAACTCACACCCCATTAAATAACATGCAAAAAGTAGTAACAGGCAGTGGAGTCCGCATGATTTTTGTATGGAGTGTAAGTTACAGCAACTGTAACTTTGCAAGACCCTAATATTAATGACGGAGCAATGGCTGAGCATGATCATGGAGATTCGGTATTGAAGATTATAGATTTAAGGTGAGGAAGAATCAAGCATTTGCGAAGAGAGAATGACGAGTCACCGTTAGAGTAGGAAGAGGCGCTGTCCTTGCAAGAGCATTTGGCCCTTGAATTTATTGGATTACTCTAGATACATTCTTAACTATTGACTGGTATTGGTTACATGACTTACATCTATAGATTGTACTGGAAAACGTCGCTGTTATTACCTCTACAGATGTTGGATTTAACTTGCCAAGATAAAATAATATTTTTCTTAATATAATTCAAAATTCAAACAAGTCTGAAACTTTCCGAAGGGGACAAATTCAAGCAAATTTTTACTTTGCCAGTGATGGGATTTCTGACGCTTACTCATATCCATGGTTGCAACAGATGATGAATTATTTCAAATCATTCGAAGAAAAGAGAAGAAAGATCTTAGAGAATTGATTGAAGTGCTAGATGAAAATCCTCATAGACAATTCTTGGTGGATAACCCGGAATTCATGATATTGATGACCAACGAGTAAGCACGATCATGGTGATTAAGAATTGGACATCATAGCTGGAATGTGGTGTAGCTTCGAGTATTTAAGAAGACAGGAATGATGAGTTCACTCCTTGCAGTTACATCCGGTCCTAGAATTTATAATTTATTGGATTAGTGTTGGTAATTCATTCCACTCTCCGAGTTTATTAAAATAAACTATTATTTGTTAAATTAATAGACAAAATAAAAAGAATATTAATAACAGCAAAATAAAGCAGAATCAAATATAAATATGAATATAATTTAAACGAGACTTTGTTTATTGTTATTTTATTTGATATATCAAATCATTTGTTATTAGCCCTTTTACTAAAGTTATTGGGAAACAATTTAACAAAACGCTATATTATTGCGAAGCGATTATGTCGGAAACCTCCGAAAACCTTGAAACCCATGAAAACCCTAGCTTGCTGAAAAAAATTCCACCGCCGATACCTGAGGATCGTTCCACCAAAAAGGCCCGCTTTCGCAGCCATGGAATGGACGTTGATAACCCAATGCAGCTCTCCTTCAAGGATGCCCTTGTCCCTCACAATCACCACAGCGGCTTCATTGATTCTGAGATAGATGAAGACTGGGATTTTGAACCTGGCGATATAACAGTCGGTGACGATGGTACAATGCCTACCATCCGTTTCTCTAACCGCATTCATGAGAAATTGGTGAAACCGTGGCAAAACTCTGTAGTTGTGAAGTTGTTGGGGAGAAACATTGGTTATAAGGTGTTGTGTAATCGGCTGAAGGTCATGTGGCCTATGATTCCAGATTTCTCCGTAATTGACCTAGAAAATAACTATTTTCTAGTCCGCCTCAAAACACCAGAAGACGCTGCATATGCTTTAACTGAGGGGCCATGGGTAATATTCGGACACTACTTAACAGTACAACCGTGGACTCCACAGTTTGACAGCACAATTACGGAGATTGATTCCGCCATTGTTTGGATTCGGCTACCTGGCATGGCATTCCACTTATACGACAAGCGTATCCTAAGAAGGGTAGGACAGCTTGTGGGTACTGTGATCAAGATTGATTATCATACCGAATTGCGGGAGAGGGGAAAGTTCGCTCGGATGGCTGTCCGGATCTCTCTTTCTCAATCTTTGGTGTCTCAGTTCAATTTGGATGGCAAGATTCAAAAGGTTGAATATGAAGGGCTGCCCATCATATGTTATCACTGTGGGAAATATGGCCATAGTAGTAGTTTGTGCGCCACCAAACTAAATCAGAATGGGGTCAATGATGGGAATAAGGAGAGTACTCCACTAGCTAATGCGGGAATTGATAAGGAGGCTGCCTCTGCTATGACTGACGGTAATAACGGGAAGTTTGGCCCATGGATGGTTGTGGAGAGAAAAGGGAGACCCAGAGTGGTTGTGGGAAAAGAGAACATTACTGAATCGATGAGGAATCAGCGACATAATATTCAAAATTCATCCTGTTTTGCTGTGTTAGCTGATGATGCTGATGCGCATACCACGGAGGAGATTGTTGTTCAGAACCCTAGCCTTGTAACTTCACAGCAACCAACTAAGTCCATTACTGATCATTTCAACCCTCGCAAGAACCCGAACCTGAAAACCATTCGCCCTCTAAAACCTCATAACACCCTCTCCAAAGGGAAGCAAGTGGCCAAATCCCAGCACCCCAGATCCAAGCAACCGAACCCCATAGTTTTAAATGCCATGCATGAAAACCTAAACTCCCCTGATACTGAAAATCTTTCCCATCATGCAAGCGGCGTTATCCCGAACCCTCTTGAACAAAATCATAATTGTCCCCTTGCACCTATCTCCATCTTGACAACTCTTGATCCTAAAAAACATTCAGCAGTAACCTTCCCCATAAAAAACCACGCTGTGGTGGGTACCTCTTTAATGCTACCCCGCGAAACGAATGTTGTGAGTAGTGAACTGAATCTTCCCCCCAAACATCTCGTGAATCCTCCTGATGGTACCAATGGGAGGGATGGGACCCTCATGGCGGATGATGATGGTGATTCTCATTTGGAATTTAGCCATACGGGTGATGACATTATGTCTGATGAGGAAAACACTGTTGTCAATGAAACCCCTGAAGTGCATGATGGAGTGGCTTTGGGGCAGAGGGCGTAAGCCTCTTATGCTCCCCTTATTTGTATATTATCTTTCTATGACAGTATCAATCCTTTTTTGGAATGTTCAAGGGGCGGGATCCCCAGCTTTTCGACGAGCTTTTGCTGCGGTGGTTAAAAGCTACAACCCTACAATTGTCGCATTATTTGAGCCAAGAATAAGCGGTAAGAAAGCTGATGGATTTATAAAAAGAAGTGGTTTTGAATGCTCTCATCGAGTGGAGGCTGCGGGTTTCTCTGGAGGTATTTGGATCCTATGGAGGAATTTTTTTGAAGTTGAGATTGTCTTAAATCACACTCAATTTATTCACCTGAAAGTGAGTGTCCAGAATGTTGTGCAGTCCTGGATAACCACGGTCTATGCAAGCCCTCAATCAGCTGGCCGGCGAGAGCTATGGCATCGGTTGAATTGCCTTGCAGCCTCAATGCATGATCCTTGGCTCGTGGGGGGTGACTTCAACTCAATTTTGTATGCCGATGAAAAACGTGGGGGCTCTAATTTGTCTACGGGTATTTGTCAAAGTTTCAAAGCTTGTTTTCACACTAATCAGCTGGTGGATTTGCAGTTCAGTGGCCCTCGCTTCACCTGGACACGTGGGAACCTTTCGAAGCGCCTTGACCGTGCTATGAGTAATCAAGAGTGGCTCCTCAAGTTTGATAGTTCTTCGGTTACTCATCTACCAAGAGTAGTATCTGACCACAGACCGGTATTGGTCCGTTTTGAGCGTAATATTGGATGCATAAGGAGGGTCAAACCTTTCCGTTTTTTAGCTGCATGGCTGACGGATAACCAGTTTGGGAAGTTTATAAATGAAAGTTGGCATAGAAATATTCCCTATTCTCAAGCAGCTTCGATTTTCACAAGCAAGGTGGCTATTTGGAATCGAGAAGTCTTTGGCAATATATTCCACCGCAAAAAAGAATTGTTGGCCCGAATTGGTGGAGTTCAAAAGGCGTTGGAACGCCAGCCCCGCCATAGTTTATATCGTCTTGAGGAAAGTTTAAACAAGAAGCTGGAAGAAGTGTTGGCTCAAGAGGAATTGTTGTGGTACCAAAAATCCCGCAAAGAATGGATTAAATATGGGGACCGGAATACCTCTTTTTTTCATCAGAAAACCACCATCAGGCGGGCTCGTAATCGTATTACGGCTATTCGGAATGATGAGGGTAATTGGCTCTATGATACTCATAACATTAAATCACATGCGGTGAACTTCTTCTCTACATTATACAAATTCGAGCAAGCCATTTATCAGCCGTACCCTGTGCAAGAATGGTTTCCCCAAATGGACCACAGTCGCTTGACAAATCTTGTTCTGCCGATTGACAATGAGGAGATTCAGCGGGCTGTGTTTCAGATGAGCCCCCTTAAAGCCCCTGGAATCGATGGTTTCCCCGCTGGTTTCTATCAGTCTCAGTGGCATATTGTTGGAGAGTCTTTTTGCTCGGGTATAAAGGCAGTTTTCAACTCGCAATGTATCCCCAGTGAAGCTAGTAAAACTCTCCTCGTTCTCATCCCCAAGACTGACCATCCTACTTCCTTCAGGTTGTATCGACCTATTAGCCTCTGCACGGTTTTTTACAAAACCGTAACCAAAATTATTGTAAATAGGCTTCAGGCTTTTCTCCCTGAGATAATTGGCCCCCACCAGACAAGTTTTGTCCCTGGCCGACATATCACGGAAAACATCATTATTGCTCAGGAGGTTGTCCATTCTATCGGCCTTAAAATGGGTAAAAAGGGATTAATGGCTATTAAGGTTGATCTCGAGAAAGCCTACGATAGATTGAATTGGACTTTTATCCATGAGACTTTAATGGAGCTCTCCTTGCCAATTGATCTTATTCATTTAATAATGAATTGCATTACTTCTACTAGTATGAATATTTTATGGAATGGTGAATTAACAAATGATTTTTGTCCTAGCAGAGAGATTGTCTCCTTATATTTTCGTTCTTTGTATCGAAAGACTTAGTCATGGCATTTATCGATCCATCCAGCAAAATCAATGGAAACCCATTCGATTATCCAGGATGGGTACTCCCCTCAGTCATCTTTTTTTTGCAGATGACCTTTTCCTTTTTGCCGAGGCCTCCAGCGATCAAGCTCAATTTATCACTTCGGTGCTAGAAGAATTTTGTTTGAGCTCTGGAGAAAAGGTGAATCAATCTAAAACGCAGGTCTATTTTTCTAAAAATGTCTCAGGGACTGATGCTCACAAGTTAGGGCGCGAGTTGGGCTACACAATCACCAACGATCTGGGTAAATACTTAGGCATGCCGCTGCTGCATCGCCGTGTATCAAAGCAAACATATCAAGAAATTCTAGATAGAGTAGATCAAAGATTGTCTGGTTGGGCGGCCTCTCAACTATCTCTTGCGGGGCGTATTACGCTTACCCAATCTGTCATCCAAGCAATCCCCATTTATGCTATGCAGACTACGAACTTACCGGTGAGTATTAGATCTAAACTTGACCAAGTTTGCAGACGGTTCTTGTGGAGTGGAAATAATGAGTTGCGTAAAATGAGTTTAATTGGTTGGCACACTATATGTCAGCCGAAGGTGATGGGTGGGCTCGGGTTCAAGAGACTGGACATTATGAATCAAGCTCTTTTATTGAAGGTTGCTTGGAATTTAATTACTGAGCCTGGCAAACTTTGTGCCCAAGTGTTAGCTACAAAGTATGGAGTGGACTTTTCGGATATCCCCCAAGCACTTCCCACTCAACACGGCTCTCATTTGTGGAAATCTGTGGGTCGAATTTGGGATCTTGCCAAGCATGGATTACGATGGAATGTTGGGAATGGTCGCAAAGTTAAATTTTGGTGGGACTGTTGGGCAATGACTTCTTCCTCGTTAGCAGCAGTTGCTGTGCAGCCGATACCCCCGGACCTTTGGGATTTGCATGTAATTGATTTTGTGACCACGGATGGCTCTTGGAATTGGCCTAAGTTCAGCCATCTCCTGCCCCACAGTGCAGTGATGAGAATCGCTTCAATTCTTCCACCCTCGAGTCGATGGCTGATCAAGTCTATTAGGCGCTCGGACACTCAAGAACTTCGCGGCGTGTGACTGGCTAATTCACATGTGCATGAAAAGGATACCTTCTGGAATTTAGCTTGGTCTTGGAAGGGCCCGCAGAGGATAAAAACCTTCATTTGGCTGGTGCTTCGTCAAGGTTGAAGACGCGAGGAGAACTAGCTTCATGACAATTAAACATTGACCCGTCTTGTGAGAGATGTGGGTATGGTTTGGAGAGCACAATCCATGCTCTTCGGGATTGCCCATATTCTAAAGCGGTTTGGCTTCGGCTTCTTCGAGGCCATAATCAGCATTAGTTTTTCCATGGTAATCTTGCGGGCTGGCTGGCAATGAATGTGCAGGTGTCTAACACGTCTCCAGGAAGCACGCTTTGGCGGGTTAATTTTGGTGTTGCTATTTGGAGACTTTGGTTTTGGCGAAATCATTTTATTTTCTCAAATGATTATTGGGAGAGTAATGCTATTGCAATGGATATAAAAGTTAGGGCCGCTGAAATTCAAAGAAGCAATTCTTTCCCCCTAGCTACTGGCAGAACACGTATAGAGAGTTGGATCCGTTGGACATCTCCAGTTTGGCCTTGGGTTAAATTAAATACTGATGGGGCCAAGAAAGCTTGAGCATTCTTTGGGCGGTGGGCTAATTCGGGATTTTAGAGGTGCTTGGCAGGCGGGTTTCAGCGCGAACTTGGGAGTTTGCTCGGTGACTTCAGCTGAACTCTAGGGATTATTTCATGGCCTAACTATTGCTTGGCAATACGGTTTTCGTCGAGTTCAAGTGGAAGTTGATAGTAAATGTGTTGTGCAGCTAGTCTCTAACCCAAATCCCCCGGTAAATGAGCATTCTACGCTTGTTCAGGTCATCCAAGAGCTCCTCCATAGGGATTGGTTGATCAGAGTGGACCACATATACCGAGAAGCTAATGCAGCAGCTGACTTCCTCGCATCGTACAGTTTCTCCTTCCCATTGGGGTTACATTGCTTTCAGTCTACTCCTCAAAACATGCTTAGTATATTAAATAATGATATGTATGGAGTTGCTTACTCCCGTTTAGTGTTTCCTTAGCTCGTTTACGAGCCCTTTTATGATAAAAAAAAAAAAAAAGTTATTGGGAAACAACTTTTAGGTGCAACGAGTATTGTACTATAACATTTTACTACTAAAAAATTATAAAACCTTACAATTTTAGTTGACTGCTGACATCATGCTGATGTAATAAGGGTATAAATGTCTTCATACATAAAAGAATTCTGAAATTGTAATTTCATTAGAAATAAAGTGCAAAATTATCATTAGAAACATAATACAATTAGTATTGATGGAAAAAAAAAGTTACTATACTTTGTATTAATGTTTCTTAAATTTATTAATATACTTTTTTTTTTTAAGTAAGAGCAAAGTAGGTATTTTAAAGGTAAGTTAACAGTCAACTAATAATTTTAATAGAAAATTAGTAAAAAATAATATTTTATAATTTTTTTAATAAAATATTAGGGTACAATATTTTGTTATTTCCCAATAACTTAAGTAGTAAAAGGATAATAGGCCTTTGAATCAATAAATAATTTTTTAAAAATATTTAACATCAATTATTGAAATTTTAATGCCTAAGGGTAAATTTTGTGCAAATAAAAAGTAAGTAAAAAAATGCACTCCAACAGGCAATTGTAAGGCATGCGTAGCAAGGAAATCCGCTGCTGAGTTTGCTTCACGATAGATGTGAGTAACTTGAATACTCCAATTCCTCTTCAAAAAATCCTTAATTGTCTGGATTGTGGCCGAGAGATCATTGACATTAATATTGTCCTCCTTTATAAGCTGCACCACACTACAGTTGTCAACTCCAACTTGGACACGTTTATAGCCAAGGTCCCATGCCAGTCTCAATCCATGCAAAACTCCCCAAAGTTCAGCCTTTATAATCGAGCAAACTCCAATATTTGAGCTGAACCCATGCAAGAATCTACCATGACAGTCCCGCAATAAGCCTCCTGCACCTTTCCTTGCCCCATCCGTATTTAAACACACATAAGGCCATGGAGGAGGAGCCCAACTAATCCACTTCTGAATCCTTGGATTCCGGCTATAAATTACGGTGGAAAGGGTAGAACAAACATTGTCAGCCCTTGCCTTAATATCTCGAACAACCGAATCACCATTCCATCTCTTATTATTAAACAAACATTGATTCCTCCAATACCAAATTCTCCAAGCAGCAACACCAAACATGGTTGGCCAAAATAAGCTGCCTATATCAACTGTCCGGCTCCGAAGATTCATCACCAGCCATTGCCGAAGCGGGTGGCTAAAAAATTCATGCTGCCTAGCCACGGGAACAAGCTTCCTCCAAATATGTATGAGGTGAACAAGCATTTTTTTCATACCGCCCCTCTAGGATTGAACTCTATTTTACTTTTGGACATGTATGGGGTGACACAACCTCGTTTTGTGCCTCTCTAGCTCTTCTTCTTTAGAGCCCCTTTTCTATCCAAAAAAAAAAAAAAAAAGTAAGTAACCAAATAAAATTGAATATTATACTCCTTCATTTTCTTTGCTCTCTCCTCCTGTCCACTCTTTTATTCAATCTGATGTCCTTGAATTGATTGGATTACTCTACATTCATTATTAGCCATTGATTGGTATTTTGTGCTGTAGATCGTACTGGAAATTTGTATAAGAGGAGCATTACAAGCATTATAATCAAATTAATTAACTATAGTATGTTGAAATACGGTCAAGTTCTTCATCCGAGTTTTAAAATTAAGAAGGAATCAGTATTACTAGACAAATGATGGGTAAAATGAAGGGCTACAGAAATAGGATTTGGTGACCCTCAAACAATCCTATTGCCGCCTTCTTCCACTGAAATCCCAGGGCTTGATTAATGCGCTTTGCTTCGGATTTCGATTCTTCAGAAGCGTAGGTAGATAAGATGTCCTGTATTTCCTTGTTCAGTTCATCAGTTTTTGCCTTTAGTTCATCCATCTCTTCCGAATATTTTCCCATCTCCTTTTGACGCGAGTAAAAGGGGCTGCTTTGGATCACACCTTTTTTATCTTGCAAAAACAAAGCAACGGCCGCTGTACTCTTGAGATGATCCAAGGCGAAATCAACTCTAAACCCTGCTCTCTCGAAAACTTTCAACCGAAACCACAACCAAAAAATGGAGTAAATTTCCATTTCCATCAGTGAAGTGTTGCTCATTTGCTGAATAGCAGAGCAGAAAGAGTGAAGGAACATTGTCTTTAGGTTTTCAGTCAAGGGACAACTGACACCGAAATCTCCGTTTTTGTCAAGCAAATTATTGAGAACTTGGGCATGAGTGCTACTAATTCTATAAGCTCCCACTTTGACAAGCTCATCATCATCCTCAAAATGACGAACTTCCATCATCTGTTCCACCATTTTTGTTATCGTTTTTTTCAACCACTCGCCGTCCATTTCTTGAAGCCTTTCTGTAATTGTTTCACGAACCAGCTGATCAGTCGCTATTAATTCATCAAACATATCCCTTGGACTGCCCTCCATCAGCTTCTGTTTCAATATAGTTAAGCATTTCTCATCCTCTTCAGTTAATGATTCCAACATATCTTTGAGACTTAAGCCTTTTCTCTTTCTAGGAATCGCTCTACTAATAACTCTCGTATCGACATCTTTGTGCTTTCCTTCAAGATATTGCATTACCTATCAACCAAAAGGAAGAAATTAATCTGAATGTTAATGGCATCAACATGTACACCTCACGGTTAAGCAATATGAATAAATTAACATGAGATTATACCTCCCAGGAAACGCAGTCTAGATCAACTACAAAGTTGCATTCTTCGCAATGATAAACACATTCTCCAGCTTGTCGCCTGGTTTCGCAAACATCACAACAATACTCATCGTCCTCAATATCATCAAAAATGTCATCAAAGTTATCCTTGAGGGTGACACGATGATGGTGAATATCATCACGTTGAATGGTTTTTGGTAGTGGACAACACAAAAGATGGCGATTGAAATTGCATTTCACACAACGTACATACAAGGCACCTTGCTTTAGAGAGGTATCCCTATTGGGAGGGATAAGTTTGCAGTCATGGCAGTGATCTAGAGGGCCATATAACCGCTTGAACAAAGTAAGAGTGTGTTTGTGCAGCAATAATGATTCAGGTTTTATTGAAGGAACAAGTATAGCGCAATCCAAATCTAGATTGAATTCGCAGTCTTCGCAGCAATAACGGAAGCCCTTGAAATGCTTACCACAAGCATTGCATTCGTGATGTTTCCCGGAAAAATTGTCTAGAAGGATTAGACGATGTCGGTGGAAGGGATGTTGGTTTCCTCTTGGTAGCTCTGCACATGATTTGTGAAGATAATATTTGCACTGATGACACCAAAAGGTTGGGCCGGCCTTGATATTTTCCTCGCATGCACAACAAAAAACATCATCAGTATTCCTCTCATTTTCGAGGAGAAACAATAAATGTTTATGGCTGAAATGTTTCATCTTCACGGTTTCATCTCGTGGGAGCCCAGTGATTACGCAACGTACATGTGCGTAGTAATCACAATCAGTGCAACAATAACTGGGATGCTCCTGGTTTATGTCTCCGTTGCAGACCGTACAAGGAGGTGGATCAAAATTATCTTCGGCAAGTGTTTCAGTCCTTAGACTGAGACGATGGGCGTGTTGTGACCATAACAGTTGGTAGTGGGTGAGGACCACATTGTACGTGAAAATCGAGGTAACACTCCGCACAACGCATAAAGAATGCCCCCTCGGTTGTAAGACCGCATGCATCACATTCTTGATGGTAGGACATATTCTCAACAAGAAATAGAAGATGCTCATCATGACCTTCGTAAGCTATGTTTGCCTTCATACTTATACATCCAGGATGTAAGTTAACGGCACACTTATCACATCTGTATCTGAAACCATGAACACTTAAGCGACACGCTATACACGTATATCCAGGCTCTTCAGGTAGCAAGAGTTTCAAAGAATGCGGTGGATGAAACCAATGCCGAATTTCTTGCGGCAAAGTACCACATGAATTATGGATAAAAAACTCACATCCAGCCGCACAACCATAACATCGACCGTTGATGTTTTTGTAGCAAATCTCGCAAATCAAATCTGCTACCTCCGAGATAATCAAAGTATGCCCGTGACTAAAGTGTTCGATCCTTTCTTGGCCTTCACGGGATTTGCAATAGTCATTATATTCCACTACAGTCTGTGGTAGTGGCTTAGGGTCACAATGCACGTGAAAATCGACGTCACACTTCAGGCAACGCATAAAAGGAGCACCTTGAATATCAGAACCGCATGATTCACAGTTGCTCTTGTCGGACAAATTCTCTAAAAGAATAAGAGGGTGTGGATGGCCTTTGTACTTAATGCTTGGCTTCAGAGATGTACATTCTAGATGCAAGCGAAATGTACAACAGCGATTTCCACATTGATACCTCAGACTTTGAATTTCGAAGCCACAAGCAGCACACCAACGTGGGTAAAGCGTTATTGGGACCTCGAGTTTTAGAGAATGGCGCGGGTGAAAGGGATATTGAATTTCTTGCTTGAGTTCACGACAGGAGTTGTGGATGTAAAATTCACATGGAGCACAGCCATAGCTTGGATCATCATTGATACTTTCAAAGCATATATTACACTCGATGAAGTCACCCGGCTTCAACAAGGTCAAGGGATGGTGATGTCTGAAATGTTCCACGTGCTCATGACCTTGGTGGTACTTGATGAGCTTGGAAGCGCATTCAACACCTATCTGGAAATCACACAATTCACAGCAGAACTTGAGACCCCCGTGTGTTTGCTTACAAAAATCACAATCTAGTGTATCTGAACGAGGACCACTAGATTCTATTTCAAAGTGAAGTAAGCAATGTGGACGATAGGTGATGATTTGGATCTCTGCTGGTAGATCAACACATGATTGATGGAAGACAGGAGATTGGGGCCAGCACAGCTCACAAATGTAGAAACTATCCTCGGCTGAAATTGTTTTGTCGCACGCAGAGCAAATGTTTTGATAAAATCCACAGCTGAAGCAGCAGCAATAGTTACCAAACAAAGATTCACCGCAGCCATGACAAAGAAGTTGGCCATTATTCTCACAAAGTGATAAAGGATGCTCGTGGACAATATCTCTGATCATGCTTTCTTTTACAACTATCCTCTGTTTCCCTAGCTAATATTTCCCAGTTCCCTGATCTCTGTTTTACAATCAAATCAAGCAAAGCAAAGCTTTATTTTTTCTGCTCTACTTTGTGACAAGTATATTATAATTAATTATAACTGTTGGTCGGTCCCCATGATTTATAAAATGGACTAATTTTATAAGTCCATTACCTAATATCGTATTAGGTATATATGGCGATAAAGAGAGTAAGAAACTTTTAATAAATATATTAAGAGATGGCTGTACATAATATAAAGAAAAATGAATACAATGAATCTCGAAAGGATAAGATCACCTTGTGAACAAGGATTAGGATCCTCTCCTGATCTGATTTTTATCTGAGCAAAACCTATTAATATGATTGGTAGTTAATAAATTAAAAAGAAAAAGTAGTTAAATCCTAATCATCCACTAACACTAAAATATACAGAAGATCTCGTAAAGATCGAGTCTTTCGGATCGTGAGAGGATCCGATCGCATGAACAAATGATAGGTTTCAAATTAAAAAAAAAAAAAAAACAGTGCCTATCAATGTATAATTCGTCAACGATCATAAACGTCTTTTTTAATTACGGTGATTGAACTTCCTTATTATTTAAATCTGAAACATTAAATGAATCAGATTGGTCCACAATGATAAAAATATATATGCAAGAAAATTTGATTAGTGCTGTGGATGGTCTAATCGCCATGTGTGAAACACACCCACCAAATCAAAGGGCGTATCAAAAACACACACACAATGAATTAGAATGTGTAATGCAAGCTAATCTGCTTCTACCGCTTGAAAGCCTCTCAATTGTAAGCTATAAATATTCATTCGAGAAATATAAATTCCAAGCTTGGAAGTTGGAGGCACGTGAAACCGAGAGCATAGATGTTTCTCCAATATCATTTGGCTCCCTTTGACCTCTTGTCATTTATATTACTTGCATGCATAATTTGGATAATTCCCTATTTGATCCACAACAATTAGATAGCTAGTAGTCTAGCAAACATTAATTTCCTGCTGATACAAAGGACAATATATTTAATAATAATGGTGCCAGCCAATTGGTTTTTAGCCCTTTTCTTCTTTTTAAATCACAATACGATTGATTATTTATAAGTAAGACTGTAAGAGTAGTCTTATTATAGTTTATTTAATTTTCAAGTGAGGAAGCTTTCCGATCTAGCTAACTATTTGAATTCGACTAAGTTATTGCTGATCATTTTATTAGTGGATAATATTAATGTTAGTTTTAAATATTTCAAATGGGATCAAGTATTATTGTTATTATATTTCATTAGTTTATTGAATTTACCAAGTGGAGATTTAAATATTTCAATTGGGTCAAGTATTACTATTATATTTCATTAGTTTATTGGATTTATCAAGTGGCAATTTAAATATTTCAAATGAGATCATGTATAATCATATTTTATTAGTTTATTGAATTTATCAAGTGGGGAAGCTAACAATTTGAATTCGACTAACTTATTGCTGATAATTTTAGTAGTTATTGCTGTTATTATTATTTTAAATATTTCATATAGGATCAAGGACTATATATTATATTTCATTACTTTCTTGAATTTTTCATATTTTATATATGAGCTCAGTTGAGCTATCCCAATAAGTATTCCTTGGGCTCACCCAAACTAGCTTTGAACTTACTTCAGCTCCCTTTATCAACTCCCTAAATCAGCTTTCACGAGCTCCACTGAACTCTCCATATTCCCAAAATAATCACCAAGTTATCACCGAGGTCACTTTCGCTATACCACTTGCCCCAAGCATTAGAAAAGCATACTTAAAACCCTGTTGGCCCAATATACAATCAAATATTTGTTTGACTCAGATTCGAACTAGATCCAATAAGAATTGCTAATTGGTTCAAATTAAATCCTAGCGAAAATCTGATAAAAAAAAATATTAAATTTTTTTCATTTAATCTAATATGATATTGATTTGTTTGAATTACAAGTATAATCTCTCTAAATTAATACTCGATAAATTAGTAACCTCTATTTTATAATAGTTTATTACGGTCCCAACTAAGCTAATAAGCTAAATTAATAATTTTAATAAATTAAAAAGATAGTGCTTTCTCTGAAAGCTCTTATATAACTTTGTGATCCCATCATATATAAATTAATAATTTGTTAAATCACAAAAATGATTGTTATGATATTTTATTAAATATAATATAACTGTATTATTACTTTTTTTAAAAATTTAAATATAGTTGGATCTCATTTCTATTTTTTCATATTGCGTTTAGAAGTTATGGGGTTGAATTCTCAACTTGCAACGATTTTAAACTTATTTTTTGGTTAATTTAATATATATTATTTATTATATTAATTCATATTTGATTGATTAGATTGGTAAAAAACAATAATTTTTTATTGATTAAATGTATGTTTATTATGAATTGTAAATACACTCTATAAATTAACATTTTCTACAGTGCCCACAGTATTAATGTATACAGGTTTTACAGTAAATGAGGAGAAAAATATTCTTGAAACTTTCCCAGGTGTTAACAAAGTCCCCGATCCTGAACTGGAACATTTCTGTGTGTGTGTATATATATATAGTACAATTTTCATATGTCGTCGAGATCAAGAAATCCGTCGGCGACTTTCTTCCTCCTCAATCCCAAGGCTTCAGTAAAGCTTCGATTGTGATCTCAATTGTTCAGAGCCAAAGCGATCTACTTTGACCTGTACTTGCTGCTCTAGATAATTAATTTTTGCCTTTTGTTTGTCAATCTGAGCTATCTCCTTATGAAGAAAGATCATATAACAATATATAATGCAATTATTTCAATTTATTCAATGGTAAGAAGAAGAAAGAGCTTGGAGAAATAACTGGGGCGAAGGCTTAAAAAAAAGAAGAATATGTTTGATGAAATGGAGAACTGTTCGACGAAATGTCTCAAAGACTAGTCTTGGCGGGTAACTCAGAATTCATAATATTAATGACAGAGTAATGACTGAGCATGACCATGGAGATTGGATATTGAAGATTATAGACGTTAGGGCATTTTGCACTTGAATTTATTGGATTACTATGAATACATTTTTAGACATTGATTGGTATTGGACCATTGGTTACATCTGTAGCAAGCTAAATATGACTGTTTGAAAACCACTGGAATATGCCTCTTGAGAAAAAATAATTCATTGTTTTACTTCTACAAATGTTAGATTTAACTTTCCAATGGTAAAATAAAATTCTTTTTTTTTTTAATAAAATTAAAATTCTGTTTGACATAACTTAAACTTGAAAAAAGTCTAAAACTTTCCCAAGGGGACAAATTCAAGCAAATTTTCACTTTGCCAGTGATAGGTAATTTAAAGCCATACTCATAGCCATGGTGACAGCGAAGGGAAGTTGCATAGTGTTAATCAATCATCATAGGTTACACCAGTTTGGACAAAAGCTGAAAATGAATAATAATCAGATAATAATAGATGAAGAATTATTTCAATTTATTCAAAGAAAATACAAGAAAGAGCTTAGAGATTTAACTACGACAAAAAGGTGAAGAAAACAAGGTGTTTGATGAAAAGGCAGAAGTGTTCGATGAATATACTCAGAAACAATTCTTGGTGGGTATCTCAGAATTCATAACATTGATGACAAACGACTAAGCACGATCATGATGATTCAGAATTGTTTTAATCCATCTCCCAAAAAATGAAAATGTTTTAATCCAATTAATTATGCCGAAATTTGTATATAAGTCAGCAGCACATTTTAGTTCAATTAATTATGTTGAAGTTTAGTAACGTTTTTCATCCAATGCATACTTGTTTCCAGCACAGGACTCATATGCTAACAGACATTCTTTCAAGTGGACATCGTGTCCTTCGGAAGACTAAAATCTTGTTCTTTTGTTTGTAACCGAGAGAATTGAAGTGGGGGATAATACTGCTTGGAATTCAAGCATGAGAGATGGATTCGGAGAATGGAAGGACAGAAAGGACAGACTACGAACCATCTAAAATCAATTACAGAAAAGCAAAGTGGGAATTACTGCAAAACAAATGTTAGTTAAATGCATGGCTACAACTTTGGGATTTCGTGATCGTCAAGCAATCCGGCGGCCGCACTCTTCCAGTTCAATTCCAGGGCTTTATCAAAGCTTTTTGCTTCGGATCTCGATTTTTCAGTACCGTAGCTAGATAACGAGTCCTGTGCTCGCTTCTTAAGGTTTTCAATTTTCACCTTTCTTTCCTCGATCTCTTTAGAATGCTCCGCAATCTCCTTATGAAGCTCATAAAAGGGGCTGTCCTCGTCTCCTCGATTGAACATTTGTTATCTCGTATAAAAAAAGCAACAGCAGCTATGCTCTTGACATGGTGCAACGCGAAATCAACCATAAACCCTGCCCTCTCAACAACTTTCAACCAAAACCACCACATGATGATTGAGTAATCATCGATTTCCATCAATAAAAATTCACTCATGTCATTCATAATCCAACAGAGTTTGGGAAGGATCATTGACTTCAAGTTTTGAGCCAACGGGCAACTGGCTCCGAAATCTTTATATTTGTCAAGCAAGTTTTTGAGAGTTGAGGCATAGATCCGACTGATCTTATAAGCTCCCACTTGGACAAGCTCATAATCCTCAACCTTCTCATCCACGCGCATGATCTTTTCTATCCATTCCTTTATCCCTGACTTCAAAGTCTTCTCTGTCCAATCTTCTAAAGTCGGCATGTTCATCACTTTCAATTCATCAAGCAGATCCAATAGATTGCCCTCCATCAGCTTTTCCTCCAATGCCGTTAAGGATTTCTTTTCCTCTTCAGTTAAGGACTTCACCATATCATTGTAAGTTAAACCTTTTCTCTTCCTAGAAATCTTTCTATTGATCGATCTTTTCAAATCTTTGCGCTTTCCTTCAAGAAATTTCATTACCTATGTAAGCATTAACTAGTTTGTCAGACAATCTGAATAAATGAATCAAACATGATACTTTTTATATGCAATTGTAGAACTCAATTATTTGTAATTATTAGTAAAGCTAAATATAATTCTTTCATATGATAGCTAGGCATACCTCAGAATAAACGCACTCAAGATCAACGACGAAGTGGCATTCCTCGCAATGATAAACACTTTCTTCCGAATCTCGTCTTATTTCGCAAACGTCACAACAATATTCGCCATCATCAAAATCATCAAAAATATCATCAAAATTATCCTCGAGGGTGAGTCGATGACGGTGAATATCATCAAGTTGAATGGCTTTTGGTAGTGGACAACACAAAAGATGGCGATTGAAATTGCATTTCACACAACGTACGTACAAGGCACCTAGTTTTAGCGAGGTTACCCTATTCGGAGGGATAAGCTTACAGCCGTGACACTCAATTCTGCCATATAACTGCTTGAACAAAGCAACAGTGTGGTCATGAATTGATGGTCCTAGTTTTATCGAAGGAATGAGAACAGAGCAATCCAGATCCAGATTGAAGTTGCAGTCTTTGCAGCAATAACTGAAGCCCTTGTAACGCTTATAACAAGCATTGCATTGATGATAGTTCCCGGAAGAATTGTCTATAAGGGTGAGAGGATGTCGGTGGAAGGGATGCTTCTTTTTTCTCGGTTGCTCGGCACAGGACTTGTGAAGATAAAATTTGCACCGATAACAACCATATGCTAGGTCGACCTGTATATTTTTCTCGCAAGCAATACAAATGATATCATAATTCCTCTTCTTTTCAAGGAGAAACAACGGATGTCTGTGCATGAAATGTGTCATCTTCTCCGTTTCTTCAAGTTGTAACTCAATGATTACACATCGTATGTGTGCGTAGGACTCACAATCAGCATAATAATAAATGGAATGGTGCTTCTGGTTTATCTCCGTCTTGCAGATTGTGCAATAAGGTTGAATAAAATTATCTTCAGTAAGTGTTTCGTTCTTCTGAGTGAGTCGGTGCTCGTGTTGATTGACCAAAACAGTTGGTGGTAGTGGGCGAGGGCGGCAGAGTACATGAAAATTGAAGGAACATTCCACACAACGCATAAAGAAAGCACCATAAGTTGTATTACCGCATGCTTCACACTCTGCGTCGTAGGTTTCATTCTCAATAAGAGTTAGAAGGTGGTCATGACATTCGTACTCTATGGTTGCCTTCATAGATGTACATTCAGGATGTAAGTCAAAGTCACACACGTCACACCGGTATCTAAAACCTTGAATCTTTAAGCAACAGGCACGACACTGATATGTAGGCTTCTCAACGGCCAAGAGTTTAAAAAAATGTAGGGGGCGAAATTGGTCGTGAGGAATTTCTTGCGGGAACTCACCACAAGAAATATGGATATAAAACGCACATCCTGCAGCACAACCGTAACATCGACCGCTGATGTTTTTGTAGCAAAACTTGCAGTTGAAATCTGCTACCTCCGAGGTAATCAAAGGATGCTCATGACTAAAATGTTCGATCCCTTCTTGGCTTTCATGGGATTTACAATCGTCGTTATCTTTCAAAGCAGTTGGTGGTATTGGGTCAGGGCCACACTTTATATGAAAATCGAGGCGACACTGGACACAGCTTATAAAGGGTACACCTCGAATACCAGAACCGCATGCTTCACAATTGCTCTGGTAGGACAAATTCTCGACATGAATAAGAAGATGTGGGTGGCCTTTTTGCTTTATGTTTGGCTTCAGAGATGTACATTCTGGATGCAAGTTAAAGCGACAGTTGTCACATCCGTACCTCATACCTTGAATAGTGGAGGTACAAGCAGTACATTTATACTCGCCCGTCACCACCGCTGATAATTTTATACGATGGCGCAGATGAAATGGATGCCTGATTTCCTGCGACAATTCATCTCGAGATGACGGATTATGGATGTAAAATTCACAGGGAGCACAGCCGTAGCCTTGACCGTCATCAATACCTTTTAAGCACATTTTACAATTCATGATGTCATCCAGCTTCAACAAGGTCAAAGGATGCCGATGAATGAAATGCTCGACGTGCGGCTGATCTTGATGGTATTTGATGAGCATTGAAGTGCATCTAACACAAATCTGGTAATCGCACAATTCACAGCAGTACTTGAATAACCACACCCTGTGCTCTTGATTACAAAAATCGCAATGAAGTGCATCTGAACTGCCACTAGATTCTTTTATTAACTTGAAGAAACAACCTTTGAGGTAGTAGGTGATTTGAAACTCTTCTGGTAAGTCAACACATAATTGATGGAAGAACGGAGATTGGGGAGAGCACAGCTCACAAATGTAGTAACTACCCGAGGTTACTTCTTTGTTGCAAGCAGAGCATGTGTTGGGATAAAACCCACAGTTGGTGCAACCGTAGGATTCACCAAAACAACGGTCACCACAGCCATGGCAAACAAGTTGGCCATTATTCTTTTCATTCTCACAAAGTGTTAAAGGATGCTCGTGAAAATGTTTTGATCGTCTCCATCTTTCTTAATTTCTCTCTTTGTTTGTGTTTCCCTGCTAGATCACTCTTTCTTTTATATATGCCTTTCTCACTTTTGTTCCCTATTAGTTCCCAGCTTCCTCTCTGGTTTACAAGCAACGCAGCAAAGCTTTTCTAATTCTTGGTGGCTGCTAGTTTGACTTTGCTGATTAATTTTTCTTGAGGACAAGTCACATGCACAACAACTGGATTCAACGCTGCATTTTTTTTTTTTGAATTTGGTTAAAATATTCCTCAACTATTGATTTAGTATTTAGAAAAACTCAACTTAACACTAATTCTTTATTCAATATTAGGATCACCTCGTTCTGATTTGATTAAAAGAGAAGAGAGAGAATATTCACACTTTTCTTTTTAATTTGGATGAAGTCATTTGAATCAATAATTTTCTTTTAGCATTCACTTTTTAATTAAAATAATTTTGAAATTATAACTTATTATTTTAGTCTACTAATTCTCTTGTTTTTTCAGTATAACATTATTAATTTTTACCGATTATTATCATTCAGAGTTTTTACTTCTATGATTTGACCAAAATATTTCTAATAGATTCAAGATGGTATAGAAGCATTTATTTTTCACTTTTACATGATGGGTATTGTTCCTTTTATTTTGTTTTATATTACAATAGGATAAAATTTGTTAATTTTTGAATAATTTCATTTGGTAAATGCAATATATCGCAAGAAATTTTTAACAAGAGAAAGAAATGAAGTGAGAAAGAATAAGATCAAATAAATAATTGGTTAAATATTATCACAATAAATTTATTTCAAAAAAAAGGGTACAGTGAAAAATTTAATTTTTACCCCTTACATCTCTCTCTCTCTCTCTCTCTCTCTCTCTCTCTCTCTCTCTCTCTCTCTCTATATATATATATATATATATATATAATTAATAAACGAGCTATTCTCCTATCAAAATTTTAACTAAATAAAGTGATTATTTTGTAACCAAGTTTTTGAATTTTTCAGTGAAAATTTTGATATTAGAAAAGTAACGACAAATGAACACAAATACTAATTTTTTTAGTAAAAAAATTTATTTGATATTAAGAGCATCTTCCTTGTTTTTTGTTCTTTCCCGACTCTCACAAATACAAAATAAACACTCTTAATCCTTTTTACGAGTTTGAATGGATATCAACTTTTTTTTTTTTCATTAGTTTGAGGTTTATCCGGTCCTTGCCTCCTAATGTCGCCCAAGTTTATCAAAAAAGACGATTATTATTTTTTTTCTTATGCGAATAATTATTCAAAGTTAAAACATAAAACTACAAAATTAACATCTCTCTCTTTTTTCCCCTTTTTAAAAATCGTTTCCTATCTAATCAAACTCACCATTTTGATATACAATTTCGTATTTTAAATCCTTTATTTTGGTACTTTGACTGGATTCATACTTTAGCTTCTAGTCTTTCTATCGTTATCAGGCATATCTTTCAACATACTACATTGGCTACTGATTTCATGGCCAATTAGACTTGTACTCATTAGATTCGTCAATGATTTTTTAGTTCTAGGAACCTTCCAACTGATTTATCTATCATTTTTTATTTGAATACTCTTGAAAATTAACTAAAAAGATGTTGACAAATTAATTGTTCGAAGATTACCATTTTTCTTACTAAAATCAATATATATCTCTTATCTCTTATTGTTTTCATGATAGAGAATAATTCCTATCAGTAGAATTTTATAGTATTATCCTCATTTTTAATACATTTTTATTTTTATTTATTATAAATTAAATAAATCATATCAATGAAAATTAAAATAAAAAAATTAAATACTAAAAATCAAAAATATTTGTTTCGGTATGAATAAAAGATTAATAATAAGATTTTTTGCACTATTTCTTATTATAATATATATTTTATATTTTCAAGATAAATTATCAACCAAATGACCCATTTATCCTTCTTTTTTTTTTTTTTGGTGCAATGTGAATTTTTGGATGTTATAAAAACAATAAAGAATAAGTGATGTATATTAATTTCAATAGAGGAAAATTGATAATCTTTCTTAATTTTTTTAGTGAGTTTATTGCAATCTGTTAATATTACAAGTAGATTGAAAGAACTAAAAAAATATGACTTGACCTGAGTAATCCATGAAACATGATTCGAACTCTTTAATTTCAATGTGCCTAATTGCATTCACTTGACTTGAGGTTGCACAGGCACACATATTATATAAGTTTGCATTTTACGAGAGAAAGTTTTGCATTTTACGAGAGAAAGAAACTTTTATTAACAAATGAAGACAATGAATTTCTCAAAAGTAAGAGAACAACTTGTAATCAAATAATATAGGTTCCAATTATCAAGCAAACAGGTGCAAACAGAATTTGATTCGGAATTCCCGAGAGCTTGCAGAGTGCATTAATTTCCACGGAACAAGTAATTAAGGACAAGCTTTATTAATAATGGTGCCAACAAATTGATTTTTGGCTTTTTCGAGATTAAATACTTAGTATCCTAATTACTAAGTCAAAGCGATGACTCAATACCAAATGTGAAGCCGGTTCTATGACAATGAGCACCACAAAAGACACTTCTAATTTTCTTTTAAATTTTATTTATTTACTTATATGATAAATAAATAAATAAAAAGTTCTCTCCTAACCGACTCTTTAAATAAAAATAAATTTTATATTATTTTAATGAGATTCTCTGTTATTAAATTTAGCTACCCTCTTTTTTTTTAAATAATATAGTTGTAACATTTTTCTCTCTTCAATAATAATGATATAAAAATAATAATATAATACTATCTAAAGAATAAGAGCGAAGAGGTCACTTTTGTATATTGAATAAAGAAAATGACAATCACATTTGAAGAGCTTATTGGAAAATCTTTTGATATGCCTCTTCAAATAAGAATTCAAGAGAATCAACTTGATATGCCACTCAGATTCAACTCTTAGAGAAATAAGCGGCTAAAAAATGAATTTGAACTTCCCCACCTTCTTACCTTTTCCGCCGGGAGAGGAAGAGAGACCAAATCATATTTCACGTGATAATATTCATCTTCTACTGTTTGTTTTATTTTTATTGCTGAATAATAACTTTGTACACAATTTTTCTATTTACAAAACCAATGCCATACTTCAAAACCTCAAAAGATATCATTCCACTCTCCGAGTTTATTAAAAATATTCATATATTTGAAAATAAATTGGGTTCAAAATTATGTTCCTTTTAAAAAAAAAAAACATTGTTCTTAAATCAAATTATGAAATATACCTACTAGCTAATTTAGACTCTCAAGTTCAATTCATAGGGTCGCCTATTTTAAAAGAATATTTTCGAAGGATTTAATTTTAGTGGTCTGAGAATCGCAACATTCTCTTTCAACTATTGTTGTGAAAAATTTTAATGTCTTTTGACATGCGAATTTAGAGATAGAATAGTAGTAACGAAGTCGAACCCACAAAGATTATTATAAATTAAAAAGTCTAATTTAAATCTAAAATTAATATTAGTCATAACCTAGTTGAGCAAATTGAGTTTCTAAGAAAATTAAACCAATTAAACTAAGAAAACAATTAAAACAAAGGAGAATTCAAAATAAGACAAAAATTACCAAAGTTTCAGAATCCACCACTATTCAACTAGTAATTATCTAATTATTAATTAATCCTCGATTTTAGAATGACAACTCAAAATCAATCTATGTCATCTCATGGATATAACAATTAGGCCCAATTAAAATTAATCTTATGTAGATTCTTTTTCTTCTTAATAATATGGTAACTAAGAATCTTATGTGAACATATTGAATAACAAAGAGTCAAAGTTTTCCTAAACACTCTGCGTAAACAATTTAATGAAAGATACATAATCAAAGATAATTATATATAGACTTCATAGATCCAAGCATAGATTTAATCAAATATTAATCCTAACAATCAATAATGTATGACAGAATTAGTGAAATGATTTAATTATATTCAACTAAATATGTGAAATAAGAACCATAAACATTAAAGCATACATATAGAGAATTAATTAAACAAAAAATAATTATTTCATTAAATAAGGTTTTATCCTTAATCTCAGTGTAAGAAAATTAGTTAGACATACTTGAATTGGGAATAACATATCAGTCATGGGGAAAATTAGAGCTCTGCTGCGGCCGCCGCTCTATTCTTTTCTTGTCAAATGAAGTGGGCTGTTCTTTCTAGAAGAGCGAAAATTCAACATCCCTTCTAGAAGAGCAAAAATTCCACATCCTTTTTTTTTTTTTTAACATTTGCTAAGGGCGGCACCAACCATATTGAAAAATGGTGCCGTCCATATTTGAAAGAAAAAAAATTAAATAATAGCCAATATTTGGCTACAAAAGGAGAGCTCCCCATTTTATTTCTTGTATTCCATTGTGAGAAGAGCAGAGAGATATTTGAAGAGCTTAAATAATAAAACTCTTGTTTTATTGTTTTGAGAGTTTGGATGTATTACGATTTTGGGTAGTGAGGTAAAATACCACAATACTTGTAACTTACTTTCACTAGTAAAATATTTTCCTTATATTTTCGCATGTGGACATAGGCTAAAAACCGAATCACGTAATTTTCTAGTGTCCTGTGTGATTTTATGTCTCATTATTTCTCAATTTCACTTTAGTTGTATGACGGAGTTGTCGAAGCTCCTCAAAAACAAATACTGATTCACCTAAATAAAATTGTAGAAATGGTGAGACCAGGTCGAATCCCTAGGGAACTATGTATTTAATTTCTCAAAGTCTAAAACAAATTAATTTTCCAAAGATTTAGATTTTGCAAGCTTCTGCCACGAACCGGATAGCCGTTTCTTGCAAACCGGATAACCGTTTGCTGCTTGAATGATTCTGGGAGCTATCCGGCTAACCGGATAAGCGGAACCGGCAGACCGGTTGCGATTCGTGACATATTTATTCGGACAACCGGATAAGGGATCCGGAACACCGAATTCTGTTTGTTGCGTTTCTGGAATTGAACCGGATAACCGGTTGGAGAAAATCCGGAAATCCGTTTGTCTTTCTTCTCGGTTCTGACTTGATTCGGCTAACCGGTTGGGGAAATCCGGAAATCCGTTTGCTGAGTTGAAGAATTCTGGGCGCGATCCGGCTAACCGGTTGAGGGAAAATCCGGAAGACCGAATGTTGCTTGTGACGGATCTGGAAAGATTCGGACAGCCGGTTACTGAGATCCGGAAGACCGAATGCGTGCTGTGATGATTCTGGGTGCGATCCGGTCAGCCGGTTTGGTGAAATCCGGTAGACCGGTTGTGACTTGATGAAATTCTGGAGCTAATCGGCTTGCCGGATGAGGGAAAACCGGTAGACCGTTTTGCGAGTCTTCTCCTTTCTGACGTTATCCGGACGGTAGGAAAATGGGCAAGGAAGGCCGGTTAGCAATCTCTCTTTTAGCTTATTGGACTTCGGTTAAGAGAAACCGGTGGCCGTTTGTCGATTCTCCGGATTTTGGACACAAGCGGCTGGCGATATTGATAACCGTGATCCGTTCTTTGGGTTTTAATGGTTTTAACGAATTTGATAAAACAAATAAAATTAAATAAAATTAAATAAAACAAGATGTAAAATTAAACAAGGAAAATCAATCTTACCAAGCTTCCAATCCAAGGGTGTCAATTCCATCCAATTGCAATTTTGATCATAGGCCAAAATATAAATTACTCAATCCAAGAACTTAGTCTACTTAATCGGAAAAGTCAGAAAGTAATTATTCTCTAATATATTAGACTCAAACAATCGCCTAATTCCAAACTTATCACCAATTTAACTGGGCATCATCGTTCCATATCAAATTTAGTGATAGCATTAAGAAAAGTGAGAATGACTAAAACAAGATCAATTAATTCAGATTACTCCAATTTAATCAATTTGTATTTTTATTTCCCTAGAGCCTATCATGCAAGCTATGTGGCCATCAATATACACACATGAGCCAACTCCTTGCTACTCAATTCAGTCATTCATGACAATTACGGATCACAAACTCATGACTAGCGATAGAAAAATAAATATTGAATTAAGGCGTCAACTCAATCAATATAAATAATTCATAGAAAATAAGAACAAGAAAATAAAAATTACTTGGATAGAAGAAATTCTTGTTAAGTTCAAAGCCTCACAAAACTACAACTGGAATTGTTTTACCCTTGGATAGGAATTAAAAGCTTAGCCACTCATGGTGGCCAAACAAAACATAAGTTGTTTAAAGAAATTGATTGCAGCCTTTGACTTGCTTCTTGCTCACGTCCAGCAGCCAACCCCCTTTGCTTCCTCACGTTCAAGCCTTTTATAATGCTTGCTTTTTGCTTCTCTTCGGTTGCTTTCCTTTTCCTCTTTGGCTTCCTCTTTTGCTAGCTTTCCTAATCCTTCTTGGCTTCTTCTCCTCTTAATGCTAGGAAACCGTCTCCTTCAAGTCAACGGTCAGCCCACGTTCCAAAGCCCAAATAAAGCCCTTATTATCCACTTTTTATCTTAATCTCCATGCTTTGGCTCCTAGATCAAATCAAACATAATTTACACAAATTAGCACGAGATCAATCAAAATATGAGGGAATTAAACTAAATATAGCATGACTATTTATGACCTATCAAATTCCCCCACACCTAAACCATGCTTGTCCTCAAGCATATCTTAAATCATCATACCAATCTTCCCTTCAACCCATTCAATATCCAAGAATACCAATAAAACTAAACACACATCAATGAGTCAAATCATAGTGACAATCTAGAGAATAAGCATTCATAGGATAGAATTTGTAACCAAAAACATAAGCATCTTATCAATTCATCAAAATCAAATGCAGCAAGACTTAACACCCTCGCATGGTTTCGCTCAATGCTCTCAAAGTGTTTAGGGTGCGTGTTTTACTCTCAAAATCAAAACATAGCATGTCATTACCATAGGCTTGCAAATGATTTAAATCTCCACCACTGCATATGAATATGATGCAAAAATCAAAGGGACTTAACAAGGGTTGAAATGGGGCTTAGGTAAGGGTATGGTAGAAGGAAAAATGAAGGGTTTAACGATCAAGACAAAGAGTTGATTACATGCATGATTTAGATGCCAAACAAAATAAACAAACACTCTTCTAAAATGATGAAATTTATCCCCACATTTAAGCACTTAAAACACTTGGAGAAACAATTTGATAATTCAATTGCTTTTGTAAATAATTCTCCAATCATCCAATCAAGGGAATAAATTTCACAACAGATTTTTTTTTTTTTTTCGTTTTTCTTCACTCTTGTCTTGATAGGGTAGAAAGAAAACAAGGATAACAAACAAGAAGGCTTTGGGTTAAATAATGTGTTTGAAACAAATGAAAGGGAAAAATAGGCTCAAAGGGGCTAACTAGGGAAAAATAAAAGGTGGGTATTTTAGAGTCTAAGAATTGGTTAAACCTAATTGCCCTTATCACATTCAAAATGTGGTCTCAACATATATTCAAAAGCAAGTTCTAGAACAAACACACTAAGTTCGATGCACTCAACAAAAATAAAATGAGCAAAATGTAATAAGTTGCTCTTAGGCTCAAAAGCTCACTATAGTGTCTATTTTGCATCAAGTCTTGTGCACTTTTCAATCAACAAATTAATTCGACACCATCGAAAATTTTAAAGAAAAATACTATTCATGCTTACCTCTTTCATGCATTAAAACTCAAAACAAAGATGTACCCCTAGCTTACAAGGTATTCAAAGATATTGGGAAGACTTAAAGCACAAAATTTTTTATTTTTAAGAACATTGCCAAAATCCTCCCCCACACCTAAATAATACATTGTCCTCAATGTATCGACAAGTAAATAGCTCACAAAAAATAATAATGATGAAAAGTAAATGAGAAGGGAAGAAGAAACTCCCCTGGATGTGAGCGGTGTGGACTCGAATGAGCTAGGGATAAGGTTCCAAGGAAAGCTGAAGAGTGGCGTGAGCACGATTTATTGAGGTTAATCTTCTTCATCAAGAACATCTGAAGGCTTAAAATAAAATCAACGAAAGTAAAGAAAACTAAATATAATAAAGAAATGAAAATTCAAAAGCGAGAATAAAGAAAATATTTGGGTTGCCTCCCAAAAAGCGCCTTTGTTTTATGTCTTTGGCTAGACACAGTCGCAAAGCGAATAAATCATCCAATGCCTTTTAGATTAGATTGTGCATCTAATTCTAGCTCATTCCCAACACTTTCTTGGGTAAGAACATCCTGCACAATAGGGTCAATCGCATCAATCTGACAAAGAGAATGCACAGCAGTAGGGTGTTTCACAGCATCAAGAATTTTAAACTTAACAATCTCTCCATCAAACTCGACAGAGAGAGTACCCTCATCTACATCAATTTTTGTTTTGGCGGTTTTCATGAAAGGTCTTCCTAATAAGATTGAAGCTGATTTGGAAGAAGGATGACCTTCCATCTCTAAGATGTAAAAATCTACAGGAAATATAAGCTCATTAACTTGCACCAAAACGTCTTCTACAATCCCAAGGGGGTGAATATAAGAACGGTCAGCCAATTGAATAACTACACCAGTCGATTGCAAGTCATTCAACTTTAAATCTTGGTAAACAGAAAATGGCATGACATTAATTGAAGCTCCTAAATCTAGCATAGCATGCTCAATTTTCTTTTCACCAATCACACAAGGTAATGAAAACATACCTGGATCCTTGCATTTTTCTGGCATATTCTTTTGTAAAATTGCCGACACATTTTGACTTACCTCAACCTTCCCCTTTTCCTTCATTTTCCTCTTGTTGGTGCACAACGTTTTCAAGAACTTTGCATATTTGGGGATTTGTTTGATCGCATCCAATAAGGGGATGTTAATTTGCACTTTCCTGAATGTGTCCAGAATTTCCTTTTCTTGCTCATCTTCTTTTGGCTTAGCTAACCTGCTAGGAAAAAGAGGTGTAGGTGTGTAAGATGAAAGAGATAAAGGAGGATCGAATTTTACCCCACGCCTTGTTTTAGAGGGAGCTTCTTCATCTTCATCTCCCTTGCCCATTTCGAAACTTTTGGGTGGAGTCGACCCAGAAGGAATTTCTTTTCATCGCATGAAATTGCACTACGCTTTTCCCTTGGGTTGACTTACGGTTGTGAAGGCAACTTTCCGAATTTTGAGCTTCAACTTGCTAAATGTGGCTAATTGAGTGATTTGGTTGCTAAACTGGATGCTTGTTCTTGTTTCTGTTGAAATTGAAGAGTATTGGTAGCAGATTCTTAACAATATCTTAAAGACATACACAGGTTGGGAGCTTGAGTTTGTGTGTGGGGATTGGAGGTGGTCTAGTGAAGTTCTGAGGCGGTGGCCTTTGTTGTCCTCCTTGGCTTCCATAGCTAAAGTTAGGATGATCTCTCCATCCAGGATTGTAGTGATTTGAATAGGGATCATACTTCCTTTGTGCGTGCCCAGGAAACCCATTTATAGCATTGGCTTGTGTGCGATCTTGTTGCGATGTAGGGCACATATCGGTGGGGTGCCCATGAAGTGAGCATATCCCACACGCTTTCACCGT